>OY253744.1:38723228-39323228 GCA_958009045.1 Oxytorus armatus
ATATTTTCTTAATCTGCATAAATGTAGTTTTCGTTAAGCGTAGCCGTTTTCGTTTAACTTGCCGCCATTTTGAGAAAAATTAATGTAAAAAAACGGCTGCGCTCAACGAAAACTACATTTATGCAAATTAAGAAAATATTTTTGTTTTATTTTTCAGCTGAACCAGAGATATGGAGTCCACCGTTAGAAGAAAAAAATTTACAGACCGGCACTTTATTCTATATAAGTGCCATAATTTTTATTATTTTTTAATGAAAATTTTTATAAAACAACTTCAAAGTGTTCTTAAAAACATATGATTCGTCCTTAGAAACATATGATCGTGAAATAATTCATTGAGTAGCAAACAAATATTCGTGAAAAATTACCCTTTTTTCGAGCCCGTCACAAAGAAGTTTCCTTTTAAACGATATTTATAGTTAAAATCCTTTATGTAAATGCGTAAATTCATTACGATCCCATTAAATTCATCTGGGGCGAGGAAACCTCTCGACAATGGTGCGCAATTCAAAACAAAAACCAAAGTCATCATGATTATAATATCCTCTACGCTAGCGTTATTCTTAACAAACAAATATATAATAAAGGTGATGTATATCGGAGGCAGATGGAAATTCGTGATTTTATCACGTTGACGTATAATTCTCTCTCGAATGGGAGTTAACGAGCGAGTTCCGGTTCGCTATACTCGTCTATATACTATACATCTGTGGCGTTGCCGTTTGCCGTTGCGGCGAGCACACCATTATACCGCGAATATACTAAATCCATTCGTTCAAACGTACACGAGGACTCCCCGAGGTTTCTCTATACGAGTTACCGCGACCAGAGAGCGAGAGAAGAGAGGGAAATTTCGTTTCCGGAAACTGAAATCGGCACTTTGCTATCTGACGATGTGTTTGTGTGTGTGTGAGTGTGCGTGGCACGAGTCAGTAGCACTGATTCTACCTCGCACTAGTCCGGGAAAACAGTATTTCCACTACTGGCTCGGCTCCAGAACGAGGGATGGATGGACAGATCGGGAAAAAGGCGGGAGAGTAGTTGAAGAGTCACGGAAACCGAGAGAGAACTGTCGTTGCTGGTGCGGCGACACACCGCGACTTCCGACCAAACAATTCTCTTCACTTGCACTATCCAGCCTCTCTTTCTCTCTCGAGTTTCTCTGGCGAATACCCACGAGAGCAAATGTTTCAGCAGTTCGAATGGAATCGAGCGTTTCGCGAAGTAAAAGAACAAAAAAAGTAACCCCTATTTTTTTCCTCCTACTGGCGATTTCCCTTCGGAGGTTTTTCACAATAACGTAATTGAGATTATCGATGCACAAACGTAACGATAAATTGATTGATAATTAAAGTCGATTAGACGTCTCTGACGAGGAAAGAAAGCTCAACGTTTCACGGCGAATTATTAAAGTTAGAACAGCATCGCTAATGAAATTATAAAAATCAATATTCATGACTCGTTTATGAATAATTCATTATGAAAATATTGCACAAACGTTAAATATGTAATCCCAAAAATTAATTGTCAACGCCAATGACGCGTGAAATTCTCCGAGCTTTTATCAGGTCGATTAAAATGCAGGCATATGCAAAATTCATTGTTTGAGCTTCAATTCGGCGATTAAACTGTTTCGACCTCGTTATTTTCCACCCCCAAGTCGTATTACTACGGGTAACAGAGGTCCCATCATCCCAAACCTCCTCTCCAGATAACGGCTTTTCAAAATATCATCGGGGTGACTTTTATCGCGAGCTTTCCACGTGCCTCTCGCTGTGCGATTGACAAAAAAATGCAACGAGGTAAAACAAAGAGAAACACCTAACAAATATGAGCGAGCGCTTAAGAGGGTAAACGTGCTTGAAGAAAAAAAAAAGGTAAACAAATCAAGATCGAGATAGATTTTTCCTGTGCCGAGGCGCAAGAAGGAAAAGAGTGACGCTGAGAGTGATCGTGAAAAAAAACGACTCTCGGCAAAATGACTCGAGGACCAAATTTTCGCATCGTTGCTTCTCTCCACCTCCTTCGCTACTTCGTCGTCGTTTTCATTCTCATTCTCGTTCCATCCCCGTGTAGTATTATACTTATAATACAATATATGTAGCGCCTCTATAGTTTCTGTATAGATGTATCCTTCCTTTTCCCCGGACGAGTCTCTCGCTCGGATGAACGGAAAGAACGAAAAAGCTCGTGGACCGAGAACGGGTACCAGACCATTCTCCATTGACGAAAAATCTCTCACTCCGTTTCTCGCAACGGTGAAAAGAATAGTAACGGATTCACAGCTCGCTGCGCCGGCAAGAGGAAACGCATCTATTTACATGTATGTAACCGATGTGTAGGTTTTGTGTGTGCACATAACTACAAGTGTAGAGAGGAAAGGACAAGAGAGCGAGAGTGAAAACGTAAGAGAAAGGAGGAAAAACGGATGAAAAAAAAAAGAAAAGAAAGCTGAATATTCTTTTATTCTTTAGTCGTGAATTTTGTCGCGCGATGCTTCCTCCTATACTGCTTGGCTTGGGCGCAACAATCTTCTTCTCCCTTTCTCGTCGCGGGGATGATGACAAACTCTCTCGGCACTCTCTCACGTTGCTCTCATAAAACACTCGCGGCCTGTGTGACGATGTATAGATACCACATATATATCTAACAAATATCTGTACACGGAACACGCGCGGTTATACGCGTTTCTCCCTTTCTCTTCAACCTACCCCTACACATATATGTCAGGATGCAGTAACTGCAATTTCATTTGACAAGCAAGTCGCGGCTCTTTGTCACCGGTGAAGCGCTCACTCTCTCTCTCTCTCTCTCTCTCTCTCTCTGTATTGCTCACGAGCCTGCGGGCGTGGCATTATTCTAACTCGGCGTTAAAGTCGAGGTCGTTGGCACCGGGGGGTAGTTTTTTTCAGTGCGAAGGATGAAAAAAAAAACAAAACAACTGTGAATAAAATCAAGAGAGAAGAAGAGAGGGGCAGTGACGATGAAAAGTTGAAAAAGAACGAAAAAAATATGGTCCATCAGGTTAATCGGGACTCCGTATTTGCGATTCTCGTCACAGTAGTTGTGGCGGCGTTTGCTCAGACTAATTTATATTTTTATAAAATTATGCGAGGAGAAAAGAAGTAATGATGGGAAAAAAGCTGAAGAGGATGGATAAACGATGAATTGGCACGAAACTGTAATTGATGAGAACAGTAGTGTTGGCATAGTACGGTCAGACCGTTCTACCGGGTATTTACGTATTCAGTATAGTAGTTATTCAAGTATTCGATCAGCCAACTTAGTATTATTAAATAAAGAGAGATTCAATGAAACGATCGATTTGAACGAAATTTCGTATTTCTTTAATTAATTCAGTAGTCATGGCAGAGTGTGCTCAGACCAATTTTATACTTTGATAGAATGGTAGAAGAGTGTAATGAAAAAATATGAGCAAAAAAAAAGGTCGATCAGATTAATCGGGACTCCGTATTTGCGTTTCCGACGCAGTAGTTGTGGCGGCGTTTGCTCAGACTAATTTATATTTTTATAAAATTATACGAGGAGAAAAAAAGTAATGATGGGAAAAAAAGCTGAAGAGGATGAATAACCGATGAATTGTCACGAAACTCTGTAATTGACGAGTACAGTAGTGTTGGCATAGTTCGGTCAGATTGTTCTACCAGGTATTTACGTATTAAGTACAGTAGTTATTCCAGTATTCGATCAGGCAACTTAGTATTATTAAATAATGAGAGATTCAATGAAACAATCGGTTTGAACGAAATTTCTTATTTCTTTAATTAACTCAGTAGTCATGGCAGAGTGTGCTCAGACCAATTTTACACTTTGATAGAATGGTAAAATAGTGTACCGAAGAAAAATAAGCAAAAAAATGGTGAACCGTTAAATGGGGAGTTAAACTTTGTATTTATATTAAGCACAGTAGTTTCAGCAGTGTTTGGTCAGAAATACTTCTATAAAAATCGAGAAAAATAACGAAAAACAAAAAGGTATTCGACGAAAGGCAGATTGAATAACATTTCTATCAGTATATTACGGAATCCTTGCCTCAAACACTTACGTACCTGAGTGAGGACTATAAGTAAGCGAGAGTACCGTGGAAATTATCGTGCTAAGCCAGGCGCGTTGTATGATTAGGGACTTGTAAGAGCGGAATTATAAACCAAGGCGGGGAATTCTACAAAGCTGTTGTAAACATCTCCTCTATCCATTACCACGACCTTCGTTCTAAAGGACACGCCGTCGTTGCAGAAAGGACTTGCTTTACCGGTAATATATACGTGAAACTATATCTGTAGTTGCGTGTGGCTTACACGGCCCAGTGCGGAGATGCATCAGAGAAAACCTCCCGAGGCTACGAAGCATCCATAACAACCGGAAGCAGACAGATAAAGAGAGAGAGAGAGAGAGAGAGAGAGAGAGAGAGAGAGACAGAGAGAGAGAGAGAGAGAGAGAGAGAGAGAGAGAGAGAGAGAGAGAGAGAGAGAGAGAGAGAGAGAGAGAGAGAGAGAGAGACAGAGAAAGAGAGGCACATAGGAGGATGTGAAGCCAACGAAACGAGACGTGCGGAAACACAAACCCACGTGAAACCTACCGAATGTGTCAACGCCTGGATCTCTCCCTCGCATGTGTTCATCCCTTACCGTAACTATGACGCCTGCGCGTTCCCTACGCGCATACATGAATAGAGATGTACACATGTATGTATCGGAAAAAAAGGGCGAGGGACTCTAAAGTATGTCGGGTATTCCACGTAGGCTGAATGATTTTTGACCAGAGAAATTGAACGACCAATTCTGTGAAGACAGCCGGAAACGGAAAGATACACGGAATTTGGAAATGAATGAAGAATTTTCAAAAATTCATACGTTACAGAAAAATCAGCGATTCTATTTTATCATTTCTACTTTATTAAGGGGGACCACTAGTACGACTGCCCAAAAAAAGGTGATTTTCGGGAATTTATTCAAAGAAAAGTATTGCATCGAATGCTTTGAAATTTTGAGGATACACATGTGTATAAATTATGTATATACTGTGTACAATGTATGAAAAAAATCCTACACACTTTCATACACAATGTATTTTCAAGGATATATTGAAAATTTCAAGTGAATCGGTTGAAAATTGTTTGAGTTATGTTTCCGGCCAACAACAACGGAGACGTCGTCGTAAAAACGCTGCACAGCCGCCATTTTAAAATGAATCGTTTAAAAAAAAATTATTCTATACAGTCACTGATATGTATGATAAACAACCTATTTTGTAATCTCGATTTATTTTGTAGTTTTTCTGAAAAAAAATCCCCAAAAAGCCTATTTTTTTCGGCCTCTAGAGTGGCCTGACCCGTTAAAGGGGGAAATAGGGTTAGGACAGCGTTTTCTCAATGATTTTCATGCATTTTTTATAGTATAAAAAATGAAAATAATTTATTGAAACTTTGAGACTATTTTATACATATATTTAAGTATATACTATAAAATTTTTGAAGAATTTCCGTGAAAAACACCGAAAATATTAGCGACCCCACATTGCAGGTCACAATCAGACTCAGCATTTTGCGTACATTCTGGAAGCCGCAATTTTCATCTGAAATCAAACGAGGTCGGAATTTACTTTTATTATATGTCTCTCTTCTATATGAACCTAAAGAAAATTTAATTTTTTACAGGGGTCAAAACAAAGGAGCATGATTTTTTGCCATTTTTTACAACATTATTTGCAAAAAAAAATTATTTTAAATAATGATTATATTCCTATTTTAGATTCATATAGAGCGCAATACCATGAAGAAAGTAACTGCGAATTTTCAAAACGATTGGTTGAAAACTTTTCAAACTAGCGTGTACGCAAGTTCAAAAAAAGTCGTTTTCAGAAAAACGCGTTTGAAAAAATAGTACCAAGAAAAACAAGCAATATGGGCTCGCTAATATTTTATAGTATGTACTTACATATATGTATAAAAATTTTATAGTATATACTTAAATATATGTATAAAATATTCTGAAAGTTTCAATAAATTATATTCATTTTTTATATTATAAAAAAATTCATGAAAATTATTGAGAAAACGCTGTCCTAACCCTATGTCCCCCCTTAATGGCTTATAACAATAGAACGAGTCGGAATTTTCATTAAAAATTTTGGGAACATATTTTTCAATAGTTTTACTAACAATTTATGAATTAAAAAAAATCGATTTTTTGAACCGTCTAACCCTATTTCCTCCCTTAAAGGCAATTTTCTTAGTACCTTTAGAATCGTTAAATTTTTTTCAATTCACGCTGAATCACCGATATAGGCTGCTCAAAGTACTGAGGCGATTGTCATATCGCTTTTGCATGACGAATTATGTCAAATCCATGCTGTTAACTTTGAGAAATCTTACTACAGGCATAGACCCATGTATATCGTTCTCCTACTCTGTTTCTCAGCGATCTTTGTACGTATACCTTCGTCGACTATATTGCACCTTCGCGTACACGTACTTCTCTCATTTTCTCTGACACACACATACACACACTGCTCTCTCTGCTCTGCCTCTAAGCTCGGGGCTTGTTGTACCCTTGCTGCACTCGCCTTGTGGCATACGTCGTCGTTTAGCTTACAAAGTTACGGTGCAATCTCGCAGCCACTGGCTCCGCCACACGCGGCGTTCGTCCCTCCTTCTCGGTGAAATATACATCTCGTCTCTCGGCATCTTGCGGTGGAAGCTCGAGGGTAGAGACAAAATGGGGAAACGCGGCCGGCGAAACGACCAGGGATAATAAAGGTCTCGGTGGCGAGAGGGCATCGGAGCAATGTTCGTAATGAGGGGGACGATATAAGTTGCAGAAAAAAATTAATGAGTAAAATAATCGAAATGAAGAAAAAATTTGTTTATATATTAGACGAGCTGTGCGTAACATAAAGTTATACGGCGTAAAGCCTTCCTGAATAAATGGGCTACTAATGCAAAAAGAATTTTTCAAATCGGATAAGTATTTTCTTAGATTGTCGCGTTCAAACAAACAAACTCTCCGGCTTACGATGAAAGACACATCGATGAATATTTCCATTGTTATTCGATACTTGGCCAATAAAAATAAAACTTTCGTTGGATAAATAAAATTGTCCTTGGTAATATTATTATTTTTTTTAGTGTGCTTTACGGTAATTCGTTAATTGATTGTAACGAAGACAAATTTTCTATTAAAGCACAAATAAATTTTCCTGTACGGTTTAAACGGGATAGAAAAAAAATATGTATGTTATTCTAAAAATAAGTATGTTATTCTTTCGGTAGCTAAACTTTGTACGAATGTGCAATGATCAATGTGTGTTGAATTCGACTATTTGCCAAATATTTTACTCGGATGGAGGCCGATATAAACTAATTTTGTTATAAACGAAACAAACCGGAATTTATTGCGTTATTTGCAAAGGGAAAAAAGGTAACCGCTATAAAAGCAGAATGTGCTTTTTTTATTGCGTGGGAGACCGGTTTAATATATAGTAATTCCGTACACTGTATGTCTGTATTATGGGTCATATAAATGAGACTCGTTAAACGTTCTCATCCGGGATTTTTATTTGATCTCCCTGGTGTCATCCTACACACAGCGCGTGTATAATACAACCTTCGTTATATCTCTGTCCAGGTTAATTCTCTCGGTTGGCTTGACGAGGAATCAGACGCAGCGAATCATTTCTGTACGAGCTTTTACTTCTTTTTATTTAACCTCGAGTATTCGCTCTAATATATCGCACGTTAACACGCTGTCACGGTCGAAATATTCGGAAAACCGTGGCGGACTTTTAAAAACAGAAAAAGAATCCTTTTAATTGAAATGAAAATTTGTCAAACGTAGATTAAAACTCTTTAAAAAAATTATTTTTTACTTTCGCTTCTCAACTAACGTGCACTATATTTTTTCTAACCGTTCCTAATTCTGCTCCATCGATATATGGTTTAAGGACTCACATAGCCCTGAAATTTTCAAAAAGTCGATTTTTTGTTTAAAGATTTTTATTCTTTATACTTTTAAGAATTGAAAGAAAAAAATGTTTAAGAAAATTCCACTTCGTTACAAAGTTATAGCAATAAATGGGAGACTAGCCGTAAGTTCATGTTGTACCTACCAGAAACTATAAACGCGTTTTTCTCGAAACTATGCTTTTAGACAGTGTCAGCACGATACTCAGTCAATTTTGAATATTTGTTAACATTACTTTTTTTTTAATCTTGCTAATTATTTTCTCTATAGTCTGACGAAAGGTTTTTTTAATTTTTTGGTTGGACAATTTTCTATAAATTGTTAAGCACTAATTTTTTTTTTAAATTGCATACTAAAGTTTGAAATACTGTAATTTCTTTATTTTTGAAAAAAAAAAAATCCCTTCGGCAGACTATTACCACTACATTATTTTACTAAATTCTTTTCTATTTTTGTAGATTGGATGATTTTTGGTGAAGTCATGATGTCGAAAAGGAGGTGCCATCGTTTTCATCGATAGTTCATTTATACCCGTAAAAAATAATGTTAATATTAGAAAAAAAAATATTTTTAATTTTTTTTCTCATAGTTGAAAAGTTAATAAAAAATGTGATGTCAACAATTTAATTTTTTTTTCACCATATGACCTTCATAATAATTTGTCAAATTTACTCGGTTTTTAGCGCGCGCAAGGGTATGTGAGCTCTGAACGCAGTTTATTTTAGTCGAGCGAAAAACTTAATTGAACCAAGATTGAAACTTCGCGATTACCAGTCAGAAAAAAAACGTGTTTAATTTTTTGTTTCTGATCAGCAATAAAAAATCGTATCGAAATCCCTCTTAATTGAACCAAAACAATGTTACATTTAATGAATTCGTTTTTCTCGGTATGGAATTTCTCTGTATACCTGTATCCGTACATGCTGTATACAGAGCAATACGTATACCTGTGTGTATCAGAGAAATTGAGCGTCCCCACACGCGTCTTATTGAGCTTCGATTTGCTCGGATGCCAGCGGTCGCATGTGGAATTCCATTTCGCGAGAGGGATCGAGGGATGGGTGTTTCTCGGTTAGGTTCTCTCACTCTTGTATTATCTCGTATATATGTGTATGTGCGATCCCTTGAAAACGGTTCTGACGACAACGACAGCAGAGAGTTGCGATATTTTTATTCCCTCGCGAACTTTTTCACTGTCGATATGAAAGCGAAGAAATACGACGAAATGGTAAAGGCCATGTGTCAGGTGAATTTTTAGTTTTATCATTTTTTTTTGTAAAGGTCATCAATTTAATTCTGTCTTTTATTTATGCATTTCTAATTCAGGATTTTTATTCACCAAGTGTTTACAATTATTTGGTTGACCGAGTGCTATTATTCTTCATTCTTAATGTTATTCTTCAATAATCACACTGAAAAATCCGTGTAATCTTACTACTATAATAAAGCTGGAGATTTTGTTTGTTCATCTGTTTGTTTGAACGCGCTAATCTCAGGAAATACTAATCCGATTTGAAAAATTCTTTTTGCATTAGATAGCCCGTTAATTCAGAAAGGCTTTAGATTATATAACTTTATACTACGGGCCTAATCTTACTACCATACTACTATATCTATACTATACTAGAATAAAACTGAAGAGTTTGTTTGTTTGAACGCGCTAATCTCAGGAAATACTAATCCGATTTGAAAAATTCTTTTTGCGTCAGATGGCCCGTTAATTCAGGAAGGCTTTATGATTATATAACTGTATGCTACGGGCCTAATCTTACTACCATACTACTATATCTATACTATACTATAATAAAACGGAAGAGTTTGTTTGTTTGAACGCGCTAATCTCAGGAAATACTAATCCGATTTGAAAAATTCTTTTTGCATTGGATAGCCCGTTTAGTCAGGAAGGCTTTACACTACATAACTTTATATTATGACCCTAAGGAACAGCGGCAGTGCCACGTTGAATCGAGAGACGGAAATTTAACGCGGATGAAACGGCGGGGCACAGTTAGTCATTAGTAAAATAACTTTTTCTTTCGTCTAACAAAGCAATACACAAAGGGATGTTCGCACAATCGGGATATTACGATCTATAAGTGCCATATTTATCGTAAATAGTCGATAATTATAATTTATTACGAAGCTATTTTCTCACTGACCGTTAAAGGGTTAGAAACGTTATCATCATCGTTCTCGCGTTTCCGTTATCGAGCATCGATTCTCCGGAGCTATATATACCATTTATGTATCATATATTGCTATATTCTGAACGGGATCTATGCCTAAAATTGGCCCGTTTGCTCTGGGCCATAGCTTGGAAATGCAATCACGCTCGGTTTGTGATCGTGTACGTCTATGTATATGTGTGTATAGGTAAACCAGCCTCTCTCGCTTCCGTTCTGCAGAGGAATCGGTGTATATGCGCATTTAATATGGCCATTTCGATGCACGAGCTCGTTGCACGGGACCTTCCTCACCTCGCCCACTATCGACGTTGCAATACGACGAAACAATGCTCCCCCTTTCCCTCGAACCTCCCTTCTTTTCAAACCGGTCGCTTTTGGTCCATTGGCATGACACTCTCTCGCGTGCATCAAACTTGTCTCTCCTTCCGTTTTCCCCCACATTGGCCCGTGAATTAATTTCCCATTCGCTACCACAACTAGGTCCGAGCAAAGTTTGAACAAAAAAAAATCGTTACATAAATTATTTCACGATGAAAACATCGAAAACATTTCCAACGATCCTTCCCATTTGGAATGTTCGATTTTTCGTTGTTTTGCATTTCGGCAAATTGAAAAGACTCATGGAGGACCATCTTAAATTCCAATATGGTAATTATTGTGAAAACATTCAAATTCTAATTTTATAATAATTTTACAATTATTCGTGTGTATTTTTTTTTTTTTTTTTAAACAATTGATGAATAAATTTGGAAATTTTCTACTCGCACGAAAGTCCACACCACCGAGGGGAATACACGTTTGTGAACAAAAACAAAGAGTACCGTTGAAAGAAGAAAACAGATAATTTTGCATCAGCGATGCACAACGAACCGGAAGTGATAAGGAGGATCTCTAATTAGTAAAGTAATTACGTATTCCGGTATTATCCCTATGTTAACATGTATACTGAATCTATATATACCGGGAAAGGTTTTTTTCACTGTATACAGGGTGTTTAAAAACTAGCACAGCAGAGTGACACGGGGGTTAGATTGGCTTCGGACTTATCAGAATAAACAAATATGACCTCAGTGAAAGTCTAATCGTTTTCGAGAAAAATCATCTTTTATGATTTTTTGGAAAATCTCTACCTAGAACAAAAGGCACTATAGCTGACGAAGTGGGTCGCTAAGGTCGGTAAACAAACTGGTTGTAAGAAGAAGGCAATACTTATCAAAGGCAATCTAAAACTCTTCGACTCATAGCCAACGCACCCTGGTATATCTCGAATGAGGCACTGGACAGAGACCTCAATATGCGGACGATCAAAGAAGAAATAACAAACCACAGCACAAAATACGCCACGAGAATCAACAACCACCCAAATCACCTTGCCTGCGAATCTACTCCAAGAAGAGAAAATAAGGAGAAGAATGAAAAGACACAAACCGAAAGACCTAAGTGTTAGATTCTAAAACGGAACTGACAACAAATCATTAAGAGCCAAGGATCCGACATCAATGGATGACAACTTGGTTCATTCAAAAGTCTATACACCCAACAAAATTGCCGAATGCTTAAAATAATAACAAATTGCAATTAACGAACGATAATAAAAAAAAGAAGAAGAAAAATAGAACCTTTGTGGGAGTATAAGAAAACAACAAAAAATAATATTCAATGATTTATTTAATTTTTCCAGCATGAGTTCAAATTGTCTACCCCCAACCCCTAATACACAAACAGCACATATTTTAGGAACAAAATATAAATAAATCAAAAGTAATTCATAGCAATGGTAGCAGAATAACAAGTACTAAGTAAGGATTTTCCGAAAAATCATAAAAGCCTATTTTTCTCGAAAACCATTACACTTTTTTGAATTGCCCTCGTTCTGGGATCTTAATGTTAATATATCTCGTTCGAACAATCAGGATGGGCACAAAATTCGTTAGAATCGTGGAAAAATACACCAGTTACATACGGTGTCCCAAAACTAGGACGTCAGAGTGACACGGAGGTTAAATTGGCTACGGACCTATCAGAATAAACAAATATGACTTCAGTAAAAGTCTAATGGTTTTCGAGAAAAATCGTCTGTTTTGATTTTTTTTTTTTTTTCGGAAAATCTTTGTGTATCTGACCACTTTAGGATTTGGTATCAATTTGGACTTTGATTTGCTAACGATTTGGACTTTCATAGCAATTGTAGCAGAATAACAAGTATCCGGTAGCGATTTTTCGGAAAATCAATAAAGATGATTTTTCTCGAAAACCAGTAGACTTATGCTGAGATGATATTTGTTTATTCTGATAGATCCGAAGCCAATTTAATCACTCTGACGTACTAGTTTTGGGACATCCTGTTTATGTGGAAATATCTTAGTATGAACTAATTTTTTGTGAATAAATACAACGAGAAGTAGAATAGAAAAGAGGCTATTTAAGGGGGGAAATAGGGTTAGGACAGCGTTTTCTCAATGATTTTCATGAATTTTTTTATAGTATAAAAAATGAATACAATTAATTGAAACTTTGAGAATATTTTATACAAATATTTAAGTATATTCTATAAAATATTAGCGACCCCATATTGCAGGTCACAATCAGACTCAGCATTTTGCGTACATTCTGGAAGCCGCAATTTTCATCTGACATCGAATAAGACTGGAATTTACTTTTATTATATGTCTCTCTTCTGTATGAACCTAAATGCTATCAAAAAAAGAGAAAATCGATTTTTTTACAGGGGTCAAAACAAAAGAGCATCAGTTTTTGTCATTTTTTACAACTTTATTTGCAAAAAAAAAATGATTTGAATAATGATAATATTCCGATTTTAAGTTCATATAGAGCGCAATACTATGAATAAAGTAACTGCCAATTTTCAAAACGATTGGTTGAAAACTTTTCAAACTAGCGTGTACGCAAGTTCAAAAAACGTCGTTTTCAGAAAAACGCGTTTGAAAAAATAGTACCAAGAAAAACAAGCAATATGGGGTCGCTAATATTTTATAGTATATACTCAAATATGTGTATAAAATATTCTTAAAGTTTCAATAAATTATATTCATTTTTGATACTATAAAAAAATTCATGAAAATCATTGAGAAAACGCTGTCCTGACCCTATTTCCCCCCTTATTGGTTTATAACAATAGAACGAGTCGGAATTTTCATTTAAAATTTTAGGAACATATTTTTTAATAGTTTTACTAACAATTTATGAAATAAAAAAAAAATTGATTTTTTGAACCGTCTAACCCTATTTCCTCCCTTAATGTTGATCCGCTCTCTCCTTTTCTCTTCTTCAGTCCTTTCGAAGTCCAACCTGCTATATATAATACATATAGAAGGCGCGAGTTGCCTGTACGTGTCGTTTGGGGTGCTTCTCATAGGCGCTGGGTGCTTATATTACTTTCTCGGGGGTCACACATAGAATGTATAGTATATGCTATGTGCTAGAGTGGGTTATACAGTAAATGTCCAAGGAACCACACGTGTGGTTTCTACATAGAGTACGAGTATGTTCGAAACATTATACGGGGAATTTTTACGCCTTCAGACGTCGAGAATTCAAAATATGGTTTAACCGAAATATTTCATTATCAAAAAAAGTTCGTGAACTAAGAAGAATTTCGTTAAAGTCGTTGCTAATATGAGATTAAAAGATTAATTTACATTTTTATGAATGAATGTCCCATATATATATAATAGCTAGGGGTTGTTAATATAGCTGGCTTCTATTTGGGTCACAGGCACGGTCGTTTTCGTGCATTTACGGTTAAGACTCGTTTCACAAGCCTCCAACATATTATATATACATATTATGTGTTTAAGGTTTTACACGAATGTACAACGCGGGATTACTTTGAATACGTGTACGAAACCCTTTCTCCCTTTCCACTTTTTCCATGCATTACGAGAAAACAGAGTTTTTTCGTTTGATTTATTAATTATTAAAGAATCAGTAAAGCTGAATATGGCGAAATAAATATTTTATTACAGTTAATGGGGAACACCACTGTGAACGGGCTTTAAAAAGCGTCGTTTTTCACGAATTTTTGTTTGCTACTTAATGAATTATTTCAAGATTGAGGGAATGGTATGTTTTTAAGGACACTTCGAAGATGGTTTATAAAATTTTTCATCAAAAAATAATAAAAATTATGACAGTTCTGATTTTTACAAACAATTACTATAAAAATTTTCTTTTCAACCTGTAGCCATTTTTACAAAAATGTATTTAAAAAAACGGCTCTGCTCAACGAAAACTACATTGATGCAGATCAACGAATTTTTATCTGTGACAACACCAAAATTCGAAATTGCTTATTTGTTAAAGGGGAACCCGCTGTGAACATGCTCAAAAAAGGTCCTTTTTCACGAATTTTTGTTTGCTACTTAATGAATTATTTCAAGATTGAGAGAATGGTATGTTTTTAAGGACACTTCGAAGATGGTTTATAAAATTTTTCATTAAAAAATAATAAAAATTATGACAGTTTTCATTTTTATAAACATTAATTATAAAAAAAATGTTTTTAGCCTGTCGCCATTTAAAAAAAAATGTATTTAAAAAAACGGCTCCGCTTAACGAAAACTACATTGACGGAGATTGACGAATTTTTATTTGTGACAACAACAAAATTCAAAATTGCTTATTTGTTAAAGGGAACCCCGCTGTGAACATGCTCAAAAAAGGTCCTTTTTCACGAATTTTTGTTTGCTACTTTTTGAATTATTTCAAGATTAATGGAATGGGATGTTTTTCAGGACACTTCGAAGATGCTTTATAAAATTTTTCATTAAAAAATAATACAAATTATGACAGTTCTGATTTTTATAAACATTTATTATAAAAATTTTCTTCTTAACCTAACGCCGATTCTAGACAAATTAATTAAAAAAAAAACAGCTTCGCTTATGGAGATTGAGAAAATATTTTTGTTTTATTTTTCAGATGAATCATGTCAGAGATAGGAATTCTACCGTTAGTAGAAAACATTTTAGGGAAAATTTGTATACAAATTATAACTGTCATAATTTTTATTATTTTTCAATGAAAATTTTTATAAAACAACTTCAAAGTGTCCTTAAAAATGTACCATAGTCCTCATCCTGAAATAATTTATTAAGTAGCAAACAAAAATTCGTGAAATAGGACTTTTTTGAGCCTGTTCACAGTGGGGTTCTTTCTTAACAAATAGGCAATTTTGAATTTCGTGGTTGTCACAAATAAATATTCGTTAAACTGTACGAATGATGAAATAATGCTCGTTTATCGTTATACTTTACTCACAATCGTTATTCGTAATAATAAGTTATGAAAAAAACATAAGTGATGGAAATAACAATAGTATAGTTTACGATTCATGCGGTTAAACTATAATACGAGTATGTGAACTCTGTAGACATTTTCGCCGTCTATTTTCTCTCTGTTAACATCCGTGACATTGCATATTCGACCCGTATATTTTTTGGGGGTGGATTGCCCTCGGCCTCGCCATTCTCACATCCACGCATTTTCGTTATATACATAGTCTTGAATACCCCATAATACGCCCGTGTAGAATTTATACCTGACACGGAATTAATCTAGAGGAACTGACGTGACAAAAATAGATTAAGCGCGTTGGCGAATGAATTTCCATTTTTTCATTCTATTTTGGTGTCTGGAAAAACACGAAAAGGTCGAGGACCTTTTTCCAACGGGGGGAAATCCAACGAGAACGAGTTCACGTGCCAAATGCGCTTATCAGTTCGAGAAAGGCAGCGAGACCCGACTATTTTTCTCGCTGTTATAGATTTCTCGTTTTCACTACTGTCTTTCTCTCATGTTTTATAGGGACATGATCTATTGTTATTGGTATTTAATTTATGGCTCGTGAAATTAATTCTGTGCCCTCTCGCCGTTGCAACGAATCAGGGTGATATGCGTGATAGTGGGTGGGTGACAGGAAAAAAAATGGCACGCGTGGGAGAGAATGAAAGTTAAAAGAGAACCGGGAGAGAAAAAAATGTACTTTATTTTTTTTCTCTGGTGCAGACTAACTCGAGCACGCGAACGAAAGTTTCTCCCAACAATCACCCAAGAGTCTCTCTCTCTCTCACCCGGCATAAAGTTTTTTTTTTTCTTGAATCTTTTTACTCTTGAACTTTAATGGTCTCAACCCTCAATGCCGAGTGTCATATTTACGTTCGAGACCCACGCGTCTTTCGCCTCCCTTTTTTTTCGCCCCTTTCGTAATTTTATTCCGAGAAATTCGTGGCAGGGTCGGCGCAAATCGTTTTTAAATTTATTATTTCATTCCCAGCGAGATTTGAAAAAGATACGCGCATTTGGATACCGCTGGAAACTCTAGCCACGTAAATACACGAACAAACGTTTTTGTCATGTTGTAAATATGAATATGGCGATTTAAGCATATTTCTATAGTAGATCATTATTCGCTTCAGCAAACACAGAGAAAAATGGACAATTTGCCAACTTTCGAGGTAACAAAAAAAAAACGGGGGAAACGTGGATGCAAATGGTCGATACGTATGAAAGCCGAGAGAACGAATCAAAATTACCCCTCGCTCTCATTCAATTCGCAATGGTCCAATGCGCAAAACCATTTTATCTCACGAACATACACATCAAATCCGTTTTAACTCTGTACGCGTGAATTTGAGTACGATGGAAAAGAAAACATAAACATTCACAACACGCAGGTGGGACAAAAATGATTTAACAGTGGGGTAAAGTATTTAAACTTTTTTTTGCATTTTTTTTAATTTTTTAAAATGAATGTATAACATCTCAAGAATATTGTGTCAAAATTTCAAGTCGATCGGAGCAAAATTAACGGAGTTATGAGCATTTGAGCGTCTCATTGTTCCGGACCGGTTTTCCAGTGTGCAAAACTTTAAGAGAGGAAATAGGATTAGAACAGCGTTTTCTCAATGATTTTCATGAATTTTTTTATAGTATAAAAAATGAATATAATTTATTGAAACTTTGAGAATATTTTATACATATATTTAAGTATATACTATAAAATATTAGCGATCCCATATTGCAGGTCACAATCAGTCTCAGCATTTTGCGTGCATTCTGAAAGCCGCAACCTTCGTCTGAAATCAAACGCGGTTGGAATTTACTTTTAATATACGTCTCTCTTTTATATGAACCTAAATGCTATCAAAAAAATAGAAAATTGAATTTTTTACAGGGGTCAAAACAAAAAAAGGCATGATTTTTTGCCATTTTTACGACTTTATTTGCAAAAAAAAAATTATTTTAAATAATGATAATATTTCCATTTTAGGTTTATATAGAGCGCAATACTATGAAGAAAGTATCTGCCAATTTTCAAAACGATAGGTTGAAAACTTTTCAAACTAGCGTGTACGCAAGTTCAAAAAAAGTCGTTTTCAGAAAAACGCGTTTGAAAAAATAGTACCAAGAAAAACAATCAATATGGGGTCGCTAATATATTATAGTATATACTTAAATATATGTATACAAATTTTATAGTATATACTTAAATATACGTATAAAATATTCGCAAAGTTTCGATAAATTATATTTATTTTTTATACTATAAAAAAATTCATGAAAATTATTGAGAAAACGCTGTGCTAACCCTATTTCCTCCCTTAATGGCTTATAACAATAGAACGAGTCGGAATTTTCATTTAAAATTTTGGGAGCCTAATTTTCAATAGTTTTACTAACAATTTACGAAATAAAAAAAATCGATTTTTTGAACCGTCTAACCCTATTTCCTCCGTTTTTTCTGAAACGTGTCATTTTTCAAGTCGGTGTACGCTGTAACTCAAAATCTAATGCACCGATTCTTTTGAAATGTTGTACACTATTTCGACACATAAATCAACAGGTCACGCTGCCGAGTTTTTTTTTATAATTATTTTCTATTTTACAATAACAAATTTGCCGATTTTTTTAGCAAAAATCGCGTTTTTGATTTTCAAGTGCTACCAAAAATGAAAAAATCAATTAAAAAAAAATTCGACAGCGTTACCTCGAGAAACATCTCACCTAATAAACGCATTTTGATTTTATTATTCCGGATGATCCCAGTAACGAGTTCTAGCGTACACCGCAAAACAACTTTTTGTCGAGGCGCCTGCGGAGATTTGCTGCCAACCGCTTATTTATCAATATTTTGCAATGAAAATTTCGGAAAATATAGTTCAGATGTTGTATTATTATATGGAAAGTAAATAAATAAACCAGCATTAACTGTATCGTATAAAAAAATTCTTGAAAATATGCTTTTTTTTCACCGAATTAAATTTACCCCCCCGGTAAAAAAAAACGCTGAAAAGTCCGAAATAGCGAGGTTTTTAGAATTTCTAATCAATTTTCGAGTTTTTATTGTGCAGTATGGCTTTTTTTTGCCGCACCAGTTCGTTTATAATCGCGAGATATCGGCGCGCATCAGCGGTGGGTTTGTGTTCTGCGAGTTGCAATCTCGTCGTTCGCAGAATTGGAACGTGGACGAGAGTCGATAACACGCCAGTTTTATGCAATCATCAAACTTTCACTGATTAACAAATAATATAATCCGTTTCGAACGGCTTCCCCAAGCGGAATATTGCGAGAGATTATGAAAAAAAAACAACCCCCAAATAGTGTTTTGAACTAACTCGCTAAATATTGGTTTTCCCGCATTTTTTCAAATCATTTTCAATTCGTTAGTCGACAGCATTTGAATAATAATTTAAAAAAAGTTGATTCCACGATATTTTCATTGAAAATCTCGAAATGAGTCTAATGAACATTTTCATAAATCGCTCGTACGTATCGATAAATTCTATTTCAAACCGTAGCTCGAAATCGTAATTAATTTTCAACCGATTTATTGTCATAATTCCATTCAAGAAGAAGACCATTTAGTCTCGAATTGTATCTCGAGTGTTTCTGAAACCTTAACAATCGTCTTATTAACGGGGCTGCAGATTTGTGACGAGAAGCAATTGATATATGGTAAATGGAACAGAAGGTTGTGCAACCGCACCGGAGGATATTACTATCTGGATGAAGAAACAATGAAAATGAGGGATGAGCATAAACAATGTTCGAGATATAGAAAGACTTTATCGAACGTTTACTATATACGTGTTGTATAACATCTGCGGTCGTGGCGTTTTCCTTTCAAACTCGCTTTAGACATCCCCACCTGTCTCCCGTGTCTCAAAAATAATTTTAAGGACATTAGCTTCTGCCTCTGTCTGGTTCGTTACGGGAAAACAATTGCATATAATTTCGTCTAAAATAATAGATGGCTCGTATAAGTCGTTCTGAACATACAAATTTAAGGGATATACGCAGTCAAGATTTTCGGAATTTTTTTTTTTTCATTCCATTTTCGTAATGTACGTATATGTAAGTATATACACAGAAAATTTCATGTCAATCCGACAAATATTCTCGAAGTTACACGAATATTTGTAAAGACGTCTCGGAACGTTTGAAAGTGAGATTTTTAAAGTTTGAATGCGTTTTCCTCAAAACGGCTAAACCGATCAGTCTCAAATTTGTACACAAGCTTTATAAATATATTTTTTAGTGATTAATCGAAGATTTTTTCTCACCGATAAATATTTTCCATTTTATAAACAATTTGAGGCCAAAACTTTATCGAAAATGGACATTTATTTTTTGAGAAGCGGCCATTTCGTTAAAAATGTATAGTTTGCTTATTCCTTCGATTAAATACTAGATAATATCTTATATTAACAAAATCTTTTTTGTTTTGTCACTTTAAATGATCCAATCCAGAGATATCGTGCTTACCGCCAGACACTTTTTTTTAGAGGAGTTCCCGGAGATCGGCTATAGCAGCTTTAAAAATCATTATTTGTACAAATAAAAAATATGGAAATAAAATTAAAAGTTACCACAATACGTATATACATTTTTACGTTAATAAATTAAAACGTCTTTCCAGGAAAAATTCTTGAAAAATCGCCTTTTTTCGGTCTCCTGACTGCGTATAACTCCTTAAGGGAGGAAATAGGGTTAGGACAGCGTTTTCTCAATGATTTTCATGAATTTTTTTATATTATAAAAAATGAATATAATTTATTGAAACTTTGAGAATATTTTATACATATGTTCAAGTATATACTATAAAATTTTTGAAGAATTTCCGTCAAAAACACCGAAAATATTAGCGACCCCATATTGCAGGTCACAATCAGACTCAGCATTCTGCGTACATTCTGGAAGCCGCAATTTTCATCTGAAATCAAACGAGGTTGGAATTTACTTTTATTATATGTCTCTCTTATATATGAACCTAAATGCTATCAAGAAAATAGAAAATTTAATTTCTTACAGGGGTCAAAACAAAAAAGCATGATTTTTTGCCATTTTTTACAACTTTATTTGCGAAAAAAAAATTATTTTAAATAATGATAATATTCCGATTTAAGGTTCATATAGAGCGCAATACTATAAAGAAAGTAACTGCCAATTTTCAAAACGATTGGTTGAAAACTTTTCAAACTAGCGTGTACGCAAGATCAAAAAAAGTCGTTTTCAGAAAAACGCGTTTGAAAAAATAGTACCAAGAAAAACAAGCAATATGGGGTCGGTAATATTTTACAGTACATACTCAAATATATGTATAAAAATTTTACAGTATACACTTAAATATATGTATAAAATATTCTCAAAGTTTCAATAAATTATATTCATTTTTTATACTATAAAAAAATTCATGAAAATTATTGAGAAAACGCTGTCCTAACCCTATTTCCACTCTTAATGGCTTATAACAATAGAACGAGTCGGAATTTTCATTTAAAATTTTGGGAACATATTTTTCAATAGTTTTACTAACAATTTATGAGTTTAAAAAAATTCGATTTTTTGAACCAATGACTTTTATACATTATACGAGACATGTTAGATGGCAAAAAAAAAAAGTTCGACTCTCGGTAGACGGGACGTTTGGCATGTTTGAAGAGCGGCGACCGCGCTCGTCTCTTCGCAGAAACGTCGTTTTCACATCGATAAACATCTCGAAAGGGGAGTGAAATGACAAAAATAACAACAGACGCTACTCCGGTCTCTTTGGGAATTCGTGCGAAAAAAAAGATGCTGCTTCATCGCGACGCTGCCTTCATTCGGAATTTCATTGTTCGCACGAATTCACGACGTTATGAACACGTGCTTTCCGTCATCTCGCAGATGCTGTCAGCATACGAGAGAGGAATGTCAGAAGAAAAGAAGGAAGAAAAAAAAATTCCTTCAGACAGATATCGAGAGACAATTACCAGCTGTGATACAGCAAGCCTCGAGAGGCGAGACGAAAAGAGAGCGGGAGAAATGTTGCGAGAAAGAAAAGATTGTGAGCGAGTGTCTCGGGCGTATTCCCCTGACTTGTTAAAATAAAGTTAGCTTCTCTCTCGTTTTCTCGTGGGAGTAACGCCGCGAAGCCGTCGCCGGACGTTCGCAATGATTGTCAAGAAAATCCGTGAAGACAAGGAAAGCGAAAGAAAAGCTGGACAAAGAAGGAAGAAAGACTGTACGAAGCTTTTTTTTTTTGACTCGTGAGAAAATAATATTCCCCAAGTGAATTCCGGGTTAAGAAATTATAAATTTGCCAGTTGCTCCATTATATTTCTTCCCTCTTTGACGACGCCCCACGAGAAAACGTCTCACTGCCCGCTGATAAAGTCACTTTTGCGTAAAAATAGCGATTCATTGGTTTAACGTTTGTCTCAATTTTCACAACAGTAACCATTAATCTCAAAGTATCACGGATTAATTTTTCGCACCCTTATCACATTTATTCCACTATGCAGATCTTTTATATATAAATGTGATTTTCTGATTGTCAACAACGTAAATATCGCAAAATTTCGAGGTAAAGATGCTCTCAATGTGAAAGCCGAAAAAAAAAAGAGGATTCGTCCCTCTCGATACGACGAAGACCTTTTTTTTCCTTCTCCACACGCGGGTAGTCCAATAAATCGTTCGAGGTCTCAATAATAAAGTCGGGGATTTCCCTCTTTTCTTTTTCAGCAGCTGTCCGAGGGTTCGAAAAGGGAAAGGAGAGAGACAGAGATAGAGAGAAAGAGAACACGTGGCGTTGCCTATGCGTACAGTGAAGCATCTCTGAGGATACCCAACTTTCATTCCCGGGCTGACTATAGACCGTCTTTTCTACTGAATTTATCGATGGAGCCTTCCTGATGTAGACGACGATTCGTCGCTGCGAAAAGAGTCTCGAACAGATCGAAAGTCAGCTCGACAGCTGTACTATTAAGAGAAATTGTTGCGAGGCGTTTTTCGCCACTCGACACGTCAGGCTGAACCCAACGAGTCCCGGCGGTACGAGAAGTACCAGAACGTACGGGCTTGAGGCAAATTTTCCGGTCCAAAGTCATCAACAGCAACATCGTCATTATCATCGGCAAAAGAGCCGGGGGAAGAGAAAAAGGAAGAGGACGATAACGCGCTGGGTTTACGGAAATCGCGAGGATATTAGACCACCGCCGCACCCTCCACCCCACGTGGCCGCACCACCACCTGATAAGGTAAATATTCATCAGTCAATCATATTTATATATTTCTTAGTGTTATGAGTCCAAATGGATAAAAGTGATGGCAAATATAAGATTCACACTTGATTAAGGGCTCATATACCCCTGCGCGCGCTGAGAACCGAGTATATTTGAAAAATTATTATAAAGGTTAGATGGTAAAAAAAAAATTAAATTGTTTATTTCACATTTTTCGTTAACTTTTTAACTATAAGAAAAAAAATAAACAATTTTTTTTTTATATATTAACATTATATAAACGCGTTTTTCTCGAAACTATGTTTTTAGACAGTGTCAGCACGATAACTCAATCAATTTTTAATATTTTTTAACTTTTTTTTTTCAAATCTTGATAATTGTTTGCTCTATAGTCTGACGAGAGGTTTTTTCAATTTTTTGACTGGACAATTTTTTATAAATTATTAAATACTAATTTATTACTAAGATTAGGATCACCCTTAAGGGCTCACATATCCCTGCGCGCGCTGAAAACCGAGTAAATTTGAAAAATTATTATAAAGGTTAGATGGTGGAAAAAAAATTAAATTGTTTATTTCACATTTTTCATTAACTTTTTAACTATAAGAAAAAAAAATGTTTCGGTGATATTAACATTATTTAAACGAGTTTTTCTCGAAACTATGTTCTTAGACAGTGTCAGCACGATAGCTCAGTCAATTTTTAATATTTTTTAACTTTTTTTTTTGCGAATCTTGAATAGTTTTTTCTCTATAGTCTAACGAGAGGTTTTTTCAATTTTTTGGCTGGACAATTTTTTATAAATTATTAAATACTAATTATTAAATACTAATTTAATACTAAGATTAGGATCACACTTGATTAAGGGCTCACATATCCCTGCGCGCGTTGAAAACCGAGTAAATTTGAAAAGTTATTATAAAGGTTAGATGGTAAAAAAAAAATGTATTGTTGATTTCACATTTTTCATTAACTTTTCAACTATGAGAAAAATTTTTTTTTGTTATGTTTTCTCTAATATTAACATTATTTAAACGCGTTTTTCTCGAAACTATGTTCTTAGACAGTGCCAGCACGATAGCTCAGTCAATTTTTAATATTTTTTAACTTTGTTTTTTTCAAATCTTGAAAAGTTTTTTCTCTATAGTCTGACGAGAGGTTTTTTTAATTTGTTGGTTGGACAATTTTTTATAAAATATTAAACACTAATTTTCTTATTATTTATTGCATACTAAAGTTTGAAATACTTTAATTTCTTTATTGTTGAAAAAAATAAATAAATTCCCTCCGTCTGACGAGACTATTGCTACTACATTATTTTACTAGATTCTTTTGTATTTTTGAAAATTGTATAATTTTCGGTGAAGTTATGATGTCGACAAGGGGGCGCCATGATTTTCATCAGTAGTCCATTTATACCTGTAAAAAATAATGTTAATATTTGGAAAAAAAATGTTGAATTTGTTTTCTTATAGTTGAATAGGTAATAAAAGATGTGAAATCAACAATTTAATTTTTTTTTCAACATATAACCTTTATAATAATTTTTCAAATTTTTTCGGTTTTCAGCGCGCGCAGGGGTATGTGAGCCCTTGACCAAATTACAGCGATCAGTCACTCAATCGCTTCTTCAAACGTTCGTGCATAAATGAAAATTAAAAAAGATGGATAATCTTGATACTACGTATGTCAGTAAAATGGAAAAATATTTGTAGAAAAATGAATTCGTACGGGAAAAAAGTCAACTAATTTATGTAAATTTCCGACAAAACGTAGTTTTATTCTGTATCTTTTCAAAGAATAATCCGTAACATTGATCGTACAATGCCGAATGATAGCTCATTTTGTTCATCGAAATATGTTCTATCGATTCGTCGTAAATCGTGCCTGAACGACGCTCAGCTCTAAAATTTGGACCCAACGTCAAGATTATACGTTCGATCGGTTTTCCATACTCGTACTTCATTCTCCCTTTCTCACTCTTTCGCACTCTCTTCATCCCTCTCTGTTTCCACTGGCAGATCAAATATTTACGTTGTCCCGTGGGGTGTGGACCGGAACCAGGTATACGACGGTTGGTCACGAGTATATACACTGTATACCTCTGTACTTGGTGAAATATCGTTGTATATAAGTTACTCTCGTATACGAATCTACGCTGTATCGTGCATACAAAAATTTCTAACAAGTAAAAGAACGTAATTCACGCGATTTGACGGGATAAACTTAAGTTCTTTACGCCCTTTTATGCCTTTTTTATGGCTGAGAAGAATATGTACGAAAAATGTAGACATTGACGAAGATCGAATGGGTGGTCATCGACGGGTTTAGTTACGCAAAGTCTACCTCGTATGTATCCGCGCGACTCCTGGTTTTTTCGTTTCCCCTACGCCACCATCCACCCTCGGAAAGTCATGGCCCGACGATAAATCGACTGTCACGCAACCGAGGAATAAAAAAAAACAGTGAAATATATACGTGACATAAACAGCCGCTGTATACGCATTTTTGTCACGCTAGTTATGGCTTCAATATCCACGAGAGATGAGTGGCAATAAAATAAAATCCTTGGGTATATATGTATGAAAGAACTGTTTACCAATATGCTTAGTAGTCGATGAAATCTTCTATAGGAATCTATGGTAATAAATAAAAAAAATATTCTTTTCGCCCTTCCGGGTCGTTCGGAATCGATTTTAGTCGCTACTTCTGAAACGACATTTTCTCATTTTCTCTGCGCCGTGAATATACCGAATCAATATAAAACAAAGAAAAAATTATGCCCCATGTTTGCAGTTAAATTCGTAAAAAAAACAAAAGCTCTGGTAAAAAGTTCTATACACGTGCTTTTGTGAATATAAAGTTAAATATAAATTCGGAGTAATACGAAAAGACGATTATAAAAGACGATACAGAGAAATACGTTAAGGGAATACCTCACTGTCAAGAGACTCAAAAAAGGTCCTTTTTCACGAATTTTTCTTTGCCACTTAAGGGTTATGACGACGGTAGCGGCTATAAAATCATGTGCACATTTAACAATTTTTTTTTGTATGAAAAAGTAACTTTTCCATAAAACTAATTACACATCCATTGAATTAAAATATCGAACTAATAAAAAAAAATTTTTTTTGTACTTTTTTGTTATACAAAATGGCCGAGTACTGCTATTTGCTTTTGGTATCTTTTTTTTCCGGCCGTGACATTTGGCATCCACAATTTTTGACGCAGAACAAAAAAAAATTCTCGTTAATCTACATCAGAATACCTAGAGAAGGACGTACGGAATTCGAAAAATATTGTTTTATTCGAATATTGTGGGCTTTTGAATCTAAAAAGTGAATTTCCAGTGAAAAATTTCGTGCGAAACTGGTCATGAAATGGAAAGTTTAAAATTAATCAGAAATTCCGTAGTTAGTTCCCTACGAAATGCAATAACAAACATAATTTTCAAATTTCAAGTCAATCGGGTAAAAATTGTTAAATTTATTTGTCACGCGGCGCGCTCAGGTACTCTATGGCCGTGCCAAAGGTAGACTTACGTTATACGCTCAAATTCGGTGAAAAAAATACTAACTACTATCTTAACCTAACTCAACTTATTTTTATGATGATAAAGTATCGTTTAAGCAAAAAAAAATATCGATTCTTTGAAAATTATACCGTTGCCATACCCCTTAATGAATTATTTCAGAATTGAGAGAATGGTATGTATTGAATATTTTATTAATCTGCATAAATATATATAGTTTTCTTTAGGCAGAGTGGTTATTTTTTCAATCAATTTTTCCCAAAATGGCGACATGTTAAACAAAATATTTTTTTGCAACTTTTATAAAAATTATAACTGTCATAATTTTCATTACTTTTTAATGAAAATTTTTATAAAACTACTTCAAAGTGTCCTTGAAAATATATCATTCTCCGAATCCTAAAATAATTCATTAAGTAGCAAACAAAAATTCGTGGAAAACGACCTTTTTTGAGGCCGTTCACAGTGGGATTCCTCCTTAACGGAGGAAATAAGGTTAGGACAGCGTTTTCTCAATGATTTTCATAAATTTTTTTATAGTATAAAAAATGAATATAATTTATTGAAACTTTGAGAATATTTTATACATATATTTAAGTATATACTATAAAATTTTTGAAGAATATCCTTGAAAAACACCGAAGATATTAGCGATCCCATATTGCAGGTCACAATCAGACTCAGCATTTTGCGTACATTCTGGAAGCCGCAATTCTCATCTGAAATCAAACGAGGTTGGAATTTACTTTTATTATATGTCTCTCTTCTATATGAACCTAAATGCTATCAAAAAAAATAGAAAATTGAATTTTTTATAGGAGTCAAAACAAAAAAGCATGATTTTTTGCCATTTTTTACAACTTTATTTGCAAAAAGAAAATTATCTTAAATAATGATAATATTCCGATTTTAGAATCATATAGAGCGCAATACTATGAAGAAAGTAACTGCCAAGTTTCAAAACGATTGGTTGAAAACTTTTGAAAAACGCGTTTGAAAAAATACCGTACCAGGGTGACCGCTCGGTTATACACGTGGCGCGCTCGGGGCCTGAAGGAAAACTACTCACTTTAATGGCTTATAACAATAGAACGAGTCCGAATTTTCATTAAAAATTTTGGGAACATATTTTTCAATAGTTTTACTAACAATTTATGAAATTTAAAAAAAATCGATATTTTGAACCGTCTAACCCAATTTGCCCCCTTAAGTATGATAGAAAAAATATCTTTTGGTACCTAACAGCCTCTTTCTCTCTCTCGGTGCGGTCTTGATCTCTGAGAGTACCGAGAGGTAGTAAATGAAGAGAGCAAGTAGAGCACTCTGCTACTGGATTGAGACTCCCGCGGCAAAGTAGATAAATGCGAAATGGTCAGACGCGGCACATGAGAACGACGACGACGGAGATGAGGACACGAGGACGACAAAGAGGCCCAAGGAGGAGGTAGCTCCGAATCAAAGGAGTTTACCATCGTCTACCATTAGCTATAGACTCTCCGTGTATATATATATATATATATATATATATATATATATATATATATAAATATGCATAGGTATACATATAAATATACACGAGTGGGCCGAAGCTCCTGGGGCACGAGCGGAAAAGCTCGAGAGAACTACGTAAAAAAATAAAAAATTATTCATCAACGACGAAAACGTGATCTCTCGTGGCCTCTCTTCTACTTTATTATCCCGTTCTCTATTCCCGCGATTTTTCTATAGCATCAAATTTCCAACTACCACATTTTTCTATACAAACATATAAATAACTAATGAAGCCTTTGAGCAACACGCGATTCAATTTCACTCAAGGATGAACCAGCCTGTGACATAACTTTATTTATTTTTTTTCAAGTACTCCGCAATCGAATACTTATATAATTCTGTACATTATATAATCATAAGTCGTGCACTTCAGATACAGTTGAAGAACGACGTGAAATATTTTCAAGCCGGGATTTCGATGAAAAATTTAAGGATTGAATAGAAAAAATGCACGAAAGAGGAGATTCTTGGAATCTCGACAATTTTTTCAAACTACTAGAGAGAGAATTTCCGCGATCTTTCGTACATGCACAACAGTTGTATAATACTATTTTTCCCAAGAGTATACCAGCGAGGAATTATCGATCCGGCCAATAATTTTCACGTTTTTTCCTCTTTTTGTAATGCGTGCGAAAAATCGATTCGTCAAAATTCTCGAAGAGGTCAAAAAAATGATAATTATATTATAATTGTCTGGAAATAATTAGCAATAATTCGGAGCAAGTATCGCATAAATGATAAAAATAACAATTTTTATTAAAAATTCATTGTTAAAGGGGGAAATAGGGTTAGGACAGCGTTTTCTCAATGATTTTCATGAATTTTTTTATAGTATAAAAAATGAATATAATTTATTGAAACTTTGAGAATATTTTATACATATATTTAAGTATAAACTATGAAATTTTTATACATATATTCAAGTATATACTATAAAATATTAGCGACCCCATATTGCAGGTCACAATCAGACTCAGCATTTTGCGTACATTCTGGAAGCCGCAATTTTCATCTGAAATCAAACGAGGTTGGAATTTACTTTTATTATATGTCTTTCTTCAATATGAACCTAAATGCTATCAAAAAAATACAAAATTGAATTTTTTACAGGGGTCAAAACAATAAAGCATGATTTTTTGCCATTTTTTACGACTTTATTTGCAAAAAAAAAATTATTTTAAATAATGATAATATTTCCATTTTAGGTTTATATAGAGCGCAATACTATGAAGAAAGTAACTGCCAATTTTCAAAACGATTGGTTGAAAACTTTTCAAACTAGCGTGTACGCAAGTTCAAAAAAAGTCGTTTTCAGAAAAACGCGTTTGAAAAAATAGTACCAAGAAAAACAAGCAATATGGGATCGCTAATATTTTATAGTATATAATTAAATATATGTATACAAATTTTATAGTATATACTTAAATATATGTATAAAATATTCTCAAAGTTTCAATAAACTATATTCATTTTTTATACTATAAAAAAATTCATGAAAATTATTGAGAAAACGCTGTCCCAACCCGATTTCCTCCCTTAATGGCTTATAACAATAGAACGAGCCGGACTTTTCATTAAAAGTTTTGGGAACAGATTTTTCAATAGTTTCACTAACAATTTATGAAATAAAAAAAAAATTCGATTTTTTGATCCGTCTAACCCTATTTCCTCCCTTAAGAGTAATTCTTCTTCTCTAAAGAATTCTAATGTGTTGTAGAATAATAATTAACAATTATTTCCGCTTCTGATATTGATTCTAAATATCTCTAGGCGCACACATACTGTGAAATGTGATAGTGATCATTTTTTAGTAAAAATTCACGTATCGTCGAGGATTCGAATAGATAATGAAGCTGACAAATGATCGACTGCGCACTCGCACAATAAAATGTCGAGATGGAATGAATCAAAAATTGAAAATTATTTAATGACGAAAAACCAGGATTATAGGTTCTAGTGTGAAATGTGACATTGGTTATGTTTTACCAGAAATCCATATAGCGTTGAGGATTCGGATGAATAATGCCGGCAAATGAAAGACTGCGCACTCGCGTGGATGCATATGCACACGGTTATTCGTTTCTTAATTACTGTTTGCACGGTTTGAGGAGCAGGAGAGTTTATATGAAACCGAGGTTCTATAAGCCTCGTTGCCTGTATATATACACATAGTAAACCCCAGTGAAATTGCCGTAGTACAACCCCTGGTGCCAATTTTCTCTCGTTTTACTCCCCTGTACTCTCGAGCGAGCGGGAAACAGGACGACGACGACGACGACGACCGGAGTTATGGCAGCGTGGAAATTTCCATGCGGTGTTGAATAAATGGAACGAGATCGGGGAAGAACATTAAGACCGAGTGGAGAACACAGTAACTAAGATCGTGTCCACTGTGAATTCTCATAGCTCGCTGTTTGTCTTGTCTTATAAAGTATTTACTTGCTTTATAGCTCGGGGAAGAGATTTCCCGGGGACCGGCAAAGAGACGGAGTGGCGAACGACAGAGCAACGGCTATACACAATCTGAAAATGTTAAATGTTATAAAGATATAGATACACGGAAATTTGGTAGTTTAAAAGATCGTTAGGAGAGAGAAGTAACGCGAAAATAATTATTCGAGAATGAGAAGATCCTTCGAAACAATTTTCAAACAAAACGTTGAGAAATAAAAATTAATTTTTATTGTAAAAAAATAATTTTATAATAATTAAATTTAATGATCATAAAAAATCTGGGTATCTTATTACAGTACGAAGTACGATTTTTTCAGATTTTCATCCTCCCCGTAAGGGTGCTTTCCGGACATAGAAAATCGGTCAAATTTTTTTAGGGGTCTCCTGTAGAGACCAAAAACGTTTAACGATCATAAAAAATCTGGGTATCTTATTACAATACGAAGTACGATTTTTCAGTTTTTCACCCCCCCCCCCCCCCCCGTAAGGGTGCTTTCCGGACATAGAAAATCTTTCAAATTTTTTTTAGGGTCTACTGTAGAGCCGAAAAACGATTAACGATCATTAAAAATCTGGATATCTTATTACAGTACGAAATACGATTTTTTCAGTTTTTCACCCCCCCCCCCCCCCCCATAAGGGTGCCTTCCGGACGGAGATAATCGTTCATACTTTTTAGGGGTCGCCGTTAGGGGCCTGGGCCGGAAATGTTTCCGAAAATCTCGAGCAATACCGAAAATAAAATATTTAAAAAAAACTTGATTTCGTTGCGTTCCAACGATGCAAACTTCAGCATCATTAATTCAAAATATTCTACATTATCATGTAAATTGATATTAAGGGCGTACATGTCCTTGCGCGTGCTAAAAACCGAGCAAATTTGAAAAATTATTATAAAAGTTATATGGTGAAAAAAAAATTGAATTGTTGAATTCACATTTTTCATTAAGGAGGGAAATAGGGTTAGACGGTTCAAAAAATAGATTTTTTTTATTTCATAAATTGTTAGTAAAACTATTGAAAAATATGTTCCCAAAATTTTTTATGAAAATTCCGACTCGTTCTATTGTTATAAGCCATTAAGGGAGGCATTATAAGCCGTTTTCTCAATGATTTTCATGAATTTTTTTATAGTATAAAAAATGAATATAATTTATTGAAACTTTGAGAATATTTTATACATATATTTAAGTATATACTATAAAATTTTTGAAGAATTTCCTTGAAAAACACCGAAAAAATGTATGACTGCCTGGACTTTGTTTTTCTTGATACTATTTTTTCAATCGCGTTTTTCTGAAAACGACTTTTTTTTAACTTGCGTACACGCCAGTTTGAAAAGTGTTCAACCAATCATTTTCAAAATTGGCAGTTACTTTCTTCATAGTATTGCGCTCTATATGAACCTAAAATTGGAATATTATCATTATTTAAAATAATTTTTTTTTTGCAAATAAAGTTGTAAAACATGGCAAAAAATCATGCTTTTTTGTTTTGACCCCTGTAAAAAATTCAATTTTCTATTTTTTTGATAGCATTTAGGTTCATATAGAAGAGAAACATATAATAAAAGTAAATTCCAGTCTTATTCGATGTCAGATGAAAATTGCGGCTTTCAGAATGTACACAAGATGCTGAGTCTGATTGTGACCTGCAATATGGGGTCGCTAACATCGTCGGTGTTTTTCAAGGAAATTCTTCAAAAATTGTATAGTATATACTTAAATATATGTATAAAATATTCTCAAAGTTTCAATAAATTATATTCATTTTTTATACTATAAAAAAATTCATGAAAATCATTGAGAAAACGCTGTCCTAACCCTATTTTCCCCCTTAACTTCTCAACTATAAGAAAAAAATTAAAAATTTATTTTTTCAAATATTAACATTTTTTATACGCATTTTTCTCGAAACTATGTTTTTATACAGTGGAGAACACAGTAACTAAGATCGTGTCCACTAGCACGATAACTCAGTCGATTTTCAATATTTTTTAACTTTCTTTTTTTTTAAATCTTGATAATTATTTTCTCTATAGTCTGACGAGAGGTTTTTTTAATTTTTTGGTCGGACACTTTTTTATAAATTATTAAACACTAATTTTTTTTTTGTAAATTGCATACTAAAGTTTGAAATACTGTAATTTCATGATTTAAAAAAATAAATAAAATTCCCTCCGTTAGACCATTGAATAATGTTTGGTAAAGTTATTATAAAATAATTAAAAACAATTTTTTTATTTCAACTCCGACGTGAGTGAATATCTCGTGAAATACAGTAAGAAACTTGAAAATAAAAATGATTCTTCTTTACTTTACGCCCGGTGCCGTCCGTTAATTATCGTGAAAGAAAGTTATTTACGTGTGAAAGGAGATTTTTTTTTACAACGTTACATCGTTAAATTTAAAAATTTGTGCATTCAGCTGTACAGCTCTACATAACGAAGAGTTTGGTCGAGCGTAGTTGAATATAAATTTTTTCATTCCTTCGATAAATGAATTTAATTTTCTCTCATTGCTTTTTCGTGTAAACCTCTATTCTCTCTCTCTCTCACTGAAACGCTGGTGTTTCCGCGAGAAATTCGAAGTACACAAAGCATCACGTCGGGACCTGGCCATTGAAACTTTCCGTTAGCGAGCACCCACAATTGCATTAAAGCCACACGCTAGTGACGACGTTGGGAACGATTTTCAGAGTGTGCGCGATGCGGTACTCGAGGGTAGAATCGAGAAGGAGGATCGTGAGAGGGTTGAAAATGGTTGGGAGGGAGGAGGAATTGTCCAGATAAGTTGTACCGTAAATATAAAGTCAGACAAGCCATTATCGAGATCGTACACTCTCTCTCTCTCTCTCTCTCTCTCTCTTCTAGTCTCTGTTTTCTCTGTCTCGTTCTTTCTTTCTCGGTTTCTCGAACTCAAACATAGATATATATAAATATCCAAAACCTATCTTATCCTTTTAAGGGGGGAAATAGGGTTAGTACAGCGTTTTCTCAATGATTTTCATGAATTTTTTTATAGTATAAAAAATGAATATAATTTATTGAAACTTTGAGAATATTTTATATATATATTTAAGTATATACTATAAAATATTATCGACCCCATATTGTAGATCACAATCAGACTCAGCGTTTTGCGTACTTTCTGGAAGTCGCAATTTTCATCTGAAATCAAACGAGATTGAAATTTACTTTTATTATACGTCTCTCTTCTATATGAACCTAAATACTATTAAAAAAATAGAAAATTGAATTTTTTACTGGGGTCAAAACAAAAAAGCATGATTTTTTGCCATTTTTGACAACATTATTTGCAAAAAAAAAATTATTTTAAATAATGATAATATTCCAATTTTAGGTTCATATAGAGCACAATACTATGAAGAAAGTAATGCGCCAATTTTCAAAACGATTGGTTGAAAACTTTTCAAACTAGCGTGTACGCAAGTTAAAAAAAAGTCGTTTTAAGAAAAACGCGTTTGAAAAAATAGTACCAAGAAAAACAAGCAATATGGGGTCGCTAATATTTTATAGTATATACTTAAATATATGTATAAAATATTCTCAAAATTTCAATAAATCATATTCATTTTTTATACTATAAAAAAATTCATGAAAATCATTGAGAAAACGCTGTCCTAACCCTATTTCCCCCTTAATGGCTTATAACAATAGAACGAGTCGGAATTTTCATTTAAAATTTTCGGAACATATTTTTCAATAGTTTTACTAAGAATTTATAAAATAAAAAAAAATCGATTTTTTGAACCGTCTAACCCTATTTCCCCCCTTAACATTCTCTATCTTCGTTTCGCGCATATACATTTTCAACCAGATCCGGAATAGAAATGTCGAAAGCTCAGGCGTTTCTCGCTACCCTCTAGTGAGCTCTGAGCTTTTCTCTCCGTGAGTTAGGGCTTTTATAAAACACCCTCTCACACCTCGAATTTTCGTAGTATTTGTCTGATGTATACATGCACGAATGTTCGCCCTGGATAACTCTCTCTTTCTCTTTCTCTTTCTCTCTCTCTCTCCACCATTTCATAGTTCCGAGAGCTCCAATCTTGCTCGGATGCTTCCGGACTAGCGTTGTGGTATATCCACCAACCCTCCCTAACAACACCTTCTGCCCGAACGCCGCACATGCTAATATCGTCGCCACCGCATTCATCCCTTCTCGCCCCTCACCGACATATCCGGAATTCCTAGTGAATCCAACCCTCCCACACGTTTCGTCCCCCTCCTCGCCCCCCGTGCCCTCTATGTATGGGGTTGTGTACTGGAACTTACGTACGGTATATACCCACATATGTATGTGACGTGATTTCTTTGTTGAGAATTTGAGTGACGTTTCACCTGCGCTAGGAAACGGGGTCGTCGTCGCGTCACACTGGCAAATAGAATCCCACTATTTGTGTGTTCCCACATTTTTTTTTTCTTCAATCATTTACATTTATTTCACTACGTGAACATTTGCAACGTAATCATTGAATTATAAAAATTAACGAGAAAAATGAACGTGTCTAGTTTATTTTTTGTTGAGGTTCACAGAAAATATCGCTTCCTAACTGATTTCAAGGATTTTGCTCAAATTTAACACGAACAAACAACTGTGAATATACAGTAGTGACAATTCACGTAGGGTTAAAAGATTCATGTCAGGCTTCCCGAAATGTTGGTGTCATTTTGTTTTTTATTGAAAAATTCCTAACAATAGTTGCCGGATGTTAATATTTCGTATTTTTGACAGGACATTTTGTACGATTTTACTTAAACCGATGTTAAAAGATATTCACGATTTAATAATGCGTTTTTCTCTAAAATGAATATTTGATTGTGGCAATTATTATACCTTAAGCGCTTACATACCCCTGAAATTTTCAAAAAATCGATTTCTTTTACAGATTTTTATTCTCTATACTTTTAAGAATTAAAAAAAAAAACTTTTGAGAAAATTTCACTTCGTTACAAAGTCATAGCAATAAATGTGACCGGACATCGGGTTCGGACGGCTACCTACCAGAAACTTTAAGGGGGGAAATAGGGTTAGGACAGCGTTTTCTCAATGATTTTCATGAATTTTTTTATAGTATAAAAAATAAATATAATTTATTGAAACTTTGAGAATATTTTATACATATATTTAAGTATATACTATAACATTTTTGAACAATTTCCTTGAAAAACACCGAAGATATTAGCGGCCCCATATTGCAGGTCACAATCAGACTCAGCATTTTGCGTACATTCTGGAAGCCGCAATTTTCATCTGAATTCAAACGAGGTTGGAATTTACTTTAATTATATGTCACTCTTCTATATGAACCTAAATGCTATGAAAAAAATAGAAAATTGAATTTTATACAGGGGTCAAAACAAAAAAGCATGATTTTTTGCCATTTTTTACAACTTTATTTGCAAAAAAAAATTATTTTCAATAATGATAATATTCCGATTTTAGGTTCATATAGAGCGCAATGCTATGAAGAAAGTAACTGCTCATTTTCAAAACGATTGGTTGAAAACTTTTCAAACTAGCGTGTACGCAATTTCAAAAAAAGTCGTTTTCAGAAAAACGCGTTTGAACACGTGGCGCGCTCGGGGCCTGAAGGAAAGCTACTCACTTTAATGGCTTATAACAATAGAACGAGTCGGAATTTTCATTAAAAATTTTGGGACATATTTTTCAATAGTTTTACTAACAATTTATGAAATAAAAAAAATCGATTTTTTGAACCGTCTAACCCTATTTCCTCCCTTAAACCCGTTTTTGCGAAACTGTTTTTAGACAGTGTCAGCACGATATCTCAGTCAATTTTTAATATTTTTTAAGCAATTTTTTTTTTAAATCTTCATAATTATTTTCTCTATAGTCTGACGAGAGGTTTTTTTAATTTATTGGTTGGACATAATTTATAAATTATTAAACACTAATTTTTTGTTTTATATTGCATCCTAAAGTTTGTAATACTGTAATTTCATTATTTTTGAAAAAAAAAAAAATTCCCTCCATCAGATTATTCCTACTACATTATTTTACTAGTTTGTTTTTTATTTTTGGAGATTGGATAGTTTTTGGTGAAGTTATGATATCGACAAGGGGGCGTCGTTGTTTTTCATCAGTAGGCCATTTATACCCTTAAAAAAACAATGTTAATATTGAAAAAAAAACATTTTTATTTTTTTTTCTTATAGTTGAAAAGTTAATAAAAAATGTGAAATCAACAATTTAATTTTTTTTTCATCATATAACCTTTATAATAATTTTTCAAATTTACTCGCTATTTTTCAGCGCGCGCAGCGGTATGCGAGCCCTTAATATTGATAAACATCACTAATAACGTCACATAGGCATTTATATCGTACCAGTAAAGGTTAAAGGTTCCGTCGACGTTAGACCACAATTGATACGCCCTTTGGCTTTTAATTGTCCGCTATATATCGTATTTCGTTTTGATATTGATTGCAGAGCTGGAGAAGCGGCAGCAGCCGCAGCTGCCTCGGAGCTCTGAGGAGCTGGAGGATTTGCATAAGTTGCTGCACTTCCCCGAGGAGGTTGCTCTCAGATTGACCGAGTGCGAGTATCAGCTATTCTATCAGGTACAGCCGTGCGAATATCTACGTCACGTTGCTCAAGATCTGACACAGGCGGCGTCACAAAGAGCAGCGGCATCGAGACAACAACAACAACAGCAACAGCAGCAACAAACACCATCTTCACCGTCGGGATCGTCATCGAGTCGTTCCCACAATCAGCGTACGTGGAGCCGAAGCACAGACACGCCGCCGAGCACCGCAAACAGCTCGACGCAGACCGAAGAAGAGGCACTGTGGCTCGGTGGCTCATCTACCCACTCCGTGCAGACCCTCATCAACCGGTTTAATGAGGTATCCCCATTCTCCACAAAACCCGACTCTCGCTTTTTTTTTCTTCTCACAAAAACTTTGCCTCTCTTTTTTAATAATATCGATTCCTTTCATATATTTATATATGGGAGGAAGATCATTTTTATTTCTGTAGAAAAATTGTAATAAATGAAGGAATTGTAAAAAGTCTTAATTAAGGCCACGATTTATTGGTCGAACCATTTTTTTAGGATATTTTGATACAAACATTAGTATTCTTTCATGGAATTGAGAATTATGGTGAAAAAAAAACAAATATGATAAAAAAACGATTAATCTTTAAAATAATCTTGCTCACATCAAATGAGCTACCCCGTTTTTTCATCAATTCGACTCTCACTTTTTTTCTTCTCACAAAAACTTTGCCTTTTTTTTATAATAATATCTATTCCTTCCAACTATATATATATATGGGAAAGAGATTATTTTTATTTCTCTAGAAAAATTTATAATAACCGGAGGAATTGTAAAAAGTCTTAATTAAGGCTACGATTTATTATTCCACCTATTTTTTAATGATATTTTGATACAAACATTATTATCCTTCTATGGAATTCAAGATTATGGAGAAAAAAAACAAATATGATAAAATAACGATTGATCTTTAAAATAATCTTGCTCGCATCAAATGAGGTACTCCGTTTTTCCACCGGCCCGACTCTCTGGTTTTTTTTTATTACACAAACTTTGCCTGTCTTTTTTAATAATATCGATTCCTTTCTACTATATATATATATATATATATATATATATGGGAAAGAGATCATTTTTATTTCTGTAGAAAACTTCTAATAACCGAAAGAATTGTAAAAAGTCTTAACTAAGGCCACGATTTATTGTTCCACCCATTTTTTTATGATATTTTGATACAAACATTAGTATTCTTCTGTGGAATTCAGGATTAGGGAGAAAAAAAACAAATATGATAAAAAAACGATTGATCTTTAAAATAATCTTGCTCGCATCAAATGAGGTACTCCGTTTTTCCACCGACCCGACTCTCTGATTTTTCTTTTTCTTACAAAGACTTAGCCTCTCTTTTTTAATAATATCGTTCCCTTTCATATATTTATATATGGGAAAGAGATAATTTTTATTTCTGTCGAAAAATTGTAATAACGGAAGTTACTGTGAAAAGTCTTAATTAAGGCCACGATTTATTGTTCCACCCATTTTTTAATGATATTTTGATACAAACATTATTATTCTTCTATGGAATTCAGGATTAGGGAGAAAAAATACAAATATAATAACAAAACGATTAATCTTTAAAATAATCATGCTCGCATCAAATGAGGTACTCCGTTTTTCCATCGACCCGACTCTCTGGTTTTTTTTTCTTACAAAGACTTAAGCCTCTCTTTTTTAATAATATCGTTCCCTTTCATATATTTATATATGGGAAAGAGATAATTTTTATTTCTGTCGAAAAATTGTAATAACGGAAGTTACTGTGAAAAGTCTTAATTAAGGCCACGATTTATTGTTCCACCCATTTTTTAATGATATTTTGATACAAACATTATTATTCTTCTATGGAATTGAGAATTAAGGAGAAAAAAAACAAATATGATAAAAAAACGATTGATCTTTAAAATAATCTTGCTCGTATCAAATGAGGTACTCCGTTTTTCCACCGACCCGACTCTCTGATTTTTTGTTTGTTCTTACAAAGACATTATTATTCTTCTATGGAATTGAGAATTAAGGAGAAAAAAAACAAATATGATAAAAAAACGATTGATCTTTAAAATAATCTTGCTCGCATCAAATGGGGTACTCCGTTTTTGAACCGACCCGACTCTCTGATTTTTTGTTTTTTCTTAGCCTCTCTTTTTTAATAATATCGATCCCTATCATATATCCATATATGCGGAAGAGATAATTTTTATTTCCGTAGAAAAATTGTCGACAGATAGATTTATTCCATATGTAATGGCGGCCAACGCCTTTTACAAACCCTTACCATTTCCTCCTCTTATCTTTTACATATTTCAGTTCACAAAGTTCTTACCCTACATTATTTGACTTCACTTAACCTAACTTAACTTAACATAACCTAATTTAACCTAATAAATCTTAACCTACCCTAGGACTACCCTCCTCTTCTCTCAATTTACACATCAATTCTCTTACGTGTTAACCCCCCCTAAAAAAATTCTAAAAAGCGAAGTAATTGTGAAAAGTTTTAATTAACACCATGATTTATTGTCCGAACCATTTTTTAATGATATTTTGATACAAACATTATTATTCTTCTATGGGAATTGAGGATTACGAAGAAAAGAAAGCAAATACGATGAAAAAACGATCGATCTGTAAAATAATCTTGCTCGCATCAAATGATGAATTCGAGAGTAATTCTTAACTCTTCATATATGAATATTCTTAACCAAGGTAGAACGAAAATGCGATTGAAAACGTGCGGGGATTACATTACTTGTACGAAGGGATTACTATAGAGCGGAATCTGTACGGGTAGTTTAAACACACACACACACAAACCCACACACCCACACATATGTATAACAAGAACTTGAAGAAAGTACGTTCGTATGGGGAGAGAGAGACGAACCGCAAGAGACGAACCACCTGACCTCGAAACTCAACGTAGCTCGCACATACAACAAAGAGGGGTTGGAGAACGAGGGGGTCGGCGAGCCATCTTGCAATCTTGCGGTCTTCCGGATCTCTCTCTCGTCTCTATCAAACGCTCCCTTCTGTGTTATATCACATCTATAGACAGAGAGTAATACTCTTTCGTGTACTCTCTTCTAGTAAAGCCGGTACCGACGACATACACGACAAGGTTGTGCCCTCTAGCGAGTCTTTTTCTTTTTTCTTTTTTTTTCGTCACTCATTTCCGTCGTCGTTATTTCCTTCACAGTATTTTTCCACTCATTTTCACTTCATTCCGTTCGCTCGTTCCTTCTTTATTTCTTCGCCTCTTTCAATTTCTCTCCGGTTACGTCCGGCTCAACATTACACTTCTCTCTCTTTCTCATTTCTTTTTCTTAGTTTGTCGCCTTTTATTTGTCTTTTTTTTTTTTTCGTCACCCGCTTTAGAACGGTCGGAACTTCTGGATATACAATAAACGACCTAGAGTTTCTTGCAACTGGTGCACATCACAAACAGCCCTCCGGATACCGAGAGGGATGAAATAAAGGGGGGAAAAAAAAAATTCATAGCTCGGAGTAAATGAATTCAATGACAGTAAATCCCCAAAGATTTCTCTGTGTGTAAGACAGCCACATTCACTTGAGAATGTGTGGCGAGTAAAAACGTCAACGAAAAAAAAAAACGTATTTAATTTTGGATTTTCCATTTGTTTGGGAAAGGTGAGCTCATGGGTAACCCACACAATAACGAGCGGCTCGACGATCGAGGAACGCCAGGCCCTCCTCTCGTGCTTGTTGCGAGTGGCCCAGACCTGCTGGAACACCGGAAACTTTAACTCAGCAATGGAGATCATCGCCGGTCTCAAGTAAGTTTTCCATAATCAACAAAAAGCCAACGATGCGATAACTACGGGACAAACACTAACAACGAACATTTATCGTGAAATTTCGTGTTTGCGTGTTTACGCTTGAAAAGTCCCCGGGGGCATTAATTTGCTGGGTGGCATTTTCGTTTTCGGAAAGTTAAGTTCACTGAGGGAGTGTCCATGATAAAAATCTTAATATTTTATGTAGTGTAGCGCTTTTCGTACGCGTTAGTTTGAGACAGAAATACAAAAGAATGTGGGGGTTGATTTATTTTTTTATATAGATAATTATTTATAAAAATTAAAAGTCGTAAAAAGTGGATTATGATTATATCTCGCGAGAATAACATTGAGGGAGCCCACTGTGACGAACTTAAAAAAGCGTCATTTTTCACGAATTTTTGTTTACTACTTGATGAATTATTTCAGGATTGGGGGAGTTGTATGTTTTTAAGGATACCCTGAAGTTGTTTTACAAAAATTTTCATTAAAAAATAATGAAAATCGCGACAGTTATACAGAACAAAGTGCCGTTCAGTAAAAATGTTTCTTTTAACAGTGGATTCCATATTTCTGCCATGGTTCATCTGAAAATTGAAACAAAATATTTTCTTAATCTGCATAAATGTAGTTTTCGTTAAGCGTAGCCGTTTTTATTTTTTAACATGCCGCCATTGGGAGAAAAATTAATTAAAAATAAAAAGAGCTTGGCTTAACTAAAACTACATTTATGCAGATTGAGATAATATTTTTGATTTATTTTTCAGATGAACCATGCCAGAAATATGGATTTCATCGCTGAAAGATATTTTTTTACGAACCGGCACTCTGTTCTATATAACTGTCATAATTTTTATTACTCTTTAATGAACATTTTTATAAAACAACTTCAAAGTGTCCTTAAAAACATACCATTCTCCCAATTCTGAAATAATGCATTAAATAGGAAAAAGAAAAATCCGCAAAAAAGGATCCTTTTTTGAGCCCGTCACAGTAGGGTTCGAACAAGGGGGGAAATAGGGTTGGGACAGCGTTTTCTCAATGATTTTCATGCATTTTTTTATAGTACAAAAATGAATATAATTAATTGAAACTTTGAGAATATTTTATACATATATTAAAGTATATACTATAAAATTTTTGAAGAATTTCCTTGAAAAACACCGAAGATATTAGCGACCCCATATTGCAGGTCACAATCAGACTCAGCATTTTGCGTACATTCTGGAAGCCGCAATTTTCATCTGAAATCAAACGGGGTTGGAATTTACTTTTATTATATGTCTCTCTTCTATATAAACCTAAATGCTATCAAAAAAATAGAAAATTTAATTTTTTACACGGGTCAAAACAAAAAAGCATAATTTTTTTCCATTTTTTATAACTTTATTGCAAAAAAAAATTATTTTAAATAATGATAATATTCCGATTTTAGGTTCATACAGAGCGCAATACTATGAAGAAAGTAACTGCCAATTTTCAAAACGATTAGTTGAAAACTTTTCAAACTAGCGTGTACGCAAGTTAAAAAAGAGTCGTTTTCAGAAAAACGCGTTTCAAAAAACGCAAAATGCTGAGTCTGATTGTGACCTGCAATATGGGGTCGCTAATATCTTCGGTGTTTTTCAAGGAAATTTTTCAAAAATTTCATAGTATATACTTAAATATATGTATAAAATATTCACAAAGTTTCAATAAATTATATTCATTTTTTATACGATAAAAAAATTCATGAAAATCATTGAGAAAACGATGCCCTAACCCTATTTCCCCCCTTAATGGCTTATAACAATAGAACGAGTCGGAATTTTCATTTAAAATTTTGCGAACATATTTTTCAATAGTTTTACTAACAATTTATGAAATAAAAAAAAATCGATTTTTTGAATCGTCTAACCCTATTTCCTCCCTTAAACGCATTTTTCCTGAATAATTGATTATTGTCGAACTTTCCGTTAATAATCCAGTTGGTATCCGGGCTGCGGAGTATTCCATTTTCTACCAGGGTAGTGTAGACAGTGTGCTTTTGATCCAATTCGCGTTGCATCACGTGGACTTTCTCCCGTTACTCCATTATCCCGTTAGAGGATTGGAGTAACGGCCGGGGAAGGGGCGGGAGGGGGGATTGAAGAGGAACTAAACGAAGGGGTGGTCGTTACGGGCCACGGATTAATGCGGGTTACGCGCGAGAAAGGAGAAGAGGCAGGATGCAACGTGGGATGCGGCTTTCCGAGTTACGTGAAACTTCTGGTATTGCTCCCGGTACGCCACCACGTACCATCATCCCCTAGCGTCTCATTCCCCTCTCCGCGTCTATTTATCTGTCCGGCTATGTTCTCCCTCTCCTACAAAATTTCTGGACAACTCTGTCTTCGTCGATACCACGCGAAGTAACCCACAGGAACGTCACCGACCACAGAGCGACCTGTGTTGGTAGCTCACCGATTTGAGATGCAGCAAACTCGATGTAGAACGGTTACCAGTTTCCTCCACCAGTACATGTATATTTTACAGAGTACAAAAATTCCGATATTCGGAATATAAAGAACGAAAACTGACTAGTTATCACCATTGTTTCGTTGTGAAAATCATCGTCAGAATATTCATAGAAATAAATGGAATTCTAGTGGAAAGTAAATTGACGGGTTAGGACACTCTAGAGGCCGAAAAAATAGGCTTTTTTGGAGATTTATTTTCAGAAAAACTACAAAATAAATCGAGATTGCAAAATAGAGTGTTTATCATACGTATCAGTGACTGTATACAAAAAATTTTTTGAAGCGATTAATTTCAAAATGGCGGCTGTGCAGCGTTTTTGCGATGACGTCTCCGTTTTTGTTGGCCGGAAAGATAACTCAGACAATTTTCAACCGATTCACTTGAAATTTTCAATATATCTTTAAAAATACATTGTCTATGAGAGTGCTTAGGATTTTTTTTGTATATTGCATAGTTCATTTGTTATTAACAATTTTCTGACGATTTTTTAAGCAAATATTTCATTTTCCACTTTAGAAGTGCGCCATTTGGCCAAAAATCAATATATCGAAAAAATCCTATGCCCTTCCATAAACAATGTATCTTTAAAGATATATTCAAAGTTTCAAGTGAATCGGTTGAAAATTGTCTTTGTTATGTTATCGGCCAACATAAACGGAGACGTCATCGGAAAAACGCTGCACAGCCGCCATTTGGAAATTAATCGCTTACAAAAAAATTATTGTATACAGTCGTTAATATGTATGATAAACAGAATATTTTGTAATATCGATTTATTTTGTAGTTTCTCTGAAAAAAAATCTCCAAAAAAGTCTATTTTTTCGGCCTCTAGAGTGACCTAAACCCTTAAGGGGGAAATAGGGTTAGGACAGCGTTTTCTCAATGATTTTCATGAATTTTTTTATAGTATAAAAAGTGAATATAATTTATTGAAACTTTGAAAATATTTTATACATATATTTAAGTATATACCATAAAATTTTTGAAGAATTTCCTTGAAAAACACCGAAGATATTAGCGACCCCATATTGCAGGTCACAATCAGACTCAGCATTTTGCGTACATTCTGGAAGCCGCAATTTTCATCTGAAATCAAACGAGCTTGGAATTTACTTTCATTATATGTCTCTCTTCTATATGAACCTAAATGCTATCAAAAAAATAAGCTTGGAATTTACTTTCATCATATGTCTCTCTTCTATATGAACCTAAATGCTATCAAAAAAATAGAAAATTGATTTTTTTACAGGGGTCAAAACAAAGAAGCATAATTTTTTGCCATTTTTTACAACTTTATTTGCAAAAAAAAAATATTTTAAATAATGATAATATTCCGATTTTAAGTTCATATAGAGCGCAATACTATGAAGAAAATAACTGCCAATTTTCAAACGATTGGTTGAAAACTTTTCAAACTAGTGTGTACGCAAGTTAAAAAAAAAGTCGTTTTCAGAAAGACGCGTTTGAAAAAATAGCAAAATGCTGAGTCTGATTGTGACCTGCAATATGGGCTCGCTAATATCTGCGGTTATTTTCAAGGAAATTCTTCAAAAATTGTATAGTATATACTTAAATATATGTATAAAATATTCTCAAAGTTTCAATAAATTATATTAATTTTTTATATTATAAAAAAATTCATGAAAACTATTGAGACAACGCTATCCTAACCCTATTTCCTCCCTTAATGGCTTATAACAATAGAACGGGTCGGAATTTTCATTAAAAATTTTGGGAACATATTTTTCAATAGTTTTACTAACAGTTTATGAAATTTAAAAAAAATCGATTTTTTGATCCGTCTAACCTTATATCCGCCCTTAATTTTTGCGGACAGGGTATATCGAGCTACTGCAGGGTGTATTCTCTGGTGCTAACAGTCCGGAATTTCGTTATCCTAGATCGTCGCTGCTGTTTCTATACCGTGATATCTTGCCGTTCAAACTCCCCGCCAGTTATTTCCAAATTTTCACGAACATCTTTCCCGCCTACGCGCAGCAACTACCTCTCACGGAACGAATTGTCGCGTGGGGTGCAGAGCGAGAATCGATTTAGGGGATTCGTTATCGTGAACTTTCATAGAATATCGGCTTTTACGCATTATGCACTAACGCAACGGCCACCTAATCTCGGCGATAATGCGTGCTTCAGGATTTTCGAATGACATTAAGGAAGATCAATGTCACGAGGATTATTGTGGCTGAAGAAATCGACAAGCCTGCTTATTCGAGGATCTACTTTTATATCTTTTTTATGAGGACGGCTATTTCAACACTTTAAGGTCTCTTTGCATAATCTTCGGCGTATACAAAGTCAAAAAAACCAATCCTTCGAGCGGGCAACCAAAGCCACCCTTATTTCTTTCGGCCCGATCATCCGCTCCGAAATTCCTTCAGGAACACGAACCTCTTTTCGGTGATATCACGTCCATATATACATTCAATACATCTTCTATATACAAACAAAAGTGCGGAACGGTCGTTAAAGTTATTGAAGCGAAGATAAATAGAGAGGAAGAGAGAGAGTGAGGGAAAGTATAAAACGTGGAGGTGAGACGATGAATCGTGACTGCTAGGGACAGATAAAGACCAGGGAGAAAAGGGATGAACGAGGAGACACAGAGAGAGATGGGGATTAAAAGCATCGTTCGAGCCGATGAACGGCCCCCGGAGAAGAAGAGCAGAGAATCGAGAAACGATGGACTTGGCTCGTAAAAAGTAATTCGATTCTCGGAGCTATCGTGGATGCAACGAGAGATTCTATGCCGGACAAAAGGGCGTAAATCCGGTATCCGAAACGACGAGTGAATCGCCAAGGCGAAAATTGAAGTGGATTTCGGCGCGGGACTCGTGGAAAAACTAATTCCCCGACTCTCTTATTCCTGTCGCACATAGATTCGCGTTTCTATACGTTCTCGTTCACAATCGCTCACGGTCCCGCGAGACCATTCTCTTACGGTGTAATAAACCGAGCCGTAGAACTATCCACCCAAGTTTCTCGTAACGGGAATTAAATGGAAATTAGCGGCTCGAGCTTTTTAGCCGGAGCCTCGTGTAGTAATATACGCGAGCGCGAAATCTCACGGAAGACGAGACGAAAATGAGAGAAAGAGAATGTGAAACGACGCGAGAATTATGAGAAATTATCCACGGAATGCATTTAAACGGTTATGACGTACTTGAAGGCTTCGCTCTTCTCGCTGTAAACCATATTCTAGCTCTTCGTCTCATAGAACATTCACTTTTCGGCATCAACGTTTAACTCGGTCTCCGACGCCGGATGTTCTATAATATTTACGAGAATCAATTCGCTCTGATTTGAGGGCTAACATGCCCCTGAAATTGAAAAAAAATCAATTTTTTTTTAAAGATTTTTATTCTTCATACTTTTAAGAATTAAAAAAAAAAAACTTTTAAGAAAATTCCACTCCGTTACAAAGTTACAGCAATAAAAGTGATCGGACATCGAGTTCACGTTCTACCTACCAGAAACTTTGAACGCATTTTTTTTTCTCGAAACTATGTTTTTAGATAGTGTCAGCACGATGGCTCAGTGAATTTTTAATATTTTTTAACTTATTATTTGTTTAAATCTTGATAATTATTTTCTCTATAGTCTGACGACAAGTTTTTTTTTTTTCGCTTGAACCATTTTTTATAAATTATTAACCACCATTTTTTTTCTAAATTGCATACCAAAGTTTGAAATTCATTATTTGAAATACATTACTTTACTAAATTCTTTTATATTTTTGGAGATTGGATAATTTTTGGTGACGTTCCGATGTCGAGAAGGAGACGCCACGGTTTTCATCGGTAGTCCATTTATACCCGTAAAAAATAATGTTAATACTTTAAAAAAAAATTTTTTTAATTTTTTTCCTTATAGTTGAAACGTTAATAAAAAATGGGAAACCATAAATTTAATTTAATTTTCACCATAGAACCTTTATAATAATTTTCCAAATTTGGTTGGTTTTCAAGCGGGCGCAGGGGTATGTCAGCCCTTGAGGGTGGAAATAGGGTTAGGACAGCGTTTTCTCAATGATTTTCATGAATTTTTTTATAGTAAAAAAATGAATATAATTTATTGAAACTTTGAGAATATTTTATACATATATTTAAGTATATACTATAAAATTTTTGAAGAATTTCTTTGAAAAACACCGACGATATTAGCGACCCCATATTGCAGGTCACAATCAGACTCAGCATTTGGCGTACATTCTGGAAGCCGCAATTTTCATCTGAAAGCAAACGAGGTTGGAATTTACTTTTATTATATGTCTCTCTTCTATATGAACCTAAATGCTATCAAAAGAATAGAAAATTGAATTTTTTACAGGGGTCAAAACAAAAAAGCATGATTTTTTGCCGTTTTTTACAACTTTATTTGCAAAAAAAAATTATTTTAAATAATGATAATATTCCGATTTTAGGTTCATATAGAGCGCGATACTATGAAAAAAGTAACTGCCAAGTTTCAAAACGATATACCCGTGAAAAATAAAGTTAATACTTATAAAAAGAAAATTTTCTAATTTTTTTTCCTATAGTTGAAAAGTTAATAAAAAATGGGAAACCATCAATTAAATTTTTTTTTCACCATATAACCTTTATAATAATTTTTCAAATTTGCTTGGTTTTCAAGCGGGCGCAGGGGTATGTGAGCTCTTAACGGGAAAAACACAAGAGGCAGAGATGTGCGAAGAAGCGGATTAAAAATCAATAAAATATTTAAAACAAGTTGTGATTCGCCAGAAGGATCATTATGATAATATTAATATTATTAATATTACCATTATTATACTGTTTCTTCCAGAACATCGATTTCCGACTGTCGGTTTTCCCCTCCCCCTTATTATGCATTACGATACATAGAATTAGTGAAATAAAAATTAGTTTGAGCCAGAGAAAATTATAGTAGATCCACGTATATCATTTTTCTCGTGCGAAATTATTTTTCGAGGTCATCCGGAAACTCTCGAGCACCGTTAATATTCTCTTTCACATATTGGTCCCTAGTAGCAACAGGATCTACAGCATATCCTTCGTAAGAGACACGATGGAGTAACTGTTGCCGTTAAGAAACGGGATTCGTTCTTTGTCCGCTCTATATCAGGCTTTATCTACTTTACTCTTGCTTCTTTTTGTTACCCTCTTCTTTGTTCTTCCTTCTTCGGTCTTTTCTTCCCGTTCTTTATATTTTTTCTCGCTTTAGTCATACACATATTCCCGGAAAGGTTTAAGCACCTTAGCGGAGAGCCAAAGCTCATAGACGGCATCTTTCCACGTTGCATTATTAAACCTTCACAGGATGACTGTCTTGCCGATTCCTGGCTCGCTGCACTTCAGGTCATTTTCTCACTTTTTATTTCTCTCTACTCCCGGAAGCCAACCTTTTTTTTCCACCTGTCCCAAGGCTTTTGGCACATTCTTCTCGTCGCAAAAGCCTCGAAGAGCCGCCCGGTAATACCACGACGCTCGCAAATGTCAGACTCCTTTTTTTTCGTACTATTTCTCTCTTACACAGCAAAGCGATGCGGTATTCCACATTTTCCTCGGTGGATACCGTACGTGGATATAGCGTCCATTAGCCTCCGAGAGTACAAGTTGACGATCGTGAACATTTACGAGCTACCTCAATTACCGTAAACTTCAACTGAAGCTCATACGGCGTACATAACCACCATGTTTTCAACCCGTTCTGCATTGTTTGTCGGTAAACCGACAGGATATTTAGTATCACGAATGAAAAAGTACTAGGTTCAATGAAATTTCGGTCGTGAAAAAAATTTGTATGCCGATAAAAGTGGTAATGATTCATAGAGTGGAGAAAAAAAAAGAATTGCTACACCGCGTGTGGCATTGGCGGAGTTATGAATTTTGAATTCGCGAAGCAATTGGAAAAGCAATTGGAATTAACAAATATTTAATTGGATATGGTAAAATGAGCATTTAATTATTGTTACCAAATTTACCAGGAGCGAAATAAGCTTTAGTGGGACCAATACAATTAAGGGGGAATCCCACTGTGGAACAGGCTCAAAATTTTTTATTTGCTACTTGATGAATTATTTTAGGATTCTAAGAATGGTATGTTTTTAAGGACACATTGAAGTTGTTTTATAAAAATTAATAAAAATAATGACTCTGCTTAACCAAAACGACATTTATGCAAATTGGGAAAATATTTTTATTTTATTTTTCAGATGAACCATGCCAGAGATAGAGATTCTACCGATAGAAGGCAAATTTTTATGGAAAATTTTTATAAAAATCATAACTGTTATATATTTTATTATTTTTCAATGAACATTTTTATAAAACAACTTCAAAGTGTCCTTAAAAACATACTTTTCTCCCAACCTTGAAATAATTCATTTAGTAGCAAATAAAAATTCGTGAAAAAGGATCTTCTTGAGCCCGTTCACAATTCTCTATTAAATATGATTCGGTAATAATTAAAAAATATCCATTGTTTGTTAAAACTAGACTGTTTAACTATAGATTTGTTAAGATTAGAATATAACATATTTCTTTTAAGATTCACTACTTTGATACCTCTTTACATTTGTTTGTTTTTTAAAAATAAATTACAGGTCAAACAAGTTGAAGCCTTTCTGGCAGAGCTGTTTAATATTAACAAATATTTTATTAGATATGGCAAAATGAGCATTTAATTATTGTTACTAAATTTACCGTGAGCGAAATAAGCTTTAGTGGGACCCCAAATTTGTATAATAATCATGACTGTTATAATTTTTATTATTCTTTAATGAAAATGTTTATAAAACAACTTCAAAGTGTCCTTAAAAACATACTTTTCTCCCAATCCTGAAATAATTCATTAAGTAGCAAATAAAAATTCGTGAAAAAGGACCTTTTTCGAGCCCGTTCACAATTCTCTATTAAATATGATTCGGTAGTAATTAAAAAATATCTATTGTTTGTTAAAACTAGACTGTTTAACCATAGATTAGTTGACATTAGACTATAACATATTTCTTTTAAAATTCACTCCTTTGAGACCTCTGTACATATGTTTGTTTTTCTTTTAAATATATTACAGGTCAAACAAGTTGAAGCCTTTCTGGCAGAGCGTTAACGAGCCACTTCCGGTATTGGAATATCTCTCATCGGCGCTACTGTCTTCGAAATATGAGCAGGCATTGGCACGTGCCCTTGCCATGCCGGAGTGCCCGGTGGTGCCCTTCTTCGGAGCTTTTCTCCGCGAGCTCCGAGAGGTCATCGCATCCGTTGCGAAGGTAAACTTCGTCTCTCGAAAGGTTAATACAATACAGCCTGTGACGTACGTTATTTTATAATTCCGGTCACGTATATACGATATAACGATGTGTGTATAACGGACAATTGATTTTCCGGGGCTTTTACTCGCTAAGCAATCATCAGTAATGAATCATTATAATGTACGATTGGAGTAATCGCAATGTATACAGACCGTAATTGTGTATGGATAATATCGATTTAGAGCGATTAGCAATTAGAGAGAAAGTGAATGGGCCAAAATAAAAATGAGTTGATGAATAAGGCTGATGGGAAATAATGAAATGACGAGGAATCAGGAGAAAGAAGAAGAAGAAGAAGAAGATGAACGATAGACACGAAACGTTTTGGCAGACAACCAAGGAACTTCTTGTCGATAAAGTCCGTACATTTCGCTCGTCCTTGCAAAGCCGGCAAAGCTCTCGTTACAGGTTATTAGTTCCTCATTCCACTGTCCCGCCATTTATACACGAAGGGAATGCGGTATAGACTTTTAACGAGCGGAGAAAGGGGATGAAATGTGAAAACAAAGTTAAAAGAAAAATAAGTGGCAAAAAAATGTGTAGGCCATCTGGGAACTTGGCCATTTCGATTCGAAGCCTCGTTTTTTTTTTAGTCGTCGACATGTATCTTTGATTTTACGTTCCTCAAACAGTCTGTTAGTTGTAAGAAGAATCGAAGGACTATTCGCCGAATGATTTTACATTTCAGGCAATGAGGCGAACGAGGGGCTGTGAAAAAGCTCGAAGAGAACATCGAAAATGAGGACAGGGGTTTCTATCGGCCTCCAGCAGCATTAGACCGTTGTAGGCCGGCGGAAACTACTTGCTCTCGTTATTCGAAATCAACCGAAAGCTATTCATCGTTATCATCGATATACTCGAATTATGTGCGATCTTGTCATTGCCCGGATCATCGATCGTCGAAAATTATTTTGTCAACGATACTAGAGACCGGAAAAATTTAAGTTCGAATATTTATCCCTGGTATATCACCTCCAGAATGGAACAATGATCGACCCCGTGAACAAGGAGTTATACGCAGTCAGGAGACCGAAAAAAAACTGATTTTTCAAGAATTTTTCCTGGAAAGTCATTCAAGTTTATTAACGTTAAAATGTACATAGATATTGTGGTAACTTTTAACTTTATTTTCATATTTTTTATTTATAAAAATAATGATTTTTAAAGCTGCCATAACCGACCTCCGGGAGGTCCTCTAATAAAAGTCATCTTGCGACGAGCACGATATCTCTGGATGCGATCATTTAAAATGAAAAAACAAAAAAGATTTCGTTGATATAACATATTATTTAGTATTTGATCGAAGGAATAAGCAAAATATTAATTTATGACAAAATGGCGGCTTCTCAAGAAAAAAATTTCGATTTTCGATAAAAATTTTTGCCTTTAATTGTTTATAAACTGGAAAATATTTATCGGCGAGAAAAAACCTTAGATTAATCACTAAAAAATATATTTATAAAGCTTGTGTAAAAATTTGAGACTGATCGGTTTCGTCATTTCCGAGGAATCTTGCACACCGACTTTAAAAACACAATTTTGAGAAAAACACATTCAAACTTTCAAAATCTACTTTCAAACATGAAATTTTCTGTGTATATACTTAAATATATATACTAGGGCGATTTTTATTTTCGACTATTTTTTTTTTTCAGTCCCCGACCGAAATTTTGTTGGATATGTCGAAAAAGAAATTCCCTGAAGTTACAGACCTTAATATTAATTCTAAGTACTTTCCCAAAGCGTGAGAAGATTTTCCATCTAAAATACACGTAAATCGAATTTTTTATTTTTTTTATTTCTATAACTCAGCCGCATTTTATGTTATCATATTGTTCTTGGTTTCGATTTATTCAGAATAAAACAATCTAAAAAAGTGCCTTTTGCGGTGAAAGTGTAAATTGTACTGGTGAGTTGGTACGGGTCACTGAAGTTGATTTTTACCCAAAATTCTCGTTTCTTTGCTGTTATCTCAGAAACAATTAACTTTACGAAAAAAATGTGAATAAAAAATTTGTTGAAAATTTAATTTCCTACAAAAAAGGACCTATCGATCCAATTGCTTAGATTAATATTTCTGGAGATATTGAACTTTAACTTATGAGTAGTATAAAATTTATAAAATATGAAATATTGAATAATAAAAAAAATAAAAAATAAAAAAAGTTCAATATCTCAAGAAATATTATTCTAAGCAATTGGATCGATAGGACCTTTTTTATAGGAAATTAAATTACCAACAAATTTTTGTAACTTTCAGGGAATATCTTTTTCGACATATTCATCAAAATTTCGGGTGGGGACTGAAAAAAAAAAAATTGTCGAAAAAAAAAATCGTCCTAATATATACATTATATATACATTACAGAAAATTTTTTTTTCGAAAATCCTGACTGCGTATAACGACCGATCAAGAATAAAATCTTCAGACTGAAGGGAAAATCGATACTTAAAGAAATATTCTTTAAGAAGTAGAAGAAAATGGTTGAAAATCTTCCGGAAATCTTCATTTTGCTGTCGTAGAAATATTAATGACCCGGAAAACGACGTTTCTTCGCATTAAAATAGGGAGAATAAAAAAAATGTAGAAATGTAAAAAAAAAAGGTGAAATTAAAAATCGATCCTTTCGAAAAAAAAAAAAATTCTACGAATAAGAGTTTGCATTAAAATTTCTTCCAGCAACCACCGGAGTTCGGCAATGAGAGAGAGACTACGCGGACTAATAGTAAAGAGGGTGCGACCCTCGAAAACGTGCCTTCACCTTCGCATCCAGGTGCGAGGGCCGGTGTCGAGAGTAACGCGGATGCACCGTCAGGCTGGAGTTCCCGTGTCGGTGGTGGTGGCAGTGGGGGTGGAAGTTTCTTCGGTATGCCCGAAGGTATAAGCGACACTCGAGCCGTGCTCGACAAGGTCGCCCTCTTTCATCAGCATCGTCACGCTCGCGGTCGAGACGCTACTACGGGCTCGTTGCATAAAACACTGAGCGTTCACACAACCGCACTCGAGCAGACCTACATGGCTGAGGAGTGCGACGAGAATGACTATCACCTCGACCTTGATTCTTACAAGCCGGTTCAACCCCTAGCCGTCGATCACGGTGTCGCCCTCTTTCCCGTTGCGGCCCCACACAATGGAATGGATCTTCACCTTCTTCAGGTGAGTCAATCAATTCTTTTTCCTCTTCATTCGGCATTAGTAAATCATAATGCGTTAACAACAACAACAAAAACAATTTTATAAAAAAACAATTTTTTTATTTAAAAAAAATGGGAATTCTTTTGGGAAATTAAATAAATTCGCTTTTAATTTTTTTTTGTAATTAAGGTAGTAGTCTGGTAACTTAAGCCGATTTTCATGTCTTTTTTTGGAGGGCGTTTTTTTGTAGAAAAATAAAAATGAATCGTTTTGGATATTTAGGATGTTTTTATTTACATATTAAAGATACAAAAAAAAATTTTTTTTAACAATTTTAATAGTTTATTATTATTATCATTATTGGTCGAAGTTGGCACCTCGAAAAAAAAAACGCGTGGGTGGCCCCGGTGATTTTGGCTCTTGATGTTATCTGAAATAAAAAATTCTTGATAATTCTTAATCTATAGACATATCATTCTGGTCGGAACTACTGAAGTTAATTTTCATGGATAAATAACAAAATGGAAAAGAACATTTTTTCCAAAGTCTGCCATTTTGTTATTTATCCATGAAATTTAACTTCAGTAGTTCCGACCAGAATGACATGTCTATAGATTAAGAATTATCAAGAATTTTTTGTTTCAGATAACATCAAGATCCAAAATCACCGAAGCCACCCACGCGCTTTTTTTTCGAGGTGCCAACTTCGATCAATAATAATAATAATAATAATAATAATAATAAACTATTACATTTTTTCAACAAATTTTATTTTTTAATCTTTGATATGTAAATAAAAACATCCTAAATATCCAAAACGATTCATTTTTATTTTCCTGCAAAAAAACGCCCTCCAAAAAAGACATGAAAATCGGCTTAAGGGTGAACACCACTGCGACCCCCTGTTTTTTTTCACATTTTTCAAGAATTTATTTTTGTCGGAAAAAAAAGAGATATTCGAAAAATTTGTTTGGGTTTTGTTCCTTGTTTATTAATGTATCAAAAAACATTTTTTTCACATTTTTCACGCCGCATAGTGGCGCTGGGGAAGCTCTCGCGTCAGATGCTGTCATCTCCGCGGCACGCAGCAGAACTCTCTTCAACGTCGATCTGAAAAAAAATACCGAGTGTTTTCGTTAATAATATGATATTTTGAAGAGAAGTACATAGGGATTTGGAAAAATTTTGTTTTAAAAAAAATAGGCACGCCTTTGAAATTAAAGTTAATTTCAAAGGCGTGCCTATTTTTTTTAAAACAATATTTTTCCAAATCCCTATGTACTTCTCTTCAAAATATCATATTATATGAAATTACAATATTTGAAATAAATGTTTTTTGATACATTAATAAACAAGGAACAAAATCCAAAAAAATTTTTCGAATTCTCTTTTTTTTCCCACAAAAAAAAATTCTTGAAAAATGTGAAAAAAAACAGGGGGTCACAATGGTGTTCACCCTTAAGTTACCAGACTACTACCTTAAACTAAACGTAGACAAATTGAAATTGAATCTATATTATATATTTTTTATTGGACGTGACGAAATGAAAATTTTGTATTATCAAATAGAAGTGTTAACTCGACGATCACTGGATTAAATGAAGAACTATATTAACTAGCTCTTGGAAAATATTGTAGAAGTAACTTTTTTTAAGGGCTCGCATGCCGATGCGCGCGCTGAAAACCGAGTAAATTTGAAAAATTATTATAACGGTTATATAGTGACAAAAAAATCTAATTGTTGATTTCACATTTTCTATTAACTTTTCAACTATAGGAAAAAAAATAAAATTTTTTTTTTTTTTCATTATTAACATTATTTTTTACGGGGATAAATGGACTACTGATGAAAACCGTGGCGCCTCCTTGTCGACATTATAACTTCACCAAAAAATTATCCAATCTTCAAAAATAAACACGAATCTAGTAAAATAATGTAGTAGCAATAGTCTGACGGAAGGTTTTTTTTTTTCAAAATAAAGAAATTACAGTATTTCAAACGTTAATATATAATTTTTTTTTAAATTAGTGTTTAATAATTTATAAAAAATTGTCCAACCAAAAAATTGAAAAAAAACCTCTCGTCAGACTATAGAGAAAATAATGCTCAAGATTTAAAAAAGAAAAAAAGTTAAAAAATATTGCAAATTGACTGAGTTATCGTGCTGGCACTATCTAAAAACATACTTTCGAGGAAAACTCATAAAAAATAATGTTAATATTGAAAAAAAAAATTTAATTTTTTTTCTTATAGTTGAAAAATTAATAAAAAATATGAAATCAAGAATAAAAATTTAGTTCCACCATATAACGTTTAGAATAATTTTTCAAATTTACTCGGTTTTAAGCGCGCGCAGGGGTATGTGAGCTCTCAAACGAAACGTAGACTTATTGACATTGGATCAATATTATGGAATTTTTATTGTACGTAACGAAATGAAATTTTTTTATTATCAAATAGAAGTGTTAATTCCCCGATCACTGGATTCAACTAGCTCTTGGAAAATATTATAGAAGTAACGTTTTTTTTTTAATTCCATCATTTACGTCGATAATAGAACCCTCCAAAGTTCTAAACTTTTATTTTCCACAATTATCGTCATTTTCACATATAATTTCCTAGCTGCTTTTCGCGTCAACTCATCCCGCAAATTTCTCATTAACGCCAACTCTCGGAAGAGTGGACGTTTGCTGTTCGTTGACTTCACCCTCCGTCCCTCTCTCTCTCTCTCTCTCTATTTTGTTGAAACAATGGAATATGAGAGGGCGCGCGAGCGAAAAACGTTACGCGGTCGCTCGGCCATTCGCGAGATAAGCACGAGCGCGTTTAGTGGACACATGAGAATTTGTATTGGAATAACGAGCAATGCTTTGTCGAAACTTGATTGTTGAGCCCACTCAGCGTTCTGCATAACTATAGTATATAATTTATACATCCCTCGCTAATGATTCTACCGCTAGCTCATTCAATATCGTCCCATAGAAACAGATTTGCCCTCGTGTGTGATCCCTAACGATCGATCGTTCTCATCGCACTTGTTCGCGGCTCATCGTGTCAACCAGATTTACCCTCTCTGTCTCTCTTTACTACCCCATATATCCTGTCTCATTTATACCAATTGATTTCCCTCAATTTTCATCGCGTATTATATACAGCGCGTATGTACTTTCAATAACCAATCGATAACTCATTAATTGTTCCCGTCGAGTCTATCCAACCGACAAAAGGCAATTATTGGTACCAATAAATCATAATTTCGACAGGTTACTACGTAAAACAAATTAAACGACATCGGTAATACGAAACCTATAGAAAATTCGTCTATATTAGGACAATAAAATTCCGTCACATTTTCCATTATGTCCTCGATTTTGATATAGCTCGTTTGGACATTATGACGTTTATTTGATTTTAATAAAATCGAAGCAATTTTCGTAAAAAAATTATCAAAATAATATTAAGGGAAATATAACGTCTTAGATTTTACTAAAATGATATAAAATTGATTTCAAACGAAGATCTATTAAGGTAATCTTCCAGTCTAAACGGCGATTTTTTTCAGTTAAAAACAAAAAATTCATAGGTACTATTAGATATCGGTATTAGAAAAGTGGTCGAAAATATGTCTATTTCAGGGAAATTAAATTTGGTTACATTTTCCATTAGGTCCTCGATTTTGATATAGCTCGTTTGGACATTATGACATTTATTTGATTTTAATAAAATCGAAGCAATTTTCATAAAAAAATTATCAAAATAATATTCGGTGAAATATAACGTCTTAGATTTTACTAAAATGATATAAAATTGAATTCAAACGAAGATCTATTATGGCAGTCTTCTAGTCTAAACGGCGATTTTTTTCAGTTAAAAACAAAAAATTCATAGGTACTACTAGATATCGGTATTAGAAAACTGGTCGAAAATTTGTCTATTTTAGGGAAATTAAATTTGGTTACATTTTCCATTATGTCCTCGATTTTGATACAGCGCGTTTGGACATTATGACATTTATTTGATTTTAATAAAATCGAAACTATTTTCCTAAACAATTTATCAAAATAATATTCAGTGAAATAAAACGTCTTAGATTTTACTAAAATTATATAAAATTGAATTCAAACGAAGGTCGACTAAGTCATCTAGTCTAAACGGCGATTTTTTTCAGTTAACAAAAAAATTCATAGGTCATAGGAGTACAATAAAAATAGATTAAGGGTGGTACGCTGTTTTAAGTCCACTAATCCGAAACAAAAAAACCAAAAAGATTATTGATGAGTACAAGTATGGCTATCCCATGAACTTCTAAAATGTCGAAGAAAAAAATAAGAAACATTTTTAATGGTTGTTCAATGATTTTTTTTTAATTCGAAAATCCGTACACATTGTTTAGAAGGTCGCCATTTTGGGAATTTTTTTTTCTCCGAAATTTTCGAGTTTCATGCGATAGCCACACTCGTACTGATCAATAATCTTTTTGGTTTTTGTCTTTCGGACGAGTAGAACGTCTTGGAAACATATTCACAGTCGCCGTGGAATCATGGCGACTGTGAAATCGCGTAGCACCCTCAATTTATTTTTATTGTACTCGAAAAAATTTGCAGACTACCTCCAAGTATCAATGAATAAGTTGAAAAAAAGACCGATATTGAAATATTTAATAGTACCTATGAATTATTTTTTTTTTCTAAACCTCCAAATAAATCCTCGTTTAGACCAGAAGACTGTCTTAAGCTAGCACCCCTACCGAGCCAAAAAAAAGTTAAAAAAATGAAACTTGTCCTCTTTAGAAAAAAAAAACCTATTTCTACCTAATCACATTGATCGACAAAACAATTTATATGTCTGCCCTGTCAAGATTCGACGAAACTGTTTATGTTTAATTTCTTTCGTCGCAGGTTCTTCATCACGGCACGACACTCGTGCATTGGGACTGCGAGGGTGGAAATTCTCGTACGGCATTAGTTTACGCGCGTATCGATCGTGCGTGCGGGACTTTTGTTTGGGAAAGACCAGCCTGGAGTCCGTTAAAAACGTCAAGCACGACATTCGGCGGTACACCCGGTGAATTTACACTGAGTACGAATCCCGAGGAGAGCTTACCGGGGTGTCTTGCCGGTAGATACACGGGTCAACAGCCGATGGATTGCGCAACAGTGAGCCTCGAGGAGGGTTGCCTCGATCTTAGCTCCGTAAAAGAGGTCACTATAGGTTGTTGCGACAGAGACAGAGAAGCCGATCTACGTGGAATTTGCAAGAGATACGGCTTGTCCGGTACTGACTCGTGTATCGGCCTGATGTTCGGTTCCAATTTGTCCGATAATCGGATCATCTTTCTCCTAGGACCCCCGTCTCTCAGCAAGTTAGTCCCTTTTCAATATAAACGTTACAGGGTGTATATGTATTTCAGGTACTCCAGATCGTTCGTACGAAATCTTAAGGGAAGAAATAGGGTTAGGACAGCGTTTTCTCAATGATTTTAATAAATTTTTTTATGGTATAAAAAATGAATATAATTAATTGAAACTTTGAGAATATTTTATACATACACTTAAGTATATACTATACAATTTTTGAAGAATTTCCTTGAAAAACACCGACGATATTAGCGACCCCATATTGCAGGTCATAATCAGACTCAGCATTTTGCGTACATTCTGGAAGCCGCAATTTTCATCTGAAATCAAACGAGGTTGGAATTTACTTTTATTATATGTCTCTTCTCTATATGAAGCTAAATGCTATCAAAAAAATAGAAAACTGAATTTTTTACGGGGGTCAAAACAAAAAAGCAAGATTTTTTGCCATTTTTTACAACTTTTTTGCAAAAAAAAAACCTATTTTAAATAACGATAATATTTTGATTTTAGGTTCATATAGAGCGCAATACTATGAAGAAAGTAACTGCCAATTTTCAAAATGATTGGTTGAGAACTTTTCAAACTAGCGTGTACGCAAGTTCAAAAAAAGTTGTTTTCAGAAAAACGCGTTTGAAAAAATAGTACCAAGAAAAACAAAGTCAAGGCAGTCATACATTTTCTTCGGTGTTTTTCAAGGAAATTCTTCAAAAATTTTATAGTATATACATATTTTTCAATAGTTTTACTAACATTTTATGAAATTAAAAAAAAATCGATTTTTTGAACCGTCTAACCCTATTTCCACCCTTAATCGTCGACATTGTCGATTTTGTTGTCGATTTTAATCGATAAAAGAACAAAATTAAAATCTTACTTTCTTTTATCCTTGTCTTTACGTTTCTCTCCCTTGAGTTCGTTCGTTTTTTAACGCCACAAAAGAACGTGTCGTCCATGCGGTGTGAAAAAATCCTCTTTCGCGTTCGTCCATCAATTTTTTTTCTACCTTTTTGCTACCTCTTTGCCAAGTCGTCGTTTTTGCCCAACGTATCCACCGTCGGAAGTCCTAACGTTGAACGTCGATATCGATCTTTCAACCGTGCTGCCCGATAGCTTTGAACATTTTCTTTTTATCGAATGAAAAGGTGGTAATGACCTCTCAACACTTTCGTGCTTCCTACAACGAATTATTTGCCGAGTTTCCGCGTCTGACAAAGTGGATTAAAAAGCATCGCGCGCGTGGTGTCTTTCACTCGGGACAATTTAGAACACCGTATCTACGATATATCGCGAGCGCTCAACGAATGAGTTGAAAGGGTGGTCAAATTAATTCCTGGAAATGAATTATTAATGGGAGTAAGGAAATTGACGAGTTAATTTGATGAAATTCAAGAATTAAGCGCTCACATTCCCCCGCGCGCACGCTGAACACCAAGTAAATTTGCAAAAATTATTATAAAAGTATGTGGTGAGAAAAAAATTTAATTGTTGATTTCACATTTTTATTAACTTTTCAGCTATACGAAAAAAAATTTAACAAATTTTTTTTCGCGATCTTAACATTATTTTTCACGGGTATAAATGGACTACTGATGAAAATCGTAGCGCCTCCTTGTCGACATCATAACTTCACTAAAAATTATCCAATCTCCAAAAATAAAAAAGAATCTAGTAAAAGAATGTAGTAGTATTAGTCTGACGTAGGATTTTTTTTTTTTTTTTTTTTTTTTTTCAAAAATAAAGAAATTATAGTATTTCAAACTTTAATACGCAGATTAAAAAAAATAGTGTTTAATAATTTATAAAAAAATTGTCCAACGAAAAAATTTTTAAAAACCCCTCGTCAGACTATAGAGAAAATAATTATCAAGATTTGAAAAAAAAGAAAAGTTAAAAAATATTAAAAATGGACTGAGTTGTCGTGCTGACACTGTTCTAAAAACATAGTTTCGAGAAAAATGCGTTTAAATAATGTTAATTTTGGAAAAAAAAAATGTTTTTATTTTTTTTCTTATAGTTGAAGAGTTAATAAAAAATGTGAAATTAACAATTTAATTTTTTTTTCACCATATAACCTTTATAATAATTTTTTAAATTTACTCGGTTTTAAGCGCGCGCAGGGGTATGTGATTCCTTAATGAAATTGTTGAATTTTAAAAAAATGTTATTAATTGTTGCCTTAAAATTGCTGTGGTATTTATTTTTTCTCTGTAACTAGAATATGGTACATGGGTATCTGCTGGGTTTTACGAGGCCTGAAACGACAGCTTCAACTAACCGACAGAAGATCGAGATCACTCAAGGAAAAGTATTTACAGCTATTTTACGAGGAGGGTTGTCTCGAACCTACGACCGCGGACGCGATAAGAATTTTTGGGGGTAGAGACTGGTCAATGACCGACAGCGTTGGTACCTTATCGCCGACCAACAGCGCAACTCTGCGTCGACGTAATGTCAAAGGGAAAAAAACGAAATCTATCGGAAACATTCACGCGCTGACAAAGGTAAAAAATAAAAATTGAAATTGGAGGACAAAGAAGTGTGCACATTTTGTGTTTCGTAGAATAATAATTTAATGAAAAAATTATGTACTCACAACCGATTGTAAGTGTCGTTTTTTTTTTCTTCATTTTACGAATAAACAAATAACGATAATTGGAACGATTTGATTAATTAACGGAGAAAATGAAATTGTTACAACAGGAACTGAGTTTCAAGCAATACGACTCTTCGTCATCGGACGGCGGTCTAACGACCGCACCTCTTCGTCACATAACGGGAAGTCGAGAGTCCTTAACGAGGATAGTTCCGGCCTCGCCGAGAGCAAGCAGAGATCGAATACCACCTCGAAGCCCGCCAGGCTCGGCCGAGAGATTCTTGAGTTCGAGCTTGCCGTATTCCAGTTTGCAAAGGTATTCAGGAAATTCAATTAGATCAAGTTGCCTCTTCCAGGATTTATTTCGATTTCCGCTCTGTCGTTCCAGTCTCGTATAACACAAATTTATGATTTTTATCGGCGAGTGGCACGAACCATAGAATTTACGGAGAAAGATTAAAAAAAACAAACATAATTAAAGGACTTCGATGATAAAAATGATAAATAATACCGGTGAATTATATTTATTTATAACACAAGAAATTGGTTTCATGGCCCCACTTCGAATGTGTCGGAAAGTTTCTGAGGATTCAAATAAATGAATCTGTTGAAATATAGTGTGAAGAAGTTCAAATTCGTCATCAATGGCACTTATGGGATAAAAAAGCATTTGTTCATTCACCAGGCGATCGTTAATTCCCCGAGAACGTCAGCCTAAATAGCATTTAGAATTACAGCCTCAAATACATAATATGTCTGTAATCTCTATTGTTGTTCCATTTACCTGCTGCTACAATAGATGTCTTCAGCGTTTCCTTAAAGGGTTAGGCCACTCTAGAGGCCTAAAAAATAGGTTTCTTTGGGGATTTTTTTTCAGAAAAATTAGAAAATAAATTGAGATTACAAAATAGGATGTTTATTATACATATCAGTGACTGTATACAATCATTTTTTTTTAAGCGATTAATTTCAAAATGGTGGCTGTGCAGCATTTTGCAATGACGTCTCCGTTTTTCGTTGGCCGGACACATAACTCAGACAATTTTCAAGCGATTCACTAGAAATTTTGAATATATCTTTAAAAATACATTTTCTATGGAAGTGCGTAGGATTTTTTCGATATATTGATTTTTGGCCAAATGGCGCACGTCTAAAGTGAAAAGTGAAAAATTTGCTTAAAAAATCGTCAGAAAATTGTTAATAACAAATGAACTATGCAATATAAAAAAAAATCCTACGCACTTCCGGAGACAATGTGTTTTTAAAGATATATTCAAAGTTTCAAGTGAATCGGTTGAAAATTGTCTGAGTTATGTTTCCGGCCAGCAAAAACGGAGACGTCATCGGAAAAACGCTGCACAGCCGCCATTTTAAAATTAATCGCTTCAAAAAAATTATCGTATACAGTCAGTGATATGTATGATAAACACCATATTTTGTAATCTCGATTTATTTCGTAGTTTTGATGAAAAAAAATCTCCAAAAAATCCTATTTTTTCGGCCTCTAGAGTGGCCTAACCCGTTAAGAGGCCACTCCACTGTGACGGGCTCATCAATCATATGTTTTTGAGGACACTTTGAAGTTGTTTTATAAAAAATATCATTAAAAAATAATAAAAATTATGACAGTTATAGAGAATAGAGTGCCGGTTCGTAAATTTTTTTCTTTTAACGATCGAATCCATATCCTTGGCATACGAGGTCTGTTCAAAAAGTATCGCGAATTTTGAATTTCCGCGGGCTACGTATATTATATTTTCGATTTTTTTTGTGACGTGAGGTTGGTACTCATGTCCCTCACTTATGCTGAAAAAATCGGCCATTTTGAATGTTTAGTTCATTGTTGACAGCTGTTTTGGTTAGACGTGTTTTGGCTTGTCTTCGATTTTTGCCCATTCCAAAAAAGCAGCTTCCATTGCGATGATTGAGCTTTGGTTTCCACGTCATAACCATAAACCCATGATTGGTCACCAGTTATGACCCTCTGGAGAAAATTTGGGTCGTCGCGGACCGAGTCCAACAGCTCCTTAGCAATGTTAACGTGACACTGTTTTTGTTCAAAATTGAGCAATTTTGGCACGCATTTCGCGGCGACCCGTCTCATGCCCAAATTATTGGTAAAAATCGAACAGCACGAGCTAATCGTGCGGTGATTCGACGATTGGCCAATCTTATTTTCTTCACTTCATCAATGTTTCCGTCTGTTGTTGATGTGCTCGGCCGTCCGGAACGCAATTCGTTGTTCGCATCTTCTCGGCCCTCTGAGAACATTTTGTACCACCGATAAACGTTGCTTTGGTCCAAGTTAGCTTCACCATATGCCACAGTCAACATTCGGAATGCGTCCGCGCACTTAATTTTGTTTTTCACACAAAATTTGATACAGATTCTTTGATCTATTTTTTGGAATAGGCAAAAATCGAAGACAAGCCAAAACACGTCTGAATTTTTGTTTGCTATTTAATGATTCATTTCAGAATTGGGAGAATCATATGTTTTTAAGGACACTTTGAAGTTGTTCTATAAAAATTTTCATTGAAAAATAATAAAAATTATGACAGTTATACAGAATAGAGTGCCGGACCGTAACATTTTTTCTTCCAACGATGAATCCATATCCTTGGCATACGAGTCAAGGATACGTCCTCGTAGTTCATCCGAAAAATAAAACAAAAATACTTTCTTAATCTGCATAAATGTAGTTTTCGTTAAGCGTAGCCATTCTTTTTAATTAATTTTTCCTAAAATGGCGACATGTTGTTCAGATAAACCATGCCAGAGATATGGACTCCACTGTTAAAAGAAAAAAGTTTACGGACCTGCACTCCGTTCTAGATAACTGTCATAATTATTCTAATTTTTGTATGAAAATTTTTATATAACAACTTGAAAGTGTCCTTAAAAACATGTCATTCTTCCAATCGCGAAATGGTTCATTAAGTAGGAAACAAAAATTGGTGAAAAAGGACCTTTTTTCAGCCCGTCACAGTGGAGTTCCCCTTAAAGAAAATTCGTTCAACATACAAATAAATCTACGTACAAGCACTATTGTTTAGAAAGCTGGGAAGAAAGGGTTCGCACTCTCTTGTAGCAAAGCACCCAGCACCAAATAAGTGTATATAACATTATACGGACGGTTAGGAAACAAAAGGGCTCAAGCCACGTCAGTTTACGTATTGAAAAATGTCAGTTAGGTCTCTCTGTTTGCTAGCAGTCAATCTGCATATGTAGGACAGCGAGGAGATTGGAGTGTGTGTGGCGGTGACGACTCTCCTCGGGGGAAAAACTTTGTTCTCGATTGCGGTTCTGAGAAAGCTTATTGCCACGGAGTTTGCCCGCGATTATCGGTGCGAGAAGTTGCCCCCTAAACCAGCCGAACAAAGTTTCAACCCTCACGGGGTCGCTCACGTGTATCGAACGCGGAAGTGAACGATGAAACACGTGAATACAAAGAGTACTCCAAATGCCGTCTGTTAGTTCCTCTCTCGCTCCCTCACGATCCCTTTGTTCCTCATACGCCTGGGAGTTTGTACTCGTTACAGCGAGACGCTTCACGGGACGACTGTTGCGAGAAAACGGGTCTGAGCTTTCACCCGATTCCCGAAACTTTTCGGGTACACGCTTCTTCTACCCCCTGATGATTCCGCCAGATTGACCACACCTTTCCTTCCAACTCACTCGTTGTTTTTCCCACGATTCAACTCGTAAATCGATTGCGCCATTTTTCCGTGGTCGTTTTCTATGTCGACGACAGTCGACATTTGCGACGCACATTGCCGCATATATCATACATGAGAACCTGTAATTTGTCAAAAAAAATAGCCTTCTATGCGTGGCTAGGGAGAAGGACAGAAATGGTGGTGGAACAATGGAAGCCCCGTGGCAGGTCAAAGCACGGGCAACTTCAATTATGTACGAGACGCAGATGAACTTTGTCGAGTTCGTTGCCCTCTTTCGGTCGTTCAGTCTACGAGCGAGGAAGGATCTACGGGATCTCTTCGGACAGCTGGCGATAACGTGTCGTAGTCAGAGCGACGGTTCGCTCAGGGATTTCACAATGAGAACGTCGGTTTTGCGACAAACGAGCGACGCAACGCCGCAAAGAATCGGTGAGTATCGTCGTTGTAATCGTTGAAATTGGGTATGATTAAAATTGACAATTTCCCGACGATCTGTGTTCGATGGATAATTTCTGTCCGGGCAGGTCTTTTAACCAGGAACAATTCCATCGACACCCACGAATACGAGACAAGTGGCAATCTTCACAAGAAGCAAATTTTCGATGCCGTCGCTGCCGCTAGTATTGTGAACAATTGTTCGGGCGTTGATACGTCAAAGTCACAGGTTATCACACTGGCGACTTTTACGAAATTTTTGGAATCGAGGCAACAGGAAAAATTCACGGAGGACGAGATCAAAACTCTGGTTAAGGTGAGTTGACGTTTCGACTGTTCGTAACTCTGCCTCGATCGATAACTCGTTGATTATTCATACAAGTACGAGAGAGAGAGAACTGAAAGGAGAATTATGGTGCCTTTTTGTGTATTGCAGAGACACGAACCCGATCCGGCACTGAGGACCCAATGGTGCTTGTCATTCGAGGGTTTCGCACGTTACATGATGGACAAGGACAATTACGCGTTTCCCAATGAATACGCGACACCAACAGACACGGAGATGCAACAGCCATTGTCGCAGTATTACATAGCTAGCTCGCACAACACTTATCTGACCGGACATCAACTAAAAGGAGAATCCTCGGTTCAGCTCTATTCTCAGGTTATAAAAATAATAAACAAAATTCCAATAGTCGTTCACCGAATCGCGTTGCACAATTTGTTTCTTACAAAAATTGTATCGTTAGGTTTTACTAACGGGCTGCCGTTGTGTTGAACTTGACTGTTGGGACGGCGACGACGGATCTCCCTTGATTTATCACGGTCACACGTTCACGACGAAAATTCCATTTAGATCGGTCGTTGAGGCGATCGATCGAAGTGCTTTCGTCAGTTCGTCGTATCCGGTGATTCTCTCGATCGAGAATCATTGTTCGCAGGCACAGCAGGCCCGTATGGCTCAGATATTTCAGGTTAATCAAACAAACATTAATTTTCTTCTTCTCCACTTCCAATGTCATCGAAGAATTAACATTTATTCATCTGTGTTCTCCAGTCGGTATTGGGTGAAAAATTGGTAACAAAGTTTCTCTACGACTCGGACTTTGGCGAGGACGCTCAGTTACCCTCGCCATCACAATTGCGTCATCGAATTCTGATAAAGAACAAAAAGCTCGTGGTCGATCCAGCGGGTCCACTCGTTCATCCTTCCGTGAGTCATCGTGGAAAAATGCTGATGTCCGATCGTGCCTCGTCGATGAAGCAAATGAGAACGGACGTGAGTAGTCCCGCGGTCGTGGAATACTTCAGCGAGGATGACGACGACGAGGAGGACGATGATGAGGATGATAATATCGATGGTGAGCGCGCGGTATTATAAACGACGATGAATTTATTTCTTTCAGGGAATTTCCGCGTGTTTCATTCAATTTCAAGAGTTGTGTGAGTATGCGGGTTCTAACCCAAGGGATCTTCACCGACATTTACCGACACTTTTTAGCTCAGACACAAACCACTTAGCCGAGACACAAACCGGGTTTGTGTGATCTGCACCGACACTTATTAGCTCAGACACAACCCACTTAGCCGAGACACAAACCGGGTTTGGTGATCTGCACCGACATTTACCGACACTTTTTAGCTCAGACACAAACCACTTAGCCGAGACACAAACCGGATTTGTGTGATCTGCACCGACATTTACCGACACATTTTAACTCAGACACAAACCACTTAGCCGAGACACAAACCGGGTTTGTGTGATCTGCACCGACATTTACCGACACTTTTTAGCTCAGACACAAACCACTTAGCCGAGACACAAACCGAGTTTGTGTGATCTGCACCGACATTTACCGACACTTTTTAGCTCAGACACAAACCACTTAGCCGAGACACAAACCGGGTTTGTGTGATCTGCACCGACATTTACCGAAACTTTTTAGCTCAGACACAAACCACTTAGCCGAGACACAAACCGGGTTTGTGTGATCTGCACCGACATTTACCGACACTTTTTAGCTCAGACACAAACCACTTAGCCGAGAGACAAACCGGGTTTGTGTGATCTGCACCGACATTTACCGACACTTTTTAGCTCAGACGCAAACCACTTAGCCGAGACGCAAACCCGGTTTGTGTCTCGGCTAAGTGGTTTGTGTCTGAGCTAAAAAGTGTCGGTAAATGTCGGTGCAGATCCCTTGTATTAGAACCCGCATACTCACATCACTTTCAAGGCACTCTAACCGTTAACCCAGACATCGATTTTATTTCAGACAATTCGATCTCGAGCTACGAGCGATATCTCGGCGGTGGACAGGTGCCGCATCCACGTTTAAAGTCCGATCCGGCTGTCGACGACAAGTCCCAGAAGCAGAGCAGTCAAATTGCCAAAGAACTTTCGGATCTCGTTATTTATCTCCAAGCGATTAAATTTCGCGGCTTGAATCTGACGCTCGGTAACGTGCCAACGGTGAAAACACGTCATCAGGTTCACACCGGAACGGTGCAGAGACACAGCATAGCGGGAATAGGAACGGGTGGTATCGCATCGTCGACGGGTTCCCCTCAATCGTTGTCGACATCGGCATCGGTCGCCAGTGGTGGTAGCAACATCGAGAATCTGTTCAGAACGACACGCGGCATGCCAGCTTGTTTTCAGTGTTCATCGCTGAACGAGAGTGCGGCTAAGAAAATTTGCCGCAAGCAACCACTAGGGGTCGTCGCACACGCGGAGACACAACTCGTAAGAACGTATCCAGCTGGCATGAGGATCGACTCGTCGAACTTCAATCCCGTTATATTTTGGGCATTTGGCATACAAATGGTCGCGCTCAATTATCAAACTGACGACGCGGCGCTTCATCTTAACGCGGCGATGTTCGAGCAGAATGGACAATGCGGTTACGTGAGAAAACCGTCGGTAATGTGGGAAAAGGGTCACATGATGTACAGACGCTTCAATCCGTGGGACAAGGAATTCGACGGACTTCATTCCGTTCATCTGACGCTCTCGGTGGTTTCGGGCCAGTACATATCACCGACAAATTTGCTCACAAGCACGTACGTGGAGATCGAGCTAGTCGGCATTCCCATAGATTGCGCGAAGCACAAGACCAAAGTTATTCCGAACAATTCCCTCAATCCAATATGGAATGAAAAGTTTTGCTTCCAAGTGATGTTCAAGGATCTGGCATTTCTGCGATTTGGCATTGTCGAGGCGAGCTCTCATCATCTCATTGCTCAGCGTGTATTGCCATTAAAATGTTTGCGACCGGGTTATCGGCATGTGAGATTGAGATCGTGCAAGAACAAACCTCTGGCACTCTCGACCCTGTTCATATATTCGCGAACGGAGGAGGAGAGTCTCGATTACAATACGTGCTGTCGGGATCACAAGGAATCGTCGAAACGTCCGTCGTCGGGTAAAGTGCCGGAAAAATTGAGTAACGTCGATCCCGGTCTCGGTGGTGTCACGCTTAAGAGACGAATGTTCTTTCTGATGGTGTACGACGTGATACCCGATGAGCCCTACACGATACTTAAGGTGACGCAAGAGAGCACAACGCAGGAAGTGATGCTGCAGGCTCTGCAGAAGGGTGGAATTGGTGGCGATCACGTTGACGAGTATATACTCGTCGAGGAAGTATCACGAGGTTGGGAAAAGAAGGACAGAGAGGAATTACCAACGCAGCGTGTGCTTGATCCCAACGAGCATCCCCTTCAGGCGCAAGCATTGTGGAAGGGACAGGGTCGTTTTCTGTTGAAACGAGTGGGTGACGATCCGAGCAGCCGAGCCTGGTTAGCCTCGATTCGTAGTACAGCGGGCCACTCGAAGCTTCAAACGGAAAATCCCGAGGACGATAGAACGATGCACATATGGGACGAGGCCGATACATTTCTCGTCTGTATATACAACGTATCGCCGGAAATTCCATACGCGATACTGCGAGTACCGGTGAGCAGTTCGGCGCAGGATGTCCTGGCGCAGGCGCTCGTTAAAGCGCGTCGCATGGAAGATCCAATGAAATTTGCGCTCGTCGAGGAACTCGAGTGGGGTGGGGCGGGTGCGATCGGTAGTGGTAATCGTCAACTTAGGGTTTTACGGGACGAGGAGAACGTTTATAGTACCCAAGCGTTTTGGAAGACCCTCGGTAGATTCATACTGAGGGAACGGGAACAGGCGCTTCCGCGCAAGCATTTGCTTCCCGCTACTCTCGATAGGCTTAGCAAGGGTTTCTCGGTCGGGCGTTCGGTCTCGTTGCCGGGCTCGAGCAAGGAAAAAGTTCCGGTTGCCGAGGCTCTATCCGATCCGACCTCGAGGGGACTTCGTCATAGGCTATTGATGCACGGCAGAAGACGCGAGGTACATTCGGACGGCGAAGAGTCCCGGGAATCGGACATCCTCAACGCTGCTCTACACCTGAAGAAGGTGTCGTTGAGGAAGCTCAGGGTATGGAAGTCATAGTGGCAGTCGAGAGCGACGTCATTGTCGTCCTTATTCGCCACACGGAGGAACAATTGGTGAGGTTTGTGCACGATCCAAGCAGTTTATGTTTTCTTCTCGTCCACACGTATGTATATAAATAATGTTTACATACGTACCGCAATGTGTGGTGGATTTTTATTCAACGACGGATAAGACCTCCCAAAACGGAATTTTTCCACACGACCTCCGAGCGGCGAGTGGCGCGTGATGTCGCTCTCTTTTATGCCGAACGACAACAAAAGGGGACGCTGCTAGAGCGCTCGGGCTACAAGCTTTAGTTATACGTGTACCATTTATCGTACGATCGAACGAATGAGAAAGAACGTGCCGAATGCAGTTATACTATTACATACATATATATACGTATATATATATAAAAAAATATATACACTATACAACAAGTATAGTAAATATCTAGTAGCTACGTTCAGCGAAGCGTTTCTCATCTCTTTATCTTTTTCAACCCCTTTGTTATCGAGGCGAGATAAAAGAAATATATATATGTGTATATATATATTTTTTAACGAACGCGCGACAACGGGTTCACAATGTTCAAAGTCGAGGTTCTTCCGCGGCAGTGGCTTTGTTCATTTTTTTTTTGTTTTTTTTTTTTTTTCACTTTTTTGTTGATCTTGTTTTCTTTTTTTAGAGATTACGTGTTATGTACAGAAAGTATACACGGAAAGAGAGTACAGATGAACGAGCAAAAGAGGGATGAACCGAACTACGGCAGTGTGCGACCGATATCGAAGCACGTTGCATCGTTATCTTGACGATACTATTTTTAACGTGCCCAGATCGATCGATGCTGACACTATCACCGAAACAATATATACCACTGGTGCGAATAAACATTAACAACAACAAAAAAGAGAAAAAACATACACACAGAAACAAACCGTGAGAAATGAACGAAAATTCACTTTGTTCACGCTTGTAACCTATGATTAGACACAATTACATCGAGATACACGAAGCTTTCTTCGCCCCGCGAGAGCAATGGAAAAGCTGGCCAAGGTACAAAAGATATATATATACAAAATGAGTGAAAAAAATATGAAAATATTATGAATTAATCATTATTGACAGAAAATACGATAAACATAATAATTTATCAGTGTTCAGAAAACGAATCGCGTTAACGCACTTAATTAAACGCCTAAATATTGCTAAATAAATAATTTAAAAGAAAAAAAAACTGCTCGTGCGTAGAGAATGGAAGAGAGAGAATTACCGAAAAATAATAAAATGAACGATAAATAAATAAAAGGACTGCACAAGTCGAGCAAGAAAAAAAATTAACTCGTGTGTGCCTGAAAGCCAATATAGAACGTTATAAACTCGTACTCCATTATTTTTCTTACGCTTTAGATGACGAGGACAGTTAAGCTGTATACACGTTATTATTATTATTATTATTATTATTATTATTAAAAAATAACATTCACAAAACCCTAACGTCGCAAGCAATTAGTATTATGAAGTGAAAAAGAAGAAAAATGAATGAATAAACATTGTTACCGATAAATCATCCGCGCACTAATTGTACCGATGATAAAACGACACATTTTTTTTTTTCACGACGATCTAAAAGCGTCACGATAAGTACACGAAATATTGTACGGATTGTAGTCTGTATAATATTATAAATGAAACGTAGATTTACGCAGAACGATTTATCTTATACGAAAATAAAAAAAAATACAAACAAATTCTGTACAACAACAAAAATGAAACAATGAGATGAAGAGAGGGATGAAATAATTCTCAAGATGTTTATTCTACGATAAGATTTAAACAACAATTTAACTTTAATGTCAATCGGTAGTTCGGTCCATCCCTCGGTCGTTCTATGTCGATACCGATCGAGCGAAACAAACCATTGTCATCAAACCTACACCCATTAATTACCATACATCGAGAAAAATGTATTTATTTGATTTTTAATCGACACTGAGGGGAATTAAAATTCAGCAAAAAAGTAAAACGTGTCAAATATCTCAAATGGGTGATTGTTGAATATGTTTCTACAGATTATGTAAAGAAATATTCATATGGGAATCTCAAAAATTACAGAAAAAGAATTTTCGTTCAAAATAAAACAAATATTTAAATAAAATAGAAATCTAACGATTTTTTTATATACAATCTGAATACTTTTTTTTTTTTACCTAACCAGTAAAGCATTTCGAAAAATCTCTCGTTTGGAATTTTCAATGTGATTTCTTTTTTTAAAATCATAAACACCCTTTTGGCGACTTTTGATCCTTGAACCACCCCTTTGTTGGATTAAAAAAAAAAACAAAAAAACCGGTGAATGAAGCACAAAAATTGTGTACTTTGAGAGCTTGACTAAAAATATTACAATAAATTAACAACATTTTTTTTGAATAAACGCAAGTAATTCCAATCGAGCTACATTATTCTCAATGTATATTTCTTTTCGTACCTGTAATCTAAGCACAGATCTCAATTTTTGAATTCGAAAAGTCACTCGGAAACTGATGTCTCCCCTTCGTCTTTGCACAACTGATTTTCACACCCTTTGCCGCTGATACATCGATCGTAATCTCGCGCCCCATCCCAAGGAGATTCATCCATGATAAACGCCGAGATATTATATAATATAACGTCTTGTCGCAAAGCGCATCGGGTTTTGTTATTTTTGTACAACGAATAGAACAGGAGAGGACACTTTTTTCGATTAACAAAATAGTACGTACATGTGTATCGTCGTGAATAATTGATTTTTTGTTTTTTTTTTCAAGTAGTTTGTATTGTGAGAGGAAATTATTAATTGTAAATGACGAGTAAAAGGAGAAATGAAATTGACAAAAGTAATTGACGTTACGGTAAAAAAAAAAAAAGAAAAAAAAGGATCTCGTCTTATAGCAGGAAACGAATGCCTCCTTGTCAAGATCAATAAACTACCCCCTTTCTTTCGGCCCAAATTAATAATAAATGCCTGCCGGTGCGGTGTCTCTTTTGTTTTCGAGACACGAACGAGACAGCCACCTGATTGTTTTATTATTAAACGCGTATGCGCGATCATCATCGTAATAATAATAATAATAATAATAATAATAATCAATCAGCGTCGAAATGAAATATATTTCTTCCATGACACGGAGTTACACGAAGAGACACAACGTAACGGATAGCCCGATATTACTATTTATTCCATTCGTATAGAAAACGTAATGAAGGCGAGAAATGAGAGAAAAAAAAAGAAGAAAAAAAAATGAAACCTATATCTCGTCGCACTAGGATAAAAATATTAATAATTCTCTCTGTCACTCTCTTGTTTATGCCTCGTTCATTCTCATCTTTCGAATCCACTAGACATCGTTTTCGAGTTAATTCCAAGCGATGGCTTCGTAAGGGGATTACCGGAAGTCCGTTGTTTCGTACTAAATTCTCGGTATCAGACAATAGATTATTTTCATTGTTTAAATAATTTTGTACGAAACAACGAACGACCCGGCTGCTCTGTTCATTATCTTACAATCCCAATCAAGGCTTTTATTCCTTTAAAATTTCCGTACTTTGAGATACGATGAAAATCTGCGAAAAAAAAAAACATAAGCACATTAGAGATGCTGAGAACATTGAATTTCCATAATAATAAGTTAAATAGGTTTTTTTTGCAATCGTTCAAATAAATGATCTTTTTTTTATTTCCTTTTGAAATAATTTCGTTGATTTTTCCAAGCAGGCTGAATTTTTTTCAAGAATTTTCAATATTTTTTCGTAGGGTAGGTTTTTTATTATATTTAACAAAATTCCAGGATCATTGAACGTCCAATCACAATCAAGGGTTTTATTCGTTCAAAATTTGAATATCCCGCGATTTGATGAAATTATGCAAAAAAATATTAAGCACATTAAAGATGCTGAGAACATTGAGTTTGCATAATAATAATGCTAAAAAGTTAAATAGGTTTTTTTTGCAATCGTTCAAATGAATGAACTTTTTTTTATTTCATTTTGAAATAATATCATTGATTTTTCCAAGCAGGCTGAATTTTTTTTAAGAATTTTCGATATTTTTTCGTAGGGTAGGTTTTATATTATATTTTAAAAAATTCCAGGATCATTGATGATTTGATGAAATTATGCAAAAAAAAACTAAGCACATTAAAGATGCTGAGAACATTGATTTGCCATAATAATAATGCTAAAAAGTTAAATAGGTTTTATTTTGCAGTCGTTCAAATAAATGATCTATTTTTTTATTTCCTTTTGAAATAATTTCGTTGAATTTTCCAAGCAGGCTAAATTTTTTTAAAGATTTTCCAATATTTTTTCGTAGGGTAGGTTTTATATTATATTTTTAAAAATTCCAGGATCATTGAACGTCTAATCACAATCAAGGGTTTTATTAGTTCGAAATTTGAGTATCTCGCGATATGATGAAATTATGCAAAAAAAAAAGCACATTATAGATGCTGAGAACATTGAGTTTGCATAATGATAATGCTAAAAAGTTAAATTAAATAGGGTTTTTTTTGCAATCGTTCAAACAATTGATAAACATTTTTTTTCTCTAATCCTCTTCCGAAATAATTTCGTTGATTTTTCCAAGTACAGTGATTTTTTTTAAGAATTTACCATACGTTTTCGTAGGGTGGATTTTATATTACACTAAAAAAAATTCCAGCATCATTGAACGTTTCGTGAAAGCAGCCTTTGAAAGTAATCGAAAACAGGGAAAATGGGGGATTTTCTTTAAAAAATCATACGTTTTAAAAAAAAAAAAAAGAGCGAATGCATTTAATAAGAAAAATCAGAAAAGTATCTGATTATCGAAGATAATAAGAAAATAAGAAAAGTCATTCCTGACGATTTGTTAAATAATTCTGTCTTCAACTACTCTACTAATAACCTTGTTAATTTAAAAAATTCAACATTAACAGTATTTTCAATATTTCATTTCGTCGTTCTTCCAGTTCTTAGCCCAACATTTTTCCTCGAATCTACTTGAAAAAAAAAGCGCCTCGATCCTCCAATCATTCGATCTTTAGGTCAACTAATGAACAAAACAATTTCACAATCTAAATCACGAATTTATCAATTATCGAATATAATAAGAAAACAAGAAAAGTATTGACGATTTGCTAAGTAATACTGTCCTCGACCACTTTATTAATCAACCTTTTGACATTGTTATTATGTGAAATCAATGTTCATCAGTATTTTCAATATTGGCATTTTTTTCTGATTTTAATCGTACACCAACGGTACCCAAAATTCTCATCGATAATCGCTTTTGGTTGGGAATATTATAAAGCGTCCTCAACGCGTGCCTCGATCGTCCACATAAATCGTGAAATTAAGGCAAGCATCGATAACCCCTATCTTTGTCGACTACTCATTTTACAGTCAATAAGAAGGGATAAAGAAAAAAAATCAAAGCAATGGATGGAAATTGATGAAAAAAAAAAATCTTTCAATGTAACCTGAGGCTTGATAATGAGTTAATTCCTTAGTGACCATTCTCCACACCCCCTAAAAGAAATCCTACTCCCGTAAAACTCCTACTCGCGTTATCATAATTATGAAGAATAATGAAAAAGAAAGAGAAAAAAACAAACGATAAAATTAACTTTTAATCGCGTAAAACTGAAACGCGAAACACTACTTTTTCAACATTTGGGACCATTCTCATGAGATTCAACGCGACTTCTTGAGGAACCACGAGCAGTATTAAGTTTTTATTCGATTGTGCCGGAAGCGGAAATGTTAAATAAACGCGGTATGACCCCCCGGCCGGTAAAAATGAATTTTATCATTAAATTTGAATAATAAGCGATATGAATTTGGTCGCGCGGGCGCATATATGTATATGCATATATAGATATAATATAAAATATAAAATAATATTATACTATATGATATATCCCTCGTGTACATATCCGGAGGATTTCGTTGCGTTTATAGCACTATATATATATATATATATATATATATATATACTTAACAGTAATGATAAATAAGGGGATTTCACGATAATGCAATGATAATTACTCATCGTGTTCTCTATACGAATATATACTTTTTTACACGATATGAAAAACCAAAAAGAAAACAAAGAAATACACAAAAACAAAACACAAACGGAGTCTCTCTCTTTCTCTCTCACTCTCTCGCATCGTATATGTACACCCAGTAAACAAAAAAAAACACAAACGAGACGTGCCGATGGAAAACAAAAAGTTTCTGCCGGGAGAATTTTTATTTTTATTGAAATTAATATAATTTTATTGGAATGAACTTTTTTAAATATGAAATAAATTTTTTTTTTCACTTTAGGTCTAATTCTTCCAAACACCTAAATTCTATTTTGAAAAAAACAACCCTTGCCATCTAATCGGCCAGGTTTTAATACGAGTAACATTAAAATCTTTGATTAAATCTTGTGATAATTAATTTTACTCTTTTTAAATATCAAATCAATTTTTTTTTTTATATTTGTTCTCATTCTTGCGAACACCGGAATTTTACTTTGGAGAAACACCCCTTGCTATCCAATCGGCCAGGTTTTAATACGAGTCACGGGGTAAAATCATTGATTAAATCTTGTAATAATTAAGTTAATCACGTTGGATTATCGAAAGATTGAATAAACTTTAATTCCATAGATATTTAGTTATTTTTTCGTCCTTCGAATAATTGCAAACAATTTTCCGCGAATCTACTTTGAAAAAACCCAAATCAAACCTCCAACGATCTTAAGGGCAACTAATGAGTAATTTCACTTTTCAAAGTCATGGATTTTTTTCTAACCCATTATCGAGTCACGTGATTGGTCCTTTAGAGATCTGGGATCGATGGGTTCAATAGAGATTTAATTATGATAAATGAATAAAATGAAGATAGAAACAATGAGGAAAACAATGTGTTGTTTGGAAAAAACAACTTCCCGATTTCCCGCGAGTGAACAAAGTTCTGAAATTAATTATTCATTCCAAACTGACAATGAGCTTGAACGATTTTGCTCGAACGTTACTCGTTAGTCGTTGAATTTTTCTTCTACTTCTACTAAAAATACTTTACTAAAAATTTCCTTGATTTACGTACATTTTATTCGAATGAAACAAAAAATGAAAAAGATTTCGTGCAAAAAAGTTATTAGGTAAATTGCAACGTGGCCAAATACAAACATTTTTTTTTCAGAAAATAATGTTCTTTCGATTTTTACCGAACGAGCAAAAGTTTATCGAATAAAAAAAATATCTTTTTTCCTATATAAATTCACTTTTTTCTCGATTTTTCTTTGACCTCTTTTCCAACCCTCGCGAGTTCAATTAGTTTAATGGTCGATTTTATACACCCGACCATACATGTATCCGACTGACCTCAATTCTATAAAGAATCAAGGATTCGCGTAATTATCGATCATACATGCTGATAGAGCCTTTTTTTTCCTCGCTCCGATTTTTTCCATTATATCCTGTAATTTCCCTCTCTGGGACGTCGGTTCGTTGCGTCCAATCAATGAATCGAGGCAAAAGGAAAAGGAAAAAGATTTCTGTGTAAAATAATCGCGAAGGTTAATGGGATATTGAAGAATTTAAGATCACTTCCGGCTGTACGTCAATGAGCGGTGATGCATCGGACACTCACGTAAAGACACAAACAAAACCAAACACACACACACACACACACACACACGTTATATCGTACAATTTACAGCGAGAAAAGATGTAAATTTAACGAAACGTTAGACTCGATTTTGAGAAGAGAAAGGAGAAAAAATATTGATAAAAAATTTTTTTAAACCAGAGATTCGTGTAGCGACAGATCAACTCTTAAGGAAATTATACCTAACGATTATTAAAATTAGATAAAACGGAAATTATATTCGTCTGCAAAAAGTCTAGATTTTGGGAAGCTGTGTCATGAAAAAACGGGAAGTTTGATTATTGAATGAAAAATAACTGTTTTTCTGTTTATCCCTCGTGCGAATAATTATTTCGTGCTAATTATTAAAAAATGCTTTTTTGGAATACCGAAAAATTGTTATCCGGTATACACGAATGTACGTTACGTTTTTTTTCGCCTCGTTTTTTTTTCGATCGGCATATTTTCCAAAACGCAGCTTCGTTCAATCGAAATTCTTGCAAATAAATATGAACGTTCTGACGCGTAAATTTAGACAAAAATTTTGGGCGTAATTATTTATTACGTAGTGCTCGTTCGTTTCGAGGCAAAAAAACGTGACCCAAAGCATGCGGCCATTTAGATTATGGATATATAAATATTATATTGAATTATTATTATTATATATATAATTAATATTATAATAATATTGACATTGTTGAAGGATCTACATGTAAATAAACATAAAGAGCATTTTTATAGATAACGCGTGTGCCTCAGTGACTTTTTTTTTATCCTCTCACCGATCCCCTTTAGGCGTCTACCCCAATTAGAATTTCCAATTAGAATTTACCCTTTTTGCGAGTACCCCTTTTTGAGAATTATTACTTTTTGTGAATTCCCCCTTTTGCGCTGAACAAATTTGCGATTACCCGCTTTGAGATTTATTGTTTTTTTTTTGAGTTTCCCCTTTTTTTCGAGTAACCATTTTTTTTTTTTGAGAATTATTATTTTTTTTGCGAATTCCCCCCTTTGCGCTGAATAATTTGCGATTACCCGTTTCTGAGATTTATTGTTTTCTTTGCGAATCCCCTCGCCTCCGATAATTTGCGAGCCACCATCTTTTGAGAATTATTATTATTTTTTTTGCGAATCCCCCCCTTTGCGCTGAATAATTTACGAATACTTTTTAGGTTTATTGTTTTTTTTTTGCGAATCCCCTTGCCTTCGATAATTTACGAGCAATTCCCCCCTATTTTTGTGAAGTATTATAATTGTTGCGAAACCCTTTGCGTGGCGTAATTTGCCGTAACCACCTCCCCTTATTCTTTTGAATTGTTTTTTCCTCCGTGATTCGCTGTGTAATTACGATCATTAGTCAAGTTCATTGACGACATCGACGGTGCTCCGAAAATAAACGCACCCGTGACAACATCGTCTCGACTCTGTGCTCCGTCATTTTCTTTTCTTTTTCCCCGAATCGCGTCGCTCCGCCAAAGCGGTGACAAATTGGCGCATAAAAAAGGCTATTTTCATGAATTTTTTTGATGGGTTTGAATTATAAATATTGATATATAAAGTGTTAGACCTAATAAATACACTTTTAAAATACACAACAAAATTTTGTTTTAATTTATTTTAGTCACTTTTTGTAGAGAAAAATGAGGGGGAGGGAAAAAAAGGTAAAAAAAAAAGATGAGTGTGCGCTGTTGATGAAATCTCTGGAATTGATGATCGGGGAAAAAAAAAAGGTTTTGGGTTCAGTAGGTTAATAGCTGTAGCGCACATCATACGTTTTTTAATTTTTTTCTAAAATGACCAAATGGCGGCCATTTTTCGAAAAACCACGAAAAAGCACGTTTTTTTTCAACGTTTTTTGCAAAGAAAAAATAGTTCAACTCAACATTTCGAAAATCGTATGATATGCGCTATAGCTATAGTCATAGAGAACATGTGGTAACATTTTCGTAAGTATCGGTTCGATAGTTTCGGAGATTTTATCAACAAGCCGTCCAAAAACGTCATTTTGAGAAAAACGTGTTTAAAGTACGCGCGGTGCGTATTAGCGTGCTCAGGTAGCTAAGTAAACGTCGCTCAAAAGTACACTTAGACTGCTCAGATTTTTATAAAATGTTAGTATGATACTTTTAAATATGTATACTTTCGAAAAATGCAATAAAAAAATCGATTTTTTGAAAATTCTAATTAGGGTAGACCCCTTAATGGTTCACATACCCCTGCAAGCGCTGAAACCCGAGTAAATTCGAAAAATTATTGTAAAAGTTATATAGTGAAAAAAAAATTAAATTGTTGATTTCACATTTTTTATTAACATTTCAACTATAAGAAAAAAAATTAAAAATTTTTTTTTTTCAATACTAACATTATTTAAACGCGTTTTTTTCGAAACTATGTTTTAAACAGTGTCAGCACGATGACTCAGAAAATTTTTAATATTTTTTAACTTTTTTTTTTTAATCTTGATAATTATTTTCTCTATAATCTGACGAGAGGTTTTTTTAATTTTCTGGTTGGACAATTTTTTATAAATTATTAAACACTAATTTTTTTATTTATTTCCATACTAAAGTTTGAAATACTGTAATTTCTTTATTATGGAAAAAAAAAAAAAAAAATTCCCTCCGTCAGACTATTACTACTACATTATTTTACCAGATCCTTTTTCATTTTTGTAGATTGAATAATTGTTGGTGTAGTTATGATATCGACAAAGAGGCGCCATGGTTTTCATCAGCAGTCCATTTATACCCCTAAAGAATAATGTTAATATTGGGAAAACAAAATTTTTAAATTTTTTTTCTTATAGTTGGAAAGTTAATAATAAATGTGAAATCAACAATTCAATTTTTTTCCACCATATAACCTTTATAATAATTTTTCAAAATTACTCAGATTTCAGCGCGCACAGCGGTATGTGCCTCAATAACTTTTTTTTATCCTTCCATCCGATCCCATAAGGGCTCACATACCCCTGCGCACTCTGAAAACCGAGTAAATTTGATAAAAAAATTAAATTGTTGATTTCACATTTTTTATTTACTTTTGAACTATAAGAAAATAAATTTAAAAATATTTTTTTTCAATACTAACATTATTTAAACGCGTTTTTTTTAAACTAAGTTTTTAGACAGTGTCAGCACGATAACTCAGTCAATTCTTAATATTTTTTAACTTTTCTTTTTTTACATCTTGATAATTATTTTCTCTACAGTCTGACGAGAGGTTTTTTTTATTTTTTTGTTGGACAAATTTTTATAAATCATTAAACACTAATTTTTTTTTAAATTGCGTACTAAAGTTTAAAATACTATAATGCCTCTATTTTTGAAAAAAAAAAAAAACACCACCTCCTTCAGACTAATACTATTATATTATTTTACTAGATTCTTTTTTATTTTTGTAGATTGGATAGTTTTTCGTGAAGTTATGATGTCGACAAGGAGGCGCCATGGTTTTCATCAGTAGTCCATTTATGCCCTTAAAAAATAATGTTAATATTGGAAAAAAAAAAAATTTTAATTTTTTTTATTATAGTTGAAAAGTTAATAAAAAATGTGAAATCAACAATTTAATTTTTTTTCTACCATATAACCTTTATAATAATTTTTCAAAATTACTAGGTATTTAGCGCGCGCAGCGGTATGTGAGCTCTTAATCCGAAGAATTTCTCCCCGTCATTTTTCGTATACTTTCTCTTGGAACATTTAACGACGAATCACTGCGATAAAAAATACATTTCTTTTTAAAGACTCTTATCGCTGCATGTAAACGTTGGAAATATTCCGAGAGTTCGCGACTCGTCTGCCCGCAGTCAACAGCTGACTATCGAAGAAACAACAAGTGTCGCGACGTCGCGTAAAAATATATTTTTTTTTAATAAAAAAAATGCCGGTAAATATACCTTTTTTTTCATCCGAATTCTCTGCTGGGCCGAAAAATTTGTGTCCAACTAATGGAAAACGTTCGTTCAATAGAAATCGCACGTAAAAAGAATTGTCTATTAAAATAAACCTACGTTCTTGTAATCTTTTATGTTTTTTTTTTCGTTATCTCGTCTTGTGACTCGAAAATCTCGCGACTAATATTATTATTTTTTTCAGCGTTTAACGTACTCGTTTCGAGGCTTCGTGATCCCTGTATTTACGCCATTTAACGATAGGTAAGATTCCATTATTACGATGAAAACAAAATTTGTATAAATTTTTTTTGTTACTTTTTTAATTTAAAGGAGGAGCGCCACGATTCTTCTTAATTTGCCGGAAAACTTAGAATCGTTTAGAAAATTGTGGGAGTACGATTGGAGTTTTTTTTTTTTCTTCTTTTTTTTTTTAAATTAACCAAATATTTGTGAAGAATAACTACTCTTAAAAATGTTAGAACGAAATATCTCGTTCGGTGTTTTCGATAGAATTGTTAATTATTTTTTTTACAATAAAAACAAAAAACGTACCGATCCCATTAATTTTATTTAACTCTTATTTATTTTTCTTTGTTACAATGAAATTTTCAGAACTTTGGATTTAGACTTGACAGTCATTCCGAGATACGCCAGTTACTTGACCGATCGTGGGATAAAGGGTGTACTCGGTAATGTAGATTATTCGCTATTATTTATCGATCGATGAAAAAATACATTATTATAATGTGGAGGAAGAGAAATTTATTAATAAGAATCAATTGTTTTAACGATAATAAGTCAATGGAACGAGCGGTGAGGGTATGTCAATGTCCGTTGAAGAACGTAAATTGGTCGCGAAAGCATGGGCCGATGCTGCGATAACAACGAAACTACATTTGATGATACAAATCGGTGGTGCTCCCTTTCCCGATGTTCTCGAACTCGTATGTAATATTTATTTTATTTTTATCTTTGTCTTTGATTGAAAAAAAAATCAAACGAATTTACTTTTTCGTTAAATGGTTTTTTACTTAAATTTTTTCGTTAATCCTATTACTAAAATTTTGTGTTAATAATTTGAATTTATTTTCATTCTGACATTAAGGCACGCCACGCGGAAGAAATAAAAGCTGATTCTTTGCTCTGTTTGCCCGAGTTGTATTTCAAGCCAACCGAGAATGATCAACTCGTGAATTATTTAAAACGCGTCGGTGAAGCAGCCCCAAACACGCCCCTGCTCTATTATCATATTCCAATGTTCACGGGCGTTGAACGTGAGTAAAATGGCGGATAAGCGTCATAGTGAAGAAAACAAAATGGCGGTTCTGTCATTGGTTATGATTTTTTCTGTTATAAATTAAGTTAATATGGGACGATTTTTGGACTCGATCGGTAACGAGGTACCGACGTTCGTTGGTATTAAATTCACGAGCACAAATCTCGAGGAAGGCTCGCAGGCGCTGCGAGCCAATTCCGGACGATTCGTCATTTTTCTCGGTAGCGATCAGGTAATTAAGGACAAAAATAGCAAAAAATTATTTTCAATTCCTGTTTCGAACTTTATCCATGAGACCGAATAGGCGTTTGTCCTCAATAAACGTGCGAACAGACGGTGGTTGAAATAACAAAATGATTATCGAGTGGTGAAATTTTCCTGAGATTAATTTATTACAGATAATATCGGCCGGTTGCGCAGTGGGAATGAATTCTTTCATACCAACGAGCGTTAATATGTTTCCCGAACTGGCTCTGCAAATTTTAGAAGCCAACGAGATAGGGGACGCTCGTAGAGCAAGAGAAAAACAGGAAGAGCTCTCGAAAGTAGTTATTGCCATTTCAAAACATGGTAAGTTTTTTTCTTTTTAACCGATTCAATGTTTATCGATGAAAAATTTGTATAGCTTCCTCGTGGAGGATACTATTTTCCTTCGTTTGGAAAAAAAAGGAAAAAGGTTAATGGCGGAATTGTGGAAATGTGTAGATTTTTTGCAATATTTTTTATAAGAATGGTTATTGCTGTTGTAAGCGAAATCGTGATTATACTGCTTGTAAAAAAAAAAATCTAGAAAGATGTATTATCAAATTTCCAGGCAACTGGGTGCAGACAATGAAAGCTGCGATGCCCGTACTAACGTCTATAAACGTTGGACCACCGCGTATGCCCTTGAGCAAATTGCCCGAGGTCAAAGTCACGAGCATGAAGAAGGACTTGAAAGCATTGGGCGTGAGCGTCGATTAGTAGTCGCGGTACGATCACCGCGAGACCATTTATGTAAACAATGATGAAAAAAAATGAAATAAACTTTCGACTCACCGCAGTGGCGATGTCGAACGACTATGTTGAATCTACCGCGTCCAATTCGTCCACTGTGTCCGGTAAATTTGACACAAATTCGCGAGAAATCGCGATGAATCTCGAACATTGAACACTTTTACGACGTTATTTCGTGTTTACAACACTCGACAGCACGAAATTAAAGTTTTTCAAGCAAAAAAAAGAACTGGATCAATTCGCATTTTCGGCAATAAAACAAAAATATCTTCATATTGGACGATTACATTTGTATTGTTGACTTTTGTCATGACATCGTACGCGCGATTAAAAAGAACCTGTTGAACATTCGCGCGCACACGAACGAAAAAAAAACAAAAGAAAACGCTTGCAAAAAACCGTTACGCGATGAAAATTTTCAACGACAAAATCACGTGGAAGGAGTATCCACATTGAAAAAATAAACATGTCCCTGGATGCGTAAAGATACGAGGATTGCGTACGTGATAAAAAAATGCCGGATTACCGATTGTCTGGTGGGAAAACTTTGGATTGTTTGGAAACAAAAAGGGTCCATCTTTGGCTCGTCCTTTTCCGTGTTGCTGACTTGTCGTGGCTTGTCGGTTATGCTACACCGCCGGGAACTTGACCGGACAATTTTGGCTTTTTAATTGTTTAGCATATCTAATCGTTTGGTGGTCGATTGGTAGTGATTGGTAGTCTATTTGAAAGGTTTGGTGGTAAATAGTTTTTATTTTATAAGACAATCAAAGATTTTGAGTGAAGTTAGCCGGACAATTATTAAATGTTAACCAAAAATGTTTTATGAAGGCTTATTCGATGCGGAATCATTTGGTAGTAACGAATATGTTAATTAAAAGGTTTGGTAGTTCTTGAAATACCTACAAAATATAAAAAACTATCTGTGGTCAGGTGGCGGGAGTACGGATTTTATGGCGTGAAGTTAGCCGGACAAAATTATTGTTTCTCAACAGATGTCATATATTTTAATGTCTCAATGATCTTAATTGAAGTAAAATCGTTTGGTGGTGATTGGTAGTCTAATTACAACGTTTGGTGGTGCATCGTTTAGCTTGCCAGATAACAAATTCATACGCGTCGACTGCACGGGGAAACGAGAGCTCCGATTGGTCGAGAAACGTATTCCGTTATATCGTGATGCGTTATGAACGATAAAATCATTATTTGTCATCCGATTTTGTTCTGCAAGGTCTCAATAGAAGCAGAATCGTTTGGTGGTGATTCGTAATCCAATTACAACGTTAGGTGATCAATCGTTCAGCTCGCCAGATAACAAATTCATACGCGTCGACTGCACGGGCGAACGAGAGCTCCCATTGGTCGAGAAACGTATTCCGTTGTATCGTGGCGCGTTATGAACGATAAAACCATTATTTTTCATCCGATTTTGTCCTGCAAGGTCTCAATAGGAGTAGAATTGCTAGCTAGTGATTGGTAGTCCAATTACTACGTTAGGTGGTCAATCGTTTAGCTTGCCAGAAAACAAATTCATACGCGTCGACTGCACGGGGGAACGAGAGCTCCGATTGGTCGTGAAACGTATTCCGTTGTATCGTGGTGCGTTATAAACGATAAAACCATTATTTGTCATCCGATTTTGTCCTGCAAGGTCTCAATAGAAGCAGAGTAATTTGGTGGTGATTGGTAGTCCAATTACAACGTTAGGTGATCAATCGTTTAGCTTGCCAGATAACAAATTCATACGCGTCGACTGCACGGGAGAACGAGAGCTCCGATTGGTCGAGAAACGTATTCCGTTGTATCGTGGCGCGTTATGAACGATAAAACCATTATTTTTCATTCCATTTTGTCCTGTAAGGTCTGAATAGAAGCAGAATTGTTTGGTGGTGATGGATAGTCTAAACAACGTTAGGTGGTCAATCGTTTACCCTGCCAGATAACAAATACACACGCGTCGACTACACAGGGCATTAACAGCTAAACTACAGCAGCCAATCAGAAGCGATATTTCTCATGCTGCTGTTGATTTGCCAGCACTGCTCGTCGAATGGCTAACTAGCGTTAACGCGACGCGTAACGTGTTTAGGGCACGGTCTTATATACAGGTCGGGAAACTCCGACAAATTTCGGCGGTGGGGGGTGACAGTCTTAACGAAGTACGTTTTAGTTTCTGTATCAACCACTCGAGGCGTTCCGATCTTAGTTGCGACCTTACAATGCCAGCAGACATAACTTGAAAAGCCCACGATAGCTCTGGCGGTTGTCTCTGTCCCACTAACGACTTCTGCCGCATTACACATATTTATTATATGTAATTATGAAAGCGTTATTAATCCCGTCAACTTTAATGAATATATTCAATAAATATGCTCTTAATTTGAATCGGGCTTTAAAGATTCTAACTGTTAACCGAGCATGATAAATATAAACTATTTGTAAAAATCTATGTCATATGAACATATATTACGCGAAATAGTTGTCTACATCTTGATGGATCGATCTCCGTTAGATTTTTTTTTAGATCCTATAAAATAAACAAACGTTTTCATTTTCAAAAATAGAAATATATCGAACCGATTCATATATTTAATTTGATCCTTTTTCATTATATTTTCGTGAAAATTACAGGTACTCAAATAAAGAGAAAAATAAATGTATCTATTTTTATTCATCAAAACGATGGTCCGACTTTAAAAATCTGTGAAAAATCGAAAAATAATAATAGCACAATGATTCAAGCGCCATTTTAAAGGGGCTTCGATCACGAAAAGAATGAGCACAGAGTGGGGTTCCAGCTCCATCGGGACGCAACGTTACAGCGATTTTAGTGAAGCCACTTCTTTTTCGCCGAAATGCAAAAAAATGTTGAATTATTTAAATTTACTTTTAGGACGCTATATCGATGTATTTTGACTCGCTGATTACTGATTCAGTACCCGTTTCCTTGAGAAACTCGACATTTTATTTAAAATCGTCCAAAAAGTGATTTTTTTCGTTTTTCGCCTTTTTCTCACTGAAATATTGAGATTTCGACGAAAAGGGGTGTTATTCGTGATCAGCGGAATTTCTCCTTTTTCACATTGATATTTTGAGATTTCGACTAAAACTCGGTGTTATTCGTAATCAGCGGAAAATTTCCGATCGAATGGGGTATCGAAACATTGAAAAAAGCGAAAAAAAAAATTTTTTAATTTTTTGCCCACCTTTTCGAAAACCTAAAAATCTCGAAATTTCAAATGGTCATAAATTGGATCCCGTTTCATCGATTTTGGGTTTTGACGTGCGTTTTCAAAACGTCTCGAGTAGACTTAGATAATGCATTTTGGATCATCCCGCTATCTCAATTATTGTAGCCGTGAGAGCAGGTTGAAAATCGGCGAAAAAAATGAGAAGGGGTATGTATGGAGAAATCCGCAAAAATCGATGGTCCGACTTAAAAAATCTGTGAAAAATCGAAAAATAATGATAGCACAATGATTCAAGCGCCATTTTAAAGGGGTTTCGATCACGAAAAGAATGAGCACAGAGTGGGGTTCCAACTCCATCGGGAAGCAACGTTACAGCGATTTTAGTGAAGCCACTTCTTTTTCGCCGAAATGCAAAAAAATGTTGAATTCTTTAAATTTACTTTTAGGACGCTATATCGATGTATTTTGACTCGCTGATTACTGATTCAGTACCCGTTTCCTTGAGAAACTCGACATTTTATTTAAAATCGTCCAAAAAGTGATTTTTTTCGTTTTTCGCCTTTTTCTCACTGAAATATTGAGATTTCGACGAAAAGGGGTGTTATTCGTGATCAGCGGAATTTCTCCTTTTTCACATTGATATTTTGAGATATCGACTAAAACTCGGTGTTATTCGTAATCAGCGGAAAATTTCCGATCGAAAGGGGTATCGGAACATTGAAAAAAGCGAGAAAAAAAATTTTTTAATTTTTTGCCCACCTTTTCGAAAACCTAAAAATCTCGAAATTTCAAATGGTCATAACTTGGATCCCGTTTCATCGATTTTGGGTTTTGACGTGCGTTTTCAAAACCTCTCGAGTAGACTTAGATTATGCATTTTGGATCATCCCGCTATCTCAATTATTGTAGCTGTGAGAGCAGGTTGAAAATCGGCGAAAAAAATGAGAAGGGGTATGTATGGAGAAATCCGCAAAAATCGATGGTCCGACTTTAAAAATCTGTGAAAAATCGAAAAATAATGATAGCACAATGATTCAAGCGCCATTTTACAGGGGTTTCGATCACGAAAAGAATGAGCACAGAGTGGAGTTCCAACTCCATCGGGAAGCAACGTTACAGCGATTTTAGTTGAAGCCACTTCTTTTCCACCAATATGCAAAAAAATGTTGAATTCTTTAAATTTACTTTTAGGACGCTATATCGATGTATTTTGACTCGCTGATTACTGATTCAGTACCCGTTTCCTTGAGAAACTCGACATTTTATTTAAAATCGTCCAAAAAGTGATTTTTTTCGTTTTTCGCCTTTTTCTCACTGAAATATTGAGATTTCGACGGAAAGGGGTGTTATTCGTGATCAGCGGAATTTCTCCTTTTTCACATTGATATTTTGAGATTTCGACTAAAACTCGGTGTTATTCGTAATCAGCGGAAAATTTCCGATCGAATGGGGTATCGAAACATTGAAAAATGCGAAAAAAAAAATTATTTAATTTTTTGCCCACCTTTTCGAAAACCTAAAAATCTCGAAATTTCAAATGGTCATAACTTGGATCCCGTTTCATCGATTTTGGGTTTTGACGTGCGTTTTCAAAACGTCTCGAGTTGACTTAGATAATGCATTTTGGATCATCCCGCTATCTCATTTATTGTAGCCGTGAGAGCAGGTTGAAAATCGGCGAAAAAAATGAGAAGGTGTATGTATGGAGAAATCCGCAAAAATCGATGGTCCGACTTTAAAAATCTGTGAAAAATCGAAAAATAATGATAGCACAATGATTCAAGCGCCATTTTAAAGGGGTTTCGATCACGAAAAGAATGAGCACAGAGTGGGGTTCCAACTCCATCGGGAAGCAACGTTACAGCGATTTTAGTGAAGACACTTCTTTACGCCGAAATGCAAAACAATGTTGAATTTTTTAAATTTTTGTTTAGGACGCTATATCGATGTATTTTGACTCGCTGATTACTGATTCAGTACCCGTTTCCTTGAGAAACTTGACATTTTATTTAAAATCGTCCAAAAAGTGATTTTTTTCGTTTTTCGCCTTTTTCTCACTGAAATATTGAGATTTCGACGAAAAGGGGTGTTATTCGTGATCAGCGGAATTTCTCCTTTTTCACATTGATATTTTGGGATTTCGACTAAAACTCGGTGTTATTCGTAATCAGCGGAAAATTTCCGATCGAATGGGGTATCGAAACATTGAAAATAGCGAAAAAAAAAATTTTTTAATTTTTTGCCCACCTTTTCGAAAACCTAAAAATCTCGTAATTTCAAATGGTCATAACTTGGCTCCCGTTTCATCGATTTTGGGTTATGACGTGCGTTTTCAAAACGGCTCGAGTAGACTTAGATAATGCATTTTGGATCATCCCGCTATCTCAATTATTGTAGCCGTGAGAGCAGGTTGAAAATCGGCGAAAAAAATGAGAAGGGGTATGTATGGAGAAATCCGCAAAAATCGATGGTCCGACTTCAAAAATCGGTGAAAAATCGGAAAATAATGATAGCACAATGATTCAAGCGCCCTTTTAAAGGGGTTTCGATCACGAAAAGAATGAGCACAGAGTGGGGTTCCAACTCCATCGGGAAGCAACGTTACAGCGATTTTAGTGAAGCCACTTCTTTTTCGCCGAAATGCAAAAAAATGTTGAATTCTTTAAATTTACTTTTAGGACGCTACATCGATGTATTTTGACTCGCTGATTACTGATTCAGTGCCCGTTTCCTTGAGAAACTCGACATTTTATTTAAAAACGTCCAAAAAGTGATTTTTTTCGTTTTTCGCCTTTTTCTCACTGAAATATTGAGATTTCGACGAAAAGGGGTGTTATTCGTGATCAGCGGAATTTCTCCTTTTTCACATTGATATTTTGGGATTTCGACTAAAACTCGGTGTTATTCGTAATCAGCGGAAAATTTCCGATCGAATGGGGTATCGAAACATTGAAAAGAGCGAAAAAAAAAATTTTTTAATTTATTGCCCACCTTTTCGAAAACCTAAAAATCTCGTAATTTCAAATGGTCATAACTTGGCTCCCGTTTCATCGATTTTGGGTTTTGACGTGCGTTTTCAAAACGGCTCGAGTAGACTTAGATAATGCATTTTGGATCATCCCGCTATCTCAATTATTGTAGCCGTGAGAGCAGGTTGAAAATCGGCGAAAAAAATGAGAAGGGGTATGTATGGAGAAATCCGCAAAAATCGATGGTCCGACTTTAAAAATCGGTGAAAAATCGGAAAATAATGATAGCACAATGATTCAAGCGCCCTTTTAAAGGGGTTTCGATCACGAAAAGAATGAGCACAGAGTGGGGTTCCAACTCCATCGGGAAGCAACGTTACAGCGATTTTAGTGAAGCCACTTCTTTTTCGCCGAAATGCAAAAAAATGTTGAATTCTTTAAATTTACTTTTAGGACGATATATCGATGTATTTTGACTCGCTGATTACTGATTCAGTGCCCGTTTCCTTGAGAAACTCGACATTTTATTTAAAAACGTCCAAAAAGTGATTTTTTTCGTTTTTCGCCTTTTTCTCACTGAAATATTGAGATTTCGACGAAAAGGGGTGTTATTCGTGATCAGCGGAATTTCTCCTTTTTCACATTGATATTTTGGGATTTCGACTAAAACTCGGTGTTATTCGTAATCAGCGGAAAATTTCCGATCGAATGGGGTATCGAAACATTGAAAAGAGCGAAAAAAAAAATTTTTTAATTTATTGCCCACCTTTTCGAAAACCTAAAAATCTCGTAATTTCAAATGGTCATAACTTGGCTCCCGTTTCATCGATTTTGGGTTTTGACGTGCGTTTTCAAAACGGCTCGAGTAGACTTAGATAATGCATTTTGGATCATCCCGCTATCTCAATTATTGTAGCCGTGAGAGCAGGTTGAAAATCGGTGAAAAAAATGAGAAGGGGTATGTATGGAGAAATCCGCAAAAATCGATGGTCCGACTTCAAAAATCTGTGAAAAATCGAAAAATAATGATAGCACAATGATTCAAGCGCCCTTTTAAAGGGGTTTCGATCACGAAAAGAATGAGCACAGAGTGGGGCTCCAACTCCATCGGGAAGCAACGTTACAGCGATTTTAGTGAAGCCACTTCTTTTTCGCCGAAATGCAAAAAAATGTTGAATTCTTTAAATTTACTTTTAGGACGCTATATCGATGTATTTTGACTCGCTGATTACTGATTCAGTGCCCGTTTCCTTGAGAAACTCGACATTTTATTTAAAAACGTCCAAAAAGTGATTTTTTTCGTTTTTCGCCTTTTTCTCACTGAAATATTGAGATTTCGACGAAAAGGGGTGTTATTCCTGATCAGCGGAATTTCTCCTTTTTCACATTGATATTTTGGGATTTCGACTAAAACTCGGTGTTATTCGTAATCAGCGGAAAATTTCCGATCGAATGGGGTATCGAAACATTGAAAAGAGCGAAAAAAAAAATTTTTTAATTTTTTGCCCACCTTTTCGAAAACCTAAAAATCTCGTAATTTCAAATGGTCATAACTTGGCTCCCGTTTCATCGATTTTGGGTTATGACGTGCGTTTTCAAAACGGCTCGAGTAGACTTAGATAATGCATTTTGGATCATCCCGCTATCTCAATTATTGTAGCCGTGAGAGCAGGTTGAAAATCGGCGAAAAAAATGAGAAGGGGTATGTATGGAGAAATCCGCAAAAATCGATGGTCCGACTTCAAAAATCGGTGAAAAATCGGAAAATAATGATAGCACAATGATTCAAGCGCCCTTTTAAAGGGGTTTCGATCACGAAAAGAATGAGCACAGAGTGGGGTTCCAACTCCATCGGGAAGCAACGTTACAGCGATTTTAGTGAAGCCACTTCTTTTTCGCCGAAATGCAAAAAAATGTTGAATTCTTTAAATTTACTTTTAGGACGCTATATCGATGTATTTTGACTCGCTGATTACTGATTCAGTGCCCGTTTCCTTGAGAAACTCGACATTTTATTTAAAAACGTCCGAAAAGTGATTTTTTTCGTTTTTCGCCTTTTTCTCACTGAAATATTGAGATTTCGACGAAAAGGGGTGTTATTCGTGATCAGCGGAATTTCTCCTTTTTCACATTGATATTTTGAGATTTCGACTAAAACTCGGTGTTATTCGTAATCAGCGGAAAATTTCCGATCGAATGGGGTATCGAAACATTGAAAAATGCGAAAAAAAAAATTATTTAATTTTTTGCCCACCTTTTCGAAAACCTAAAAATCTCGAAATTTCAAATGGTCATAACTTGGATCCCGTTTCATCGATTTTGGGTTTTGACGTGCGTTTTCAAAACGTCTCGAGTAGACTTAGATAATGCATTTTGGATCATCCCGCTATCTCAATTATTGTAGCCGTGAGAGCAGGTTGAAAATCGGCGAAAAAAATGAGAAGGGGTATGTATGGAGAAATCCGCAAAAATCGATGGTCCGACTTAAAAAATCTGTGAAAAATCGAAAAATAATGATAGCACAATGATTCAAGCGCCATTTTAAAGGGGTTTCGATCACGAAAAGAATGAGCACAGAGTGGGGTTCCAACTCCATCGGGAAGCAACGTTACAGCGATTTTAGTGAAGCCACTTCTTTTTCGCCGAAATGCAAAAAAATGATGAATTCTTTAAATTTACTTTTAGGACGCTATATCGATGTATTTTGACTCGCTGATTACTGATTCAGTGCCCGTTTCCTTGAGAAACTCGACATTTTATTTAAAAACGGCCAAAAAGTGATTTTTTTCGTTTTTCGCCTTTTTCTCACTGAAATATTGAGATTTCGACGAAAAGGGGTGTTATTCGTGATCAGCGGAATTTCTCCTTTTTCACATTGATATTTTGAGATTTCGACTAAAACTCGGTGTTATTCGTAATCAGCGGAAAATTTCCGATTGAATGGGGTATCGAAACATTGAAAAAAGCGAAAAAAAAAATTTTTTAATTTTTTGCCCACCTTTTCGAAAACCTAAAAATCTCGAAATTTCAAATGGTCATAACTTGGCTCCCGTTTCATCGATTTTGGGTTTTGACGTGCGTTTTCAAAACGTCTCGAGTAGACTTAGATAATGCATTTTGGATCATCCCGCTATCTCAATTATTGTAGCCGTGAGAGCAGGTTGAAAATCGGCGAAAAAAATGAGAAGGGGTATGTATGGAGAAATCCGCAAAAATCGATGGTCCGACTTTAAAAATCGGTGAAAAATCGGAAAATAATGATAGCACAATGATTCAAGCGCCCTTTTAAAGGGGTTTCGATCACGAAAAGAATGAGCACAGAGTGGGGTTCCAACTCCATCGGGAAGCAACGTTACAGCGATTTTAGTGAAGCCACTTCTTTTTCGCCGAAATGCAAAAAAATTTTGAATTCTTTAAATTTACTTTTAGGACGCTATATCGATGTATTTTGACTCGCTGATTACTGATTCAGTGCCCGTTTCCTTGAGAAACTCGACATTTTATTTAAAAACGTCCAAAAAGTGATTTTTTTCGTTTTTCGCCTTTTTCTCACTGAAATATTGAGATTTCGACGAAAAGGGGTGTTATTCGTGATCAGCGGAATTTCTCCTTTTTCACATTGATATTTTGGGATTTCGACTAAAACTCGGTGTTATTCGTAATCAGCGGAAAATTTCCGATCGAATGGGGTATCGAAACATTGAAAAGAGCGAAAAAAAAAATTTTTTAATTTTTTGCCCACCTTTTCGAAAACCTAAAAATCTCGTAATTTCAAATGGTCATAACTTGGCTCCCGTTTCATCGATTTTGGGTTATGACGTGCGTTTTCAAAACGGCTCGAGTAGACTTAGATAATGCATTTTGGATCATCCCGCTATCTCAATTATTGTAGCCGTGAGAGCAGGTTGAAAATCGGCGAAAAAAATGAGAAGGGGTATGTATGGAGAAATCCGCAAAAATCGATGGTCCGACTTTAAAAATCGGTGAAAAATCGGAAAATAATGATAGCACAATGATTCAAGCGCCCTTTTAAAGGGGTTTCGATCACGAAAAGAATGAGCACAGAGTGGGGTTCCAACTCCATCGGGAAGCAACGTTACAGCGATTTTAGTGAAGCCACTTCTTTTTCGCCGAAATGCAAAAAAATGTTGAATTCTTTAAATTTACTTTTAGGACGCTATATCGATGTATTTTGACTCGCTGATTACTGATTCAGTGCCCGTTTCCTTGAGAAACTCGACATTTTATTTAAAAACGTCCAAAAAGTGATTTTTTTCGTTTTTCGCCTTTTTCTCACTGAAATATTGAGATTTCGACGAAAAGGGGTGTTATTCGTGATCAGCGGAATTTCTCCTTTTTCACATTGATATTTTGGGATTTCGACTAAAACTCGGTGTTATTCGTAATCAGCGGAAAATTTCCGATCGAATGGGGTATCGAAACATTGAAAAGAGCGAAAAAAAAAATTTTTTAATTTTTTGCCCACCTTTTCGAAAACCTAAAAATCTCGTAATTTCAAATGGTCATAACTTGGCTCCCGTTTCATCGATTTTGGGTTTTGACGTGCGTTTTCAAAACGGCTCGAGTAGACTTAGATAATGCATTTTGGATCATCCCGCTATCTCAATTATTGTAGCCGTGAGAGCAGGTTGAAAATCGGCGAAAAAAATGAGAAGGGGTATGTATGGAGAAATCCGCAAAAATCGATGGTCCGACTTAAAAAATCTGTGAAAAATCGAAAAATAATGATAGCACAATGATTCAAGCGCCATTTTAAAGGGGTTTCGATCACGAAAAGAATGAGCACAGAGTGGGGTTCCAACTCCATCGGGAAGCAACGTTACAGCGATTTTAGTGAAGCCACTTCTTTTTCGCCGAAATGCAAAAAAATGATGAATTCTTTAAATTTACTTTTAGGACGCTATATCGATGTATTTTGACTCGCTGATTACTGATTCAGTACCCGTTTCCTTGAGAAACTCGACATTTTATTTAAAAACGTCCAAAAAGTGATTTTTTTCGTTTTTCGCCTTTTTCTCACTGAAATATTGAGATTTCGACGAAAAGGGGTGTTATTCGTGATCAGCGGAATTTCTCCTTTTTCACATTGATATTTTGGGATTTCGACTAAAACTCGGTGTTATTCGTAATCAGCGGAAAATTTCCGATCGAATGGGGTATCGAAACATTGAAAAGAGCGAAAAAAAAAATTTTTTAATTTTTTGCCCACCTTTTCGAAAACCTAAAAATCTCGTAATTTCAAATGGTCATAACTTGGCTCCCGTTTCATCGATTTTGGGTTTTGACGTGCGTTTTCAAAACGGCTCGAGTAGACTTAGATAATGCATTTTGGATCATCCCGCTATCTCAATTATTGTAGCCGTGAGAGCAGGTTGAAAATCGGCGAAAAAAATGAGAAGGGGTATGTATGGAGAAATCCGCAAAAATCGATGGTCCGACTTAAAAAATCTGTGAAAAATCGAAAAATAATGATAGCACAATGATTCAAGCGCCATTTTAAAGGGGTTTCGATCAGGAAAAGAATGAGCACAGAGTGGGGTTCCAACTCCATCGGGAAGCAACGTTACAGCGATTTTAGTGAAGCCACTTCTTTTTCGCCGAAATGCAACAAAATGATGAATTCTTTAAATTTACTTTTAGGACGCTATATCGATGTATTTTGACTCGCTGATTACTGATTCAGTGCCCGTTTCCTTGAGAAACTCGACATTTTATTTAAAAACGGCCAAAAAGTGATTTTTTTCGTTTTTCGCCTTTTTCTCACTGAAATATTGAGATTTCGACGAAAAGGGGTGTTATTCGTGATCAGCGGAATTTCTCCTTTTTCACATTGATATTTTGAGATTTCGACTAAAACTCGGTGTTATTCGTAATCAGCGGAAAATTTCCGATTGAATGGGGTATCGAAACATTGAAAAAAGCGAAAAAAAAAATTTTTTAATTTTTTGCCCACCTTTTCGAAAACCTAAATATCTCGAAATTTCAAATGGTCATAACTTGGCTCCCGTTTCATCGATTTTGGGTTTTGACGTGCGTTTTCAAAACGTCTCGAGTAGACTTAGATAATGCATTTTGGATCATCCCGATATCTCAATTATTGTAGCCGTGAGAGCAGGTTGAAAATCGGCGAAAAAAATGAGAAGGGGTATGTATGGAGAAATCCGCAAAAATCGATGGTCGGACTTTAAAAATCGGTGAAAAATCGACAAATAATGATAGCACAATGATTCAAGCGCCATTTTAAAGGGGTTTCGATCACGAAAAGAATGTACACAGAGTGGGGTTCCAACTCCATCGGGAAGCAACGTTACAGCGATTTTAGTGAAGCCACTTCTTTTTCGCCGAAATGCAAAAAAATGTTGAATTCTTTAAATTTACTTTTAGAACGCTATATCGATGTATTTTGACTCGCTGATTACTGATTCAGTACCCGTTTCCTTAAGAAACTTGAAATTTTATTTAAAATCGTCCAAAAAGTGATTTTTTTCGTTTTTCGCCTTTTTCTCACTGAAATATTGAGATTTCGACGATAAGGGGTGTTATTCGTGATCAGCGGAATTTCTCCTTTTTCACATTGATATTTTGAGATTTCGACTAAAACTCGGTGTTATTCGTAATCAGCGGAAAATTTCCGATCGAATGGGGTATCGAAACATTGAAAAAAGCGGAAAAAAAAATTTTTTAATTTTTTGCCCACCTTTTCGAAAACCTAAAAATCTCGAAATTTCAAATGGTCATAAATTGGATCCCGTTTCATCGATTTTGGGTTTTGACGTGCGTTTTCAAAACGTCTCGAGTAGACTTAGATAATGCATTTTGGATCATCCCGCTATCTCAATTATTGTAGCCGTGAGAGCAGGTTGAAAATCGGCGAAAAAAATGAGAAGGGGTATGTATGGAGAAATCCGCAAAAATCGATGGTCCGACTTAAAAAATCTGTGAAAAATCGAAAAATAATGATAGCACAATGATTCAAGCGCCATTTTAAAGGGGTTTCGATCACGAAAAGAATGAGCACAGAGTGGGGTTCCAACTCCATCGGGAAGCAACGTTACAGCGATTTTAGTGAAGCCACTTCTTTTTCGCCGAAATGCAAAAAAATGATGAATTCTTTAAATTTACTTTTAGGACGCTATATCGATGTATTTTGACTCGCTGATTACTGATTCAGTGCCCGTTTCCTTGAGAAACTCGACATTTTATTTAAAAACGGCCAAAAAGTGATTTTTTTCGTTTTTCGCCTTTTTCTCACTGAAATATTGAGATTTCGACGAAAAGGGGTGTTATTCGTGATCCGCGGAATTTCTCCTTTTTCACATTGATATTTTGGGATTTCGACTAAAACTCGGTGTTATTCGTAATCAGCGGAAAATTTCCGATCGAATGGGGTATCGAAACATTGAAAAGAGCGAAAAAAAAAATTTTTTAATTTTTTGCCCACCTTTTCGAAAACCTAAAAATCTCGTAATTTCAAATGGTCATAACTTGGCTCCCGTTTCATCGATTTTGGGTTTTGACGTGCGTTTTCAAAACGGCTCGAGTAGACTTAGATAATGCATTTTGGATCATCCCGCTATCTCAATTATTGTAGCCGTGAGAGCAGGTTGAAAATCGGCGAAAAAAATGAGAAGGGGTATGTATGGAGAAATCCGCAAAAATCGATGGTCCGACTTTAAAAATCTGTGAAAAATCGAAAAATAATGATAGCACAATGATTCAAGCGCCATTTTAAAGGGGTTTCGATCACGAAAAGAATGAGCACAGAGTGGGGTTCCAACTCCATCGGGAAGCAACGTTACAGCGATTTTAGTGAAGACACTTCTTTACGCCGAAATGCAAAACAATGTTGAATTTTTTAAATTTTTGTTTAGGACGCTATATCGATGTATTTTGACTCGCTGATTACTGATTCAGTACCCGTTTCCTTAAGAAACTTGAAATTTTATTTAAAAACGTCCAAAAAGTGATTTTTTTCGTTTTTCGCCTTTTTCTCACTGAAATATTGAGATTTCGACGAAAAGGGGTGTTATTCGTGATCAGCGGAATTTCTCCTTTTTCACATTGATATTTTGGGATTTCGACTAAAACTCGGTGTTATTCGTAATCAGCGGAAAATTTCCGATCGAATGGGGTATCGAAACATTGAAAAGAGCGAAAAAAAAAATTTTTTAATTTTTTGCCCACCTTTTCGAAAACCTAAAAATCTCGTAATTTCAAATGGTCATAACTTGGCTCCCGTTTCATCGATTTTGGGTTTTGACGTGCGTTTTCAAAACGGCTCGAGTAGACTTAGATAATGCATTTTGGATCATTCCGCTATCTCAATTATTGTAGCCGTGAGAGCAGGTTGAAAATCGGCGAAAAAAATGAGAAGGGGTATGTATGGAGAAATCCGCAAAAATCGATGGTCCGACTTTAAAAATCTGTGAAAAATCGAAAAATAATGATAGCACAATGATTCAAGCGCCATTTTAAAGGGGTTTCGATCACGAAAAGAATGAGCACAGAGTGGGGTTCCAACTCCATCGGGAAGCAACGTTACAGCGATTTTAGTGAAGCCACTTCTTTTTCGCCGAAATGCAACAAAATGATGAATTCTTTAAATTTACTTTTAGGACGCTATATCGATGTATTTTGACTCGCTGATTACTGATTCAGTGCCCGTTTCCTTGAGAAACTCGACATTTTATTTAAAAACGGCCAAAAAGTGATTTTTTTCGTTTTTCGCCTTTTTCTCACTGAAATATTGAGATTTCGACGAAAAGGGGTGTTATTCGTGATCAGCGGAATTTCTCCTTTTTCACATTGATATTTTGAGATTTCGACTAAAACTCGGTGTTATTCGTAATCAGCGGAAAATTTCCGATTGAATGGGGTATCGAAACATTGAAAAAAGCGAAAAAAAAAATTTTTTAATTTTTTGCCCACCTTTTCGAAAACCTAAAAATCTCGAAATTTCAAATGGTCATAACTTGGCTCCCGTTTCATCGATTTTGGGTTTTGACGTGCGTTTTCAAAACGTCTCGAGTAGACTTAGATAATGCATTTTGGATCATCCCGCTATCTCAATTATTGTAGCCGTGAGAGCAGGTTGAAAATCGGCGAAAAAAATGAGAAGGGGTATGTATGGAGAAATCCGCAAAAATCGATGGTCGGACTTTAAAAATCGGTGAAAAATCGACAAATAATGATAGCACAATGATTCAAGCGCCATTTTAAAGGGGTTTCGATCACGAAAAGAATGTACACAGAGTGGGGTTCCAACTCCATCGGGAAGCAACGTTACAGCGATTTTAGTGGAGCCACTTCTTTTTCGCCGAAATGCAAAAAAATGTTGAATTCTTTAAATTTACTTTTAGAACGCTATATCGATGTATTTTGACTCGCTGATTACTGATTCAGTACCCGTTTCCTTAAGAAACTTGAAATTTTATTTAAAATCGTCCAAAAAGTGATTTTTTTCGTTTTTCGCCTTTTTCTCACTGAAATATTGAGATTTCGACGATAAGGGGTGTTATTCGTGATCAGCGGAATTTCTCCTTTTTCACATTGATATTTTGAGATTTCGACTAAAACTCGGTGTTATTCGTGATCAGCGGAAAATTTCCGATCGAATGGGGTATCGAAACATTGAAAAAAGCGAAAAAAAAAATTTTTTAACTTTTTGCCCACCTTTTCGAAAACTTAAAAATCTCGAAATTTCAAATGGTCATAACTTGGCTCCCGTTTCATCGATTTTGGGTTTTGACGTGCGTTTTCAAAACGTCTCGCGTAGACTTAGATAATGCATTTTGGATCATCCCGCTATCTGAATTATTGTAGCCGTGAGAGCAGGTTGAAAATCGGCGAAAAAAATGAGAAGGGGTATGTATGGAGAAATCCGCAAAAATCGATGGTCCGACTTTAAAAATCTGTGAAAAATCGAAAAATAATGATAGCACAATGATTCAAGCGCCATTTTAAAGGGGTTTCGATCACGAAAAGAATGAGCACAGAGTGGGGTTCCAACTCCATCGGGAAGCAACGTTACAGCGATTTTAGTGAAGACACTTCTTTACGCCGAAATGCAAAACAATGTTGAATTTTTCAAATTTTTGTTTAGGACGCTATATCGATGTATTTTGACTCGCTGATTACTGATTCAGTACCCGTTTCCTTAAGAAACTTGAAATTTTATTTAAAATCGTCCAAAAAGTGATTTTTTTCGTTTTTCGCCTTTTTCTCATTGAAATATTGAGATTTCGACGAAAAGGGGTGTTATTCGTGATCAGCGGAATTTCTCCATTTTCACATTGATATTTTGAGATTTCGACTAAAACTCGGTGTTATTCGTAATCAGCGGAAAATTTCCGATCGAATGGGGTATCGAAACATTGAAAAAAGCGAAAAAAAAAAATTTTTAATTTTTTGCCCACCTTTTCGAAAACCTAAAAATCTCGAAATTTCAAATGGTCATAACTTGGCTCCCGTTTCATCGATTTTGGGTTTTGATGTGCGTTTTCAAAACGTCTCGAGTAGACTTAGATAATGCATTTTGGATCATCCCGCTATCTCAATTATTGTAGCCGTGAGAGCAGGTTGAAAATCGGCGAAAAAAATGAGAAGGGGTATGTATGGAGAAATCCGCAAAAATCGATGGTCCGACTTTAAAAATCGGTGAAAAATCGACAAATAATGATAGCACAATGATTCAAGCGCCATTTTAAAGGGGTTTCGATCACGAAAAGAATGTACACAGAGTGGGGTTCCAACTCCATCGGGAAGCAACGTTACAGCGATTTTAGTGAAGCCACTTCTTTTTCGCCGAAATGCAAAACAATGTTGAACTTTTTAAATTTTTGTTTAGGACGCTATATCGATGTATTTTGACTCGCTGATTACTGATTCAGTACCTGTTTCCTTGAGAAACTCGACATTTTATTTAAAAACGTCCAAAAAGTGATTTTTTTCGTTTTTCGCCTTTTTCTCACTGAAATATTGAGATTTCGACGAAAAGGGGTGTTATTCGTGATCAGCGGAATTTCTCCTTTTTTACGTTGATATTTTGAGATTTCGACTAAAACTCGGTGTTATTCGTAATCAGCGGAAAATTTCCGATCGAATGGGGTATCGAAACATTGAAAAAAGCGAAAAAAAAAATTTTTTAATTTTTTGCCCACCTTTTCGAAAACCTAAAAATCTCGAAATTTCAAATGGTCATAACTTGGCTCCCGTTTCATCGATTTTGAGTTTTCACGTGCGTTTTCAAAACGTCTCGAGTAGACTTAGATAATGCATTTTGGATCATCCCGCTATCTCAATTATTGTAGCCGTGAGAGCAGGTTGAAAATCGGCGAAAAAAATGAGAAGGGGTATGTATGGAGAAATCCGCAAAAATCGATGGTCCGACTTTAAAAATCTGTGAAAAATCGAAAAATAATGATAGCGCAATGATTCAAGCGCCATTTTAAAGGGGTTTCGATCACGAAAAGAATGAGCACAGAGTGGGGTTCCAACTCCATCGGGAAGCAACGTTACAGCGATTTTAGTGAAGACACTTCTTTACGCCGAAATGCAAAACAATGTTGAACTTTTTAAATTTTTGTTTAGGACGCTATATCGATGTATTTTGACTCGCTGATTACTGATTCAGTACCCGTTTCCTTGAGAAACTCGACATTTTATTTAAAATCGTCCAAAAAGTGATTTTTTTCGTTTTTCGCCTTTTTCTCACTGAAATATTGAGATTTCGACGAAAAGGGGTGTTATTCGTGATCAGCGGAATTTCTCCTTTTTTACATTGATATTTTGAGATTTCGACTAAAACTCGGTGTTATTCGTAATCAGCGGAAAATTTCCGATCGAATGGGGTATCGAAACATTGAAAAAAGCAAAAAAAAATTTTTTAAATTTTTTGCCCACCTTTTCGAAAACCTAAAGATCTCGAAATTTCAAATGGTCATAACTTGGCTCCCGTTTCATCGATTTTGGGTTTTGACGTGCGTTTTCAAAACGTCTCGAGTAGACTTAGATAATGCATTTTGGATCATCCCGCTATCTCAATTATTGTAGCCGTGAGAGCAGGTTGAAAATCGGCGAAAAAAATGAGAAGGGGTATGTATGGAGAAATCCGCAAAAATCGATGGTCCGACTTAAAAAATCTGTGAAAAATCGAAAAATAATGATAGCGCAATGATTCAAGCGCCATTTTAAAGGGGTTTCGATCACGAAAAGAATGAGCACAGAGTGGGGTTCCAACTCCATCGGGAAGCAACGTTACAGCGATTTTAGTGAAGACACTTCTTTACGCCGAAATGCAAAACAATGTTGAATTTTTTAAATTTTTGTTTAGGACGCTATATCGATGTATTTTGACTCGCTGATTACTGATTCAGTACCCGTTTCCTTAAGAAACTTGAAATTTTATTTAAAAACGTCCAAAAAGTGATTTTTTTCGTTTTTCGCCTTTTTCTCACTGAAATATTGAGATTTCGACGAAAAGGGGTGTTATTCGTGATCAGCGGAATTTCTCCTTTTTCACATTGATATTTTGGGATTTCGACTAAAACTCGGTGTTATTCGTAATCAGCGGAAAATTTCCGATCGAATGGGGTATCGAAACATTGAAAAGAGCGAAAAAAAAAATTTTTTAATTTTTTGCCCACCTTTTCGAAAACCTAAAAATCTCGTAATTTCAAATGGTCATAACTTGGCTCCCGTTTCATCGATTTTGGGTTTTGACGTGCGTTTTCAAAACGGCTCGAGTAGACTTAGATAATGCATTTTGGATCATCCCGCTATCTCAATTATTGTAGCCGTGAGAGCAGGTTGAAAATCGGCGAAAAAAATGAGAAGGGGTATGTATGGAGAAATCCGCAAAAATCGATGGTCCGACTTTAAAAATCGGTGAAAAATCGACAAATAATGATAGCACAATGATTCAAGCGCCATTTTAAAGGGGTTTCGATCACGAAAAGAATGTACACAGAGTGGGGTTCCAACTCCATCGGGAAGCAACGTTACAGCGATTTTAGTGAAGCCACTTCTTTTTCGCCGAAATGCAAAAAAATGTTGAATTCTTTAAATTTACTTTTAGAACGCTATATCGATGTATTTTGACTCGCTGATTACTGATTCAGTACCCGTTTCCTTGAGAAACTCGACATTTTATTTAAAAACGTCCAAAAAGTGATTTTTTTCGTTTTTCGCCTTTTTCTCACTGAAATATTGAGATTTCGACGAAAAGGGGTGTTATTCGTGATCAGCGGAATTTCTCCTTTTTTACATTGATATTTTGAGATTTCGACTAAAACTCGGTGTTATTCGTACTCAGCGGAAAATTTCCGATCGAATGGGGTATCGAAACATTGAAAAAAGCGAAAAAAAAAAATTTTTAATTTTTTGCCCATCTTTTCGAAAACCTAGAAAACTCGAAATTTCAAATGGTCATAACTTGGCTCCCGTTTCATCGATTTTGGGTTTTGACGTGCGTTTTCAAAACGTCTCGAGTAGACTTAGATAATGCATTTTGGATCATCCCGCTATCTCAATTATTGTAGCCGTGAGAGCAGGTTGAAAATCGGCGAAAAAAATGAGAAGGGGTATGTATGGAGAAATCCGCAAAAATCGATGGTCCGACTTTAAAAATCTGTGAAAAATCGAAAAATAATGATAGCACAATGATTCAAGCGCCATTTTAAAGGGGTTTCGATCACGAAAAGAATGAGCACAGAGTGGGGTTCCAACTCCATCGGGAAGCAACGTTACAGCGATTTTAGTGAAGCCACTTCTTTTTCGCCGAAATGCAACAAAATGATGAATTCTTTAAATTTACTTTAAGGACGCTATATCGATGTATTTTGACTCGCTGATTACTGATTCAGTGCCCGTTTCCTTGAGAAACTCGACATTTTATTTAAAAACGGCCAAAAAGTGATTTTTTTCGTTTTTCGCCTTTTTCTCACTGCAATATTGAGATTTCGACGAAAAGGGGTGTTATTCGTGATCAGCGGAATTTCTCCTTTTTCACATTGATATTTTGAGATTTCGACTAAAACTCGGTGTTATTCGTAATCAGCGGAAAATTTCCGATCGAATGGGGTATCGAAACATTGAAAAGAGCGAAAAAAAAAATTTTTTAATTTTTTGCCCACCTTTTCGAAAACCTAAAAATCTCGTAATTTCAAATGGTCATAACTTGGCTCCCGTTTCATCGATTTTGGGTTTTGACGTGCGTTTTCAAAACGGCTCGAGTAGACTTAGATAATGCATTTTGGATCATCCCGCTATCTCAATTATTGTAGCCGTGAGAGCAGGTTGAAAATCGGCGAAAAAAATGAGAAGGGGTATGTATGGAGAAATCCGCAAAAATCGATGGTCCGACTTTAAAAATCTGTGAAAAATCGAAAAATAATGATAGCACAATGATTCAAGCGCCATTTTAAAGGGGTTTCGATCACGAAAAGAATGAGCACAGAGTGGGGTTCCAACTCCATCGGGAAGCAACGTTACAGCGATTTTAGTGAAGCCACTTCTTTTTCGCCGAAATGCAAAAAAATGTTGAATTCTTTAAATTTACTTTTAGGACGCTATATCGATGTATTTTGACTCGCTGATTACTGATTCAGTGCCCGTTTCCTTGAGAAACTCGACATTTTATTTAAAAACGTCCAAAAAGTGATTTTTTTCGTTTTTCGCCTTTTTCTCACTGAAATATTGAGATTTCGACGAAAAGGGGTGTTATTCGTGATCAGCGGAATTTCTCCTTTTTCACATTGATATTTTGGGATTTCGACTAAAACTCGGTGTTATTCGTAATCAGCGGAAAATTTCCGATCGAATGAGGTATCGAAACATTGAAAAGAGCGAAAAAAAAAATTTTTTAATTTTTTGCCCACCTTTTCGAAAACCTAAAAATCTCGTAATTTCAAATGGTCATAACTTGGCTCCCGTTTCATCGATTTTGGGTTTTGACGTGCGTTTTCAAAACGTCTCGAGTAGACTTAGATAATGCATTTTGGATCATCCCGCTATCTCAATTATTGTAGCCGTGAGAGCAGGTTGAAAATCGGCGAAAAAAATGAGAAGGGGTATGTATGGAGAAATCCGCAAAAATCGATGGTCCGACTTTAAAAATCTGTGAAAAATCGAAAAATAATGATAGCACAATGATTCAAGCGCCATTTTAAAGGGGTTTCGATCACGAAAAGAATGAGCACAGAGTGGGGTTCCAACTCCATCGGGAAGCAACGTTACAGCGATTTTAGTGAAGCCACTTCTTTTTCGCCGAAATGCAACAAAATGATGAATTCTTTAAATTTACTTTAAGGACGCTATATCGATGTATTTTGACTCGCTGATTACTGATTCAGTGCCCGTTTCCTTGAGAAACTCGACATTTTATTTAAAAACGGCCAAAAAGTGATTTTTTTCGTTTTTCGCCTTTTTCTCACTGCAATATTGAGATTTCGACGAAAAGGGGTGTTATTCGTGATCAGCGGAATTTCTCCTTTTTCACATTGATATTTTGAGATTTCGACTAAAACTCGGTGTTATTCGTAATCAGCGGAAAATTTCCGATCGAATGGGGTATCGAAACATTGAAAAGAGCGAAAAAAAAAATTTTTTAATTTTTTGCCCACCTTTTCGAAAACCTAAAAATCTCGTAATTTCAAATGGTCATAACTTGGCTCCCGTTTCATCGATTTTGGGTTTTGACGTGCGTTTTCAAAACGGCTCGAGTAGACTTAGATAATGCATTTTGGATCATCCCGCTATCTCAATTATTGTAGCCGTGAGAGCAGGTTGAAAATCGGCGAAAAAAATGAGAAGGGGTATGTATGGAGAAATCCGCAAAAATCGATGGTCCGACTTTAAAAATCTGTGAAAAATCGAAAAATAATGATAGCACAATGATTCAAGCGCCATTTTAAAGGGGTTTCGATCACGAAAAGAATGAGCACAGAGTGGGGTTCCAACTCCATCGGGAAGCAACGTTACAGCGATTTTAGTGAAGCCACTTCTTTTTCGCCGAAATGCAAAAAAATGTTGAATTCTTTAAATTTACTTTTAGGACGCTATATCGATGTATTTTGACTCGCTGATTACTGATTCAGTGCCCGTTTCCTTGAGAAACTCGACATTTTATTTAAAAACGTCCAAAAAGTGATTTTTTTCGTTTTTCGCCTTTTTCTCACTGAAATATTGAGATTTCGACGAAAAGGGGTGTTATTCGTGATCAGCGGAATTTCTCCTTTTTCACATTGATATTTTGGGATTTCGACTAAAACTCGGTGTTATTCGTAATCAGCGGAAAATTTCCGATCGAATGAGGTATCGAAACATTGAAAAGAGCGAAAAAAAAAATTTTTTAATTTTTTGCCCACCTTTTCGAAAACCTAAAAATCTCGTAATTTCAAATGGTCATAACTTGGCTCCCGTTTCATCGATTTTGGGTTTTGACGTGCGTTTTCAAAACGGCTCGAGTAGACTTAGATAATGCATTTTGGATCATCCCGCTATCTCAATTATTGTAGCCGTGAGAGCAGGTTGAAAATCGGCGAAAAAAATGAGAAGGGGTATGTATGGAGAAATCCGCAAAAATCGATGGTCCGACTTTAAAAATCTGTGAAAAATCGAAAAATAATGATAGCACAATGATTCAAGCGCCATTTTAAAGGGGTTTCGATCACGAAAAGAATGAGCACAGAGTGGGGTTCCAACTCCATCGGGAAGCAACGTTACAGCGATTTTAGTGAAGCCACTTCTTTTTCGCCGAAATGCAACAAAATGATGAATTCTTTAAATTTACTTTTAGGACGCTATATCGATGTATTTTGACTCGCTGATTACTGATTCAGTGCCCGTTTCCTTGAGAAACTCGACATTTTATTTAAAAACGGCCAAAAAGTGATTTTTTTCGTTTTTCGCCTTTTTCTCACTGAAATATTGAGATTTCGACGAAAAGGGGTGTTATTCGTGATCAGCGGAATTTCTCCTTTTTCACATTGATATTTTGAGATTTCGACTAAAACTCGGTGTTATTCGTAATCAGCGGAAAATTTCCGATCGAATGGGGTATCGAAACATTGAAAAAAGCGGAAAAAAAATTTTTTTAATTTTTTGCCCACCTTTTCGAAAACCTAAAAATCTCGAAATTTCAAATGGTCATAAATTGGATCCCGTTTCATCGATTTTGGGTTTTGACGTGCGTTTTCAAAACGTCTCGAGTAGACTTAGATAATGCATTTTGGATCATCCCGCTATCTCAATTATTGTAGCCGTGAGAGCAGGTTGAAAATCGGCGAAAAAAATGAGAAGGGGTATGTATGGAGAAATCCGCAAAAATCGATGGTCCGACTTAAAAAATCGGTGAAAAATCGAAAAATAATGATAGCACAATGATTCAAGCGCCATTTTAAAGGGGTTTCGATCACGAAAAGAATGAGCACAGAGTGGGGTTCCAACTCCATCGGGAAGCAACGTTACAGCGATTTTAGTGAAGCCACTTCTTTTTCGCCGAAATGCAAAAAAACGATGAATTCTTTAAATTTACTTTTAGGACGCTATATCGATGTATTTTGACTCGCTGATTACTGATTCAGTGCCCGTTTCCTTGAGAAACTCGACATTTTATTTAAAAACGGCCAAAAAGTGATTTTTTTCGTTTTTCGCCTTTTTCTCACTGAAATATTGAGATTTCGACGAAAAGGGGTGTTATTCGTGATCAGCGGAATTTCTCCTTTTTCACATTGATATTTTGAGATTTCGACTAAAACTCGGTGTTATTCGTAATCAGCGGAAAATTTCCGATTGAATGGGGTATCGAAACATTGAAAAAAGCGAAAAAAAAAATTTTTTAATTTTTTGCCCACCTTTTCAAAAACCTAAATATCTCGAAATTTCAAATGGTCATAACTTGGCTCCCGTTTCATCGATTTTGGGTTTTGACGTGCGTTTTCAAAACGTCTCGAGTAGACTTAGATAATGCATTTTGGATCATCCCGCTATCTCAATTATTGTAGCCGTGAGAGCAGGTTGAAAATCGGCGAAAAAAATGAGAAGGGGTATGTATCGAGAAATCCGCAAAAATCGATGGTCCGACTTTAAAAATCTGTGAAAAATCGAAAAATAATGATAGCACAATGATTCAAGCGCCATTTTAAAGGGGTTTCGATCACGAAAAGAATGTACACAGAGTGGGGTTCCAACTCCATCGGGAAGCAACGTTACAGCGATTTTAGTGAAGCCACTTCTTTTTCGCCGAAATGCAAAAAAATGTTGAATTCTTTAAATTTACTTTTAGAACGCTATATCGATGTATTTTGACTCGCTGATTACTGATTCAGTACCCGTTTCCTTAAGAAACTTGAAATTTTATTTAAAATCGTCCAAAAAGTGATTTTTTTCGTTTTTCGCCTTTTTCTCACTGAAATATTGAGATTTCGACGATAAGGGGTGTTATTCGTGATCAGCGGAATTTCTCCTTTTTCACATTGATATTTTGGGATTTCGACTAAAACTCGGTGTTATTCGTAATCAGCGGAAAATTTCCGATCGAATGGGGTATCGAAACATTGAAAAAAGCGAAAAAAAAAATTTTTTAACTTTTTGCCCACCTTTTCGAAAACCTAAAAATCTCGAAATTTCAAATGGTCATAACTTGGCTCCCGTTTCATCGATTTTGGGTTTTGACGTGCGTTTTCAAAACGTCTCGCGTAGACTTAGATAATGCATTTTGGATCATCCCGCTATCTCAATTATTGTAGCCGTGAGAGCAGGTTGAAAATCGGCGAAAAAAATGAGAAGGGGTATGTATGGAGAAATCCGCAAAAATCGATGGTCCGACTTTAAAAATCGGTGAAAAATCGACAAATAATGATAGCACAATGATTCAAGCGCCATTTTAAAGGGGTTTCGATCACGAAAAGAATGTACACAGAGTGGGGTTCCAACTCCATCGGGAAGCAACGTTACAGCGATTTTAGTGAAGCCACTTCTTTTTCGCCGAAATGCAAAAAAATGTTGAATTCTTTAAATTTACTTTTAGAACGCTATATCGATGTATTTTGACTCGCTGATTACTGATTCAGTACCCGTTTCCTTAAGAAACTTGAAATTTTATTTAAAATCGTCCAAAAAGTGATTTTTTTCGTTTTTCGCCATTTTCTCACTGAAATATTGAGATTTCGACGATAAGGGGTGTTATTCGTGATCAGCGGAATTTCTCCTTTTTCACATTGATATTTTGAGATTTCGACTAAAACTCGGTGTTATTCGTAATCAGCGGAAAATTTCCGATCGAATGGGGTATCGAAACATTGAAAAAAGCGAAAAAAAAAATTTTTTAATTTTTTGCCCACCTTTTCGAAAACCTAAAAATCTCGAAATTTCAAATGGTCATAACTTGGCTCCCGTTTCATCGATTTTGGGTTTTGACGTGCGTTTTCAAAACGTCTCGAGTAGACTTAGATAATGCATTTTGGATCATCCCGCTATCTCAATTATTGTAGCCGTGAGAGCAGGTTGAAAATCGGCGAAAAAAATGAGAAGGGGTATGTATGGAGAAATCCGCAAAAATCGATGGTCCGACTTTAAAAATCGGTGAAAAATCGGAAAATAATGATAGCACAATGATTCAAGCGCCCTTTTAAAGGGGTTTCGATCACGAAAAGAATGAGCACAGAGTGGGGTTCCAACTCCATCGGGAAGCAACGTTACAGCGATTTTAGTGAAGCCACTTCTTTTTCGCCGAAATGCAAAAAAATGTTGAATTCTTTAAATTTACTTTTAGGACGCTATATCGATGTATTTTGACTCGCTGATTACTGATTCAGTGCCCGTTTCTTCGAGAAACTCGACATTTTATTTAAAAACGTCCAAAAAGTGATTTTTTTCGTTTTTCGCCTTTTTCTCACTGAAATATTGAGATTTCGACGAAAAGGGGTGTTATTCGTGATCAGCGGAATTTCTCCTTTTTCACATTGATATTTTGGGATTTCGACTAAAACTCGGTGTTATTCGTAATCAGCGGAAAATTTCCGATCGAATGGGGTATCGAAACATTGAAAAGAGCGAAAAAAAAAATTTTTTAATTTTTTGCCCACCTTTTCGAAAACCTAAAAATCTCGTAATTTCAAATGGTCATAACTTGGCTCCCGTTTCATCGATTTTGGGTTTTGACGTGCGTTTTCAAAACGGCTCGAGTAGACTTAGATAATGCATTTTGGATCATCCCGCTATCTCAATTATTGTAGCCGTGAGAGCAGGTTGAAAATCGGCGAAAAAAATGAGAAGGGGTATGTATGGAGAAATCCGCAAAAATCGATGGTCCGACTTTAAAAATCTGTGAAAAATCGAAAAATAATGATAGCACAATGATTCAAACGCCATTTTAAAGGGGTTTCGATCACGAAAAGAATGAGCACAGAGTGGGGTTCCAACTCCATCGGGAAGCAACGTTACAGCGATTTTAGTGAAGCCACTTCTTTTTCGCCGAAATGCAACAAAATGATGAATTCTTTAAATTTACTTTTAGGACGCTATATCGATGTATTTTGACTCGCTGATTACTGATTCAGTGCCCGTTTCCTTGAGAAACTCGACATTTTATTTAAAAACGGCCAAAAAGTGATTTTTTTCGTTTTTCGCCTTTTTCTCACTGAAATATTGAGATTTCGACGAAAAGGGGTGTTATTCGTGATCAGCGGAATTTCTCCTTTTTCACATTGATATTTTGAGATTTCGACTATAACTCGGTGTTATTCGTAATCAGCGGAAAATTTCCGATCGAATGGGGTATCGAAACATTGAAAAAAGCGAAAAAAAAAATTTTTTAACTTTTTGCCCACCTTTTCGAAAACCTAAAAATCTCGAAATTTCAAATGGTCATAACTTGGCTCCCGTTTCATCGATTTTGGGTTTTGACGTGCGTTTTCAAAACGTCTCGCGTAGACTTAGATAATGCATTTTGGATCATCCCGCTATCTGAATTATTGTAGCCGTGAGAGCAGGTTGAAAATCGGCGAAAAAAATGAGAAGGGGTATGTATGGAGAAATCCGCAAAAATCGATGGTCCGACTTTAAAAATCTGTGAAAAATCGAAAAATAATGATAGCACAATGATTCAAGCGCCATTTTAAAGGGGTTTCGATCACGAAAAGAATGTACACAGAGTGGGGTTCCAACTCCATCGGGAAGCAACGTTACAGCGATTTTAGTGAAGCCACTTCTTTTTCGCCGAAATGCAAAAAAATGTTGAATTCTTTAAATTTACTTTTAGAACGCTATATCGATGTATTTTGACTCGCTGATTACTGATTCAGTACCCGTTTCCTTAAGAAACTTGAAATTTTATTTAAAATCGTCCAAAAAGTGATTTTTTTCGTTTTTCGCCTTTTTCTCACTGAAATATTGAGATTTCGACGATAAGGGGTGTTATTCGTGATCAGCGGAATTTCTCCTTTTTCACATTGATATTTTGAGATTTCGACTAAAACTCGGTGTTATTCGTAATCAGCGGAAAATTTCCGATCGAATGGGGTATCGAAACATTGAAAAAAGCGAAAAAAAAAATTTTTTAACTTTTTGCCCACCTTTTCGAAAACCTAAAAATCTCGAAATTTCAAATGGTCATAACTTGGCTCCCGTTTCATCGATTTTGGGTTTTGACGTGCGTTTTCAAAACGTCTCGCGTAGACTTAGATAATGCATTTTGGATCATCCCGCTATCTCAATTATTGTAGCCGTGAGAGCAGGTTGAAAATCGGCGAAAAAAATGAGAAGGGGTATGTATGGAGAAATCCGCAAAAATCGATGGTCCGACTTTAAAAATCGGTGAAAAATCGACAAATAATGATAGCACAATGATTCAAGCGCCATTTTAAAGGGGTTTCGATCACGAAAAGAATGTACACAGAGTGGGGTTCCAACTCCATCGGGAAGCAACGTTACAGCGATTTTAGTGAAGCCACTTCTTTTTCGCCGAAATGCAAAAAAATGTTGAATTCTTTAAATTTACTTTTAGAACGCTATATCGATGTATTTTGACTCGCTGATTACTGATTCAGTACCCGTTTCCTTAAGAAACTTGAAATTTTATTTAAAATCGTCCAAAAAGTGATTTTTTTCGTTTTTCGCCTTTTTCTCACTGAAATATTGAGATTTCGACGATAAGGGGTGTTATTCGTGATCAGCGGAATTTCTCCTTTTTCACATTGATATTTTGAGATTTCGACTAAAACTCGGTGTTATTCGTAATCAGCGGAAAATTTCCGATCGAATGGGGTATCGAAACATTGAAAAAAGCGAAAAAAAAAATTTTTTAACTTTTTGCCCACCTTTTCGAAAACCTAAAAATCTCGAAATTTCAAATGGTCATAACTTGGCTCCCGTTTCATCGATTTTGGGTTTTGACGTGCGTTTTCAAAACGTCTCGCGTAGACTTAGATAATGCATTTTGGATCATCCCGCTATCTCAATTATTGTAGCCGTGAGAGCAGGTTGAAAATCGGCGAAAAAAATGAGAAGGGGTATGTATGGAGAAATCCGCAAAAATCGATGGTCCGACTTTAAAAATCGGTGAAAAATCGACAAATAATGATAGCACAATGATTCAAGCGCCATTTTAAAGGGGTTTCGATCACGAAAAGAATGTACACAGAGTGGGGTTCCAACTCCATCGGGAAGCAACGTTACAGCGATTTTAGTGAAGCCACTTCTTTTTCGCCGAAATGCAAAAAAATGTTGAATTCTTTAAATTTACTTTTAGAACGCTATATCGATGTATTTTGACTTGCTGATTACTGATTCAGTACCCGTTTCCTTAAGAAACTTGAAATTTTATTTAAAATCGTCCAAAAAGTGATTTTTTTCGTTTTTCGCCATTTTCTCACTGAAATATTGAGATTTCGACGATAAGGGGTGTTATTCGTGATCAGCGGAATTTCTCCTTTTTCACATTGATATTTTGAGATTTCGACTAAAACTCGGTGTTATTCGTAATCAGCGGAAAATTTCCGATCGAATGGGGTATCGAAACATTGAAAAAAGCGAAAAAAAAAATTTTTTAATTTTTTGCCCACCTTTTCGAAAACCTAAAAATCTCGAAATTTCAAATGGTCATAACTTGGCTCCCGTTTCATCGATTTTGGGTTTTGACGTGCGTTTTCAAAACGTCTCGAGTAGACTTAGATAATGCATTTTGGATCATCCCGCTATCTCAATTATTGTAGCCGTGAGAGCAGGTTGAAAATCGGCGAAAAAAATGAGAAGGGGTATGTATGGAGAAATCCGCAAAAATCGATGGTCCGACTTTAAAAATCTGTGAAAAATCGAAAAATAATGATAGCGCAATGATTCAAGCGCCATTTTAAAGGGGTTTCGATCACGAAAAGAATGAGCACAGAGTGGGGTTCCAACTCCATCGGGAAGCAACGTTACAGCGATTTTAGTGAAGACACTTCTTTACGCCGAAATGCAAAACAATGTTGAATTTTTTAAATTTACTTTTAGGACGCTATATCGATGTATTTTGACTCGCTGATTACTGATTCAGTACCCGTTTCCTTGAGAAACTCGACATTTTATTTAAAATCGTCCAAAAAGTGATTTTTTTCGTTTTTCGCCTTTTTCTCACTGAAATATTGAGATTTCGACGAAAAGGGGTGTTATTCGTGATCAGCGGAATTTCTCCTTTTTCACATTGATATTTTGAGATTTCGACTAAAACTCGGTGTTATTCGTAATCAGCGGAAAATTTCCGATCGAATGGGGTATCGAAACATTGAAAAAAGCGAAAAAAAAAATTTTTTAAATTTTTGCCCACCTTTTCGAAAACCTAAAAATCTCGAAATTTCAAATGGTCATAACTTGGCTCCCGTTTCATCGATTTTGGGTTTTGAAGTGCGTTTTCAAAACGTCTCGAGTAGACTTAGATAATGCATTTTGGATCATCCCGCTATCTCAATTATTGTAGCCGTGAGAGCAGGTTGAAAATCGGCGAAAAAAATGAGAAGGGGTATGTATGGAGAAATCCGCAAAAATCGATGGTCCGACTTTAAAAATCGGTGAAAAATCGACAAATAATGATAGCACAATGATTCAAGCGCCATTTTAAAGGGGTTTCGATCACGAAAAGAATGTACACAGAGTGGGGTTCCAACTCCATCGGGAAGCAACGTTACAGCGATTTTAGTGAAGACACTTCTTTACGCCTAAATGCAAAACAATGTTGAACTTTTTAAATTTTTGTTTAGGACGCTATATCGATGTATTTTGACTCGCTGATTACTGATTCAGTACCTGTTTCCTTGAGAAACTCGACATTTTATTTAAAAACGTCCAAAAAGTGATTTTTTTCGTTTTTCGCCTTTTTCTCACTGAAATATTGAGATTTCGACGAAAAGGGGTGTTATTCGTGATCAGCGGAATTTCTCCTTTTTTACGTTGATATTTTGAGATTTCGACTAAAACTCGGTGTTATTCGTAATCAGCGGAAAATTTCCGATCGAATGGGGTATCGAAACATTGAAAAAAGCGAAAAAAAAAAATTTTTAATTTTTTGCCCACCTTTTCGAAAACCTAAAAATCTCGAAATTTCAAATGGTCATAACTTGGCTCCCGTTTCATCGATTTTGGGTTTTCACGTGCGTTTTCAAAACGTCTCGAGTAGACTTAGATAATGCATTTTGGATCATCCCGCTATCTCAATTATTGTAGCCGTGAGAGCAGGTTGAAAATCGGCGAAAAAAATGAGAAGGGGTATGTATGGAGAAATCCGCAAAAATCGATGGTCCGACTTTAAAAATCGGTGAAAAATCGAAAAATAATGATAGCACAATGATTCAAGCGCCATTGTAAAGGGGTTTCGATCACGAAAAGAATGAGCACAGAGTGGGGTTCCAACTCCATCGGGAAGCAACGTTACAGCGATTTTAGTGAAGACACTTCTTTACGCCGAAATGCAAAACAATGTTGAACTTTTTAAATTTTTGTTTAGGACGCTATATCGATGTATTTTGACTCGCTGATTACTGATTCAGTACCTGTTTCCTTGAGAAACTCGACATTTTATTTAAAAACGTCCAAAAAGTGATTTTTTTCGTTTTTCGCCTTTTTCTCACTGAAATATTGAGATTTCGACGAAAAGGGGTGTTATTCGTGATCAGCGGAATTTCTCCTTTTTTACATTGATATTTTGAGATTTCGACTAAAACTCGGCGTTATTCGTAATCAGCGGAAAATTTCCGATCGAATGGGGTATCGAAACATTGAAAAAAGCGAAAAAAAAAAATTTTTAATTTTTTGCCCACCTTTTCGAAAACCTAAAAATCTCGAAATTTCAAATGGTCATAACTTGGCTCCCGTTTCATCGATTTTGGGTTTTGACCTGCGTTTTCAAAACGTCTCGAGTAGACTTAGATACTGCATTTTGGATCATCCCGCTATCTCAATTATTGTAGCCGTGAGAGCAGGTTGAAAATCGGCGAAAAAAATGAGAAGGGGTATGTATGGAGAAATCCGCAAAAATCGATGGTCCGACTTTAAAAATCTGTGAAAAATCGAAAAATAATGATAGCGCAATGATTCAAGCGCCATTTTAAAGGGGTTTCGATCACGAAAAGAATGAGCACAGAGTGGGGTTCCAACTCCATCGGGAAGCAACGTTACAGCGATTTTAGTGAAGACACTTCTTTACGCCGAAATGCAAAACAATGTTGAATTTTTTAAATTTACTTTTAGGACGCTATATCGATGTATTTTGACTCGCTGATTACTGATTCAGTACCCGTTTCCTTGAGAAACTCGACATTTTATTTAAAATCGTCCAAAAAGTGATTTTTTTCGTTTTTCGCCTTTTTCTCACTGAAATATTGAGATTTCGACGAAAAGGGGTGTTATTCGTGATCAGCGGAATTTCTCCTTTTTCACATTGATATTTTGAGATTTCGACTAAAACTCGGTGTTATTCGTAATCAGCGGAAAATTTCCGATCGAATGGGGTATCGAAACATTGAAAAAAGCGAAAAAAAAAATTTTTTAATTTTTTGCCCACCTTTTCGAAAACCTAAAAATCTCGAAATTTCAAATGGTCATAACTTGGCTCCCGTTTCATCGATTTTGGGTTTTGACGTGCGTTTTCAAAACGTCTCGAGTAGACTTAGATAATGCATTTTGGATCATCCCGCTATCTCAATTATTGTAGCCGTGAGAGCAGGTTGAAAATCGGCGAAAAAAATGAGAAGGGGTATGTATGGAGAAATCCGCAAAAATCGATGGTCCGACTTTAAAAATCGGTGAAAAATCGAAAAATAATGATAGCGCAATGATTCAAGCGCCATTTTAAAGGGGTTTCGATCACGAAAAGAATGAGCACAGAGTGGGGTTCCAACTCCATCGGGAAGCAACGTTACAGCGATTTTAGTGAAGACACTTCTTTACGCCGAAATGCAAAACAATGTTGAATTTTTTAAATTTACTTTTAGGACGCTATATCGATGTATTTTGACTCGCTGATTACTGATTCAGTACCCGTTTCCTTGAGAAACTCGACATTTTATTTAAAATCGTCCAAAAAGTGATTTTTTTCGTTTTTCGCCTTTTTCTCACTGAAATATTGAGATTTCGACGAAAAGGGGTGTTATTCGTGATCAGCGGAATTTCTCCTTTTTCACATTGATATTTTGAGATTTCGACTAAAACTCGGTGTTATTCGTAATCAGCGGAAAATTTCCGATCGAATGGGGTATCGAAACATTGAAAAAAGCGAAAAAAAAAATTTTTTAATTTTTTGCCCACCTTTTCGAAAACCTAAAAATCTCGAAATTTCAAATGGTCATAACTTGGCTCCCGTTTCATCGATTTTGGGTTTTGACGTGCGTTTTCAAAACGTCTCGAGTAGACTTAGATAATGCATTTTGGATCATCCCGCTATCTCAATTATTGTAGCCGTGAGAGCAGGTTGAAAATCGGCGAAAAAAATGAGAAGGGGTATGTATGGAGAAATCCGCAAAAATCGATGGTCCGACTTTAAAAATCGGTGAAAAATCGAAAAATAATGATAGCGCAATGATTCAAGCGCCATTTTAAAGGGGTTTCGATCACGAAAAGAATGAGCACAGAGTGGGGTTCCAACTCCATCGGGAAGCAACGTTACAGCGATTTTAGTGAAGACACTTCTTTACGCCGAAATGCAAAACAATGTTGAATTTTTTAAATTTACTTTTAGGACGCTATATCGATGTATTTTGACTCGCTGATTACTGATTCAGTACCCGTTTCCTTGAGAAACTCGACATTTTATTTAAAATCGTCCAAAAAGTGATTTTTTTCGTTTTTCGCCTTTTTCTCACTGAAATATTGAGATTTCGACGAAAAGGGGTGTTATTCGTGATCAGCGGAATTTCTCCTTTTTCACATTGATATTTTGAGATTTCGACTAAAACTCGGTGTTATTCGTAATCAGCGGAAAATTTCCGATCGAATGGGGTATCGAAACATTGAAAAAAGCGAAAAAAAAAATTTTTTAATTTTTTGCCCACCTTTTCGAAAACCTAAAAATCTCGAAATTTCAAATGGTCATAACTTGGCTCCCGTTTCATCGATTTTGGGTTTTGACGTGCGTTTTCAAAACGTCTCGAGTAGACTTAGATAATGCATTTTGGATCATCCCGCTATCTCAATTATTGTAGCCGTGAGAGCAGGTTGAAAATCGGCGAAAAAAATGAGAAGGGGTATGTATGGAGAAATCCGCAAAAATCGATGGTCCGACTTTAAAAATCGGTGAAAAATCGAAAAATAATGATAGCGCAATGATTCAAGCGCCATTTTAAAGGGGTTTCGATCACGAAAAGAATGAGCACAGAGTGGGGTTCCAACTCCATCGGGAAGCAACGTTACAGCGATTTTAGTGAAGACACTTCTTTACGCCGAAATGCAAAACAATGTTGAATTTTTTAAATTTACTTTTAGGACGCTATATCGATGTATTTTGACTCGCTGATTACTGATTCAGTACCCGTTTCCTTGAGAAACTCGACATTTTATTTAAAATCGTCCAAAAAGTGATTTTTTTCGTTTTTCGCCTTTTTCTCACTGAAATATTGAGATTTCGACGAAAAGGGGTGTTATTCGTGATCAGCGGAATTTCTCCTTTTTCACATTGATATTTTGAGATTTCGACTAAAACTCGGTGTTATTCGTAATCAGCGGAAAATTTCCGATCGAATGGGGTATCGAAACATTGAAAAAAGCGAAAAAAAAAATTTTTTAATTTTTTGCCCACCTTTTCGAAAACCTAAAAATCTCGAAATTTCAAATGGTCATAACTTGGCTCCCGTTTCATCGATTTTGGGTTTTGACGTGCGTTTTCAAAACGTCTCGAGTAGACTTAGATAATGCATTTTGGATCATCCCGCTATCTCAATTATTGTAGCCGTGAGAGCAGGTTGAAAATCGGCGAAAAAAATGAGAAGGGGTATGTATGGAGAAATCCGCAAAAATCGATGGTCCGACTTTAAAAATCGGTGAAAAATCGAAAAATAATGATAGCGCAATGATTCAAGCGCCATTTTAAAGGGGTTTCGATCACGAAAAGAATGAGCACAGAGTGGGGTTCCAACTCCATCGGGAAGCAACGTTACAGCGATTTTAGTGAAGACACTTCTTTACGCCGAAATGCAAAACAATGTTGAATTTTTTAAATTTACTTTTAGGACGCTATATCGATGTATTTTGACTCGCTGATTACTGATTCAGTACCCGTTTCCTTGAGAAACTCGACATTTTATTTAAATTCGTCCAAAAAGTGATTTTTTTCGTTTTTCGCCTTTTTCTCACTGAAATATTGAGATTTCGACGAAAAGGGGTGTTATTCGTGATCAGCGGAATTTCTCCTTTTTCACATTGATATTTTGAGATTTCGACTAAAACTCGGTGTTATTCGTAATCAGCGGAAAATTTCCGATCGAATGGGGTATCGAAACATTGAAAAAAGCGAAAAAAAAAATTTTTTAATTTTTTGCCCACCTTTTCGAAAACCTAAAAATCTCGAAATTTCAAATGGTCATAACTTGGCTCCCGTTTCATCGATTTTGGGTTTTGACGTGCGTTTTCAAAACGTCTCGAGTAGACTTAGATAATGCATTTTGGATCATCCCGCTATCTCAATTATTGTAGCCGTGAGAGCAGGTTGAAAATCGGCGAAAAAAATGAGAAGGGGTATGTATGGAGAAATCCGCAAAAATCGATGGTCCGACTTTAAAAATCGGTGAAAAATCGAAAAATAATGATAGCACAATGATTCAAGCGCCATTTTAAAGGGGTTTCGATCACGAAAAGAATGAGCACAGAGTGGGGTTCCAACTCCATCGGGAAGCAACGTTACAGCGATTTTAGTGAAGACACTTCTTTACGCCGAAATGCAAAACAATGTTGAATTTTTTAAATTTTTGTTTAGGACGCTATATCGATGTATTTTGACTCGCTGATTACTGATTCAGTACCCGTTTCCTTGAGAAACTCGACATTTTATTTAAAAACGTCCAAAAAGTGATTTTTTTCGTTTTTCGCCTTTTTCTCACTGAAATATTGAGATTTCGACGAAAAGGGGTGTTATTCGTGATCAGCGGAATTTCTCCTTTTTCACATTGATATTTTGAGATTTCGACTAAAACTCGGTGTTATTCGTAATCAGCGGAAAATTTCCGATCGAATGGGGTATCGAAACATTGAAAAAAGCGAAAAAAAAAATTTTTTAATTTTTTGGCCACCTTTTCGAAAACCTAAAAATCTCGAAATTTCAAATGGTCATAACTTGGCTCTTGTTTCATCGATTTTGGGTTTTGACGTGCGTTTTCAAAACGTCTCGAGTAGACTTAGATAATGCATTTTGGATCATCCCGCTATCTCAATTATTGTAGCCGTGAGAGCAGGTTGAAAATCGGCGAAAAAAATGAGAAGGGGTATGTATGGAGAAATCCGCAAAAATCGATGGTCCGACTTTAAAAATCTGTGAAAAATCGAAAAATAATGATAGCGCAATGATTCAAGCGCCATTTTAAAGGGGTTTCGATCACGAAAAGAATGAGCACAGAGTGGGGTTCCAACTCCATCGGGAAGCAACGTTACAGCGATTTTAGTGAAGACACTTCTTTACGCCGAAATGCAAAACAATGTTGAATTTTTTAAATTTACTTTTAGGACGCTATATCGATGTATTTTGACTCGCTGATTACTGATTCAGTACCCGTTTCCTTGAGAAACTCGACATTTTATTTAAAATCGTCCAAAAAGTGATTTTTTTCGTTTTTCGCCTTTTTCTCACTGAAATATTGAGATTTCGACGAAAAGGGGTGTTATTCGTGATCAGCGGAATTTCTCCTTTTTCACATTGATATTTTGAGATTTCGACTAAAACTCGGTGTTATTCGTAATCAGCGGAAAATTTCCGATCGAATGGGGTATCGAAACATTGAAAAAAGCGAAAAAAAAAATTTTTTAATTTTTTGCCCACCTTTTCGAAAACCTAAAAATCTCGAAATTTCAAATGGTCATAACTTGGCTCCCGTTTCATCGATTTTGGGTTTTGACGTGCGTTTTCAAAACGTCTCGAGTAGACTTAGATAATGCATTTTAGATCATCCCGCTATCTCAATTATTGTAGCCGTGAGAGCAGGTTGAAAATCGGCGAAAAAAATGAGAAGGGGTATGTATGGAGAAATCCGCAAAAATCGATGGTCCGACTTTAAAAATCTGTGAAAAATCGAAAAATAATGATAGCGCAATGATTCAAGCGCCATTTTAAAGGGGTTTCGATCACGAAAAGAATGAGCACAGAGTGGGGTTCCAACTCCATCGGGAAGCAACGTTACAGCGATTTTAGTGAAGACACTTCTTTACGCCGAAATGCAAAACAATGTTGAATTTTTTAAATTTACTTTTAGGACGCTATATCGATGTATTTTGACTCGCTGATTACTGATTCAGTACCCGTTTCCTTGAGAAACTCGACATTTTATTTAAAATCGTCCAAAAAGTGATTTTTTTCGTTTTTCGCCTTTTTCTCACTGAAATATTGAGATTTCGACGAAAAGGGGTGTTATTCGTGATCAGCGGAATTTCTCCTTTTTCACATTGATATTTTGAGATTTCGACTAAAACTCGGTGTTATTCGTAATCAGCGGAAAATTTCCGATCGAATGGGGTATCGAAACATTGAAAAAAGCGAAAAAAAAAATTTTTTAATTTTTTGCCCACCTTTTCGAAAACCTAAAAATCTCGAAATTTCAAATGGTCATAACTTGGCTCCCGTTTCATCGATTTTGGGTTTTGACGTGCGTTTTCAAAACGTCTCGAGTAGACTTAGATAATGCATTTTGGATCATCCCGCTATCTCAATTATTGTAGCCGTGAGAGCAGGTTGAAAATCGGCGAAAAAAATGAGAAGGGGTATGTATGGAGAAATCCGCAAAAATCGATGGTCCGACTTTAAAAATCTGTGAAAAATCGAAAAATAATGATAGCGCAATGATTCAAGCGCCATTTTAAAGGGGTTTCGATCACGAAAAGAATGAGCACAGAGTGGGGTTCCAACTCCATCGGGAAGCAACGTTACAGCGATTTTAGTGAAGACACTTCTTTACGCCGAAATGCAAAACAATGTTGAATTTTTTAAATTTACTTTTAGGACGCTATATCGATGTATTTTGACTCGCTGATTACTGATTCAGTACCCGTTTCCTTGAGAAACTCGACATTTTATTTAAAATCGTCCAAAAAGTGATTTTTTTCGTTTTTCGCCTTTTTCTCACTGAAATATTGAGATTTCGACGAAAAGGGGTGTTATTCGTGATCAGCGGAATTTCTCCTTTTTCACATTGATATTTTGAGATTTCGACTAAAACTCGGTGTTATTCGTAATCAGCGGAAAATTTCCGATCGAATGGGGTATCGAAACATTGAAAAAAGCGAAAAAAAAAATTTTTTAATTTTTTGCCCACCTTTTCGAAAACCTAAAAATCTCGAAATTTCAAATGGTCATAACTTGGCTCCCGTTTCATCGATTTTGGGTATTGACGTGCGTTTTCAAAACGTCTCGAGTAGACTTAGATAATGCATTTTGGATCATCCCGCTATCTCAATTATTGTAGCCGTGAGAGCAGGTTGAAAATCGGCGAAAAAAATGAGAAGGGGTATGTATGGAGAAATCCGCAAAAATCGATGGTCCGACTTTAAAAATCTGTGAAAAATCGAAAAATAATGATAGCGCAATGATTCAAGCGCCATTTTAAAGGGGTTTCGATCACGAAAAGAATGAGCACAGAGTGGGGTTCCAACTCCATCGGGAAGCAACGTTACAGCGATTTTAGTGAAGACACTTCTTTACGCCGAAATGCAAAACAATGTTGAATTTTTTAAATTTACTTTTAGGACGCTATATCGATGTATTTTGACTCGCTGATTACTGATTCAGTACCCGTTTCCTTGAGAAACTCGACATTTTATTTAAAATCGTCCAAAAAGTGATTTTTTTCGTTTTTCGCCTTTTTCTCACTGAAATATTGAGATTTCGACGAAAAGGGGTGTTATTCGTGATCAGCGGAATTTCTCCTTTTTCACATTGATATTTTGAGATTTCGACTAAAACTCGGTGTTATTCGTAATCAGCGGAAAATTTCCGATCGAATGGGGTATCGAAACATTGAAAAAAGCGAAAAAAAAAATTTTTTAATTTTTTGCCCACCTTTTCGAAAACCTAAAAATCTCGAAATTTCAAATGGTCATAACTTGGCTCCCGTTTCATCGATTTTGGGTATTGACGTGCGTTTTCAAAACGTCTCGAGTAGACTTAGATAATGCATTTTGGATCATCCCGCTATCTCAATTATTGTAGCCGTGAGAGCAGGTTGAAAATCGGCGAAAAAAATGAGAAGGGGTATGTATGGAGAAATCCGCAAAAATCGATGGTCCGACTTTAAAAATCTGTGAAAAATCGAAAAATAATGATAGCGCAATGATTCAAGCGCCATTTTAAAGGGGTTTCGATCACGAAAAGAATGAGCACAGAGTGGGGTTCCAACTCCATCGGGAAGCAACGTTACAGCGATTTTAGTGAAGACACTTCTTTACGCCGAAATGCAAAACAATGTTGAATTTTTTAAATTTACTTTTAGGACGCTATATCGATGTATTTTGACTCGCTGATTACTGATTCAGTACCCGTTTCCTTGAGAAACTCGACATTTTATTTAAAATCGTCCAAAAAGTGATTTTTTTCGTTTTTCGCCTTTTTCTCACTGAAATATTGAGATTTCGACGAAAAGGGGTGTTATTCGTGATCAGCGGAATTTCTCCTTTTTCACATTGATATTTTGAGATTTCGACTAAAACTCGGTGTTATTCGTAATCAGCGGAAAATTTCCGATCGAATGGGGTATCGAAACATTGAAAAAAGCGAAAAAAAAAATTTTTTAATTTTTTGCCCACCTTTTCGAAAACCTAAAAATCTCGAAATTTCAAATGGTCATAACTTGGCTCCCGTTTCATCGATTTTGGGTTTTGACGTGCGTTTTCAAAACGTCTCGAGTAGACTTAGATAATGCATTTTGGATCATCCCGCTATCTCAATTATTGTAGCCGTGAGAGCAGGTTGAAAACCGGCGAAAAAAATGAGAAGGGGTATGTATGGAGAAATCCGCAAAAATCGATGGTCCGACTTTAAAAATCTGTGAAAAATCGAAAAATAATGATAGCGCAATGATTCAAGCGCCATTTTAAAGGGGTTTCGATCACGAAAAGAATGAGCACAGAGTGGGGTTCCAACTCCATCGGGAAGCAACGTTACAGCGATTTTAGTGAAGACACTTCTTTACGCCGAAATGCAAAACAATGTTGAATTTTTTAAATTTACTTTTAGGACGCTATATCGATGTATTTTGACTCGCTGATTACTGATTCAGTACCCGTTTCCTTGAGAAACTCGACATTTTATTTAAAATCGTCCAAAAAGTGATTTTTTTCGTTTTTCGCCTTTTTCTCACTGAAATATTGAGATTTCGACGAAAAGGGGTGTTATTCGTGATCAGCGGAATTTCTCCTTTTTCACATTGATATTTTGAGATTTCGACTAAAACTCGGTGTTATTCGTAATCAGCGGAAAATTTCCGATCGAATGGGGTATCGAAACATTGAAAAAAGCGAAAAAAAAAATTTTTTAATTTTTTGCCCACCTTTTCGAAAACCTAAAAATCTCGAAATTTCAAATGGTCATAACTTGGCTCCCGTTTCATCGATTTTGGGTTTTGACGTGCGTTTTCAAAACGTCTCGAGTAGACTTAGATAATGCATTTTGGATCATCCCGCTATCTCAATTATTGTAGCCGTGAGAGCAGGTTGAAAATCGGCGAAAAAAATGAGAAGGGGTATGTATGGAGAAATCCGCAAAAATCGATGGTCCGACTTTAAAAATCTGTGAAAAATCGAAAAATAATGATAGCGCAATGATTCAAGCGCCATTTTAAAGGGGTTTCGATCACGAAAAGAATGAGCACAGAGTGGGGTTCCAACTCCATCGGGAAGCAACGTTACAGCGATTTTAGTGAAGACACTTCTTTACGCCGAAATGCAAAACAATGTTGAATTTTTTAAATTTACTTTTAGGATGCTATATCGATGTATTTTGACTCGCTGATTACTGATTCAGTACCCGTTTCCTTGAGAAACTCGACATTTTATTTAAAATCGTCCAAAAAGTGATTTTTTTCGTTTTTCGCCTTTTTCTCACTGAAATATTGAGATTTCGACGAAAAGGGGTGTTATTCGTGATCAGCGGAATTTCTCCTTTTTCACATTGATATTTTGAGATTTCGACTAAAACTCGGTGTTATTCGTAATCAGCGGAAAATTTCCGATCGAATGGGGTATCGAAACATTGAAAAAAGCGAAAAAAAAAATTTTTTAATTTTTTGCCCACCTTTTCGAAAACCTAAAAATCTCGAAATTTCAAATGGTCATAACTTGGCTCTTGTTTCATCGATTTTGGGTTTTGACGTGCGTTTTCAAAACGTCTCGAGTAGACTTAGATAATGCATTTTGGATCATCCCGCTATCTCAATTATTGTAGCCGTGAGAGCAGGTTGAAAATCGGCGAAAAAAATGAGAAGGGGTATGTATGGAGAAATCCGCAAAAATCGATGGTCCGACTTTAAAAATCGGTGAAAAATCGAAAAATAATGATAGCGCAATGATTCAAGCGCAATGATTCAAGCGCCATTTTAAAGGGGTTTCGATCACGAAAAGAATGAGCACAGAGTGGGGTTCCAACTCCATCGGGAAGCAACGTTACAGCGATTTTAGTGAAGACACTTCTTTACGCCGAAATGCAAAACAATGTTGAATTTTTTAAATTTACTTTTAGGACGCTATATCGATGTATTTTGACTCGCTGATTACTGATTCAGTACCCGTTTCCTTGAGAAACTCGACATTTTATTTAAAATCGTCCAAAAAGTGATTTTTTTCGTTTTTCGCCTTTTTCTCACTGAAATATTGAGATTTCGACGAAAAGGGGTGTTATTCGTGATCAGCGGAATTTCTCCTTTTTCACATTGATATTTTGAGATTTCGACTAAAACTCGGTGTTATTCGTAATCAGCGGAAAATTTCCGATCGAATGGGGTATCGAAACATTGAAAAAAGCGAAAAAAAAAATTTTTTAATTTTTTGCCCACCTTTTCGAAAACCTAAAAATCTCGAAATTTCAAATGGTCATAACTTGGCTCCCGTTTCATCGATTTTGGGTTTTGACGTGCGTTTTCAAAACGTCTCGAGTAGACTTAGGATAATGCATTTTGGATCATCCCGCTATCTCAATTATTGTAGCCGTGAGAGCAGGTTGAAAATCGGCGAAAAAAATGAGAAGGGGTATGTATGGAGAAATCCGCAAAAATCGATGGTCCGACTTTAAAAATCTGTGAAAAATCGAAAAATAATGATAGCGCAATGATTCAAGCGCCATTTTAAAGGGGTTTCGATCACGAAAAGAATGAGCACAGAGTGGGGTTCCAACTCCATCGGGAAGCAACGTTACAGCGATTTTAGTGAAGACACTTCTTTACGCCGAAATGCAAAACAATGTTGAATTTTTTAAATTTACTTTTAGGACGCTATATCGATGTATTTTGACTCGCTGATTACTGATTCAGTACCCGTTTCCTTGAGAAACTCGACATTTTATTTAAAATCGTCCAAAAAGTGATTTTTTTCGTTTTTCGCCTTTTTCTCACTGAAATATTGAGATTTCGACGAAAAGGGGTGTTATTCGTGATCAGCGGAATTTCTCCTTTTTCACATTGATATTTTGAGATTTCGACTAAAACTCGGTGTTATTCGTAATCAGCGGAAAATTTCCGATCGAATGGGGTATCGAAACATTGAAAAAAGCGAAAAAAAAAATTTTTTAATTTTTTGCCCACCTTTTCGAAAACCTAAAAATCTCGAAATTTCAAATGGTCATAACTTGGCTCCCGTTTCATCGATTTTGGGTTTTGACGTGCGTTTTCAAAACGTCTCGAGTAGACTTAGGATAATGCATTTTGGATCATCCCGCTATCTCAATTATTGTAGCCGTGAGAGCAGGTTGAAAATCGGCGAAAAAAATGAGAAGGGGTATGTATGGAGAAATCCGCAAAAATCGATGGTCCGACTTTAAAAATCTGTGAAAAATCGAAAAATAATGATAGCGCAATGATTCAAGCGCCATTTTAAAGGGGTTTCGATCACGAAAAGAATGAGCACAGAGTGGGGTTCCAACTCCATCGGGAAGCAACGTTACAGCGATTTTAGTGAAGACACTTCTTTACGCCGAAATGCAAAACAATGTTGAATTTTTTAAATTTACTTTTAGGACGCTATATCGATGTATTTTGACTCGCTGATTACTGATTCAGTACCCGTTTCCTTGAGAAACTCGACATTTTATTTAAAATCGTCCAAAAAGTGATTTTTTTCGTTTTTCGCCTTTTTCTCACTGAAATATTGAGATTTCGACGAAAAGGGGTGTTATTCGTGATCAGCGGAATTTCTCCTTTTTCACATTGATATTTTGAGATTTCGACTAAAACTCGGTGTTATTCGTAATCAGCGGAAAATTTCCGATCGAATGGGGTATCGAAACATTGAAAAAAGCGAAAAAAAAAATTTTTTAAATTTTTGCCCACCTTTTCGAAAACCTAAAAATCTCGAAATTTCAAATGGTCATAACTTGGCTCCCGTTTCATCGATTTTGGGTTTTGACGTGCGTTTTCAAAACGTCTCGAGTAGACTTAGATAATGCATTTTGGATCATCCCGCTATCTCAATTATTGTAGCCGTGAGAGCAGGTTGAAAATCGGCGAAAAAAATGAGAAGGGGTATGTATGGAGAAATCCGCAAAAATCGATGGTCCGACTTTAAAAATCTGTGAAAAATCGAAAAATAATGATAGCGCAATGATTCAAGCGCCATTTTAAAGGGGTTTCGATCACGAAAAGAATGAGCACAGAGTGGGGTTCCAACTCCATCGGGAAGCAACGTTACAGCGATTTTAGTGAAGACACTTCTTTACGCCGAAATGCAAAACAATGTTGAATTTTTTAAATTTACTTTTAGGACGCTATATCGATGTATTTTGACTCGCTGATTACTGATTCAGTACCCGTTTCCTTGAGAAACTCGACATTTTATTTAAAATCGTCCAAAAAGTGATTTTTTTCGTTTTTCGCCTTTTTCTCACTGAAATATTGAGATTTCGACGAAAAGGGGTGTTATTCGTGATCAGCGGAATTTCTCCTTTTTCACATTGATATTTTGAGATTTCGACTAAAACTCGGTGTTATTCGTAATCAGCGGAAAATTTCCGATCGAATGGGGTATCGAAACATTGAAAAAAGCGAAAAAAAAAATTTTTTAATTTTTTGCCCACCTTTTCGAAAACCTAAAAATCTCGAAATTTCAAATGGTCATAACTTGGCTCTTGTTTCATCGATTTTGGGTTTTGACGTGCGTTTTCAAAACGTCTCGAGTAGACTTAGATAATGCATTTTGGATCATCCCGCTATCTCAATTATTGTAGCCGTGAGAGCAGGTTGAAAATCGGCGAAAAAAATGAGAAGGGGTATGTATGGAGAAATCCGCAAAAATCGATGGTCCGACTTTAAAAATCGGTGAAAAATCGAAAAATAATGATAGCGCAATGATTCAAGCGCCATTTTAAAGGGGTTTCGATCACGAAAAGAATGAGCACAGAGTGGGGTTCCAACTCCATCGGGAAGCAACGTTACAGCGATTTTAGTGAAGACACTTCTTTACGCCGAAATGCAAAACAATGTTGAATTTTTTAAATTTACTTTTAGGACGCTATATCGATGTATTTTGACTCGCTGATTACTGATTCAGTACCCGTTTCCTTGAGAAACTCGACATTTTATTTAAAATCGTCCAAAAAGTGATTTTTTTCGTTTTTCGCCTTTTTCTCACTGAAATATTGAGATTTCGACGAAAAGGGGTGTTATTCGTGATCAGCGGAATTTCTCCTTTTTCACATTGATATTTTGAGATTTCGACTAAAACTCGGTGTTATTCGTAATCAGCGGAAAATTTCCGATCGAATGGGGTATCGAAACATTGAAAAAAGCGAAAAAAAAAATTTTTTAAATTTTTGCCCACCTTTTCGAAAACCTAAAAATCTCGAAATTTCAAATGGTCATAACTTGGCTCCCGTTTCATCGATTTTGGGTTTTGACGTGCGTTTTCAAAACGTCTCGAGTAGACTTAGATAATGCATTTTGGATCATCCCGCTATCTCAATTATTGTAGCCGTGAGAGCAGGTTGAAAATCGGCGAAAAAAATGAGAAGGGGTATGTATGGAGAAATCCGCAAAAATCGATGGTCCGACTTTAAAAATCTGTGAAAAATCGAAAAATAATGATAGCGCAATGATTCAAGCGCCATTTTAAAGGGGTTTCGATCACGAAAAGAATGAGCACAGAGTGGGGTTCCAACTCCATCGGGAAGCAACGTTACAGCGATTTTAGTGAAGACACTTCTTTACGCCGAAATGCAAAACAATGTTGAATTTTTTAAATTTACTTTTAGGACGCTATATCGATGTATTTTGACTCGCTGATTACTGATTCAGTACCCGTTTCCTTGAGAAACTCGACATTTTATTTAAAATCGTCCAAAAAGTGATTTTTTTCGTTTTTCGCCTTTTTCTCACTGAAATATTGAGATTTCGACGAAAAGGGGTGTTATTCGTGATCAGCGGAATTTCTCCTTTTTCACATTGATATTTTGAGATTTCGACTAAAACTCGGTGTTATTCGTAATCAGCGGAAAATTTCCGATCGAATGGGGTATCGAAACATTGAAAAAAGCGAAAAAAAAAATTTTTTAATTTTTTGCCCACCTTTTCGAAAACCTAAAAATCTCGAAATTTCAAATGGTCATAACTTGGCTCTTGTTTCATCGATTTTGGGTTTTGACGTGCGTTTTCAAAACGTCTCGAGTAGACTTAGATAATGCATTTTGGATCATCCCGCTATCTCAATTATTGTAGCCGTGAGAGCAGGTTGAAAATCGGCGAAAAAAATGAGAAGGGGTATGTATGGAGAAATCCGCAAAAATCGATGGTCCGACTTTAAAAATCGGTGAAAAATCGAAAAATAATGATAGCACAATGATTCAAGCGCCATTTTGAAGGGGTTTCGATCACGAAAAGAATGAGCACAGAGTGGGGTTCCAACTCCATCGGGAAGCAACGTTACAGCGATTTTAGTGAAGCCACTTCTTTTTCGCCGAAATGCAAAAAAATGATGAATTCTTTAAATTTACTTTTAGGACGCTATATCGATGTATTTTGACTCGCTGATTACTGATTCAGTGCCCGTTTCCTTGAGAAACTCGACATTTTATTTAAAAACGGCCAAAAAGTGATTTTTTTCGTTTTTCGCCTTTTTCTCACTGAAATATTGAGATTTCGACGAAAAGGGGTGTTATTCGTGATCAGCGGAATTTCTCCTTTTTCACATTGATATTTTGAGATTTCGACTAAAACTCGGTGTTATTCGTAATCAGCGGAAAATTTCCGATCGAATGGGGTATCGAAACATTGAAAAAAGCGAAAAAAAAAATTTTTTAATTTTTTGCCCACCTTTTCGAAAACCTAAAAATCTCGAAATTTCAAATGGTCATAACTTGGCTCTTGTTTCATCGATTTTGGGTTTTGACGTGCGTTTTCAAAACGTCTCGAGTAGACTTAGATAATGCATTTTGGATCATCCCGCTATCTCAATTATTGTAGCCGTGAGAGCAGGTTGAAAATCGGCGAAAAAAATGAGAAGGGGTATGTATGGAGAAATCCGCAAAAATCGATGGTCCGACTTTAAAAATCGGTGAAAAATCGAAAAATAATGATAGCGCAATGATTCAAGCGCCATTTTAAAGGGGTTTCGATCACGAAAAGAATGAGCACAGAGTGGGGTTCCAACTCCATCGGGAAGCAACGTTACAGCGATTTTAGTGAAGACACTTCTTTACGCCGAAATGCAAAACAATGTTGAATTTTTTAAATTTACTTTTAGGACGCTATATCGATGTATTTTGACTCGCTGATTACTGATTCAGTACCCGTTTCCTTGAGAAACTCGACATTTTATTTAAAATCGTCCAAAAAGTGATTTTTTTCGTTTTTCGCCTTTTTCTCACTGAAATATTGAGATTTCGACGAAAAGGGGTGTTATTCGTGATCAGCGGAATTTCTCCTTTTTCACATTGATATTTTGAGATTTCGACTAAAACTCAGTGTTATTCGTAATCAGCGGAAAATTTCCGATCGAATGGGGTATCGAAACATTGAAAAAAGCGAAAAAAAAAATTTTTTAATTTTTTGCCCACCTTTTCGAAAACCTAAAAATCTCGAAATTTCAAATGGTCATAACTTGGCTCCCGTTTCATCGATTTTGGGTTTTGACGTGCGTTTTCAAAACGTCTCGAGTAGACTTAGATAATGCATTTTGGATCATCCCGCTATCTCAATTATTGTAGCCGTGAGAGCAGGTTGAAAATCGGCGAAAAAAATGAGAAGGGGTATGTATGGAGAAATCCGCAAAAATCGATGGTCCGACTTTAAAAATCGGTGAAAAATCGAAAAATAATGATAGCACAATGATTCAAGCGCCATTTTAAAGGGGTTTCGATCACGAAAACAATGAGCACAGAGTGGGGTTCCAACTCCATCGGGAAGCAACGTTACAGCGATTTTAGTGAAGACACTTCTTTACGCCGAAATGCAAAACAATGTTGAATTTTTTAAATTTACTTTTAGGACGCTATATCGATGTATTTTGACTCGCTGATTACTGATTCAGTACCCGTTTCCTTGAGAAACTCGACATTTTATTTAAAAACGTCCAAAAAGTGATTTTTTTCGTTTTTCGCCTTTTTCTCACTGAAATATTGAGATTTCGACGAAAAGGGGTGTTATTCGTGATCAGCGGAATTTCTCCTTTTTCACATTGATATTTTGAGATTTCGACTAAAACTCGGTGTTATTCGTAATCAGCGGAAAATTTCCGATCGAATGGGGTATCGAAACATTGAAAAAAGCGAAAAAAAAAATTTTTTAATTTTTTGCCCACCTTTTCAAAAACCTAAAAATCTCGAAATTTCAAATGGTCATAACTTGGCTCTTGTTTCATCGATTTTGGGTTTTGACGTGCGTTTTCAAAACGTCTCGAGTAGACTTAGATAATGCATTTTGGATCATCCCGCTATCTCAATTATTGTAGCCGTGAGAGCAGGTTGAAAATCGGCGAAAAAAATGAGAAGGGGTATGTATGGAGAAATCCGCAAAAATCGATGGTCCGACTTTAAAAATCTGTGAAAAATCGAAAAATAATGATAGCGCAATGATTCAAGCGCCATTTTAAAGGGGTTTCGATCACGAAAAGAATGAGCACAGAGTGGGGTTCCAACTCCATCGGGAAGCAACGTTACAGCGATTTTAGTGAAGACACTTCTTTACGCCGAAATGCAAAACAATGTTGAATTTTTTAAATTTACTTTTAGGACGCTATATCGATGTATTTTGACTCGCTGATTACTGATTCAGTACCCGTTTCCTTGAGAAACTCGACATTTTATTTAAAATCGTCCAAAAAGTGATTTTTTTCGTTTTTCGCCTTTTTCTCACTGAAATATTGAGATTTCGACGAAAAGGGGTGTTATTCGTGATCAGCGGAATTTCTCCTTTTTCACATTGATATTTTGAGATTTCGACTAAAACTCGGTGTTATTCGTAATCAGCGGAAAATTTCCGATCGAATGGGGTATCGAAACATTGAAAAAAGCGAAAAAAAAAATTTTTTAAATTTTTGCCCACCTTTTCGAAAACCTAAAAATCTCGAAATTTCAAATGGTCATAACTTGGCTCCCGTTTCATCGATTTTGGGTTTTGACGTGCGTTTTCAAAACATCTCGAGTAGACTTAGATAATGCATTTTGGATCATCCCGCTATCTCAATTATTGTAGCCGTGAGAGCAGGTTGAAAATCGGCGAAAAAAATGAGAAGGGGTATGTATGGAGAAATCCGCAAAAATCGATGGTCCGACTTTAAAAATCTGTGAAAAATCGAAAAATAATGATAGCGCAATGATTCAAGCGCCATTTTAAAGGGGTTTCGATCACGAAAAGAATGAGCACAGAGTGGGGTTCCAACTCCATCGGGAAGCAACGTTACAGCGATTTTAGTGAAGACACTTCTTTACGCCGAAATGCAAAACAATGTTGAATTTTTTAAATTTACTTTTAGGACGCTATATCGATGTATTTTGACTCGCTGATTACTGATTCAGTACCCGTTTCCTTGAGAAACTCGACATTTTATTTAAAATCGTCCAAAAAGTGATTTTTTTCGTTTTTCGCCTTTTTCTCACTGAAATATTGAGATTTCGACGAAAAGGGGTGTTATTCGTGATCAGCGGAATTTCTCCTTTTTCACATTGATATTTTGAGATTTCGACTAAAACTCGGTGTTATTCGTAATCAGCGGAAAATTTCCGATCGAATGGGGTATCGAAACATTGAAAAAAGCGAAAAAAAAAATTTTTTAATTTTTTGCCCACCTTTTCGAAAACCTAAAAATCTCGAAATTTCAAATGGTCATAACTTGGCTCTTGTTTCATCGATTTTGGGTTTTGACGTGCGTTATCAAAACGTCTCGAGTAGACTTAGATAATGCATTTTGGATCATCCCGCTATCTCAATTATTGTAGCCGTGAGAGCAGGTTGAAAATCGGCGAAAAAAATGAGAAGGGGTATGTATGGAGAAATCCGCAAAAATCGATGGTCCGACTTTAAAAATCTGTGAAAAATCGAAAAATAATGATAGCGCAATGATTCAAGCGCCATTTTAAAGGGGTTTCGATCACGAAAAGAATGAGCACAGAGTGGGGTTCCAACTCCATCGGGAAGCAACGTTACAGCGATTTTAGTGAAGACACTTCTTTACGCCGAAATGCAAAACAATGTTGAATTTTTTAAATTTACTTTTAGGACGCTATATCGATGTATTTTGACTCGCTGATTACTGATTCAGTACCCGTTTCCTTGAGAAACTCGACATTTTATTTAAAATCGTCCAAAAAGTGATTTTTTTCGTTTTTCGCCTTTTTCTCACTGAAATATTGAGATTTCGACGAAAAGGGGTGTTATTCGTGATCAGCGGAATTTCTCCTTTTTCACATTGATATTTTGAGATTTCGACTAAAACTCGGTGTTATTCGTAATCAGCGGAAAATTTCCGATCGAATGGGGTATCGAAACATTGAAAAAAGCGAAAAAAAAAATTTTTTAATTTTTTGCCCACCTTTTCGAAAACCTAAAAATCTCGAAATTTCAAATGGTCATAACTTGGCTCCCGTTTCATCGATTTTGGGTTTTGACGTGCGTTTTCAAAACGTCTCGAGTAGACTTAGATAATGCATTTTGGATCATCCCGCTATCTCAATTATTGTAGTCGTGAGAGCAGGTTGAAAATCGGCGAAAAAAATGAGAAGGGGTATGTATGGAGAAATCCGCAAAAATCGATGGTCCGACTTTAAAAATCGGTGAAAAATCGAAAAATAATGATAGCACAATGATTCAAGCGCCATTTTAAAAGGGTTTCGATCACGAAAAGAATGAGCACAGAGTGGGGTTCCAACTCCATCGGGAAGCAACGTTACAGCGATTTTAGTGAAGACACTTCTTTACGCCGAAATGCAAAACAATGTTGAATTTTTTAAATTTTTGTTTAGGACGCTATATCGATGTATTTTGACTCGCTGATTACTGATTCAGTACCCGTTTCCTTGAGAAACTCGACATTTTATTTAAAAACGTCCAAAAAGTGATTTTTTTCGTTTTTCGCCTTTTTCTCACTGAAATATTGAGATTTCGACGAAAAGGGGTGTTATTCGTGATCAGCGGAATTTCTCCTTTTTCACATTGATATTTTGAGATTTCGACTAAAACTCGGTGTTATTCGTAATCAGCGGAAAATTTCCGATCGAATGGGGTATCGAAACATTGAAAAAAGCGAAAAAAAAAATTTTTTAATTTTTTGCCCACCTTTTCGAAAACCTAAAAATCTCGAAATTTCAAATGGTCATAACTTGGCTCCCGTTTCATCGATTTTGGGTTTTGACGTGCGTTTTCAAAACGTCTCGAGTAGACTTAGATAATGCATTTTGGATCATCCCGCTATCTCAATTATTGTAGTCGTGAGAGCAGGTTGAAAATCGGCGAAAAAAATGAGAAGGGGTATGTATGGAGAAATCCGCAAAAATCGATGGTCCGACTTTAAAAATCGGTGAAAAATCGAAAAATAATGATAGCACAATGATTCAAGCGCCATTTTAAAAGGGTTTCGATCACGAAAAGAATGAGCACAGAGTGGGGTTCCAACTCCATCGGGAAGCAACGTTACAGCGATTTTAGTGAAGACACTTCTTTACGCCGAAATGCAAAACAATGTTGAATTTTTTAAATTTTTGTTTAGGACGCTATATCGATGTATTTTGACTCGCTGATTACTGATTCAGTACCCGTTTCCTTGAGAAACTCGACATTTTATTTAAAAACGTCCAAAAAGTGATTTTTTTCGTTTTTCGCCTTTTTCTCACTGAAATATTGAGATTTCGACGAAAAGGGGTGTTATTCGTGATCAGCGGAATTTCTCCTTTTTCACATTGATATTTTGAGATTTCGACTAAAACTCGGTGTTATTCGTAATCAGCGGAAAATTTCCGATCGAATGGGGTATCGAAACATTGAAAAAAGCGAAAAAAAAAATTTTTTAATTTTTTGCCCACCTTTTCGAAAACCTAAAAATCTCGAAATTTCAAATGGTCATAACTTGGCTCCCGTTTCATCGATTTTGGGTTTTGACGTGCGTTTTCAAAACGTCTCGAGTAGACTTAGATAATGCATTTTGGATCATCCCGCTATCTCAATTATTGTAGCCGTGAGAGCAGGTTGAAAATCGGCGAAAAAAATGAGAAGGGGTATGTATGGAGAAATCCGCAAAAATCGATGGTCCGACTTTAAAAATCTGTGAAAAATCGAAAAATAATGATAGCGCAATGATTCAAGCGCCATTTTAAAGGGGTTTCGATCACGAAAAGAATGAGCACAGAGTGGGGTTCCAACTCCATCGGGAAGCAACGTTACAGCGATTTTAGTGAAGACACTTCTTTACGCCGAAATGCAAAACAATGTTGAATTTTTTAAATTTACTTTTAGGACGCTATATCGATGTATTTTGACTCGCTGATTACTGATTCAGTACCCGTTTCCTTGAGAAACTCGACATTTTATTTAAAATCGTCCAAAAAGTGATTTTTTTCGTTTTTCGCCTTTTTCTCACTGAAATATTGAGATTTCGACGAAAAGGGGTGTTATTCGTGATCAGCGGAATTTCTCCTTTTTCACATTGATATTTTGAGATTTCGACTAAAACTCGGTGTTATTCGTAATCAGCGGAAAATTTCCGATCAAATGGGGTATCGAAACATTGAAAAAAGCGAAAAAAAAAATTTTTTAATTTTTTGCCCACCTTTTCGAAAACCTAAAAATCTCGAAATTTCAAATGGTCATAACTTGGCTCCCGTTTCATCGATTTTGGGTTTTGACGTGCGTTTTCAAAACGTCTCGAGTAGACTTAGATAATGCATTTTGGATCATCCCGCTATCTCAATTATTGTAGCCGTGAGAGCAGGTTGAAAATCGGCGAAAAAAATGAGAAGGGGTATGTATGGAGAAATCCGCAAAAATCGATGGTCCGACTTTAAAAATCGGTGAAAAATCGAAAAATAATGATAGCGCAATGATTCAAGCGCCATTTTAAAGGGGTTTCGATCACGAAAAGAATGAGCACAGAGTGGGGTTCCAACTCCATCGGGAAGCAACGTTACAGCGATTTTAGTGAAGACACTTCTTTACGCCGAAATGCAAAACAATGTTGAATTTTTTAAATTTACTTTTAGGACGCTATATCGATGTATTTTGACTCGCTGATTACTGATTCAGTACCCGTTTCCTTGAGAAACTCGACATTTTATTTAAAATCGTCCAAAAAGTGATTTTTTTCGTTTTTCGCCTTTTTCTCACTGAAATATTGAGATTTCGACGAAAAGGGGTGTTATTCGTGATCAGCGGAATTTCACCTTTTTCACATTGATATTTTGAGATTTCGACTAAAACTCGGTGTTATTCGTAATCAGCGGAAAATTTCCGATCGAATGGGGTATCGAAACATTGAAAAAAGCGAAAAAAAAATTTTTTTAATTTTTCTCCCACCTTTTCGAAAACCTAAAAATCTCGAAATTTCAAATGGTCATAACTTGGCTCCCGTTTCATCGATTTTGGGTTTTGACGTGCGTTTTCAAAACGTCTCGAGTAGACTTAGATAATGCATTTTGGATCATCCCGCTATCTCAATTATTGTAGCCGTGAGAGCAGGTTGAAAATCGGCGAAAAAAATGAGAAGGGGTATGTATGGAGAAATCCGCAAAAATCGATGGTCCGACTTTAAAAATCGGTGAAAAATCGAAAAATAATGATAGCGCAATGATTCAAGCGCCATTTTAAAGGGGTTTCGATCACGAAAAGAATGAGCACAGAGTGGGGTTCCAACTCCATCGGGAAGCAACGTTACAGCGATTTTAGTGAAGACACTTCTTTACGCCGAAATGCAAAACAATGTTGAATTTTTTAAATTTACTTTTAGGACGCTATATCGATGTATTTTGACTCGCTGATTACTGATTCAGTACCCGTTTCCTTGAGAAACTCGACATTTTATTTAAAATCGTCCAAAAAGTGATTTTTTTCGTTTTTCGCCTTTTTCTCACTGAAATATTGAGATTTCGACGAAAAGGGGTGTTATTCGTGATCAGCGGAATTTCTCCTTTTTCACATTGATATTTTGAGATTTCGACTAAAACTCGGTGTTATTCGTAATCAGCGGAAAATTTCCGATCGAATGGGGTATCGAAACATTGAAAAAAGCGAAAAAAAAAATTTTTTAATTTTTTGCCCACCTTTTCGAAAACCTAAAAATCTCGAAATTTCAAATGGTCATAACTTGGCTCTTGTTTCATCGATTTTGGGTTTTGACGTGCGTTTTCAAAACGTCTCGAGTAGACTTAGATAATGCATTTTGGATCATCCCGCTATCTCAATTATTGTAGCCGTGAGAGCAGGTTGAAAATCGGCGAAAAAAATGAGAAGGGGTATGTATGGAGAAATCCGCAAAAATCGATGGTCCGACTTTAAAAATCGGTGAAAAATCGAAAAATAATGATAGCACAATGATTCAAGCGCCATTTTGAAGGGGTTTCGATCACGAAAAGAATGAGCACAGAGTGGGGTTCCAACTCCATCGGGAAGCAACGTTACAGCGATTTTAGTGAAGACACTTCTTTACGCCGAAATGCAAAACAATGTTGAATTTTTTAAATTTACTTTTAGGACGCTATATCGATGTATTTTGACTCGCTGATTACTGATTCAGTACCCGTTTCCTTGAGAAACTCGACATTTTATTTAAAATCGTCCAAAAAGTGATTTTTTTCGTTTTTCGCCTTTTTCTCACTGAAATATTGAGATTTCGACGAAAAGGGGTGTTATTCGTGATCAGCGGAATTTCTCCTTTTTCACATTGATATTTTGAGATTTCGACTAAAACTCGGTGTTATTCGTAATCAGCGGAAAATTTCCGATCGAATGGGGTATCGAAACATTGAAAAAAGCGAAAAAAAAAATTTTTTAATTTTTTGCCCACCTTTTCGAAAACCTAAAAATCTCGAAATTTCAAATGGTCATAACTTGGCTCCCGTTTCATCGATTTTGGGTTTTGACGTGCGTTTTCAAAACGTCTCGAGTAGACTTAGATAATGCATTTTGGATCATCCCGCTATCTCAATTATTGTAGCCGTGAGAGCAGGTTGAAAATCGGCGAAAAAAATGAGAAGGGGTATGTATGGAGAAATCCGCAAAAATCGATGGTCCGACTTTAAAAATCGGTGAAAAATCGAAAAATAATGATAGCGCAATGATTCAAGCGCCATTTTAAAGGGGTTTCGATCACGAAAAGAATGAGCACAGAGTGGGGTTCCAACTCCATCGGGAAGCAACGTTACAGCGATTTTAGTGAAGACACTTCTTTACGCCGAAATGCAAAACAATGTTGAATTTTTTAAATTTACTTTTAGGACGCTATATCGATGTATTTTGACTCGCTGATTACTGATTCAGTACCCGTTTCCTTGAGAAACTCGACATTTTATTTAAAATCGTCCAAAAAGTGATTTTTTTCGTTTTTCGCCTTTTTCTCACTGAAATATTGAGATTTCGACGAAAAGGGGTGTTATTCGTGATCAGCGGAATTTCACCTTTTTCACATTGATATTTTGAGATTTCGACTAAAACTCGGTGTTATTCGTAATCAGCGGAAAATTTCCGATCGAATGGGGTATCGAAACATTGAAAAAAGCGAAAAAAAAAATTTTTTAATTTTTCTCCCACCTTTTCGAAAACCTAAAAATCTCGAAATTTCAAATGGTCATAACTTGGCTCCCGTTTCATCGATTTTGGGTTTTGACGTGCGTTTTCAAAACGTCTCGAGTAGACTTAGATAATGCATTTTGGATCATCCCGCTATCTCAATTATTGTAGCCGTGAGAGCAGGTTGAAAATCGGCGAAAAAAATGAGAAGGGGTATGTATGGAGAAATCCGCAAAAATCGATGGTCCGACTTTAAAAATCGGTGAAAAATCGAAAAATAATGATAGCGCAATGATTCAAGCGCCATTTTAAAGGGGTTTCGATCACGAAAAGAATGAGCACAGAGTGGGGTTCCAACTCCATCGGGAAGCAACGTTACAGCGATTTTAGTGAAGACACTTCTTTACGCCGAAATGCAAAACAATGTTGAATTTTTTAAATTTACTTTTAGGACGCTATATCGATGTATTTTGACTCGCTGATTACTGATTCAGTACCCGTTTCCTTGAGAAACTCGACATTTTATTTAAAAACGTCCAAAAAGTGATTTTTTTCGTTTTTCGCCTTTTTCTCACTGAAATATTGAGATTTCGACGAAAAGGGGTGTTATTCGTGATCAGCGGAATTTCTCCTTTTTCACATTGATATTTTGAGATTTCGACTAAAACTCGGTGTTATTCGTAATCAGCGGAAAATTTCCGATCGAATGGGGTATCGAAACATTGAAAAAAGCGAAAAAAAAAATTTTTTAATTTTTTGCCCACCTTTTCAAAAACCTAAAAATCTCGAAATTTCAAATGGTCATAACTTGGCTCTTGTTTCATCGATTTTGGGTTTTGACGTGCGTTTTCAAAACGTCTCGAGTAGACTTAGATAATGCATTTTGGATCATCCCGCTATCTCAATTATTGTAGCCGTGAGAGCAGGTTGAAAATCGGCGAAAAAAATGAGAAGGGGTATGTATGGAGAAATCCGCAAAAATCGATGGTCCGACTTTAAAAATCTGTGAAAAATCGAAAAATAATGATAGCGCAATGATTCAAGCGCCATTTTAAAGGGGTTTCGATCACGAAAAGAATGAGCACAGAGTGGGGTTCCAACTCCATCGGGAAGCAACGTTACAGCGATTTTAGTGAAGACACTTCTTTACGCCGAAATGCAAAACAATGTTGAATTTTTTAAATTTACTTTTAGGACGCTATATCGATGTATTTTGACTCGCTGATTACTGATTCAGTACCCGTTTCCTTGAGAAACTCGACATTTTATTTAAAATCGTCCAAAAAGTGATTTTTTTCGTTTTTCGCCTTTTTCTCACTGAAATATTGAGATTTCGACGAAAAGGGGTGTTATTCGTGATCAGCGGAATTTCTCCTTTTTCACATTGATATTTTGAGATTTCGACTAAAACTCGGTGTTATTCGTAATCAGCGGAAAATTTCCGATCGAATGGGGTATCGAAACATTGAAAAAAGCGAAAAAAAAAATTTTTTAAATTTTTGCCCACCTTTTCGAAAACCTAAAAATCTCGAAATTTCAAATGGTCATAACTTGGCTCCCGTTTCATCGATTTTGGGTTTTGACGTGCGTTTTCAAAACGTCTCGAGTAGACTTAGATAATGCATTTTGGATCATCCCGCTATCTCAATTATTGTAGCCGTGAGAGCAGGTTGAAAATCGGCGAAAAAAATGAGAAGGGGTATGTATGGAGAAATCCGCAAAAATCGATGGTCCGACTTTAAAAATCTGTGAAAAATCGAAAAATAATGATAGCGCAATGATTCAAGCGCCATTTTAAAGGGGTTTCGATCACGAAAAGAATGAGCACAGAGTGGGGTTCCAACTCCATCGGGAAGCAACGTTACAGCGATTTTAGTGAAGACACTTCTTTACGCCGAAATGCAAAACAATGTTGAATTTTTTAAATTTACTTTTAGGACGCTATATCGATGTATTTTGACTCGCTGATTACTGATTCAGTACCCGTTTCCTTGAGAAACTCGACATTTTATTTAAAATCGTCCAAAAAGTGATTTTTTTCGTTTTTCGCCTTTTTCTCACTGAAATATTGAGATTTCGACGAAAAGGGGTGTTATTCGTGATCAGCGGAATTTCACCTTTTTCACATTGATATTTTGAGATTTCGACTAAAACTCGGTGTTATTCGTAATCAGCGGAAAATTTCCGATCGAATGGGGTATCGAAACATTGAAAAAAGCGAAAAAAAAAATTTTTTAATTTTTTGCCCACCTTTTCGAAAACCTAAAAATCTCGAAATTTCAAATGGTCATAACTTGGCTCTTGTTTCATCGATTTTGGGTTTTGACGTGCGTTTTCAAAACGTCTCGAGTAGACTTAGATAATGCATTTTGGATCATCCCGCTATCTCAATTATTGTAGCCGTGAGAGCAGGTTGAAAATCGGCGAAAAAAATGAGAAGGGGTATGTATGGAGAAATCCGCAAAAATCGATGGTCCGACTTTAAAAATCTGTGAAAAATCGAAAAATAATGATAGCGCAATGATTCAAGCGCCATTTTAAAGGGGTTTCGATCACGAAAAGAATGAGCACAGAGTGGGGTTCCAACTCCATCGGGAAGCAACGTTACAGCGATTTTAGTGAAGACACTTCTTTACGCCGAAATGCAAAACAATGTTGAATTTTTTAAATTTACTTTTAGGACGCTATATCGATGTATTTTGACTCGCTGATTACTGATTCAGTACCCGTTTCCTTGAGAAACTCGACATTTTATTTAAAATCGTCCAAAAAGTGATTTTTTTCGTTTTTCGCCTTTTTCTCACTGAAATATTGAGATTTCGACGAAAAGGGGTGTTATTCGTGATCAGCGGAATTTCTCCTTTTTCACATTGATATTTTGAGATTTCGACTAAAACTCGGTGTTATTCGTAATCAGCGGAAAATTTCCGATCGAATGGGGTATCGAAACATTGAAAAAAGCGAAAAAAAAAATTTTTTAATTTTTTGCCCACCTTTTCGAAAACCTAAAAATCTCGAAATTTCAAATGGTCATAACTTGGCTCCCGTTTCATCGATTTTGGGTTTTGACGTGCGTTTTCAAAACGTCTCGAGTAGACTTAGATAATGCATTTTGGATCATCCCGCTATCTCAATTATTGTAGTCGTGAGAGCAGGTTGAAAATCGGCGAAAAAAATGAGAAGGGGTATGTATGGAGAAATCCGCAAAAATCGATGGTCCGACTTTAAAAATCGGTGAAAAATCGAAAAATAATGATAGCACAATGATTCAAGCGCCATTTTAAAAGGGTTTCGATCACGAAAAGAATGAGCACAGAGTGGGGTTCCAACTCCATCGGGAAGCAACGTTACAGCGATTTTAGTGAAGACACTTCTTTACGCCGAAATGCAAAACAATGTTGAATTTTTTAAATTCACTTTTAGGACGCTATATCGATGTATTTTGACTCGCTGATTACTGATTCAGTACCCGTTTCCTTGAGAAACTCGACATTTTATTTAAAATCGTCCAAAAAGTGATTTTTTTCGTTTTTCGCCTTTTTCTCACTGAAATATTGAGATTTCGACGAAAAGGGGTGTTATTCGTGATCAGCGGAATTTCTCCTTTTTCACATTGATATTTTGAGATTTCGACTAAAACTCGGTGTTATTCGTAATCAGCGGAAAATTTCCGATCGAATGGGGTATCGAAACATTGAAAAAAGCGAAAAAAAAAAATTTTTTATTTTTTGCCCACCTTTTCGAAAACCTAAAAATCTCGAAATTTCAAATGGTCATAACTTGGCTCTTGTTTCATCGATTTTGGGTTTTGACGTGCGTTTTCAAAACGTCTCGAGTAGACTTAGATAATGCATTTTGGATCATCCCGCTATCTCAATTATTGTAGCCGTGAGAGCAGGTTGAAAATCGGCGAAAAAAATGAGAAGGGGTATGTATGGAGAAATCCGCAAAAATCGATGGTCCGACTTTAAAAATCTGTGAAAAATCGAAAAATAATGATAGCGCAATGATTCAAGCGCCATTTTAAAGGGGTTTCGATCACGAAAAGAATGAGCACAGAGTGGGGTTCCAACTCCATCGGGAAGCAACGTTACAGCGATTTTAGTGAAGACACTTCTTTACGCCGAAATGCAAAACAATGTTGAATTTTTTAAATTTACTTTTAGGACGCTATATCGATGTATTTTGACTCGCTGATTACTGATTCAGTACCCGTTTCCTTGAGAAACTCGACATTTTATTTAAAAACGTCCAAAAAGTGATTTTTTTCGTTTTTCGCCTTTTTCTCACTGAAATATTGAGATTTCGACGAAAAGGGGTGTTATTCGTGATCAGCGGAATTTCTCCTTTTTCACATTGATATTTTGAGATTTCGACTAAAACTCGGTGTTATTCGTAATCAGCGGAAAATTTCCGATCGAATGGGGTATCGAAACATTGAAAAAAGCGAAAAAAAAAATTTTTTAATTTTTTGCCCACCTTTTCGAAAACCTAAAAATCTCGAAATTTCAAATGGTCATAACTTGGCTCTTGTTTCATCGATTTTGGGTTTTGACGTGCGTTTTCAAAACGTCTCGAGTAGACTTAGATAATGCATTTTGGATCATCCCGCTATCTCAATTATTGTAGCCGTGAGAGCAGGTTGAAAATCGGCGAAAAAAATGAGAAGGGGTATGTATGGAGAAATCCGCAAAAATCGATGGTCCGACTTTAAAAATCTGTGAAAAATCGAAAAATAATGATAGCGCAATGATTCAAGCGCCATTTTAAAGGGGTTTCGATCACGAAAAGAATGAGCACAGAGTGGGGTTCCAACTCCATCGGGAAGCAACGTTACAGCGATTTTAGTGAAGACACTTCTTTACGCCGAAATGCAAAACAATGTTGAATTTTTTAAATTTACTTTTAGGACGCTATATCGATGTATTTTGACTCGCTGATTACTGATTCAGTACCCGTTTCCTTGAGAAACTCGACATTTTATTTAAAATCGTCCAAAAAGTGATTTTTTTCGTTTTTCGCCTTTTTCTCACTGAAATATTGAGATTTCGACGAAAAGGGGTGTTATTCGTGATCAGCGGAATTTCTCCTTTTTCACATTGATATTTTGAGATTTCGACTAAAACTCGGTGTTATTCGTAATCAGCGGAAAATTTCCGATCGAATGGGGTATCGAAACATTGAAAAAAGCGAAAAAAAAAATTTTTTAATTTTTTGCCCACCTTTTCGAAAACCTAAAAATCTCGAAATTTCAAATGGTCATAACTTGGCTCCCGTTTCATCGATTTTGTTTTTGACGTGCGTTTTCAAAACGTCTCGAGTAGACTTAGATAATGCATTTTGGATCATCCCGCTATCTCAATTATTGTAGCCGTGAGAGCAGGTTGAAAATCGGCGAAAAAAATGAGAAGGGGTATGTATGGAGAAATCCGCAAAAATCGATGGTCCGACTTTAAAAATCGGTGAAAAATCGAAAAATAATGATAGCGCAATGATTCAAGCGCCATTTTAAAGGGGTTTCGATCACGAAAAGAATGAGCACAGAGTGGGGTTCCAACTCCATCGGGAAGCAACGTTACAGCGATTTTAGTGAAGACACTTCTTTACGCCGAAATGCAAAACAATGTTGAATTTTTTAAATTTACTTTTAGGACGCTATATCGATGTATTTTGACTCGCTGATTACTGATTCAGTACCCGTTTCCTTGAGAAACTCGACATTTTATTTAAAATCGTCCAAAAAGTGATTTTTTTCGTTTTTCGCCTTTTTCTCACTGAAATATTGAGATTTCGACGAAAAGGGGTGTTATTCGTGATCAGCGGAATTTCTCCTTTTTCACATTGATATTTTGAGATTTCGACTAAAACTCGGTGTTATTCGTTATCAGCGGAAAATTTCCGATCGAATGGGGTATCGAAACATTGAAAAAAGCGAAAAAAAAAAATTTTTAATTTTTTGCCCACCTTTTCGAAAACCTAAAAATCTCGAAATTTCAAATGGTCATAACTTGGCTCTTGTTTCATCGATTTTGGGTTTTGACGTGCGTTTTCAAAACGTCTCGAGTAGACTTAGATAATGCATTTTGGATCATCCCGCTATCTCAATTATTGTAGCCGTGAGAGCAGGTTGAAAATCGGCGAAAAAAATGAGAAGGGGTATGTATGGAGAAATCCGCAAAAATCGATGGTCCGACTTTAAAAATCTGTGAAAAATCGAAAAATAATGATAGCGCAATGATTCAAGCGCCATTTTAAAGGGGTTTCGATCACGAAAAGAATGAGCACAGAGTGGGGTTCCAACTCCATCGGGAAGCAACGTTACAGCGATTTTAGTGAAGACACTTCTTTACGCCGAAATGCAAAACAATGTTGAATTTTTTAAATTTACTTTTAGGACGCTATATCGATGTATTTTGACTCGCTGATTACTGATTCAGTACCCGTTTCCTTGAGAAACTCGACATTTTATTTAAAATCGTCCAAAAAGTGATTTTTTTCGTTTTTCGCCTTTTTCTCACTGAAATATTGAGATTTCGACGAAAAGGGGTGTTATTCGTGATCAGCGGAATTTCTCCTTTTTCACATTGATATTTTGAGATTTCGACTAAAACTCGGTGTTATTCGTAATCAGCGGAAAATTTCCGATCGAATGGGGTATCGAAACATTGAAAAAAGCGAAAAAAAAAATTTTTTAATTTTTTGCCCACCTTTTCGAAAACCTAAAAATCTCGAAATTTCAAATGGTCATAACTTGGCTCCCGTTTCATCGATTTTGGGTTTTGACGTGCGTTTTCAAAACGTCTCGAGTAGACTTAGATAATGCATTTTGGATCATCCCGCTATCTCAATTATTGTAGCCGTGAGAGCAGGTTGAAAATCGGCGAAAAAAATGAGAAGGGGTATGTATGGAGAAATCCGCAAAAATCGATGGTCCGACTTTAAAAATCTGTGAAAAATCGAAAAATAATGATAGCGCAATGATTCAAGCGCCATTTTAAAGGGGTTTCGATCACGAAAAGAATGAGCACAGAGTGGAGTTCCAACTCCATCGGGAAGCAACGTTACAGCGATTTTAGTGAAGACACTTCTTTACGCCGAAATGCAAAACAATGTTGAATTTTTTAAATTTACTTTTAGGACGCTATATCGATGTATTTTGACTCGCTGATTACTGATTCAGTACCCGTTTCCTTGAGAAACTCGACATTTTATTTAAAATCGTCCAAAAAGTGATTTTTTTCGTTTTTCGCCTTTTTCTCACTGAAATATTGAGATTTCGACGAAAAGGGGTGTTATTCGTGATCAGCGGAATTTCTCCTTTTTCACATTGATATTTTGAGATTTCGACTAAAACTCGGTGTTATTCGTAATCAGCGGAAAATTTCCGATCGAATGGGGTATCGAAACATTGAAAAAAGCGAAAAAAAAAAATTTTTTATTTTTTGCCCACCTTTTCGAAAACCTAAAAATCTCGAAATTTCAAATGGTCATAACTTGGCTCTTGTTTCATCGATTTTGGGTTTTGACGTGCGTTTTCAAAACGTCTCGAGTAGACTTAGATAATGCATTTTGGATCATCCCGCTATCTCAATTATTGTAGCCGTGAGAGCAGGTTGAAAATCGGCGAAAAAAATGAGAAGGGGTATGTATGGAGAAATCCGCAAAAATCGATGGTCCGACTTTAAAAATCTGTGAAAAATCGAAAAATAATGATAGCGCAATGATTCAAGCGCCATTTTAAAGGGGTTTCGATCACGAAAAGAATGAGCACAGAGTGGGGTTCCAACTCCATCGGGAAGCAACGTTACAGCGATTTTAGTGAAGACACTTCTTTACACCGAAATGCAAAACAATGTTGAATTTTTTAAATTTACTTTTAGGACGCTATATCGATGTATTTTGACTCGCTGATTACTGATTCAGTACCCGTTTCCTTGAGAAACTCGACATTTTATTTAAAATCGTCCAAAAAGTGATTTTTTTCGTTTTTCGCCTTTTTCTCACTGAAATATTGAGATTTCGACGAAAAGGGGTGTTATTCGTGATCAGCGGAATTTCTCCTTTTTCACATTGATATTTTGAGATTTCGACTAAAACTCGGTGTTATTCGTAATCAGCGGAAAATTTCCGATCGAATGGGGTATCGAAACATTGAAAAAAGCGAAAAAAAAAATTTTTTAATTTTTTGCCCACCTTTTCGAAAACCTAAAAATCTCGAAATTTCAAATGGTCATAACTTGGCTCTTGTTTCATCGATTTTGGGTTTTGACGTGCGTTTTCAAAACGTCTCGAGTAGACTTAGATAATGCATTTTGGATCATCCCGCTATCTCAATTATTGTAGCCGTGAGAGCAGGTTGAAAATCGGCGAAAAAAATGAGAAGGGGTATGTATGGAGAAATCCGCAAAAATCGATGGTCCGACTTTAAAAATCTGTGAAAAATCGAAAAATAATGATAGCGCAATGATTCAAGCGCCATTTTAAAGGGGTTTCGATCACGAAAAGAATGAGCACAGAGTGGGGTTCCAACTCCATCGGGAAGCAACGTTACAGCGATTTTAGTGAAGACACTTCTTTACGCCGAAATGCAAAACAATGTTGAATTTTTTAAATTTACTTTTAGGACGCTATATCGATGTATTTTGACTCGCTGATTACTGATTCAGTACCCGTTTCCTTGAGAAACTCGACATTTTATTTAAAAACGTCCAAAAAGTGATTTTTTTCGTTTTTCGCCTTTTTCTCACTGAAATATTGAGATTTCGACGAAAAGGGGTGTTATTCGTGATCAGCGGAATTTCTCCTTTTTCACATTGATATTTTGAGATTTCGACTAAAACTCGGTGTTATTCGTAATCAGCGGAAAATTTCCGATCGAATGGGGTATCGAAACATTGAAAAAAGCGAAAAAAAAAATTTTTTAATTTTTTGCCCACCTTTTCGAAAACCTAAAAATCTCGAAATTTCAAATGGTCATAACTTGGCTCTTGTTTCATCGATTTTGGGTTTTGACGTGCGTTTTCAAAACGTCTCGAGTAGACTTAGATAATGCATTTTGGATCATCCCGCTATCTCAATTATTGTAGCCGTGAGAGCAGGTTGAAAATCGGCGAAAAAAATGAGAAGGGGTATGTATGGAGAAATCCGCAAAAATCGATGGTCCGACTTTAAAAATCTGTGAAAAATCGAAAAATAATGATAGCGCAATGATTCAAGCGCCATTTTAAAGGGGTTTCGATCACGAAAAGAATGAGCACAGAGTGGGGTTCCAACTCCATCGGGAAGCAACGTTACAGCGATTTTAGTGAAGACACTTCTTTACGCCGAAATGCAAAACAATGTTGAATTTTTTAAATTTACTTTTAGGACGCTATATCGATGTATTTTGACTCGCTGATTACTGATTCAGTACCCGTTTCCTTGAGAAACTCGACATTTTATTTAAAATCGTCCAAAAAGTGATTTTTTTCGTTTTTCGCCTTTTTCTCACTGAAATATTGAGATTTCGACGAAAAGGGGTGTTATTCGTGATCAGCGGAATTTCTCCTTTTTCACATTGATATTTTGAGATTTCGACTAAAACTCGGTGTTATTCGTAATCAGCGGAAAATTTCCGATCGAGAGGTATCGAAACATTGAAAAAAGCGAAAAAAAAAATTTTTTAATTTTTTGCCCACCTTTTCGAAAACCTAAAAATCTCGAAATTTCAAATGGTCATAACTTGGCTCTTGTTTCATCGATTTTGGGTTTTGACGTGCGTTTTCAAAACGTCTCGAGTAGACTTAGATAATGCATTTTGGATCATCCCGCTATCTCAATTATTGTAGCCGTGAGAGCAGGTTGAAAATCGGCGAAAAAAATGAGAAGGGGTATGTATGGAGAAATCCGCAAAAATCGATGGTCCGACTTTAAAAATCTGTGAAAAATCGAAAAATAATGATAGCGCAATGATTCAAGCGCCATTTTAAAGGGGTTTCGATCACGAAAAGAATGAGCACAGAGTGGGGTTCCAACTCCATCGGGAAGCAACGTTACAGCGATTTTAGTGAAGACACTTCTTTACGCCGAAATGCAAAACAATGTTGAATTTTTTAAATTTACTTTTAGGACGCTATATCGATGTATTTTGACTCGCTGATTACTGATTCAGTACCCGTTTCCTTGAGAAACTCGACATTTTATTTAAAATCGTCCAAAAAGTGATTTTTTTCGTTTTTCGCCTTTTTCTCACTGAAATATTGAGATTTCGACGAAAAGGGGTGTTATTCGTGATCAGCGGAATTTCTCCTTTTTCACATTGATATTTTGAGATTTCGACTAAAACTCGGTGTTATTCGTAATCAGCGGAAAATTTCCGATCGAATGGGGTATCGAAACATTGAAAAAAGCGAAAAAAAAAATTTTTTAATTTTTTGCCCACCTTTTCGAAAACCTAAAAATCTCGAAATTTCAAATGGTCATAACTTGGCTCCCGTTTCATCGATTTTGGGTTTTGACGTGCGTTTTCAAAACGTCTCGAGTAGACTTAGATAATGCATTTTGGATCATCCCGCTATCTCAATTATTGTAGCCGTGAGAGCAGGTTGAAAATCGGCGAAAAAAATGAGAAGGGGTATGTATGGAGAAATCCGCAAAAATCGATGGTCCGACTTTAAAAATCGGTGAAAAATCGAAAAATAATGATAGCGCAATGATTCAAGCGCCATTTTAAAGGGGTTTCGATCACGAAAAGAATGAGCACAGAGTGGGGTTCCAACTCCATCGGGAAGCAACGTTACAGCGATTTTAGTGAAGACACTTCTTTACGCCGAAATGCAAAACAATGTTGAATTTTTTAAATTTACTTTTAGGACGCTATATCGATGTATTTTGACTCGCTGATTACTGATTCAGTACCCGTTTCCTTGAGAAACTCGACATTTTATTTAAAATCGTCCAAAAAGTGATTTTTTTCGTTTTTCGCCTTTTTCTCACTGAAATATTGAGATTTCGACGAAAAGGGGTGTTATTCGTGATCAGCGGAATTTCTCCTTTTTCACATTGATATTTTGAGATTTCGACTAAAACTCGGTGTTATTCGTAATCAGCGGAAAATTTCCGATCGAATGGGGTATCGAAACATTGAAAAAAGCGAAAAAAAAATTTTTTTAATTTTTTGCCCACCTTTTCGAAAACCTAAAAATCTCGAAATTTCAAATGGTCATAACTTGGCTCCCGTTTCATCGATTTTGGGTTTTGACGTGCGTTTTCAAAACGTCTCGAGTAGACTTAGATAATGCATTTTGGATCATCCCGCTATCTCAATTATTGTAGCCGTGAGAGCAGGTTGAAAATCGGCGAAAAAAATGAGAAGGGGTATGTATGGAGAAATCCGCAAAAATCGATGGTCCGACTTTAAAAATCTGTGAAAAATCGAAAAATAATGATAGCGCAATGATTCAAGCGCCATTTTAAAGGGGTTTCGATCACGAAAAGAATGAGCACAGAGTGGGGTTCCAACTCCATCGGGAAGCAACGTTACAGCGATTTTAGTGAAGACACTTCTTTACGCCGAAATGCAAAACAATGTTGAATTTTTTAAATTTACTTTTAGGACGCTATATCGATGTATTTTGACTCGCTGATTACTGATTCAGTACCCGTTTCCTTGAGAAACTCGACATTTTATTTAAAATCGTCCAAAAAGTGATTTTTTTCGTTTTTCGCCTTTTTCTCACTGAAATATTGAGATTTCGACGAAAAGGGGTGTTATTCGTGATCAGCGGAATTTCTCCTTTTTCACATTGATATTTTGAGATTTCGACTAAAACTCGGTGTTATTCGTAATCAGCGGAAAATTTCCGATCGAATGGGGTATCGAAACATTGAAAAAAGCGAAAAAAAAAATTTTTTAATTTTTTGCCCACCTTTTCGAAAACCTAAAAATCTCGAAATTTCAAATGGTCATAACTTGGCTCCCGTTTCATCGATTTTGGGTTTTGACGTGCGTTTTCAAAACGTCTCGAGTAGACTTAGATAATGCATTTTGGATCATCCCGCTATCTCAATTATTGTAGCCGTGAGAGCAGGTTGAAAATCGGCGAAAAAAATGAGAAGGGGTATGTATGGAGAAATCCGCAAAAATCGATGGTCCGACTTTAAAAATCTGTGAAAAATCGAAAAATAATGATAGCGCAATGATTCAAGCGCCATTTTAAAGGGGTTTCGATCACGAAAAGAATGAGCACAGAGTGGGGTTCCAACTCCATCGGGAAGCAACGTTACAGCGATTTTAGTGAAGACACTTCTTTACGCCGAAATGCAAAACAATGTTGAATTTTTTAAATTTACTTTTAGGACGCTATATCGATGTATTTTGACTCGCTGATTACTGATTCAGTACCCGTTTCCTTGAGAAACTCGACATTTTATTTAAAATCGTCCAAAAAGTGATTTTTTTCGTTTTTCGCCTTTTTCTCACTGAAATATTGAGATTTCGACGAAAAGGGGTGTTATTCGTGATCAGCGGAATTTCTCCTTTTTCACATTGATATTTTGAGATTTCGACTAAAACTCGGTGTTATTCGTAATCAGCGGAAAATTTCCGATCGAATGGGGTATCGAAACATTGAAAAAAGCGAAAAAAAAAATTTTTTAATTTTTTGCCCACCTTTTCGAAAACCTAAAAATCTCGAAATTTCAAATGGTCATAACTTGGCTCCCGTTTCATCGATTTTGGGTTTTAACGTGCGTTTTCAAAACGTCTCGAGTAGACTTAGATAATGCATTTTGGATCATCCCGCTATCTCAATTATTGTAGCCGTGAGAGCAGGTTGAAAATCGGCGAAAAAAATGAGAAGGGGTATGTATGGAGAAATCCGCAAAAATCGATGGTCCGACTTTAAAAATCGGTGAAAAATCGAAAAATAATGATAGCGCAATGATTCAAGCGCCATTTTAAAGGGGTTTCGATCACGAAAAGAATGAGCACAGAGTGGGGTTCCAACTCCATCGGGAAGCAACGTTACAGCGATTTTAGTGAAGACACTTCTTTACGCCGAAATGCAAAACAATGTTGAATTTTTTAAATTTACTTTTAGGACGCTATATCGATGTATTTTGACTCGCTGATTACTGATTCAGTACCCGTTTCCTTGAGAAACTCGACATTTTATTTAAAATCGTCCAAAAAGTGATTTTTTTCGTTTTTCGCCTTTTTCTCACTGAAATATTGAGATTTCGACGAAAAGGGGTGTTATTCGTGATCAGCGGAATTTCTCCTTTTTCACATTGATATTTTGAGATTTCGACTAAAACTCGGTGTTATTCGTAATCAGCGGAAAATTTCCGATCGAATGGGGTATCGAAACATTGAAAAAAGCGAAAAAAAAAATTTTTTAATTTTTTGCCCACCTTTTCGAAAACCTAAAAATCTCGAAATTTCAAATGGTCATAACTTGGCTCCCGTTTCATCGATTTTGGGTTTTAACGTGCGTTTTCAAAACGTCTCGAGTAGACTTAGATAATGCATTTTGGATCATCCCGCTATCTCAATTATTGTAGCCGTGAGAGCAGGTTGAAAATCGGCGAAAAAAATGAGAAGGGGTATGTATGGAGAAATCCGCAAAAATCGATGGTCCGACTTTAAAAATCGGTGAAAAATCGAAAAATAATGATAGCGCAATGATTCAAGCGCCATTTTAAAGGGGTTTCGATCACGAAAAGAATGAGCACAGAGTGGGGTTCCAACTCCATCGGGAAGCAACGTTACAGCGATTTTAGTGAAGACACTTCTTTACACCGAAATGCAAAACAATGTTGAATTTTTTAAATTTACTTTTAGGACGCTATATCGATGTATTTTGACTCGCTGATTACTGATTCAGTACCCGTTTCCTTGAGAAACTCGACATTTTATTTAAAATCGTCCAAAAAGTGATTTTTTTCGTTTTTCGCCTTTTTCTCACTGAAATATTGAGATTTCGACGAAAAGGGGTGTTATTCGTGATCAGCGGAATTTCTCCTTTTTCACATTGATATTTTGAGATTTCGACTAAAACTCGGTGTTATTCGTAATCAGCGGAAAATTTCCGATCGAATGGGGTATCGAAACATTGAAAAAAGCGAAAAAAAAAATTTTTTTAATTTTTTGCCCACCTTTTCGAAAACCTAAAAATCTCGAAATTTCAAATGGTCATAACTTGGCTCCCGTTTCATCGATTTTGGGTTTTGACGTGCGTTTTCAAAACGTCTCGAGTAGACTTAGATAATGCATTTTGGATCATCCCGCTATCTCAATTATTGTAGCCGTGAGAGCAGGTTGAAAATCGGCGAAAAAAATGAGAAGGGGTATGTATGGAGAAATCCGCAAAAATCGATGGTCCGACTTTAAAAATCTGTGAAAAATCGAAAAATAATGATAGCGCAATGATTCAAGCGCCATTTTAAAGGGGTTTCGATCACGAAAAGAATGAGCACAGAGTGGGGTTCCAACTCCATCGGGAAGCAACGTTACAGCGATTTTAGTGAAGACACTTCTTTACGCCGAAATGCAAAACAATGTTGAATTTTTTAAATTTACTTTTAGGACGCTATATCGATGTATTTTGACTCGCTGATTACTGATTCAGTACCCGTTTCCTTGAGAAACTCGACATTTTATTTAAAATCGTCCAAAAAGTGATTTTTTTCGTTTTTCGCCTTTTTCTCACTGAAATATTGAGATTTCGACGAAAAGGGGTGTTATTCGTGATCAGCGGAATTTCTCCTTTTTCACATTGATATTTTGAGATTTCGACTAAAACTCGGTGTTATTCGTAATCAGCGGAAAATTTCCGATCGAATGGGGTATCGAAACATTGAAAAAAGCGAAAAAAAAATTTTTTTAATTTTTTGCCCACCTTTTCGAAAACCTAAAAATCTCGAAATTTCAAATGGTCATAACTTGGCTCCCGTTTCATCGATTTTGGGTTTTGACGTGCGTTTTCAAAACGTCTCGAGTAGACTTAGATAATGCATTTTGGATCATCCCGCTATCTCAATTATTGTAGCCGTGAGAGCAGGTTGAAAATCGGCGAAAAAAATGAGAAGGGGTATGTATGGAGAAATCCGCAAAAATCGATGGTCCGACTTTAAAAATCTGTGAAAAATCGAAAAATAATGATAGCGCAATGATTCAAGCGCCATTTTAAAGGGGTTTCGATCACGAAAAGAATGAGCACAGAGTGGGGTTCCAACTCCATCGGGAAGCAACGTTACAGCGATTTTAGTGAAGACACTTCTTTACGCCGAAATGCAAAACAATGTTGAATTTTTTAAATTTACTTTTAGGACGCTATATCGATGTATTTTGACTCGCTGATTACTGATTCAGTACCCGTTTCCTTGAGAAACTCGACATTTTATTTAAAATCGTCCAAAAAGTGATTTTTTTCGTTTTTCGCCTTTTTCTCACTGAAATATTGAGATTTCGACGAAAAGGGGTGTTATTCGTGATCAGCGGAATTTCTCCTTTTTCACATTGATATTTTGAGATTTCGACTAAAACTCGGTGTTATTCGTAATCAGCGGAAAATTTCCGATCGAATGGGGTATCGAAACATTGAAAAAAGCGAAAAAAAAAATTTTTTAATTTTTTGCCCACCTTTTCGAAAACCTAAAAATCTCGAAATTTCAAATGGTCATAACTTGGCTCCCGTTTCATCGATTTTGGGTTTTAACGTGCGTTTTCAAAACGTCTCGAGTAGACTTAGATAATGCATTTTGGATCATCCCGCTATCTCAATTATTGTAGCCGTGAGAGCAGGTTGAAAATCGGCGAAAAAAATGAGAAGGGGTATGTATGGAGAAATCCGCAAAAATCGATGGTCCGACTTTAAAAATCGGTGAAAAATCGAAAAATAATGATAGCGCAATGATTCAAGCGCCATTTTAAAGGGGTTTCGATCACGAAAAGAATGAGCACAGAGTGGGGTTCCAACTCCATCGGGAAGCAACGTTACAGCGATTTTAGTGAAGACACTTCTTTACGCCGAAATGCAAAACAATGTTGAATTTTTTAAATTTACTTTTAGGACGCTATATCGATGTATTTTGACTCGCTGATTACTGATTCAGTACCCGTTTCCTTGAGAAACTCGACATTTTATTTAAAATCGTCCAAAAAGTGATTTTTTTCGTTTTTCGCCTTTTTCTCACTGAAATATTGAGATTTCGACGAAAAGGGGTGTTATTCGTGATCAGCGGAATTTCTCCTTTTTCACATTGATATTTTGAGATTTCGACTAAAACTCGGTGTTATTCGTAATCAGCGGAAAATTTCCGATCGAATGGGGTATCGAAACATTGAAAAAAGCGAAAAAAAAAATTTTTTAATTTTTTGCCCACCTTTTCGAAAACCTTAAAAATCTCGAAATTTCAAATGGTCATAACTTGGCTCCCGTTTCATCGATTTTGGGTTTTGACGTGCGTTTTCAAAACGTCTCGAGTAGACTTAGATAATGCATTTTGGATCATCCCGCTATCTCAATTATTGTAGCCGTGAGAGCAGGTTGAAAATCGGCGAAAAAAATGAGAAGGGGTATGTATGGAGAAATCCGCAAAAATCGATGGTCCGACTTTAAAAATCGGTGAAAAATCGAAAAATAATGATAGCGCAATGATTCAAGCGCCATTTTAAAGGGGTTTCGATCACGAAAAGAATGAGCACAGAGTGGAGTTCCAACTCCATCGGGAAGCAACGTTACAGCGATTTTAGTGAAGACACTTCTTTACGCCGAAATGCAAAACAATGTTGAATTTTTTAAATTTACTTTTAGGACGCTATATCGATGTATTTTGACTCGCTGTTTACTGATTCAGTACCCGTTTCCTTGAGAAACTCGACATTTTATTTAAAAACGTCCAAAAAGTGATTTTTTTCGTTTTTCGCCTTTTTCTCACTGAAATATTGAGATTTCGACGAAAAGGGGTGTTATTCGTGATCAGCGGAATTTCTCCTTTTTCACATTGATATTTTGAGATTTCGACTAAAACTCGGTGTTATTCGTAATCAGCGGAAAATTTCCGATCGAATGGGGTATCGAAACATTGAAAAAAGCGAAAAAAAAAATTTTTTAATTTTTTGCCCACCTTTTCGAAAACCTAAAAATCTCGAAATTTCAAATGGTCATAACTTGGCTCTTGTTTCATCGATTTTGGGTTTTGACGTGCGTTTTCAAAACGTCTCGAGTAGACTTAGATAATGCATTTTGGATCATCCCGCTATCTCAATTATTGTAGCTGTGAGAGCAGGTTGAAAATCGGCGAAAAAAATGAGAAGGGGTATGTATGGAGAAATCCGCAAAAATCGATGGTCCGACTTTAAAAATCTGTGAAAAATCGAAAAATAATGATAGCGCAATGATTCAAGCGCCATTTTAAAGGGGTTTCGATCACGAAAAGAATGAGCACAGAGTGGGGTTCCAACTCCATCGGGAAGCAACGTTACAGCGATTTTAGTGAAGACACTTCTTTACGCCGAAATGCAAAACAATGTTGAATTTTTTAAATTTACTTTTAGGACGCTATATCGATGTATTTTGACTCGCTGATTACTGATTCAGTACCCGTTTCCTTGAGAAACTCGACATTTTATTTAAAATCGTCCAAAAAGTGATTTTTTTCGTTTTTCGCCTTTTTCTCACTGAAATATTGAGATTTCGACGAAAAGGGGTGTTATTCGTGATCAGCGGAATTTCTCCTTTTTCACATTGATATTTTGAGATTTCGACTAAAACTCGGTGTTATTCGTAATCAGCGGAAAATTTCCGATCGAATGGGGTATCGAAACATTGAAAAAAGCGAAAAAAAAAATTTTTTAATTTTTTGCCCACCTTTTCGAAAACCTAAAAATCTCGAAATTTCAAATGGTCATAACTTGGCTCCCGTTTCATCGATTTTGGGTTTTGACGTGCGTTTTCAAAACGTCTCGAGTAGACTTAGATAATGCATTTTGGATCATCCCGCTATCTCAATTATTGTAGCCGTGAGAGCAGGTTGAAAATCGGCGAAAAAAATGAGAAGGGGTATGTATGGAGAAATCCGCAAAAATCGATGGTCCGACTTTAAAAATCTGTGAAAAATCGAAAAATAATGATAGCGCAATGATTCAAGCGCCATTTTAAAGGGGTTTCGATCACGAAAAGAATGAGCACAGAGTGGGGTTCCAACTCCATCGGGAAGCAACGTTACAGCGATTTTAGTGAAGACACTTCTTTACGCCGAAATGCAAAACAATGTTGAATTTTTTAAATTTACTTTTAGGACGCTATATCGATGTATTTTGACTCGCTGATTACTGATTCAGTACCCGTTTCCTTGAGAAACTCGACATTTTATTTAAAATCGTCCAAAAAGTGATTTTTTTCGTTTTTCGCCTTTTTCTCACTGAAATATTGAGATTTCGACGAAAAGGGGTGTTATTCGTGATCAGCGGAATTTCTCCTTTTTCACATTGATATTTTGAGATTTCGACTAAAACTCGGTGTTATTCGTAATCAGCGGAAAATTTCCGATCGAATGGGGTATCGAAACATTGAAAAAAGCGAAAAAAAAAATTTTTTAATTTTTTGCCCACCTTTTCGAAAACCTAAAAATCTCGAAATTTCAAATGGTCATAACTTGGCTCCCGTTTCATCGATTTTGGGTTTTAACGTGCGTTTTCAAAACGTCTCGAGTAGACTTAGATAATGCATTTTGGATCATCCCGCTATCTCAATTATTGTAGCCGTGAGAGCAGGTTGAAAATCGGCGAAAAAAATGAGAAGGGGTATGTATGGAGAAATCCGCAAAAATCGATGGTCCGACTTTAAAAATCGGTGAAAAATCGAAAAATAATGATAGCGCAATGATTCAAGCGCCATTTTAAAGGGGTTTCGATCACGAAAAGAATGAGCACAGAGTGGGGTTCCAACTCCATCGGGAAGCAACGTTACAGCGATTTTAGTGAACACACTTCTTTACGCCGAAATGCAAAACAATGTTGAATTTTTTAAATTTACTTTTAGGACGCTATATCGATGTATTTTGACTCGCTGATTACTGATTCAGTACCCGTTTCCTTGAGAAACTCGACATTTTATTTAAAATCGTCCAAAAAGTGATTTTTTTCGTTTTTCGCCTTTTTCTCACTGAAATATTGAGATTTCGACGAAAAGGGGTGTTATTCGTGATCAGCGGAATTTCTCCTTTTTCACATTGATATTTTGAGATTTCGACTAAAACTCGGTGTTATTCGTAATCAGCGGAAAATTTCCGATCGAATGGGGTATCGAAACATTGAAAAAAGCGAAAAAAAAAATTTTTTAATTTTTTGCCCACCTTTTCGAAAACCTAAAAATCTCGAAATTTCAAATGGTCATAACTTGGCTCCCGTTTCATCGATTTTGGGTTTTGACGTGCGTTTTCAAAACGTCTCGAGTAGACTTAGATAATGCATTTTGGATCATCCCGCTATCTCAATTATTGTAGCCGTGAGAGCAGGTTGAAAATCGGCGAAAAAAATGAGAAGGGGTATGTATGGAGAAATCCGCAAAAATCGATGGTCCGACTTTAAAAATCTGTGAAAAATCGAAAAATAATGATAGCGCAATGATTCAAGCGCCATTTTAAAGGGGTTTCGATCACGAAAAGAATGAGCACAGAGTGGGGTTCCAACTCCATCGGGAAGCAACGTTACAGCGATTTTAGTGAAGACACTTCTTTACGCCGAAATGCAAAACAATGTTGAATTTTTTAAATTTACTTTTAGGACGCTATATCGATGTATTTTGACTCGCTGATTACTGATTCAGTACCCGTTTCCTTGAGAAACTCGACATTTTATTTAAAATCGTCCAAAAAGTGATTTTTTTCGTTTTTCGCCTTTTTCTCACTGAAATATTGAGATTTCGACGAAAAGGGGTGTTATTCGTGATCAGCGGAATTTCTCCTTTTTCACATTGATATTTTGAGATTTCGACTAAAACTCGGTGTTATTCGTAATCAGCGGAAAATTTCCGATCGAATGGGGTATCGAAACATTGAAAAAAGCGAAAAAAAAAATTTTTTAATTTTTTGCCCACCTTTTCGAAAACCTAAAAATCTCGAAATTTCAAATGGTCATAACTTGGCTCCCGTTTCATCGATTTTGGGTTTTGACGTGCGTTTTCAAAACGTCTCGAGTAGACTTAGATAATGCATTTTGGATCATCCCGCTATCTCAATTATTGTAGCCGTGAGAGCAGGTTGAAAATCGGCGAAAAAAATGAGAAGGGGTATGTATGGAGAAATCCGCAAAAATCGATGGTCCGACTTTAAAAATCTGTGAAAAATCGAAAAATAATGATAGCGCAATGATTCAAGCGCCATTTTAAAGGGGTTTCGATCACGAAAAGAATGAGCACAGAGTGGGGTTCCAACTCCATCGGGAAGCAACGTTACAGCGATTTTAGTGAAGACACTTCTTTACGCCGAAATGCAAAACAATGTTGAATTTTTTAAATTTACTTTTAGGACGCTATATCGATGTATTTTGACTCGCTGATTACTGATTCAGTACCCGTTTCCTTGAGAAACTCGACATTTTATTTAAAATCGTCCAAAAAGTGATTTTTTTCGTTTTTCGCCTTTTTCTCACTGAAATATTGAGATTTCGACGAAAAGGGGTGTTATTCGTGATCAGCGGAATTTCTCCCTTTTCACATTGATATTTTGAGATTTCGACTAAAACTCGGTGTTATTCGTAATCAGCGGAAAATTTCCGATCGAATGGGGTATCGAAACATTGAAAAAAGCGAAAAAAAAAATTTTTTAATTTTTTGCCCACCTTTTCGAAAACCTAAAAATCTCGAAATTTCAAATGGTCATAACTTGGCTCCCGTTTCATCGATTTTGGGTTTTAACGTGCGTTTTCAAAACGTCTCGAGTAGACTTAGATAATGCATTTTGGATCATCCCGCTATCTCAATTATTGTAGCCGTGAGAGCAGGTTGAAAATCGGCGAAAAAAATGAGAAGGGGTATGTATGGAGAAATCCGCAAAAATCGATGGTCCGACTTTAAAAATCTGTGAAAAATCGAAAAATAATGATAGCGCAATGATTCAAGCGCCATTTTAAAGGGGTTTCGATCACGAAAAGAATGAGCACAGAGTGGGGTTCCAACTCCATCGGGAAGCAACGTTACAGCGATTTTAGTGAAGACACTTCTTTACGCCGAAATGCAAAACAATGTTGAATTTTTTAAATTTACTTTTAGGACGCTATATCGATGTATTTTGACTCGCTGATTACTGATTCAGTACCCGTTTCCTTGAGAAACTCGACATTTTATTTAAAATCGTCCAAAAAGTGATTTTTTTCGTTTTTCGCCTTTTTCTCACTGAAATATTGAGATTTCGACGAAAAGGGGTGTTATTCGTGATCAGCGGAATTTCTCCTTTTTCACATTGATATTTTGAGATTTCGACTAAAACTCGGTGTTATTCGTAATCAGCGGAAAATTTCCGATCGAATGGGGTATCGAAACATTGAAAAAAGCGAAAAAAAAAATTTTTTAATTTTTTGCCCACCTTTTCGAAAACCTAAAAATCTCGAAATTTCAAATGGTCATAACTTGGCTCCCGTTTCATCGATTTTGGGTTTTAACGTGCGTTTTCAAAACGTCTCGAGTAGACTTAGATAATGCATTTTGGATCATCCCGCTATCTCAATTATTGTAGCCGTGAGAGCAGGTTGAAAATCGGCGAAAAAAATGAGAAGGGGTATGTATGGAGAAATCCGCAAAAATCGATGGTCCGACTTTAAAAATCGGTGAAAAATCGAAAAATAATGATAGCGCAATGATTCAAGCGCCATTTTAAAGGGGTTTCGATCACGAAAAGAATGAGCACAGAGTGGGGTTCCAACTCCATCGGGAAGCAACGTTACAGCGATTTTAGTGAAGACACTTCTTTACGCCGAAATGCAAAACAATGTTGAATTTTTTAAATTTACTTTTAGGACGCTATATCGATGTATTTTGACTCGCTGATTACTGATTCAGTACCCGTTTCCTTGAGAAACTCGACATTTTATTTAAAATCGTCCAAAAAGTGATTTTTTTCGTTTTTCGCCTTTTTCTCACTGAAATATTGAGATTTCGACGAAAAGGGGTGTTATTCGTGATCAGCGGAATTTCTCCTTTTTCACATTGATATTTTGAGATTTCGACTAAAACTCGGTGTTATTCGTAATCAGCGGAAAATTTCCGATCGAATGGGGTATCGAAACATTGAAAAAAGCGAAAAAAAAAATTTTTTAATTTTTTGCCCACCTTTTCGAAAACCTAAAAATCTCGAAATTTCAAATGGTCATAACTTGGCTCCCGTTTCATCGATTTTGGGTTTTGACGTGCGTTTTCAAAACGTCTCGAGTAGACTTAGATAATGCATTTTGGATCATCCCGCTATCTCAATTATTGTAGCCGTGAGAGCAGGTTGAAAATCGGCGAAAAAAATGAGAAGGGGTATGTATGGAGAAATCCGCAAAAATCGATGGTCCGACTTTAAAAATCGGTGAAAAATCGAAAAATAATGATAGCGCAATGATTCAAGCGCCATTTTAAAGGGGTTTCGATCACGAAAAGAATGAGCACAGAGTGGAGTTCCAACTCCATCGGGAAGCAACGTTACAGCGATTTTAGTGAAGACACTTCTTTACGCCGAAATGCAAAACAATGTTGAATTTTTTAAATTTACTTTTAGGACGCTATATCGATGTATTTTGACTCGCTGTTTACTGATTCAGTACCCGTTTCCTTGAGAAACTCGACATTTTATTTAAAAACGTCCAAAAAGTGATTTTTTTCGTTTTTCGCCTTTTTCTCACTGAAATATTGAGATTTCGACGAAAAGGGGTGTTATTCGTGATCAGCGGAATTTCTCCTTTTTCACATTGATATTTTGAGATTTCGACTAAAACTCGGTGTTATTCGTAATCAGCGGAAAATTTCCGATCGAATGGGGTATCGAAACATTGAAAAAAGCGAAAAAAAAAATTTTTTAATTTTTTGCCCACCTTTTCGAAAACCTAAAAATCTCGAAATTTCAAATGGTCATAACTTGGCTCTTGTTTCATCGATTTTGGGTTTTGACGTGCGTTTTCAAGACGTCTCGAGTAGACTTAGATAATGCATTTTGGATCATCCCGCTATCTCAATTATTGTAGCTGTGAGAGCAGGTTGAAAATCGGCGAAAAAAATGAGAAGGGGTATGTATGGAGAAATCCGCAAAAATCGATGGTCCGACTTTAAAAATCTGTGAAAAATCGAAAAATAATGATAGCGCAATGATTCAAGCGCCATTTTAAAGGGGTTTCGATCACGAAAAGAATGAGCACAGAGTGGGGTTCCAACTCCATCGGGAAGCAACGTTACAGCGATTTTAGTGAAGACACTTCTTTACGCCGAAATGCAAAACAATGTTGAATTTTTTAAATTTACTTTTAGGACGCTATATCGATGTATTTTGACTCGCTGATTACTGATTCAGTACCCGTTTCCTTGAGAAACTCGACATTTTATTTAAAATCGTCCAAAAAGTGATTTTTTTCGTTTTTCGCCTTTTTCTCACTGAAATATTGAGATTTCGACGAAAAGGGGTGTTATTCGTGATCAGCGGAATTTCTCCTTTTTCACATTGATATTTTGAGATTTCGACTAAAACTCGGTGTTATTCGTAATCAGCGGAAAATTTCCGATCGAATGGGGTATCGAAACATTGAAAAAAGCGAAAAAAAAAATTTTTTAATTTTTTGCCCACCTTTTCGAAAACCTAAAAATCTCGAAATTTCAAATGGTCATAACTTGGCTCCCGTTTCATCGATTTTGGGTTTTGACGTGCGTTTTCAAAACGTCTCGAGTAGACTTAGATAATGCATTTTGGATCATCCCGCTATCTCAATTATTGTAGCCGTGAGAGCAGGTTGAAAATCGGCGAAAAAAATGAGAAGGGGTATGTATGGAGAAATCCGCAAAAATCGATGGTCCGACTTTAAAAATCTGTGAAAAATCGAAAAATAATGATAGCGCAATGATTCAAGCGCCATTTTAAAGGGGTTTCGATCACGAAAAGAATGAGCACAGAGTGGGGTTCCAACTCCATCGGGAAGCAACGTTACAGCGATTTTAGTGAAGACACTTCTTTACGCCGAAATGCAAAACAATGTTGAATTTTTTAAATTTACTTTTAGGACGCTATATCGATGTATTTTGACTCGCTGATTACTGATTCAGTACCCGTTTCCTTGAGAAACTCGACATTTTATTTAAAATCGTCCAAAAAGTGATTTTTTTCGTTTTTCGCCTTTTTCTCACTGAAATATTGAGATTTCGACGAAAAGGGGTGTTATTCGTGATCAGCGGAATTTCTCCTTTTTCACATTGATATTTTGAGATTTCGACTAAAACTCGGTGTTATTCGTAATCAGCGGAAAATTTCCGATCGAATGGGGTATCGAAACATTGAAAAAAGCGAAAAAAAAAATTTTTTAATTTTTTGCCCACCTTTTCGAAAACCTAAAAATCTCGAAATTTCAAATGGTCATAACTTGGCTCCCGTTTCATCGATTTTGGGTTTTAACGTGCGTTTTCAAAACGTCTCGAGTAGACTTAGATAATGCATTTTGGATCATCCCGCTATCTCAATTATTGTAGCCGTGAGAGCAGGTTGAAAATCGGCGAAAAAAATGAGAAGGGGTATGTATGGAGAAATCCGCAAAAATCGATGGTCCGACTTTAAAAATCGGTGAAAAATCGAAAAATAATGATAGCGCAATGATTCAAGCGCCATTTTAAAGGGGTTTCGATCACGAAAAGAATGAGCACAGAGTGGGGTTCCAACTCCATCGGGAAGCAACGTTACAGCGATTTTAGTGAAGACACTTCTTTACGCCGAAATGCAAAACAATGTTGAATTTTTTAAATTTACTTTTAGGACGCTATATCGATGTATTTTGACTCGCTGATTACTGATTCAGTACCCGTTTCCTTGAGAAACTCGACATTTTATTTAAAATCGTCCAAAAAGTGATTTTTTTCGTTTTTCGCCTTTTTCTCACTGAAATATTGAGATTTCGACGAAAAGGGGTGTTATTCGTGATCAGCGGAATTTCTCCTTTTTCACATTGATATTTTGAGATTTCGACTAAAACTCGGTGTTATTCGTAATCAGCGGAAAATTTCCGATCGAATGGGGTATCGAAACATTGAAAAAAGCGAAAAAAAAAATTTTTTAATTTTTTGCCCACCTTTTCGAAAACCTAAAAATCTCGAAATTTCAAATGGTCATAACTTGGCTCCCGTTTCATCGATTTTGGGTTTTAACGTGCGTTTTCAAAACGTCTCGAGTAGACTTAGATAATGCATTTTGGATCATCCCGCTATCTCAATTATTGTAGCCGTGAGAGCAGGTTGAAAATCGGCGAAAAAAATGAGAAGGGGTATGTATGGAGAAATCCGCAAAAATCGATGGTCCGACTTTAAAAATCGGTGAAAAATCGAAAAATAATGATAGCGCAATGATTCAAGCGCCATTTTAAAGGGGTTTCGATCACGAAAAGAATGAGCACAGAGTGGGGTTCCAACTCCATCGGGAAGCAACGTTACAGCGATTTTAGTGAAGACACTTCTTTACGCCGAAATGCAAAACAATGTTGAATTTTTTAAATTTACTTTTAGGACGCTATATCGATGTATTTTGACTCGCTGATTACTGATTCAGTACCCGTTTCCTTGAGAAACTCGACATTTTATTTAAAATCGTCCAAAAAGTGATTTTTTTCGTTTTTCGCCTTTTTCTCACTGAAATATTGAGATTTCGACGAAAAGGGGTGTTATTCGTGATCAGCGGAATTTCTCCTTTTTCACATTGATATTTTGAGATTTCGACTAAAACTCGGTGTTATTCGTAATCAGCGGAAAATTTCCGATCGAATGGGGTATCGAAACATTGAAAAAAGCGAAAAAAAAAATTTTTTAATTTTTTGCCCACCTTTTCGAAAACCTAAAAATCTCGAAATTTCAAATGGTCATAACTTGGCTCCCGTTTCATCGATTTTGGGTTTTGACGTGCGTTTTCAAAACGTCTCGAGTAGACTTAGATAATGCATTTTGGATCATCCCGCTATCTCAATTATTGTAGCCGTGAGAGCAGGTTGAAAATCGGCGAAAAAAATGAGAAGGGGTATGTATGGAGAAATCCGCAAAAATCGATGGTCCGACTTTAAAAATCTGTGAAAAATCGAAAAATAATGATAGCGCAATGATTCAAGCGCCATTTTAAAGGGGTTTCGATCACGAAAAGAATGAGCACAGAGTGGGGTTCCAACTCCATCGGGAAGCAACGTTACAGCGATTTTAGTGAAGACACTTCTTTACGCCGAAATGCAAAACAATGTTGAATTTTTTAAATTTACTTTTAGGACGCTATATCGATGTATTTTGACTCGCTGATTACTGATTCAGTACCCGTTTCCTTGAGAAACTCGACATTTTATTTAAAATCGTCCAAAAAGTGATTTTTTTCGTTTTTCGCCTTTTTCTCACTGAAATATTGAGATTTCGACGAAAAGGGGTGTTATTCGTGATCAGCGGAATTTCTCCTTTTTCACATTGATATTTTGAGATTTCGACTAAAACTCGGTGTTATTCGTAATCAGCGGAAAATTTCCGATCGAATGGGGTATCGAAACATTGAAAAAAGCGAAAAAAAAAATTTTTTAATTTTTTGCCCACCTTTTCGAAAACCTAAAAATCTCGAAATTTCAAATGGTCATAACTTGGCTCCCGTTTCATCGATTTTGGGTTTTAACGTGCGTTTTCAAAACGTCTCGAGTAGACTTAGATAATGCATTTTGGATCATCCCGCTATCTCAATTATTGTAGCCGTGAGAGCAGGTTGAAAATCGGCGAAAAAAATGAGAAGGGGTATGTATGGAGAAATCCGCAAAAATCGATGGTCCGACTTTAAAAATCGGTGAAAAATCGAAAAATAATGATAGCGCAATGATTCAAGCGCCATTTTAAAGGGGTTTCGATCACGAAAAGAATGAGCACAGAGTGGGGTTCCAACTCCATCGGGAAGCAACGTTACAGCGATTTTAGTGAAGACACTTCTTTACGCCGAAATGCAAAACAATGTTGAATTTTTTAAATTTACTTTTAGGACGCTATATCGATGTATTTTGACTCGCTGATTACTGATTCAGTACCCGTTTCCTTGAGAAACTCGACATTTTATTTAAAATCGTCCAAAAAGTGATTTTTTTCGTTTTTCGCCTTTTTCTCACTGAAATATTGAGATTTCGACGAAAAGGGGTGTTATTCGTGATCAGCGGAATTTCTCCTTTTTCACATTGATATTTTGAGATTTCGACTAAAACTCGGTGTTATTCGTAATCAGCGGAAAATTTCCGATCGAATGGGGTATCGAAACATTGAAAAAAGCGAAAAAAAAAATTTTTTAATTTTTTGCCCACCTTTTCGAAAACCTAAAAATCTCGAAATTTCAAATGGTCATAACTTGGCTCCCGTTTCATCGATTTTGGGTTTTGACGTGCGTTTTCAAAACGTCTCGAGTAGACTTAGATAATGCATTTTGGATCATCCCGCTATCTCAATTATTGTAGCCGTGAGAGCAGGTTGAAAATCGGCGAAAAAAATGAGAAGGGGTATGTATGGAGAAATCCGCAAAAATCGATGGTCCGACTTTAAAAATCGGTGAAAAATCGAAAAATAATGATAGCGCAATGATTCAAGCGCCATTTTAAAGGGGTTTCGATCACGAAAAGAATGAGCACAGAGTGGGGTTCCAACTCCATCGGGAAGCAACGTTACAGCGATTTTAGTGAAGACACTTCTTTACGCCGAAATGCAAAACAATGTTGAATTTTTTAAATTTACTTTTAGGACGCTATATCGATGTATTTTGACTCGCTGATTACTGATTCAGTACCCGTTTCCTTGAGAAACTCGACATTTTATTTAAAATCGTCCAAAAAGTGATTTTTTTCGTTTTTCGCCTTTTTCTCACTGAAATATTGAGATTTCGACGAAAAGGGGTGTTATTCGTGATCAGCGGAATTTCTCCTTTTTCACATTGATATTTTGAGATTTCGACTAAAACTCGGTGTTATTCGTAATCAGCGGAAAATTTCCGATCGAATGGGGTATCGAAACATTGAAAAAAGCGAAAAAAAAAATTTTTTAATTTTTTGCCCACCTTTTCGAAAACCTAAAAATCTCGAAATTTCAAATGGTCATAACTTGGCTCCCGTTTCATCGATTTTGGGTTTTGACGTGCGTTTTCAAAACGTCTCGAGTAGACTTAGATAATGCATTTTGGATCATCCCGCTATCTCAATTATTGTAGCCGTGAGAGCAGGTTGAAAATCGGCGAAAAAAATGAGAAGGGGTATGTATGGAGAAATCCGCAAAAATCGATGGTCCGACTTTAAAAATCTGTGAAAAATCGAAAAATAATGATAGCGCAATGATTCAAGCGCCATTTTAAAGGGGTTTCGATCACGAAAAGAATGAGCACAGAGTGGGGTTCCAACTCCATCGGGAAGCAACGTTACAGCGATTTTAGTGAAGACACTTCTTTACGCCGAAATGCAAAACAATGTTGAATTTTTTAAATTTACTTTTAGGACGCTATATCGATGTATTTTGACTCGCTGATTACTGATTCAGTACCCGTTTCCTTGAGAAACTCGACATTTTATTTAAAATCGTCCAAAAAGTGATTTTTTTCGTTTTTCGCCTTTTTCTCACTGAAATATTGAGATTTCGACGAAAAGGGGTGTTATTCGTGATCAGCGGAATTTCTCCTTTTTCACATTGATATTTTGAGATTTCGACTAAAACTCGGTGTTATTCGTAATCAGCGGAAAATTTCCGATCGAATGGGGTATCGAAACATTGAAAAAAGCGAAAAAAAAAATTTTTTAATTTTTTGCCCACCTTTTCGAAAACCTAAAAATCTCGAAATTTCAAATGGTCATAACTTGGCTCCCGTTTCATCGATTTTGGGTTTTGACGTGCGTTTTCAAAACGTCTCGAGTAGACTTAGATAATGCATTTTGGATCATCCCGCTATCTCAATTATTGTAGCCGTGAGAGCAGGTTGAAAATCGGCGAAAAAAATGAGAAGGGGTATGTATGGAGAAATCCGCAAAAATCGATGGTCCGACTTTAAAAATCTGTGAAAAATCGAAAAATAATGATAGCGCAATGATTCAAGCGCCATTTTAAAGGGGTTTCGATCACGAAAAGAATGAGCACAGAGTGGGGTTCCAACTCCATCGGGAAGCAACGTTACAGCGATTTTAGTGAAGACACTTCTTTACGCCGAAATGCAAAACAATGTTGAATTTTTTAAATTTACTTTTAGGACGCTATATCGATGTATTTTGACTCGCTGATTACTGATTCAGTACCCGTTTCCTTGAGAAACTCGACATTTTATTTAAAATCGTCCAAAAAGTGATTTTTTTCGTTTTTCGCCTTTTTCTCACTGAAATATTGAGATTTCGACGAAAAGGGGTGTTATTCGTGATCAGCGGAATTTCTCCTTTTTCACATTGATATTTTGAGATTTCGACTAAAACTCGGTGTTATTCGTAATCAGCGGAAAATTTCCGATCGAATGGGGTATCGAAACATTGAAAGAAGCGAAAAAAAAAATTTTTTAATTTTTTGCCCACCTTTTCGAAAACCTAAAAATCTCGAAATTTCAAATGGTCATAACTTGGCTCCCGTTTCATCGATTTTGGGTTTTGACGTGCGTTTTCAAAACGTCTCGAGTAGACTTAGATAATGCATTTTAGATCATCCCGCTATCTCAATTATTGTAGCCGTGAGAGCAGGTTGAAAATCGGCGAAAAAAATGAGAAGGGGTATGTATGGAGAAATCCGCAAAAATCGATGGTCCGACTTTAAAAATCTGTGAAAAATCGAAAAATAATGATAGCGCAATGATTCAAGCGCCATTTTAAAGGGGTTTCGATCACGAAAAGAATGAGCACAGAGTGGGGTTCCAACTCCATCGGGAAGCAACGTTACAGCGATTTTAGTGAAGACACTTCTTTACGCCGAAATGCAAAACAATGTTGAATTTTTTAAATTTACTTTTAGGACGCTATATCGATGTATTTTGACTCGCTGATTACTGATTCAGTACCCGTTTCCTTGAGAAACTCGACATTTTATTTAAAATCGTCCAAAAAGTGATTTTTTTCGTTTTTCGCCTTTTTCTCACTGAAATATTGAGATTTCGACGAAAAGGGGTGTTATTCGTGATCAGCGGAATTTCTCCTTTTTCACATTGATATTTTGAGATTTCGACTAAAACTCGGTGTTATTCGTAATCAGCGGAAAATTTCCGATCGAATGGGGTATCGAAACATTGAAAAAAGCGAAAAAAAAAATTTTTTAATTTTTTGCCCACCTTTTCGAAAACCTAAAAATCTCGAAATTTCAAATGGTCATAACTTGGCTCCCGTTTCATCGATTTTGGGTTTTGACGTGCGTTTTCAAAACGTCTCGAGTAGACTTAGGATAATGCATATTGGATCATCCCGCTATCTCAATTATTGTAGCCGTGAGAGCAGGTTGAAAATCGGCGAAAAAAATGAGAAGGGGTATGTATGGAGAAATCCGCAAAAATCGATGGTCCGACTTTAAAAATCGGTGAAAAATCGAAAAATAATGATAGCGCAATGATTCAAGCGCCATTTTAAAGGGGTTTCGATCACGAAAAGAATGAGCACAGAGTGGGGTTCCAACTCCATCGGGAAGCAACGTTACAGCGATTTTAGTGAAGACACTTCTTTACGCCGAAATGCAAAACAATGTTGAATTTTTTAAATTTACTTTTAGGACGCTATATCGATGTATTTTGACTCGCTGATTACTGATTCAGTACCCGTTTCCTTGAGAAACTCGACATTTTATTTAAAATCGTCCAAAAAGTGATTTTTTTCGTTTTTCGCCTTTTTCTCACTGAAATATTGAGATTTCGACGAAAAGGGGTGTTATTCGTGATCAGCGGAATTTCTCCTTTTTCACATTGATATTTTGAGATTTCGACTAAAACTCGGTGTTATTCGTAATCAGCGGAAAATTTCCGATCGAATGGGGTATCGAAACATTGAAAAAAGCGAAAAAAAAAATTTTTTAATTTTTTGCCCACCTTTTCGAAAACCTAAAAATCTCGAAATTTCAAATGGTCATAACTTGGCTCCCGTTTCATCGATTTTGGGTTTTGACGTGCGTTTTCAAAACGTCTCGAGTAGACTTAGATAATGCATTTTGGATCATCCCGCTATCTCAATTATTGTAGCCGTGAGAGCAGGTTGAAAATCGGCGAAAAAAATGAGAAGGGGTATGTATGGAGAAATCCGCAAAAATCGATGGTCCGACTTTAAAAATCTGTGAAAAATCGAAAAATAATGATAGCGCAATGATTCAAGCGCCATTTTAAAGGGGTTTCGATCACGAAAAGAATGAGCACAGAGTGGGGTTCCAACTCCATCGGGAAGCAACGTTACAGCGATTTTAGTGAAGACACTTCTTTACGCCGAAATGCAAAACAATGTTGAATTTTTTAAATTTACTTTTAGGACGCTATATCGATGTATTTTGACTCGCTGATTACTGATTCAGTACCCGTTTCCTTGAGAAACTCGACATTTTATTTAAAATCGTCCAAAAAGTGATTTTTTTCGTTTTTCGCCTTTTTCTCACTGAAATATTGAGATTTCGACGAAAAGGGGTGTTATTCGTGATCAGCGGAATTTCTCCTTTTTCACATTGATATTTTGAGATTTCGACTAAAACTCGGTGTTATTCGTAATCAGCGGAAAATTTCCGATCGAATGGGGTATCGAAACATTGAAAAAAGCGAAAAAAAAAATTTTTTTAATTTTTTGCCCACCTTTTCGAAAACCTAAAAATCTCGAAATTTCAAATGGTCATAACTTGGCTCCCGTTTCATCGATTTTGGGTTTTGACGTGCGTTTTCAAAACGTCTCGAGTAGACTTAGATAATGCATTTTGGATCATCCCGCTATCTCAATTATTGTAGCCGTGAGAGCAGGTTGAAAATCGGCGAAAAAAATGAGAAGGGGTATGTATGGAGAAATCCGCAAAAATCGATGGTCCGACTTTAAAAATCGGTGAAAAATCGAAAAATAATGATAGCGCAATGATTCAAGCGCCATTTTAAAGGGGTTTCGATCACGAAAAGAATGAGCACAGAGTGGGGTTCCAACTCCATCGGGAAGCAACGTTACAGCGATTTTAGTGAAGACACTTCTTTACGCCGAAATGCAAAACAATGTTGAATTTTTTAAATTTACTTTTAGGACGCTATATCGATGTATTTTGACTCGCTGATTACTGATTCAGTACCCGTTTCCTTGAGAAACTCGACATTTTATTTAAAATCGGCCAAAAAGTGATTTTTTTCGTTTTTCGCCTTTTTCTCACTGAAATATTGAGATTTCGACGAAAAGGGGTGTTATTCGTGATCAGCGGAATTTCTCCTTCTTCACATTGATATTTTGAGATTTCGACTAAAACTCGGTGTTATTCGTAATCAGCGGAAAATTTCCGATCGAATGGGGTATCGAAACATTGAAAAAAGCGAAAAAAAAATTTTTTAATTTTTTGCCCACCTTTTCGAAAACCTAAAAATCTCGAAATTTCAAATGGTCATAACTTGGCTCCCGTTTCATCGATTTTGGGTTTTGACGTGCGTTTTCAAAACGTCTCGAGTAGACTTAGATAATGCATTTTGGATCATCCCGCTATCTCAATTATTGTAGCCGTGAGAGCAGGTTGAAAATCGGCGAGAAAAATGAGAAGGGGTATGTATGGAGAAATCCGCAAAAATCGATGGTCCGACTTTAAAAATCGGTGAAAAATCGAAAAATAATGATAGCGCAATGATTCAAGCGCCATTTTAAAGGGGTTTCGATCACGAAAAGAATGAGCACAGAGTGGGGTTCCAACTCCATCGGGAAGCAACGTTACAGCGATTTTAGTGAAGACACTTCGTTACGCCGAAATGCAAAACAATGTTGAATTTTTTAAATTTACTTTTAGGACGCTATATCGATGTATTTTGACTCGCTGATTACTGATTCAGTACCCGTTTCCTTGAGAAACTCGACATTTTATTTAAAATCGTCCAAAAAGTGATTTTTTTCGTTTTTCGCCTTTTTCTCACTGAAATATTGAGATTTCGACGAAAAGGGGTGTTATTCGTGATCAGCGGAATTTCTCCTTTTTCACATTGATATTTTGAGATTTCGACTAAAACTCGGTGTTATTCGTAATCAGCGGAAAATTTCCGATCGAATGGGGTATCGAAACATTGAAAAAAGCGAAAAAAAAAATTTTTTAATTTTTTGCCCACCTTTTCGAAAACCTAAAAATCTCGAAATTTCAAATGGTCATAACTTGGCTCCCGTTTCATCGATTTTGGGTTTTGACGTGCGTTTTCAAAACGTCTCGAGTAGACTTAGATAATGCATTTTGGATCATCCCGCTATCTCAATTATTGTAGCCGTGAGAGCAGGTTGAAAATCGGCGAAAAAAATGAGAAGGGGTATGTATGGAGAAATCCGCAAAAATCGATGGTCCGACTTTAAAAATCTGTGAAAAATCGAAAAATAATGATAGCGCAATGATTCAAGCGCCATTTTAAAGGGGTTTCGATCACGAAAAGAATGAGCACAGAGTGGGGTTCCAACTCCATCGGGAAGCAACGTTACAGCGATTTTAGTGAAGACACTTCTTTACGCCGAAATGCAAAACAATGTTGAATTTTTTAAATTTACTTTTAGGACGCTATATCGATGTATTTTGACTCGCTGATTACTGATTCAGTACCCGTTTCCTTGAGAAACTCGACATTTTATTTAAAATCGTCCAAAAAGTGATTTTTTTCGTTTTTCGCCTTTTTCTCACTGAAATATTGAGATTTCGACGAAAAGGGGTGTTATTCGTGATCAGCGGAATTTCTCCTTTTTCACATTGATATTTTGAGATTTCGACTAAAACTCGGTGTTATTCGTAATCAGCGGAAAATTTCCGATCGAATGGGGTATCGAAACATTGAAAAAAGCGAAAAAAAAAATTTTTTAATTTTTTGCCCACCTTTTCGAAAACCTAAAAATCTCGAAATTTCAAATGGTCATAACTTGGCTCTTGTTTCATCGATTTTGGGTTTTGACGTGCGTTTTCAAAACGTCTCGAGTAGACTTAGATAATGCATTTTGGATCATCCCGCTATCTCAATTATTGTAGCCGTGAGAGCAGGTTGAAAATCGGCGAAAAAAATGAGAAGGGGTATGTATGGAGAAATCCGCAAAAATCGATGGTCCGACTTTAAAAATCTGTGAAAAATCGAAAAATAATGATAGCGCAATGATTCAAGCGCCATTTTAAAGGGGTTTCGATCACGAAAAGAATGAGCACAGAGTGGGGTTCCAACTCCATCGGGAAGCAACGTTACAGCGATTTTAGTGAAGACACTTCTTTACGCCGAAATGCAAAACAATGTTGAATTTTTTAAATTTACTTTTAGGACGCTATATCGATGTATTTTGACTCGCTGATTACTGATTCAGTACCCGTTTCCTTGAGAAACTCGACATTTTATTTAAAATCGTCCAAAAAGTGATTTTTTTCGTTTTTCGCCTTTTTCTCACTGAAATATTGAGATTTCGACGAAAAGGGGTGTTATTCGTGATCAGCGGAATTTCTCCTTTTTCACATTGATATTTTGAGATTTCGACTAAAACTCGGTGTTATTCGTAATCAGCGGAAAATTTCCGATCGAATGGGGTATCGAAACATTGAAAGAAGCGAAAAAAAAAATTTTTTAATTTTTTGCCCACCTTTTCGAAAACCTAAAAATCTCGAAATTTCAAATGGTCATAACTTGGCTCCCGTTTCATCGATTTTGGGTTTTGACGTGCGTTTTCAAAACGTCTCGAGTAGACTTAGATAATGCATTTTAGATCATCCCGCTATCTCAATTATTGTAGCCGTGAGAGCAGGTTGAAAATCGGCGAAAAAAATGAGAAGGGGTATGTATGGAGAAATCCGCAAAAATCGATGGTCCGACTTTAAAAATCTGTGAAAAATCGAAAAATAATGATAGCGCAATGATTCAAGCGCCATTTTAAAGGGGTTTCGATCACGAAAAGAATGAGCACAGAGTGGGGTTCCAACTCCATCGGGAAGCAACGTTACAGCGATTTTAGTGAAGACACTTCTTTACGCCGAAATGCAAAACAATGTTGAATTTTTTAAATTTACTTTTAGGACGCTATATCGATGTATTTTGACTCGCTGATTACTGATTCAGTACCCGTTTCCTTGAGAAACTCGACATTTTATTTAAAATCGTCCAAAAAGTGATTTTTTTCGTTTTTCGCCTTTTTCTCACTGAAATATTGAGATTTCGACGAAAAGGGGTGTTATTCGTGATCAGCGGAATTTCTCCTTTTTCACATTGATATTTTGAGATTTCGACTAAAACTCGGTGTTATTCGTAATCAGCGGAAAATTTCCGATCGAATGGGGTATCGAAACATTGAAAAAAGCGAAAAAAAAAATTTTTTAATTTTTTGCCCACCTTTTCGAAAACCTAAAAATCTCGAAATTTCAAATGGTCATAACTTGGCTCCCGTTTCATCGATTTTGGGTTTTGACGTGCGTTTTCAAAACGTCTCGAGTAGACTTAGATAATGCATTTTGGATCATCCCGCTATCTCAATTATTGTAGCCGTGAGAGCAGGTTGAAAATCGGCGAAAAAAATGAGAAGGGGTATGTATGGAGAAATCCGCAAAAATCGATGGTCCGACTTTAAAAATCTGTGAAAAATCGAAAAATAATGATAGCGCAATGATTCAAGCGCCATTTTAAAGGGGTTTCGATCACGAAAAGAATGAGCACAGAGTGGGGTTCCAACTCCATCGGGAAGCAACGTTACAGCGATTTTAGTGAAGACACTTCTTTACGCCGAAATGCAAAACAATGTTGAATTTTTTAAATTTACTTTTAGGACGCTATATCGATGTATTTTGACTCGCTGATTACTGATTCAGTACCCGTTTCCTTGAGAAACTCGACATTTTATTTAAAATCGTCCAAAAAGTGATTTTTTTCGTTTTTCGCCTTTTTCTCACTGAAATATTGAGATTTCGACGAAAAGGGGTGTTATTCGTGATCAGCGGAATTTCTCCTTTTTCACATTGATATTTTGAGATTTCGACTAAAACTCGGTGTTATTCGTAATCAGCGGAAAATTTCCGATCGAATGGGGTATCGAAACATTGAAAAAAGCGAAAAAAAAAATTTTTTTAATTTTTTGCCCACCTTTTCGAAAACCTAAAAATCTCGAAATTTCAAATGGTCATAACTTGGCTCCCGTTTCATCGATTTTGGGTTTTGACGTGCGTTTTCAAAACGTCTCGAGTAGACTTAGATAATGCATTTTGGATCATCCCGCTATCTCAATTATTGTAGCCGTGAGAGCAGGTTGAAAATCGGCGAAAAAAATGAGAAGGGGTATGTATGGAGAAATCCGCAAAAATCGATGGTCCGACTTTAAAAATCGGTGAAAAATCGAAAAATAATGATAGCGCAATGATTCAAGCGCCATTTTAAAGGGGTTTCGATCACGAAAAGAATGAGCACAGAGTGGGGTTCCAACTCCATCGGGAAGCAACGTTACAGCGATTTTAGTGAAGACACTTCTTTACGCCGAAATGCAAAACAATGTTGAATTTTTTAAATTTACTTTTAGGACGCTATATCGATGTATTTTGACTCGCTGATTACTGATTCAGTACCCGTTTCCTTGAGAAACTCGACATTTTATTTAAAATCGGCCAAAAAGTGATTTTTTTCGTTTTTCGCCTTTTTCTCACTGAAATATTGAGATTTCGACGAAAAGGGGTGTTATTCGTGATCAGCGGAATTTCTCCTTCTTCACATTGATATTTTGAGATTTCGACTAAAACTCGGTGTTATTCGTAATCAGCGGAAAATTTCCGATCGAATGGGGTATCGAAACATTGAAAAAAGCGAAAAAAAAATTTTTTAATTTTTTGCCCACCTTTTCGAAAACCTAAAAATCTCGAAATTTCAAATGGTCATAACTTGGCTCCCGTTTCATCGATTTTGGGTTTTGACGTGCGTTTTCAAAACGTCTCGAGTAGACTTAGATAATGCATTTTGGATCATCCCGCTATCTCAATTATTGTAGCCGTGAGAGCAGGTTGAAAATCGGCGAGAAAAATGAGAAGGGGTATGTATGGAGAAATCCGCAAAAATCGATGGTCCGACTTTAAAAATCGGTGAAAAATCGAAAAATAATGATAGCGCAATGATTCAAGCGCCATTTTAAAGGGGTTTCGATCACGAAAAGAATGAGCACAGAGTGGGGTTCCAACTCCATCGGGAAGCAACGTTACAGCGATTTTAGTGAAGACACTTCGTTACGCCGAAATGCAAAACAATGTTGAATTTTTTAAATTTACTTTTAGGACGCTATATCGATGTATTTTGACTCGCTGATTACTGATTCAGTACCCGTTTCCTTGAGAAACTCGACATTTTATTTAAAATCGTCCAAAAAGTGATTTTTTTCGTTTTTCGCCTTTTTCTCACTGAAATATTGAGATTTCGACGAAAAGGGGTGTTATTCGTGATCAGCGGAATTTCTCCTTTTTCACATTGATATTTTGAGATTTCGACTAAAACTCGGTGTTATTCGTAATCAGCGGAAAATTTCCGATCGAATGGGGTATCGAAACATTGAAAAAAGCGAAAAAAAAAATTTTTTAATTTTTTGCCCACCTTTTCGAAAACCTAAAAATCTCGAAATTTCAAATGGTCATAACTTGGCTCCCGTTTCATCGATTTTGGGTTTTGACGTGCGTTTTCAAAACGTCTCGAGTAGACTTAGATAATGCATTTTGGATCATCCCGCTATCTCAATTATTGTAGCCGTGAGAGCAGGTTGAAAATCGGCGAAAAAAATGAGAAGGGGTATGTATGGAGAAATCCGCAAAAATCGATGGTCCGACTTTAAAAATCTGTGAAAAATCGAAAAATAATGATAGCGCAATGATTCAAGCGCCATTTTAAAGGGGTTTCGATCACGAAAAGAATGAGCACAGAGTGGGGTTCCAACTCCATCGGGAAGCAACGTTACAGCGATTTTAGTGAAGACACTTCTTTACGCCGAAATGCAAAACAATGTTGAATTTTTTAAATTTACTTTTAGGACGCTATATCGATGTATTTTGACTCGCTGATTACTGATTCAGTACCCGTTTCCTTGAGAAACTCGACATTTTATTTAAAATCGTCCAAAAAGTGATTTTTTTCGTTTTTCGCCTTTTTCTCACTGAAATATTGAGATTTCGACGAAAAGGGGTGTTATTCGTGATCAGCGGAATTTCTCCTTTTTCACATTGATATTTTGAGATTTCGACTAAAACTCGGTGTTATTCGTAATCAGCGGAAAATTTCCGATCGAATGGGGTATCGAAACATTGAAAAAAGCGAAAAAAAAAATTTTTTAATTTTTTGCCCACCTTTTCGAAAACCTAAAAATCTCGAAATTTCAAATGGTCATAACTTGGCTCTTGTTTCATCGATTTTGGGTTTTGACGTGCGTTTTCAAAACGTCTCGAGTAGACTTAGATAATGCATTTTGGATCATCCCGCTATCTCAATTATTGTAGCCGTGAGAGCAGGTTGAAAATCGGCGAAAAAAATGAGAAGGGGTATGTATGGAGAAATCCGCAAAAATCGATGGTCCGACTTTAAAAATCTGTGAAAAATCGAAAAATAATGATAGCGCAATGATTCAAGCGCCATTTTAAAGGGGTTTCGATCACGAAAAGAATGAGCACAGAGTGGGGTTCCAACTCCATCGGGAAGCAACGTTACAGCGATTTTAGTGAAGACACTTCTTTACGCCGAAATGCAAAACAATGTTGAATTTTTTAAATTTACTTTTAGGACGCTATATCGATGTATTTTGACTCGCTGATTACTGATTCAGTACCCGTTTCCTTGAGAAACTCGACATTTTATTTAAAATCGTCCAAAAAGTGATTTTTTTCGTTTTTCGCCTTTTTCTCACTGAAATATTGAGATTTCGACGAAAAGGGGTGTTATTCGTGATCAGCGGAATTTCTCCTTTTTCACATTGATATTTTGAGATTTCGACTAAAACTCGGTGTTATTCGTAATCAGCGGAAAATTTCCGATCGAATGGGGTATCGAAACATTGAAAGAAGCGAAAAAAAAAATTTTTTAATTTTTTGCCCACCTTTTCGAAAACCTAAAAATCTCGAAATTTCAAATGGTCATAACTTGGCTCCCGTTTCATCGATTTTGGGTTTTGACGTGCGTTTTCAAAACGTCTCGAGTAGACTTAGATAATGCATTTTAGATCATCCCGCTATCTCAATTATTGTAGCCGTGAGAGCAGGTTGAAAATCGGCGAAAAAAATGAGAAGGGGTATGTATGGAGAAATCCGCAAAAATCGATGGTCCGACTTTAAAAATCTGTGAAAAATCGAAAAATAATGATAGCGCAATGATTCAAGCGCCATTTTAAAGGGGTTTCGATCACGAAAAGAATGAGCACAGAGTGGGGTTCCAACTCCATCGGGAAGCAACGTTACAGCGATTTTAGTGAAGACACTTCTTTACGCCGAAATGCAAAACAATGTTGAATTTTTTAAATTTACTTTTAGGACGCTATATCGATGTATTTTGACTCGCTGATTACTGATTCAGTACCCGTTTCCTTGAGAAACTCGACATTTTATTTAAAATCGTCCAAAAAGTGATTTTTTTCGTTTTTCGCCTTTTTCTCACTGAAATATTGAGATTTCGACGAAAAGGGGTGTTATTCGTGATCAGCGGAATTTCTCCTTTTTCACATTGATATTTTGAGATTTCGACTAAAACTCGGTGTTATTCGTAATCAGCGGAAAATTTCCGATCGAATGGGGTATCGAAACATTGAAAAAAGCGAAAAAAAAAATTTTTTAATTTTTTGCCCACCTTTTCGAAAACCTAAAAATCTCGAAATTTCAAATGGTCATAACTTGGCTCCCGTTTCATCGATTTTGGGTTTTGACGTGCGTTTTCAAAACGTCTCGAGTAGACTTAGGATAATGCATATTGGATCATCCCGCTATCTCAATTATTGTAGCCGTGAGAGCAGGTTGAAAATCGGCGAAAAAAATGAGAAGGGGTATGTATGGAGAAATCCGCAAAAATCGATGGTCCGACTTTAAAAATCGGTGAAAAATCGAAAAATAATGATAGCGCAATGATTCAAGCGCCATTTTAAAGGGGTTTCGATCACGAAAAGAATGAGCACAGAGTGGGGTTCCAACTCCATCGGGAAGCAACGTTACAGCGATTTTAGTGAAGACACTTCTTTACGCCGAAATGCAAAACAATGTTGAATTTTTTAAATTTACTTTTAGGACGCTATATCGATGTATTTTGACTCGCTGATTACTGATTCAGTACCCGTTTCCTTGAGAAACTCGACATTTTATTTAAAATCGTCCAAAAAGTGATTTTTTTCGTTTTTCGCCTTTTTCTCACTGAAATATTGAGATTTCGACGAAAAGGGGTGTTATTCGTGATCAGCGGAATTTCTCCTTTTTCACATTGATATTTTGAGATTTCGACTAAAACTCGGTGTTATTCGTAATCAGCGGAAAATTTCCGATCGAATGGGGTATCGAAACATTGAAAAAAGCGAAAAAAAAAATTTTTTAATTTTTTGCCCACCTTTTCGAAAACCTAAAAATCTCGAAATTTCAAATGGTCATAACTTGGCTCCCGTTTCATCGATTTTGGGTTTTGACGTGCGTTTTCAAAACGTCTCGAGTAGACTTAGATAATGCATTTTGGATCATCCCGCTATCTCAATTATTGTAGCCGTGAGAGCAGGTTGAAAATCGGCGAAAAAAATGAGAAGGGGTATGTATGGAGAAATCCGCAAAAATCGATGGTCCGACTTTAAAAATCTGTGAAAAATCGAAAAATAATGATAGCGCAATGATTCAAGCGCCATTTTAAAGGGGTTTCGATCACGAAAAGAATGAGCACAGAGTGGGGTTCCAACTCCATCGGGAAGCAACGTTACAGCGATTTTAGTGAAGACACTTCTTTACGCCGAAATGCAAAACAATGTTGAATTTTTTAAATTTACTTTTAGGACGCTATATCGATGTATTTTGACTCGCTGATTACTGATTCAGTACCCGTTTCCTTGAGAAACTCGACATTTTATTTAAAATCGTCCAAAAAGTGATTTTTTTCGTTTTTCGCCTTTTTCTCACTGAAATATTGAGATTTCGACGAAAAGGGGTGTTATTCGTGATCAGCGGAATTTCTCCTTTTTCACATTGATATTTTGAGATTTCGACTAAAACTCGGTGTTATTCGTAATCAGCGGAAAATTTCCGATCGAATGGGGTATCGAAACATTGAAAAAAGCGAAAAAAAAAATTTTTTTAATTTTTTGCCCACCTTTTCGAAAACCTAAAAATCTCGAAATTTCAAATGGTCATAACTTGGCTCCCGTTTCATCGATTTTGGGTTTTGACGTGCGTTTTCAAAACGTCTCGAGTAGACTTAGATAATGCATTTTGGATCATCCCGCTATCTCAATTATTGTAGCCGTGAGAGCAGGTTGAAAATCGGCGAAAAAAATGAGAAGGGGTATGTATGGAGAAATCCGCAAAAATCGATGGTCCGACTTTAAAAATCGGTGAAAAATCGAAAAATAATGATAGCGCAATGATTCAAGCGCCATTTTAAAGGGGTTTCGATCACGAAAAGAATGAGCACAGAGTGGGGTTCCAACTCCATCGGGAAGCAACGTTACAGCGATTTTAGTGAAGACACTTCTTTACGCCGAAATGCAAAACAATGTTGAATTTTTTAAATTTACTTTTAGGACGCTATATCGATGTATTTTGACTCGCTGATTACTGATTCAGTACCCGTTTCCTTGAGAAACTCGACATTTTATTTAAAATCGTCCAAAAAGTGATTTTTTTCGTTTTTCGCCTTTTTCTCACTGAAATATTGAGATTTCGACGAAAAGGGGTGTTATTCGTGATCAGCGGAATTTCTCCTTTTTCACATTGATATTTTGAGATTTCGACTAAAACTCGGTGTTATTCGTAATCAGCGGAAAATTTCCGATCGAATGGGGTATCGAAACATTGAAAAAAGCGAAAAAAAAAATTTTTTTAATTTTTTGCCCACCTTTTCGAAAACCTAAAAATCTCGAAATTTCAAATGGTCATAACTTGGCTCCCGTTTCATCGATTTTGGGTTTTGACGTGCGTTTTCAAAACGTCTCGAGTAGACTTAGATAATGCATTTTGGATCATCCCGCTATCTCAATTATTGTAGCCGTGAGAGCAGGTTGAAAATCGGCGAAAAAAATGAGAAGGGGTATGTATGGAGAAATCCGCAAAAATCGATGGTCCGACTTTAAAAATCGGTGAAAAATCGAAAAATAATGATAGCGCAATGATTCAAGCGCCATTTTAAAGGGGTTTCGATCACGAAAAGAATGAGCACAGAGTGGGGTTCCAACTCCATCGGGAAGCAACGTTACAGCGATTTTAGTGAAGACACTTCTTTACGCCGAAATGCAAAACAATGTTGAATTTTTTAAATTTACTTTTAGGACGCTATATCGATGTATTTTGACTCGCTGATTACTGATTCAGTACCCGTTTCCTTGAGAAACTCGACATTTTATTTAAAATCGGCCAAAAAGTGATTTTTTTCGTTTTTCGCCTTTTTCTCACTGAAATATTGAGATTTCGACGAAAAGGGGTGTTATTCGTGATCAGCGGAATTTCTCCTTCTTCACATTGATATTTTGAGATTTCGACTAAAACTCGGTGTTATTCGTAATCAGCGGAAAATTTCCGATCGAATGGGGTATCGAAACATTGAAAAAAGCGAAAAAAAAATTTTTTAATTTTTTGCCCACCTTTTCGAAAACCTAAAAATCTCGAAATTTCAAATGGTCATAACTTGGCTCCCGTTTCATCGATTTTGGGTTTTGACGTGCGTTTTCAAAACGTCTCGAGTAGACTTAGATAATGCATTTTGGATCATCCCGCTATCTCAATTATTGTAGCCGTGAGAGCAGGTTGAAAATCGGCGAGAAAAATGAGAAGGGGTATGTATGGAGAAATCCGCAAAAATCGATGGTCCGACTTTAAAAATCGGTGAAAAATCGAAAAATAATGATAGCGCAATGATTCAAGCGCCATTTTAAAGGGGTTTCGATCACGAAAAGAATGAGCACAGAGTGGGGTTCCAACTCCATCGGGAAGCAACGTTACAGCGATTTTAGTGAAGACACTTCGTTACGCCGAAATGCAAAACAATGTTGAATTTTTTAAATTTACTTTTAGGACGCTATATCGATGTATTTTGACTCGCTGATTACTGATTCAGTACCCGTTTCCTTGAGAAACTCGACATTTTATTTAAAATCGTCCAAAAAGTGATTTTTTTCGTTTTTCGCCTTTTTCTCACTGAAATATTGAGATTTCGACGAAAAGGGGTGTTATTCGTGATCAGCGGAATTTCTCCTTTTTCACATTGATATTTTGAGATTTCGACTAAAACTCGGTGTTATTCGTAATCAGCGGAAAATTTCCGATCGAATGGGGTATCGAAACATTGAAAAAAGCGAAAAAAAAAATTTTTTAATTTTTTGCCCACCTTTTCGAAAACCTAAAAATCTCGAAATTTCAAATGGTCATAACTTGGCTCCCGTTTCATCGATTTTGGGTTTTGACGTGCGTTTTCAAAACGTCTCGAGTAGACTTAGATAATGCATTTTGGATCATCCCGCTATCTCAATTATTGTAGCCGTGAGAGCAGGTTGAAAATCGGCGAAAAAAATGAGAAGGGGTATGTATGGAGAAATCCGCAAAAATCGATGGTCCGACTTTAAAAATCTGTGAAAAATCGAAAAATAATGATAGCGCAATGATTCAAGCGCCATTTTAAAGGGGTTTCGATCACGAAAAGAATGAGCACAGAGTGGGGTTCCAACTCCATCGGGAAGCAACGTTACAGCGATTTTAGTGAAGACACTTCTTTACGCCGAAATGCAAAACAATGTTGAATTTTTTAAATTTACTTTTAGGACGCTATATCGATGTATTTTGACTCGCTGATTACTGATTCAGTACCCGTTTCCTTGAGAAACTCGACATTTTATTTAAAATCGTCCAAAAAGTGATTTTTTTCGTTTTTCGCCTTTTTCTCACTGAAATATTGAGATTTCGACGAAAAGGGGTGTTATTCGTGATCAGCGGAATTTCTCCTTTTTCACATTGATATTTTGAGATTTCGACTAAAACTCGGTGTTATTCGTAATCAGCGGAAAATTTCCGATCGAATGGGGTATCGAAACATTGAAAAAAGCGAAAAAAAAAATTTTTTAATTTTTTGCCCACCTTTTCGAAAACCTAAAAATCTCGAAATTTCAAATGGTCATAACTTGGCTCCCGTTTCATCGATTTTGGGTTTTGACGTGCGTTTTCAAAACGTCTCGAGTAGACTTAGGATAATGCATATTGGATCATCCCGCTATCTCAATTATTGTAGCCGTGAGAGCAGGTTGAAAATCGGCGAAAAAAATGAGAAGGGGTATGTATGGAGAAATCCGCAAAAATCGATGGTCCGACTTTAAAAATCGGTGAAAAATCGAAAAATAATGATAGCGCAATGATTCAAGCGCCATTTTAAAGGGGTTTCGATCACGAAAAGAATGAGCACAGAGTGGGGTTCCAACTCCATCGGGAAGCAACGTTACAGCGATTTTAGTGAAGACACTTCTTTACGCCGAAATGCAAAACAATGTTGAATTTTTTAAATTTACTTTTAGGACGCTATATCGATGTATTTTGACTCGCTGATTACTGATTCAGTACCCGTTTCCTTGAGAAACTCGACATTTTATTTAAAATCGTCCAAAAAGTGATTTTTTTCGTTTTTCGCCTTTTTCTCACTGAAATATTGAGATTTCGACGAAAAGGGGTGTTATTCGTGATCAGCGGAATTTCTCCTTTTTCACATTGATATTTTGAGATTTCGACTAAAACTCGGTGTTATTCGTAATCAGCGGAAAATTTCCGATCGAATGGGGTATCGAAACATTGAAAAAAGCGAAAAAAAAAATTTTTTAATTTTTTGCCCACCTTTTCGAAAACCTAAAAATCTCGAAATTTCAAATGGTCATAACTTGGCTCCCGTTTCATCGATTTTGGGTTTTGACGTGCGTTTTCAAAACGTCTCGAGTAGACTTAGATAATGCATTTTGGATCATCCCGCTATCTCAATTATTGTAGCCGTGAGAGCAGGTTGAAAATCGGCGAAAAAAATGAGAAGGGGTATGTATGGAGAAATCCGCAAAAATCGATGGTCCGACTTTAAAAATCTGTGAAAAATCGAAAAATAATGATAGCGCAATGATTCAAGCGCCATTTTAAAGGGGTTTCGATCACGAAAAGAATGAGCACAGAGTGGGGTTCCAACTCCATCGGGAAGCAACGTTACAGCGATTTTAGTGAAGACACTTCTTTACGCCGAAATGCAAAACAATGTTGAATTTTTTAAATTTACTTTTAGGACGCTATATCGATGTATTTTGACTCGCTGATTACTGATTCAGTACCCGTTTCCTTGAGAAACTCGACATTTTATTTAAAATCGTCCAAAAAGTGATTTTTTTCGTTTTTCGCCTTTTTCTCACTGAAATATTGAGATTTCGACGAAAAGGGGTGTTATTCGTGATCAGCGGAATTTCTCCTTTTTCACATTGATATTTTGAGATTTCGACTAAAACTCGGTGTTATTCGTAATCAGCGGAAAATTTCCGATCGAATGGGGTATCGAAACATTGAAAAAAGCGAAAAAAAAAATTTTTTTAATTTTTTGCCCACCTTTTCGAAAACCTAAAAATCTCGAAATTTCAAATGGTCATAACTTGGCTCCCGTTTCATCGATTTTGGGTTTTGACGTGCGTTTTCAAAACGTCTCGAGTAGACTTAGATAATGCATTTTGGATCATCCCGCTATCTCAATTATTGTAGCCGTGAGAGCAGGTTGAAAATCGGCGAAAAAAATGAGAAGGGGTATGTATGGAGAAATCCGCAAAAATCGATGGTCCGACTTTAAAAATCGGTGAAAAATCGAAAAATAATGATAGCGCAATGATTCAAGCGCCATTTTAAAGGGGTTTCGATCACGAAAAGAATGAGCACAGAGTGGGGTTCCAACTCCATCGGGAAGCAACGTTACAGCGATTTTAGTGAAGACACTTCTTTACGCCGAAATGCAAAACAATGTTGAATTTTTTAAATTTACTTTTAGGACGCTATATCGATGTATTTTGACTCGCTGATTACTGATTCAGTACCCGTTTCCTTGAGAAACTCGACATTTTATTTAAAATCGTCCAAAAAGTGATTTTTTTCGTTTTTCGCCTTTTTCTCACTGAAATATTGAGATTTCGACGAAAAGGGGTGTTATTCGTGATCAGCGGAATTTCTCCTTTTTCACATTGATATTTTGAGATTTCGACTAAAACTCGGTGTTATTCGTAATCAGCGGAAAATTTCCGATCGAATGGGGTATCGAAACATTGAAAAAAGCGAAAAAAAAATTTTTTTAATTTTTTGCCCACCTTTTCGAAAACCTAAAAATCTCGAAATTTCAAATGGTCATAACTTGGCTCCCGTTTCATCGATTTTGGGTTTTGACGTGCGTTTTCAAAACGTCTCGAGTAGACTTAGATAATGCATTTTGGATCATCCCGCTATCTCAATTATTGTAGCCGTGAGAGCAGGTTGAAAATCGGCGAAAAAAATGAGAAGGGGTATGTATGGAGAAATCCGCAAAAATCGATGGTCCGACTTTAAAAATCTGTGAAAAATCGAAAAATAATGATAGCGCAATGATTCAAGCGCCATTTTAAAGGGGTTTCGATCACGAAAAGAATGAGCACAGAGTGGGGTTCCAACTCCATCGGGAAGCAACGTTACAGCGATTTTAGTGAAGACACTTCTTTACGCCGAAATGCAAAACAATGTTGAATTTTTTAAATTTACTTTTAGGACGCTATATCGATGTATTTTGACTCGCTGATTACTGATTCAGTACCCGTTTCCTTGAGAAACTCGACATTTTATTTAAAATCGTCCAAAAAGTGATTTTTTTCGTTTTTCGCCTTTTTCTCACTGAAATATTGAGATTTCGACGAAAAGGGGTGTTATTCGTGATCAGCGGAATTTCTCCTTTTTCACATTGATATTTTGAGATTTCGACTAAAACTCGGTGTTATTCGTAATCAGCGGAAAATTTCCGATCGAATGGGGTATCGAAACATTGAAAAAAGCGAAAAAAAAAATTTTTTTAATTTTTTGCCCACCTTTTCGAAAACCTAAAAATCTCGAAATTTCAAATGGTCATAACTTGGCTCCCGTTTCATCGATTTTGGGTTTTGACGTGCGTTTTCAAAACGTCTCGAGTAGACTTAGATAATGCATTTTGGATCATCCCGCTATCTCAATTATTGTAGCCGTGAGAGCAGGTTGAAAATCGGCGAAAAAAATGAGAAGGGGTATGTATGGAGAAATCCGCAAAAATCGATGGTCCGACTTTAAAAATCTGTGAAAAATCGAAAAATAATGATAGCGCAATGATTCAAGCGCCATTTTAAAGGGGTTTCGATCACGAAAAGAATGAGCACAGAGTGGGGTTCCAACTCCATCGGGAAGCAACGTTACAGCGATTTTAGTGAAGACACTTCTTTACGCCGAAATGCAAAACAATGTTGAATTTTTTAAATTTACTTTTAGGACGCTATATCGATGTATTTTGACTCGCTGATTACTGATTCAGTACCCGTTTCCTTGAGAAACTCGACATTTTATTTAAAATCGTCCAAAAAGTGATTTTTTTCGTTTTTCGCCTTTTTCTCACTGAAATATTGAGATTTCGACGAAAAGGGGTGTTATTCGTGATCAGCGGAATTTCTCCTTTTTCACATTGATATTTTGAGATTTCGACTAAAACTCGGTGTTATTCGTAATCAGCGGAAAATTTCCGATCGAATGGGGTATCGAAACATTGAAAAAAGCGAAAAAAAAAATTTTTTTAATTTTTTGCCCACCTTTTCGAAAACCTAAAAATCTCGAAATTTCAAATGGTCATAACTTGGCTCCCGTTTCATCGATTTTGGGTTTTGACGTGCGTTTTCAAAACGTCTCGAGTAGACTTAGATAATGCATTTTGGATCATCCCGCTATCTCAATTATTGTAGCCGTGAGAGCAGGTTGAAAATCGGCGAAAAAAATGAGAAGGGGTATGTATGGAGAAATCCGCAAAAATCGATGGTCCGACTTTAAAAATCGGTGAAAAATCGAAAAATAATGATAGCGCAATGATTCAAGCGCCATTTTAAAGGGGTTTCGATCACGAAAAGAATGAGCACAGAGTGGGGTTCCAACTCCATCGGGAAGCAACGTTACAGCGATTTTAGTGAAGACACTTCTTTACGCCGAAATGCAAAACAATGTTGAATTTTTTAAATTTACTTTTAGGACGCTATATCGATGTATTTTGACTCGCTGATTACTGATTCAGTACCCGTTTCCTTGAGAAACTCGACATTTTATTTAAAATCGTCCAAAAAGTGATTTTTTTCGTTTTTCGCCTTTTTCTCACTGAAATATTGAGATTTCGACGAAAAGGGGTGTTATTCGTGATCAGCGGAATTTCTCCTTTTTCACATTGATATTTTGAGATTTCGACTAAAACTCGGTGTTATTCGTAATCAGCGGAAAATTTCCGATCGAATGGGGTATCGAAACATTGAAAAAAGCGAAAAAAAAAATTTTTTTAATTTTTTGCCCACCTTTTCGAAAACCTAAAAATCTCGAAATTTCAAATGGTCATAACTTGGCTCCCGTTTCATCGATTTTGGGTTTTGACGTGCGTTTTCAAAACGTCTCGAGTAGACTTAGATAATGCATTTTGGATCATCCCGCTATCTCAATTATTGTAGCCGTGAGAGCAGGTTGAAAATCGGCGAAAAAAATGAGAAGGGGTATGTATGGAGAAATCCGCAAAAATCGATGGTCCGACTTTAAAAATCGGTGAAAAATCGAAAAATAATGATAGCGCAATGATTCAAGCGCCATTTTAAAGGGGTTTCGATCACGAAAAGAATGAGCACAGAGTGGGGTTCCAACTCCATCGGGAAGCAACGTTACAGCGATTTTAGTGAAGACACTTCTTTACGCCGAAATGCAAAACAATGTTGAATTTTTTAAATTTACTTTTAGGACGCTATATCGATGTATTTTGACTCGCTGATTACTGATTCAGTACCCGTTTCCTTGAGAAACTCGACATTTTATTTAAAATCGGCCAAAAAGTGATTTTTTTCGTTTTTCGCCTTTTTCTCACTGAAATATTGAGATTTCGACGAAAAGGGGTGTTATTCGTGATCAGCGGAATTTCTCCTTCTTCACATTGATATTTTGAGATTTCGACTAAAACTCGGTGTTATTCGTAATCAGCGGAAAATTTCCGATCGAATGGGGTATCGAAACATTGAAAAAAGCGAAAAAAAAATTTTTTAATTTTTTGCCCACCTTTTCGAAAACCTAAAAATCTCGAAATTTCAAATGGTCATAACTTGGCTCCCGTTTCATCGATTTTGGGTTTTGACGTGCGTTTTCAAAACGTCTCGAGTAGACTTAGATAATGCATTTTGGATCATCCCGCTATCTCAATTATTGTAGCCGTGAGAGCAGGTTGAAAATCGGCGAGAAAAATGAGAAGGGGTATGTATGGAGAAATCCGCAAAAATCGATGGTCCGACTTTAAAAATCGGTGAAAAATCGAAAAATAATGATAGCGCAATGATTCAAGCGCCATTTTAAAGGGGTTTCGATCACGAAAAGAATGAGCACAGAGTGGGGTTCCAACTCCATCGGGAAGCAACGTTACAGCGATTTTAGTGAAGACACTTCGTTACGCCGAAATGCAAAACAATGTTGAATTTTTTAAATTTACTTTTAGGACGCTATATCGATGTATTTTGACTCGCTGATTACTGATTCAGTACCCGTTTCCTTGAGAAACTCGACATTTTATTTAAAATCGTCCAAAAAGTGATTTTTTTCGTTTTTCGCCTTTTTCTCACTGAAATATTGAGATTTCGACGAAAAGGGGTGTTATTCGTGATCAGCGGAATTTCTCCTTTTTCACATTGATATTTTGAGATTTCGACTAAAACTCGGTGTTATTCGTAATCAGCGGAAAATTTCCGATCGAATGGGGTATCGAAACATTGAAAAAAGCGAAAAAAAAAATTTTTTAATTTTTTGCCCACCTTTTCGAAAACCTAAAAATCTCGAAATTTCAAATGGTCATAACTTGGCTCCCGTTTCATCGATTTTGGGTTTTGACGTGCGTTTTCAAAACGTCTCGAGTAGACTTAGATAATGCATTTTGGATCATCCCGCTATCTCAATTATTGTAGCCGTGAGAGCAGGTTGAAAATCGGCGAAAAAAATGAGAAGGGGTATGTATGGAGAAATCCGCAAAAATCGATGGTCCGACTTTAAAAATCTGTGAAAAATCGAAAAATAATGATAGCGCAATGATTCAAGCGCCATTTTAAAGGGGTTTCGATCACGAAAAGAATGAGCACAGAGTGGGGTTCCAACTCCATCGGGAAGCAACGTTACAGCGATTTTAGTGAAGACACTTCTTTACGCCGAAATGCAAAACAATGTTGAATTTTTTAAATTTACTTTTAGGACGCTATATCGATGTATTTTGACTCGCTGATTACTGATTCAGTACCCGTTTCCTTGAGAAACTCGACATTTTATTTAAAATCGTCCAAAAAGTGATTTTTTTCGTTTTTCGCCTTTTTCTCACTGAAATATTGAGATTTCGACGAAAAGGGGTGTTATTCGTGATCAGCGGAATTTCTCCTTTTTCACATTGATATTTTGAGATTTCGACTAAAACTCGGTGTTATTCGTAATCAGCGGAAAATTTCCGATCGAATGGGGTATCGAAACATTGAAAAAAGCGAAAAAAAAAATTTTTTAATTTTTTGCCCACCTTTTCGAAAACCTAAAAATCTCGAAATTTCAAATGGTCATAACTTGGCTCCCGTTTCATCGATTTTGGGTTTTGACGTGCGTTTTCAAAACGTCTCGAGTAGACTTAGGATAATGCATATTGGATCATCCCGCTATCTCAATTATTGTAGCCGTGAGAGCAGGTTGAAAATCGGCGAAAAAAATGAGAAGGGGTATGTATGGAGAAATCCGCAAAAATCGATGGTCCGACTTTAAAAATCGGTGAAAAATCGAAAAATAATGATAGCGCAATGATTCAAGCGCCATTTTAAAGGGGTTTCGATCACGAAAAGAATGAGCACAGAGTGGGGTTCCAACTCCATCGGGAAGCAACGTTACAGCGATTTTAGTGAAGACACTTCTTTACGCCGAAATGCAAAACAATGTTGAATTTTTTAAATTTACTTTTAGGACGCTATATCGATGTATTTTGACTCGCTGATTACTGATTCAGTACCCGTTTCCTTGAGAAACTCGACATTTTATTTAAAATCGTCCAAAAAGTGATTTTTTTCGTTTTTCGCCTTTTTCTCACTGAAATATTGAGATTTCGACGAAAAGGGGTGTTATTCGTGATCAGCGGAATTTCTCCTTTTTCACATTGATATTTTGAGATTTCGACTAAAACTCGGTGTTATTCGTAATCAGCGGAAAATTTCCGATCGAATGGGGTATCGAAACATTGAAAAAAGCGAAAAAAAAAATTTTTTAATTTTTTGCCCACCTTTTCGAAAACCTAAAAATCTCGAAATTTCAAATGGTCATAACTTGGCTCCCGTTTCATCGATTTTGGGTTTTGACGTGCGTTTTCAAAACGTCTCGAGTAGACTTAGATAATGCATTTTGGATCATCCCGCTATCTCAATTATTGTAGCCGTGAGAGCAGGTTGAAAATCGGCGAAAAAAATGAGAAGGGGTATGTATGGAGAAATCCGCAAAAATCGATGGTCCGACTTTAAAAATCTGTGAAAAATCGAAAAATAATGATAGCGCAATGATTCAAGCGCCATTTTAAAGGGGTTTCGATCACGAAAAGAATGAGCACAGAGTGGGGTTCCAACTCCATCGGGAAGCAACGTTACAGCGATTTTAGTGAAGACACTTCTTTACGCCGAAATGCAAAACAATGTTGAATTTTTTAAATTTACTTTTAGGACGCTATATCGATGTATTTTGACTCGCTGATTACTGATTCAGTACCCGTTTCCTTGAGAAACTCGACATTTTATTTAAAATCGTCCAAAAAGTGATTTTTTTCGTTTTTCGCCTTTTTCTCACTGAAATATTGAGATTTCGACGAAAAGGGGTGTTATTCGTGATCAGCGGAATTTCTCCTTTTTCACATTGATATTTTGAGATTTCGACTAAAACTCGGTGTTATTCGTAATCAGCGGAAAATTTCCGATCGAATGGGGTATCGAAACATTGAAAAAAGCGAAAAAAAAAATTTTTTTAATTTTTTGCCCACCTTTTCGAAAACCTAAAAATCTCGAAATTTCAAATGGTCATAACTTGGCTCCCGTTTCATCGATTTTGGGTTTTGACGTGCGTTTTCAAAACGTCTCGAGTAGACTTAGATAATGCATTTTGGATCATCCCGCTATCTCAATTATTGTAGCCGTGAGAGCAGGTTGAAAATCGGCGAAAAAAATGAGAAGGGGTATGTATGGAGAAATCCGCAAAAATCGATGGTCCGACTTTAAAAATCGGTGAAAAATCGAAAAATAATGATAGCGCAATGATTCAAGCGCCATTTTAAAGGGGTTTCGATCACGAAAAGAATGAGCACAGAGTGGGGTTCCAACTCCATCGGGAAGCAACGTTACAGCGATTTTAGTGAAGACACTTCTTTACGCCGAAATGCAAAACAATGTTGAATTTTTTAAATTTACTTTTAGGACGCTATATCGATGTATTTTGACTCGCTGATTACTGATTCAGTACCCGTTTCCTTGAGAAACTCGACATTTTATTTAAAATCGTCCAAAAAGTGATTTTTTTCGTTTTTCGCCTTTTTCTCACTGAAATATTGAGATTTCGACGAAAAGGGGTGTTATTCGTGATCAGCGGAATTTCTCCTTTTTCACATTGATATTTTGAGATTTCGACTAAAACTCGGTGTTATTCGTAATCAGCGGAAAATTTCCGATCGAATGGGGTATCGAAACATTGAAAAAAGCGAAAAAAAAAATTTTTTTAATTTTTTGCCCACCTTTTCGAAAACCTAAAAATCTCGAAATTTCAAATGGTCATAACTTGGCTCCCGTTTCATCGATTTTGGGTTTTGACGTGCGTTTTCAAAACGTCTCGAGTAGACTTAGATAATGCATTTTGGATCATCCCGCTATCTCAATTATTGTAGCCGTGAGAGCAGGTTGAAAATCGGCGAAAAAAATGAGAAGGGGTATGTATGGAGAAATCCGCAAAAATCGATGGTCCGACTTTAAAAATCGGTGAAAAATCGAAAAATAATGATAGCGCAATGATTCAAGCGCCATTTTAAAGGGGTTTCGATCACGAAAAGAATGAGCACAGAGTGGGGTTCCAACTCCATCGGGAAGCAACGTTACAGCGATTTTAGTGAAGACACTTCTTTACGCCGAAATGCAAAACAATGTTGAATTTTTTAAATTTACTTTTAGGACGCTATATCGATGTATTTTGACTCGCTGATTACTGATTCAGTACCCGTTTCCTTGAGAAACTCGACATTTTATTTAAAATCGGCCAAAAAGTGATTTTTTTCGTTTTTCGCCTTTTTCTCACTGAAATATTGAGATTTCGACGAAAAGGGGTGTTATTCGTGATCAGCGGAATTTCTCCTTCTTCACATTGATATTTTGAGATTTCGACTAAAACTCGGTGTTATTCGTAATCAGCGGAAAATTTCCGATCGAATGGGGTATCGAAACATTGAAAAAAGCGAAAAAAAAATTTTTTAATTTTTTGCCCACCTTTTCGAAAACCTAAAAATCTCGAAATTTCAAATGGTCATAACTTGGCTCCCGTTTCATCGATTTTGGGTTTTGACGTGCGTTTTCAAAACGTCTCGAGTAGACTTAGATAATGCATTTTGGATCATCCCGCTATCTCAATTATTGTAGCCGTGAGAGCAGGTTGAAAATCGGCGAGAAAAATGAGAAGGGGTATGTATGGAGAAATCCGCAAAAATCGATGGTCCGACTTTAAAAATCGGTGAAAAATCGAAAAATAATGATAGCGCAATGATTCAAGCGCCATTTTAAAGGGGTTTCGATCACGAAAAGAATGAGCACAGAGTGGGGTTCCAACTCCATCGGGAAGCAACGTTACAGCGATTTTAGTGAAGACACTTCGTTACGCCGAAATGCAAAACAATGTTGAATTTTTTAAATTTACTTTTAGGACGCTATATCGATGTATTTTGACTCGCTGATTACTGATTCAGTACCCGTTTCCTTGAGAAACTCGACATTTTATTTAAAATCGTCCAAAAAGTGATTTTTTTCGTTTTTCGCCTTTTTCTCACTGAAATATTGAGATTTCGACGAAAAGGGGTGTTATTCGTGATCAGCGGAATTTCTCCTTTTTCACATTGATATTTTGAGATTTCGACTAAAACTCGGTGTTATTCGTAATCAGCGGAAAATTTCCGATCGAATGGGGTATCGAAACATTGAAAAAAGCGAAAAAAAAAATTTTTTAATTTTTTGCCCACCTTTTCGAAAACCTAAAAATCTCGAAATTTCAAATGGTCATAACTTGGCTCCCGTTTCATCGATTTTGGGTTTTGACGTGCGTTTTCAAAACGTCTCGAGTAGACTTAGATAATGCATTTTGGATCATCCCGCTATCTCAATTATTGTAGCCGTGAGAGCAGGTTGAAAATCGGCGAAAAAAATGAGAAGGGGTATGTATGGAGAAATCCGCAAAAATCGATGGTCCGACTTTAAAAATCTGTGAAAAATCGAAAAATAATGATAGCGCAATGATTCAAGCGCCATTTTAAAGGGGTTTCGATCACGAAAAGAATGAGCACAGAGTGGGGTTCCAACTCCATCGGGAAGCAACGTTACAGCGATTTTAGTGAAGACACTTCTTTACGCCGAAATGCAAAACAATGTTGAATTTTTTAAATTTACTTTTAGGACGCTATATCGATGTATTTTGACTCGCTGATTACTGATTCAGTACCCGTTTCCTTGAGAAACTCGACATTTTATTTAAAATCGTCCAAAAAGTGATTTTTTTCGTTTTTCGCCTTTTTCTCACTGAAATATTGAGATTTCGACGAAAAGGGGTGTTATTCGTGATCAGCGGAATTTCTCCTTTTTCACATTGGTATTTTGAGATTTCGACTAAAACTCGGTGTTATTCGTAATCAGCGGAAAATTTCCGATCGAATGGGGTATCGAAACATTGAAAAAAGCGAAAAAAAAAATTTTTTAATTTTTTGCCCACCTTTTCGAAAACCTAAAAATCTCGAAATTTCAAATGGTCATAACTTGGCTCCCGTTTCATCGATTTTGTTTTTGACGTGCGTTTTCAAAACGTCTCGAGTAGACTTAGATAATGCATTTTGGATCATCCCGCTATCTCAATTATTGTAGCCGTGAGAGCAGGTTGAAAATCGGCGAAAAAAATGAGAAGGGGTATGTATGGAGAAATCCGCAAAAATCGATGGTCCGACTTTAAAAATCGGTGAAAAATCGAAAAATAATGATAGCGCAATGATTCAAGCGCCATTTTAAAGGGGTTTCGATCACGAAAAGAATGAGCACAGAGTGGGGTTCCAACTCCATCGGGAAGCAACGTTACAGCGATTTTAGTGAAGACACTTCTTTACGCCGAAATGCAAAACAATGTTGAATTTTTTAAATTTACTTTTAGGACGCTATATCGATGTATTTTGACTCGCTGATTACTGATTCAGTACCCGTTTCCTTGAGAAACTCGACATTTTATTTAAAATCGTCCAAAAAGTGATTTTTTTCGTTTTTCGCCTTTTTCTCACTGAAATATTGAGATTTCGACGAAAAGGGGTGTTATTCGTGATCAGCGGAATTTCTCCTTTTTCACATTGATATTTTGAGATTTCGACTAAAACTCGGTGTTATTCGTAATCAGCGGAAAATTTCCGATCGAATGGGGTATCGAAACATTGAAAAAAGCGAAAAAAAAAATTTTTTAATTTTTTGCCCACCTTTTCGAAAACCTAAAAATCTCGAAATTTCAAATGGTCATAACTTGGCTCCCGTTTCATCGATTTTGGGTTTTGACGTGCGTTTTCAAAACGTCTCGAGTAGACTTAGATAATGCATTTTGGATCATCCCGCTATCTCAATTATTGTAGCCGTGAGAGCAGGTTGAAAATCGGCGAAAAAAATGAGAAGGGGTATGTATGGAGAAATCCGCAAAAATCGATGGTCCGACTTTAAAAATCTGTGAAAAATCGAAAAATAATGATAGCGCAATGATTCAAGCGCCATTTTAAAGGGGTTTCGATCACGAAAAGAATGAGCACAGAGTGGGGTTCCAACTCCATCGGGAAGCAACGTTACAGCGATTTTAGTGAAGACACTTCTTTACGCCGAAATGCAAAACAATGTTGAATTTTTTAAATTTACTTTTAGGACGCTATATCGATGTATTTTGACTCGCTGATTACTGATTCAGTACCCGTTTCCTTGAGAAACTCGACATTTTATTTAAAATCGTCCAAAAAGTGATTTTTTTCGTTTTTCGCCTTTTTCTCACTGAAATATTGAGATTTCGACGAAAAGGGGTGTTATTCGTGATCAGCGGAATTTCTCCTTTTTCACATTGATATTTTGAGATTTCGACTAAAACTCGGTGTTATTCGTAATCAGCGGAAAATTTCCGATCGAATGGGGTATCGAAACATTGAAAAAAGCGAAAAAAAAAATTTTTTAATTTTTTGCCCACCTTTTCGAAAACCTAAAAATCTCGAAATTTCAAATGGTCATAACTTGGCTCCCGTTTCATCGATTTTGGGTTTTAACGTGCGTTTTCAAAACGTCTCGAGTAGACTTAGATAATGCATTTTGGATCATCCCGCTATCTCAATTATTGTAGCCGTGAGAGCAGGTTGAAAATCGGCGAAAAAAATGAGAAGGGGTATGTATGGAGAAATCCGCAAAAATCGATGGTCCGACTTTAAAAATCGGTGAAAAATCGAAAAATAATGATAGCGCAATGATTCAAGCGCCATTTTAAAGGGGTTTCGATCACGAAAAGAATGAGCACAGAGTGGGGTTCCAACTCCATCGGGAAGCAACGTTACAGCGATTTTAGTGAAGACACTTCTTTACGCCGAAATGCAAAACAATGTTGAATTTTTTAAATTTACTTTTAGGACGCTATATCGATGTATTTTGACTCGCTGATTACTGATTCAGTACCCGTTTCCTTGAGAAACTCGACATTTTATTTAAAATCGTCCAAAAAGTGATTTTTTTCGTTTTTCGCCTTTTTCTCACTGAAATATTGAGATTTCGACGAAAAGGGGTGTTATTCGTGATCAGCGGAATTTCTCCTTTTTCACATTGATATTTTGAAATTTCGACTAAAACTCGGTGTTATTCGTAATCAGCGGAAAATTTCCGATCGAATGGGGTATCGAAACATTGAAAAAAGCGAAAAAAAAAATTTTTTAATTTTTTGCCCACCTTTTCGAAAACCTAAAAATCTCGAAATTTCAAATGGTCATAACTTGGCTCCCGTTTCATCGATTTTGGGTTTTGACGTGCGTTTTCAAAACGTCTCGAGTAGACTTAGATAATGCATTTTGGATCATCCCGCTATCTCAATTATTGTAGCCGTGAGAGCAGGTTGAAAATCGGCGAAAAAAATGAGAAGGGGTATGTATGGAGAAATCCGCAAAAATCGATGGTCCGACTTTAAAAATCTGTGAAAAATCGAAAAATAATGATAGCGCAATGATTCAAGCGCCATTTTAAAGGGGTTTCGATCACGAAAAGAATGAGCACAGAGTGGGGTTCCAACTCCATCGGGAAGCAACGTTACAGCGATTTTAGTGAAGACACTTCTTTACGCCGAAATGCAAAACAATGTTGAATTTTTTAAATTTACTTTTAGGACGCTATATCGATGTATTTTGACTCGCTGATTACTGATTCAGTACCCGTTTCCTTGAGAAACTCGACATTTTATTTAAAATCGTCCAAAAAGTGATTTTTTTCGTTTTTCGCCTTTTTCTCACTGAAATATTGAGATTTCGACGAAAAGGGGTGTTATTCGTGATCAGCGGAATTTCTCCTTTTTCACATTGATATTTTGAGATTTCGACTAAAACTCGGTGTTATTCGTAATCAGCGGAAAATTTCCGATCGAATGGGGTATCGAAACATTGAAAAAAGCGAAGAAAAAAATTTTTTAATTTTTTGCCCACCTTTTCGAAAACCTAAAAATCTCGAAATTTCAAATGGTCATAACTTGGCTCCCGTTTCATCGATTTTGGGTTTTAACGTGCGTTTTCAAAACGTCTCGAGTAGACTTAGATAATGCATTTTGGATCATCCCGCTATCTCAATTATTGTAGCCGTGAGAGCAGGTTGAAAATCGGCGAAAAAAATGAGAAGGGGTATGTATGGAGAAATCCGCAAAAATCGATGGTCCGACTTTAAAAATCGGTGAAAAATCGAAAAATAATGATAGCGCAATGATTCAAGCGCCATTTTAAAGGGGTTTCGATCACGAAAAGAATGAGCACAGAGTGGGGTTCCAACTCCATCGGGAAGCAACGTTACAGCGATTTTAGTGAAGACACTTCTTTACGCCGAAATGCAAAACAATGTTGAATTTTTTAAATTTACTTTTAGGACGCTATATCGATGTATTTTGACTCGCTGATTACTGATTCAGTACCCGTTTCCTTGAGAAACTCGACATTTTATTTAAAATCGTCCAAAAAGTGATTTTTTTCGTTTTTCGCCTTTTTCTCACTGAAATATTGAGATTTCGACGAAAAGGGGTGTTATTCGTGATCAGCGGAATTTCTCCTTTTTCACATTGATATTTTGAGATTTCGACTAAAACTCGGTGTTATTCGTAATCAGCGGAAAATTTCCGATCGAATGGGGTATCGAAACATTGAAAAAAGCGAAAAAAAAAATTTTTTAATTTTTTGCCCACCTTTTCGAAAACCTAAAAATCTCGAAATTTCAAATGGTCATAACTTGGCTCCCGTTTCATCGATTTTGGGTTTTGACGTGCGTTTTCAAAACGTCTCGAGTAGACTTAGATAATGCATTTTGGATCATCCCGCTATCTCAATTATTGTAGCCGTGAGAGCAGGTTGAAAATCGGCGAAAAAAATGAGAAGGGGTATGTATGGAGAAATCCGCAAAAATCGATGGTCCGACTTTAAAAATCGGTGAAAAATCGAAAAATAATGATAGCGCAATGATTCAAGCGCCATTTTAAAGGGGTTTCGATCACGAAAAGAATGAGCACAGAGTGGGGTTCCAACTCCATCGGGAAGCAACGTTACAACGATTTTAGTGAAGACACTTCTTTACGCCGAAATGCAAAACAATGTTGAATTTTTTAAATTTACTTTTAGGACGCTATATCGATGTATTTTGACTCGCTGATTACTGATTCAGTACCCGTTTCCTTGAGAAACTCGACATTTTATTTAAAATCGTCCAAAAAGTGATTTTTTTCGTTTTTCGCCTTTTTCTCACTGAAATATTGAGATTTCGACGAAAAGGGGTGTTATTCGTGATCAGCGGAATTTCTCCTTTTTCACATTGATATTTTGAGATTTCGACTAAAACTCGGTGTTATTCGTAATCAGCGGAAAATTTCCGATCGAATGGGGTATCGAAACATTGAAAAAAGCGAAAAAAAAAATTTTTTAATTTTTTGCCCACCTTTTCGAAAACCTAAAAATCTCGAAATTTCAAATGGTCATAACTTGGCTCCCGTTTCATCGATTTTGGGTTTTGACGTGCGTTTTCAAAACGTCTCGAGTAGACTTAGATAATGCATTTTGGATCATCCCGCTATCTCAATTATTGTAGCCGTGAGAGCAGGTTGAAAATCGGCGAAAAAAATGAGAAGGGGTATGTATGGAGAAATCCGCAAAAATCGATGGTCCGACTTTAAAAATCGGTGAAAAATCGAAAAATAATGATAGCGCAATGATTCAAGCGCCATTTTAAAGGGGTTTCGATCACGAAAAGAATGAGCACAGAGTGGGGTTCCAACTCCATCGGGAAGCAACGTTACAGCGATTTTAGTGAAGACACTTCTTTACGCCGAAATGCAAAACAATGTTGAATTTTTTAAATTTACTTTTAGGACGCTATATCGATGTATTTTGACTCGCTGATTACTGATTCAGTACCCGTTTCCTTGAGAAACTCGACATTTTATTTAAAATCGTCCAAAAAGTGATTTTTTTCGTTTTTCGCCTTTTTCTCACTGAAATATTGAGATTTCGACGAAAAGGGGTGTTATTCGTGATCAGCGGAATTTCTCCTTTTTCACATTGATATTTTGAGATTTCGACTAAAACTCGGTGTTATTCGTAATCAGCGGAAAATTTCCGATCGAATGGGGTATCGAAACATTGAAAAAAGCGAAAAAAAAAATTTTTTAATTTTTTGCCCACCTTTTCGAAAACCTAAAAATCTCGAAATTTCAAATGGTCATAACTTGGCTCCCGTTTCATCGATTTTGGGTTTTGACGTGCGTTTTCAAAACGTCTCGAGTAGACTTAGATAATGCATTTTGGATCATCCCGCTATCTCAATTATTGTAGCCGTGAGAGCAGGTTGAAAATCGGCGAAAAAAATGAGAAGGGGTATGTATGGAGAAATCCGCAAAAATCGATGGTCCGACTTTAAAAATCGGTGAAAAATCGAAAAATAATGATAGCGCAATGATTCAAGCGCCATTTTAAAGGGGTTTCGATCACGAAAAGAATGAGCACAGAGTGGGGTTCCAACTCCATCGGGAAGCAACGTTACAGCGATTTTAGTGAAGACACTTCTTTACGCCGAAATGCAAAACAATGTTGAATTTTTTAAATTTACTTTTAGGACGCTATATCGATGTATTTTGACTCGCTGATTACTGATTCAGTACCCGTTTCCTTGAGAAACTCGACATTTTATTTAAAATCGTCCAAAAAGTGATTTTTTTCGTTTTTCGCCTTTTTCTCACTGAAATATTGAGATTTCGACGAAAAGGGGTGTTATTCGTGATCAGCGGAATTTCTCCTTTTTCACATTGATATTTTGAGATTTCGACTAAAACTCGGTGTTATTCGTAATCAGCGGAAAATTTCCGATCGAATGGGGTATCGAAACATTGAAAAAAGCGAAAAAAAAAATTTTTTAATTTTTTGCCCACCTTTTCGAAAACCTAAAAATCTCGAAATTTCAAATGGTCATAACTTGGCTCCCGTTTCATCGATTTTGGGTTTTGACGTGCGTTTTCAAAACGTCTCGAGTAGACTTAGATAATGCATTTTGGATCATCCCGCTATCTCAATTATTGTAGCCGTGAGAGCAGGTTGAAAATCGGCGAAAAAAATGAGAAGGGGTATGTATGGAGAAATCCGCAAAAATCGATGGTCCGACTTTAAAAATCTGTGAAAAATCGAAAAATAATGATAGCGCAATGATTCAAGCGCCATTTTAAAGGGGTTTCGATCACGAAAAGAATGAGCACAGAGTGGGGTTCCAACTCCATCGGGAAGCAACGTTACAGCGATTTTAGTGAAGACACTTCTTTACGCCGAAATGCAAAACAATGTTGAATTTTTTAAATTTACTTTTAGGACGCTATATCGATGTATTTTGACTCGCTGATTACTGATTCAGTACCCGTTTCCTTGAGAAACTCGACATTTTATTTAAAATCGTCCAAAAAGTGATTTTTTTCGTTTTTCGCCTTTTTCTCACTGAAATATTGAGATTTCGACGAAAAGGGGTGTTATTCGTGATCAGCGGAATTTCTCCTTTTTCACATTGATATTTTGAGATTTCGACTAAAACTCGGTGTTATTCGTAATCAGCGGAAAATTTCCGATCGAATGGGGTATCGAAACATTGAAAAAAGCGAAAAAAAAAATTTTTTAATTTTTTGCCCACCTTTTCGAAAACCTAAAAATCTCGAAATTTCAAATGGTCATAACTTGGCTCCCGTTTCATCGATTTTGGGTTTTAACGTGCGTTTTCAAAACGTCTCGAGTAGACTTAGATAATGCATTTTGGATCATCCCGCTATCTCAATTATTGTAGCCGTGAGAGCAGGTTGAAAATCGGCGAAAAAAATGAGAAGGGGTATGTATGGAGAAATCCGCAAAAATCGATGGTCCGACTTTAAAAATCGGTGAAAAATCGAAAAATAATGATAGCGCAATGATTCAAGCGCCATTTTAAAGGGGTTTCGATCACGAAAAGAATGAGCACAGAGTGGGGTTCCAACTCCATCGGGAAGCAACGTTACAGCGATTTTAGTGAAGACACTTCTTTACGCCGAAATGCAAAACAATGTTGAATTTTTTAAATTTACTTTTAGGACGCTATATCGATGTATTTTGACTCGCTGATTACTGATTCAGTACCCGTTTCCTTGAGAAACTCGACATTTTATTTAAAATCGTCCAAAAAGTGATTTTTTTCGTTTTTCGCCTTTTTCTCACTGAAATATTGAGATTTCGACGAAAAGGGGTGTTATTCGTGATCAGCGGAATTTCTCCTTTTTCACATTGATATTTTGAAATTTCGACTAAAACTCGGTGTTATTCGTAATCAGCGGAAAATTTCCGATCGAATGGGGTATCGAAACATTGAAAAAAGCGAAAAAAAAAATTTTTTAATTTTTTGCCCACCTTTTCGAAAACCTAAAAATCTCGAAATTTCAAATGGTCATAACTTGGCTCCCGTTTCATCGATTTTGGGTTTTGACGTGCGTTTTCAAAACGTCTCGAGTAGACTTAGATAATGCATTTTGGATCATCCCGCTATCTCAATTATTGTAGCCGTGAGAGCAGGTTGAAAATCGGCGAAAAAAATGAGAAGGGGTATGTATGGAGAAATCCGCAAAAATCGATGGTCCGACTTTAAAAATCTGTGAAAAATCGAAAAATAATGATAGCGCAATGATTCAAGCGCCATTTTAAAGGGGTTTCGATCACGAAAAGAATGAGCACAGAGTGGGGTTCCAACTCCATCGGGAAGCAACGTTACAGCGATTTTAGTGAAGACACTTCTTTACGCCGAAATGCAAAACAATGTTGAATTTTTTAAATTTACTTTTAGGACGCTATATCGATGTATTTTGACTCGCTGATTACTGATTCAGTACCCGTTTCCTTGAGAAACTCGACATTTTATTTAAAATCGTCCAAAAAGTGATTTTTTTCGTTTTTCGCCTTTTTCTCACTGAAATATTGAGATTTCGACGAAAAGGGGTGTTATTCGTGATCAGCGGAATTTCTCCTTTTTCACATTGGTATTTTGAGATTTCGACTAAAACTCGGTGTTATTCGTAATCAGCGGAAAATTTCCGATCGAATGGGGTATCGAAACATTGAAAAAAGCGAAAAAAAAAATTTTTTAATTTTTTGCCCACCTTTTCGAAAACCTAAAAATCTCGAAATTTCAAATGGTCATAACTTGGCTCCCGTTTCATCGATTTTGTTTTTGACGTGCGTTTTCAAAACGTCTCGAGTAGACTTAGATAATGCATTTTGGATCATCCCGCTATCTCAATTATTGTAGCCGTGAGAGCAGGTTGAAAATCGGCGAAAAAAATGAGAAGGGGTATGTATGGAGAAATCCGCAAAAATCGATGGTCCGACTTTAAAAATCGGTGAAAAATCGAAAAATAATGATAGCGCAATGATTCAAGCGCCATTTTAAAGGGGTTTCGATCACGAAAAGAATGAGCACAGAGTGGGGTTCCAACTCCATCGGGAAGCAACGTTACAGCGATTTTAGTGAAGACACTTCTTTACGCCGAAATGCAAAACAATGTTGAATTTTTTAAATTTACTTTTAGGACGCTATATCGATGTATTTTGACTCGCTGATTACTGATTCAGTACCCGTTTCCTTGAGAAACTCGACATTTTATTTAAAATCGTCCAAAAAGTGATTTTTTTCGTTTTTCGCCTTTTTCTCACTGAAATATTGAGATTTCGACGAAAAGGGGTGTTATTCGTGATCAGCGGAATTTCTCCTTTTTCACATTGATATTTTGAGATTTCGACTAAAACTCGGTGTTATTCGTAATCAGCGGAAAATTTCCGATCGAATGGGGTATCGAAACATTGAAAAAAGCGAAAAAAAAAATTTTTTAATTTTTTGCCCACCTTTTCGAAAACCTAAAAATCTCGAAATTTCAAATGGTCATAACTTGGCTCCCGTTTCATCGATTTTGGGTTTTGACGTGCGTTTTCAAAACGTCTCGAGTAGACTTAGATAATGCATTTTGGATCATCCCGCTATCTCAATTATTGTAGCCGTGAGAGCAGGTTGAAAATCGGCGAAAAAAATGAGAAGGGGTATGTATGGAGAAATCCGCAAAAATCGATGGTCCGACTTTAAAAATCTGTGAAAAATCGAAAAATAATGATAGCGCAATGATTCAAGCGCCATTTTAAAGGGGTTTCGATCACGAAAAGAATGAGCACAGAGTGGGGTTCCAACTCCATCGGGAAGCAACGTTACAGCGATTTTAGTGAAGACACTTCTTTACGCCGAAATGCAAAACAATGTTGAATTTTTTAAATTTACTTTTAGGACGCTATATCGATGTATTTTGACTCGCTGATTACTGATTCAGTACCCGTTTCCTTGAGAAACTCGACATTTTATTTAAAATCGTCCAAAAAGTGATTTTTTTCGTTTTTCGCCTTTTTCTCACTGAAATATTGAGATTTCGACGAAAAGGGGTGTTATTCGTGATCAGCGGAATTTCTCCTTTTTCACATTGATATTTTGAGATTTCGACTAAAACTCGGTGTTATTCGTAATCAGCGGAAAATTTCCGATCGAATGGGGTATCGAAACATTGAAAAAAGCGAAAAAAAAATTTTTTTAATTTTTTGCCCACCTTTTCGAAAACCTAAAAATCTCGAAATTTCAAATGGTCATAACTTGGCTCCCGTTTCATCGATTTTGGGTTTTGACGTGCGTTTTCAAAACGTCTCGAGTAGACTTAGATAATGCATTTTGGATCATCCCGCTATCTCAATTATTGTAGCCGTGAGAGCAGGTTGAAAATCGGCGAAAAAAATGAGAAGGGGTATGTATGGAGAAATCCGCAAAAATCGATGGTCCGACTTTAAAAATCGGTGAAAAATCGAAAAATAATGATAGCGCAATGATTCAAGCGCCATTTTAAAGGGGTTTCGATCACGAAAAGAATGAGCACAGAGTGGGGTTCCAACTCCATCGGGAAGCAACGTTACAGCGATTTTAGTGAAGACACTTCTTTACGCCGAAATGCAAAACAATGTTGAATTTTTTAAATTTACTTTTAGGACGCTATATCGATGTATTTTGACTCGCTGATTACTGATTCAGTACCCGTTTCCTTGAGAAACTCGACATTTTATTTAAAATCGTCCAAAAAGTGATTTTTTTCGTTTTTCGCCTTTTTCTCACTGAAATATTGAGATTTCGACGAAAAGGGGTGTTATTCGTGATCAGCGGAATTTCTCCTTTTTCACATTGATATTTTGAGATTTCGACTAAAACTCGGTGTTATTCGTAATCAGCGGAAAATTTCCGATCGAATGGGGTATCGAAACATTGAAAAAAGCGAAAAAAAAAATTTTTTAATTTTTTGCCCACCTTTTCGAAAACCTAAAAATCTCGAAATTTCAAATGGTCATAACTTGGCTCCCGTTTCATCGATTTTGGGTTTTGACGTGCGTTTTCAAAACGTCTCGAGTAGACTTAGATAATGCATTTTGGATCATCCCGCTATCTCAATTATTGTAGCCGTGAGAGCAGGTTGAAAATCGGCGAAAAAAATGAGAAGGGGTATGTATGGAGAAATCCGCAAAAATCGATGGTCCGACTTTAAAAATCTGTGAAAAATCGAAAAATAATGATAGCGCAATGATTCAAGCGCCATTTTAAAGGGGTTTCGATCACGAAAAGAATGAGCACAGAGTGGGGTTCCAACTCCATCGGGAAGCAACGTTACAGCGATTTTAGTGAAGACACTTCTTTACGCCGAAATGCAAAACAATGTTGAATTTTTTAAATTTACTTTTAGGACGCTATATCGATGTATTTTGACTCGCTGATTACTGATTCAGTACCCGTTTCCTTGAGAAACTCGACATTTTATTTAAAATCGTCCAAAAAGTGATTTTTTTCGTTTTTCGCCTTTTTCTCACTGAAATATTGAGATTTCGACGAAAAGGGGTGTTATTCGTGATCAGCGGAATTTCTCCTTTTTCACATTGATATTTTGAGATTTCGACTAAAACTCGGTGTTATTCGTAATCAGCGGAAAATTTCCGATCGAATGGGGTATCGAAACATTGAAAAAAGCGAAAAAAAAAATTTTTTAATTTTTTGCCCACCTTTTCGAAAACCTAAAAATCTCGAAATTTCAAATGGTCATAACTTGGCTCCCGTTTCATCGATTTTGGGTTTTAACGTGCGTTTTCAAAACGTCTCGAGTAGACTTAGATAATGCATTTTGGATCATCCCGCTATCTCAATTATTGTAGCCGTGAGAGCAGGTTGAAAATCGGCGAAAAAAATGAGAAGGGGTATGTATGGAGAAATCCGCAAAAATCGATGGTCCGACTTTAAAAATCGGTGAAAAATCGAAAAATAATGATAGCGCAATGATTCAAGCGCCATTTTAAAGGGGTTTCGATCACGAAAAGAATGAGCACAGAGTGGGGTTCCAACTCCATCGGGAAGCAACGTTACAGCGATTTTAGTGAAGACACTTCTTTACGCCGAAATGCAAAACAATGTTGAATTTTTTAAATTTACTTTTAGGACGCTATATCGATGTATTTTGACTCGCTGATTACTGATTCAGTACCCGTTTCCTTGAGAAACTCGACATTTTATTTAAAATCGTCCAAAAAGTGATTTTTTTCGTTTTTCGCCTTTTTCTCACTGAAATATTGAGATTTCGACGAAAAGGGGTGTTATTCGTGATCAGCGGAATTTCTCCTTTTTCACATTGATATTTTGAAATTTCGACTAAAACTCGGTGTTATTCGTAATCAGCGGAAAATTTCCGATCGAATGGGGTATCGAAACATTGAAAAAAGCGAAAAAAAAAATTTTTTAATTTTTTGCCCACCTTTTCGAAAACCTAAAAATCTCGAAATTTCAAATGGTCATAACTTGGCTCCCGTTTCATCGATTTTGGGTTTTGACGTGCGTTTTCAAAACGTCTCGAGTAGACTTAGATAATGCATTTTGGATCATCCCGCTATCTCAATTATTGTAGCCGTGAGAGCAGGTTGAAAATCGGCGAAAAAAATGAGAAGGGGTATGTATGGAGAAATCCGCAAAAATCGATGGTCCGACTTTAAAAATCTGTGAAAAATCGAAAAATAATGATAGCGCAATGATTCAAGCGCCATTTTAAAGGGGTTTCGATCACGAAAAGAATGAGCACAGAGTGGGGTTCCAACTCCATCGGGAAGCAACGTTACAGCGATTTTAGTGAAGACACTTCTTTACGCCGAAATGCAAAACAATGTTGAATTTTTTAAATTTACTTTTAGGACGCTATATCGATGTATTTTGACTCGCTGATTACTGATTCAGTACCCGTTTCCTTGAGAAACTCGACATTTTATTTAAAATCGTCCAAAAAGTGATTTTTTTCGTTTTTCGCCTTTTTCTCACTGAAATATTGAGATTTCGACGAAAAGGGGTGTTATTCGTGATCAGCGGAATTTCTCCTTTTTCACATTGATATTTTGAGATTTCGACTAAAACTCGGTGTTATTCGTAATCAGCGGAAAATTTCCGATCGAATGGGGTATCGAAACATTGAAAAAAACGAAGAAAAAAATTTTTTAATTTTTTGCCCACCTTTTCGAAAACCTAAAAATCTCGAAATTTCAAATGGTCATAACTTGGCTCCCGTTTCATCGATTTTGGGTTTTAACGTGCGTTTTCAAAACGTCTCGAGTAGACTTAGATAATGCATTTTGGATCATCCCGCTATCTCAATTATTGTAGCCGTGAGAGCAGGTTGAAAATCGGCGAAAAAAATGAGAAGGGGTATGTATGGAGAAATCCGCAAAAATCGATGGTCCGACTTTAAAAATCGGTGAAAAATCGAAAAATAATGATAGCGCAATGATTCAAGCGCCATTTTAAAGGGGTTTCGATCACGAAAAGAATGAGCACAGAGTGGGGTTCCAACTCCATCGGGAAGCAACGTTACAGCGATTTTAGTGAAGACACTTCTTTACGCCGAAATGCAAAACAATGTTGAATTTTTTAAATTTACTTTTAGGACGCTATATCGATGTATTTTGACTCGCTGATTACTGATTCAGTACCCGTTTCCTTGAGAAACTCGACATTTTATTTAAAATCGTCCAAAAAGTGATTTTTTTCGTTTTTCGCCTTTTTCTCACTGAAATATTGAGATTTCGACGAAAAGGGGTGTTATTCGTGATCAGCGGAATTTCTCCTTTTTCACATTGATATTTTGAGATTTCGACTAAAACTCGGTGTTATTCGTAATCAGCGGAAAATTTCCGATCGAATGGGGTATCGAAACATTGAAAAAAGCGAAAAAAAAAATTTTTTAATTTTTTGCCCACCTTTTCGAAAACCTAAAAATCTCGAAATTTCAAATGGTCATAACTTGGCTCCCGTTTCATCGATTTTGGGTTTTGACGTGCGTTTTCAAAACGTCTCGAGTAGACTTAGATAATGCATTTTGGATCATCCCGCTATCTCAATTATTGTAGCCGTGAGAGCAGGTTGAAAATCGGCGAAAAAAATGAGAAGGGGTATGTATGGAGAAATCCGCAAAAATCGATGGTCCGACTTTAAAAATCGGTGAAAAATCGAAAAATAATGATAGCGCAATGATTCAAGCGCCATTTTAAAGGGGTTTCGATCACGAAAAGAATGAGCACAGAGTGGGGTTCCAACTCCATCGGGAAGCAACGTTACAACGATTTTAGTGAAGACACTTCTTTACGCCGAAATGCAAAACAATGTTGAATTTTTTAAATTTACTTTTAGGACGCTATATCGATGTATTTTGACTCGCTGATTACTGATTCAGTACCCGTTTCCTTGAGAAACTCGACATTTTATTTAAAATCGTCCAAAAAGTGATTTTTTTCGTTTTTCGCCTTTTTCTCACTGAAATATTGAGATTTCGACGAAAAGGGGTGTTATTCGTGATCAGCGGAATTTCTCCTTTTTCACATTGATATTTTGAGATTTCGACTAAAACTCGGTGTTATTCGTAATCAGCGGAAAATTTCCGATCGAATGGGGTATCGAAACATTGAAAAAAGCGAAAAAAAAAATTTTTTAATTTTTTGCCCACCTTTTCGAAAACCTAAAAATCTCGAAATTTCAAATGGTCATAACTTGGCTCCCGTTTCATCGATTTTGGGTTTTGACGTGCGTTTTCAAAACGTCTCGAGTAGACTTAGATAATGCATTTTGGATCATCCCGCTATCTCAATTATTGTAGCCGTGAGAGCAGGTTGAAAATCGGCGAAAAAAATGAGAAGGGGTATGTATGGAGAAATCCGCAAAAATCGATGGTCCGACTTTAAAAATCGGTGAAAAATCGAAAAATAATGATAGCGCAATGATTCAAGCGCCATTTTAAAGGGGTTTCGATCACGAAAAGAATGAGCACAGAGTGGGGTTCCAACTCCATCGGGAAGCAACGTTACAGCGATTTTAGTGAAGACACTTCTTTACGCCGAAATGCAAAACAATGTTGAATTTTTTAAATTTACTTTTAGGACGCTATATCGATGTATTTTGACTCGCTGATTACTGATTCAGTACCCGTTTCCTTGAGAAACTCGACATTTTATTTAAAATCGTCCAAAAAGTGATTTTTTTCGTTTTTCGCCTTTTTCTCACTGAAATATTGAGATTTCGACGAAAAGGGGTGTTATTCGTGATCAGCGGAATTTCTCCTTTTTCACATTGATATTTTGAGATTTCGACTAAAACTCGGTGTTATTCGTAATCAGCGGAAAATTTCCGATCGAATGGGGTATCGAAACATTGAAAAAAGCGAAAAAAAAAATTTTTTAATTTTTTGCCCACCTTTTCGAAAACCTAAAAATCTCGAAATTTCAAATGGTCATAACTTGGCTCCCGTTTCATCGATTTTGGGTTTTGACGTGCGTTTTCAAAACGTCTCGAGTAGACTTAGATAATGCATTTTGGATCATCCCGCTATCTCAATTATTGTAGCCGTGAGAGCAGGTTGAAAATCGGCGAAAAAAATGAGAAGGGGTATGTATGGAGAAATCCGCAAAAATCGATGGTCCGACTTTAAAAATCTGTGAAAAATCGAAAAATAATGATAGCGCAATGATTCAAGCGCCATTTTAAAGGGGTTTCGATCACGAAAAGAATGAGCACAGAGTGGGGTTCCAACTCCATCGGGAAGCAACGTTACAGCGATTTTAGTGAAGACACTTCTTTACGCCGAAATGCAAAACAATGTTGAATTTTTTAAATTTACTTTTAGGACGCTATATCGATGTATTTTGACTCGCTGATTACTGATTCAGTACCCGTTTCCTTGAGAAACTCGACATTTTATTTAAAATCGTCCAAAAAGTGATTTTTTTCGTTTTTCGCCTTTTTCTCACTGAAATATTGAGATTTCGACGAAAAGGGGTGTTATTCGTGATCAGCGGAATTTCTCCTTTTTCACATTGATATTTTGAGATTTCGACTAAAACTCGGTGTTATTCGTAATCAGCGGAAAATTTCCGATCGAATGGGGTATCGAAACATTGAAAAAAGCGAAAAAAAAAATTTTTTAATTTTTTGCCCACCTTTTCGAAAACCTAAAAATCTCGAAATTTCAAATGGTCATAACTTGGCTCCCGTTTCATCGATTTTGGGTTTTAACGTGCGTTTTCAAAACGTCTCGAGTAGACTTAGATAATGCATTTTGGATCATCCCGCTATCTCAATTATTGTAGCCGTGAGAGCAGGTTGAAAATCGGCGAAAAAAATGAGAAGGGGTATGTATGGAGAAATCCGCAAAAATCGATGGTCCGACTTTAAAAATCGGTGAAAAATCGAAAAATAATGATAGCGCAATGATTCAAGCGCCATTTTAAAGGGGTTTCGATCACGAAAAGAATGAGCACAGAGTGGGGTTCCAACTCCATCGGGAAGCAACGTTACAGCGATTTTAGTGAAGACACTTCTTTACGCCGAAATGCAAAACAATGTTGAATTTTTTAAATTTACTTTTAGGACGCTATATCGATGTATTTTGACTCGCTGATTACTGATTCAGTACCCGTTTCCTTGAGAAACTCGACATTTTATTTAAAATCGTCCAAAAAGTGATTTTTTTCGTTTTTCGCCTTTTTCTCACTGAAATATTGAGATTTCGACGAAAAGGGGTGTTATTCGTGATCAGCGGAATTTCTCCTTTTTCACATTGATATTTTGAAATTTCGACTAAAACTCGGTGTTATTCGTAATCAGCGGAAAATTTCCGATCGAATGGGGTATCGAAACATTGAAAAAAGCGAAAAAAAAAATTTTTTAATTTTTTGCCCACCTTTTCGAAAACCTAAAAATCTCGAAATTTCAAATGGTCATAACTTGGCTCCCGTTTCATCGATTTTGGGTTTTGACGTGCGTTTTCAAAACGTCTCGAGTAGACTTAGATAATGCATTTTGGATCATCCCGCTATCTCAATTATTGTAGCCGTGAGAGCAGGTTGAAAATCGGCGAAAAAAATGAGAAGGGGTATGTATGGAGAAATCCGCAAAAATCGATGGTCCGACTTTAAAAATCTGTGAAAAATCGAAAAATAATGATAGCGCAATGATTCAAGCGCCATTTTAAAGGGGTTTCGATCACGAAAAGAATGAGCACAGAGTGGGGTTCCAACTCCATCGGGAAGCAACGTTACAGCGATTTTAGTGAAGACACTTCTTTACGCCGAAATGCAAAACAATGTTGAATTTTTTAAATTTACTTTTAGGACGCTATATCGATGTATTTTGACTCGCTGATTACTGATTCAGTACCCGTTTCCTTGAGAAACTCGACATTTTATTTAAAATCGTCCAAAAAGTGATTTTTTTCGTTTTTCGCCTTTTTCTCACTGAAATATTGAGATTTCGACGAAAAGGGGTGTTATTCGTGATCAGCGGAATTTCTCCTTTTTCACATTGATATTTTGAGATTTCGACTAAAACTCGGTGTTATTCGTAATCAGCGGAAAATTTCCGATCGAATGGGGTATCGAAACATTGAAAAAAGCGAAGAAAAAAATTTTTTAATTTTTTGCCCACCTTTTCGAAAACCTAAAAATCTCGAAATTTCAAATGGTCATAACTTGGCTCCCGTTTCATCGATTTTGGGTTTTAACGTGCGTTTTCAAAACGTCTCGAGTAGACTTAGATAATGCATTTTGGATCATCCCGCTATCTCAATTATTGTAGCCGTGAGAGCAGGTTGAAAATCGGCGAAAAAAATGAGAAGGGGTATGTATGGAGAAATCCGCAAAAATCGATGGTCCGACTTTAAAAATCGGTGAAAAATCGAAAAATAATGATAGCGCAATGATTCAAGCGCCATTTTAAAGGGGTTTCGATCACGAAAAGAATGAGCACAGAGTGGGGTTCCAACTCCATCGGGAAGCAACGTTACAGCGATTTTAGTGAAGACACTTCTTTACGCCGAAATGCAAAACAATGTTGAATTTTTTAAATTTACTTTTAGGACGCTATATCGATGTATTTTGACTCGCTGATTACTGATTCAGTACCCGTTTCCTTGAGAAACTCGACATTTTATTTAAAATCGTCCAAAAAGTGATTTTTTTCGTTTTTCGCCTTTTTCTCACTGAAATATTGAGATTTCGACGAAAAGGGGTGTTATTCGTGATCAGCGGAATTTCTCCTTTTTCACATTGATATTTTGAGATTTCGACTAAAACTCGGTGTTATTCGTAATCAGCGGAAAATTTCCGATCGAATGGGGTATCGAAACATTGAAAAAAGCGAAAAAAAAAATTTTTTAATTTTTTGCCCACCTTTTCGAAAACCTAAAAATCTCGAAATTTCAAATGGTCATAACTTGGCTCCCGTTTCATCGATTTTGGGTTTTGACGTGCGTTTTCAAAACGTCTCGAGTAGACTTAGATAATGCATTTTGGATCATCCCGCTATCTCAATTATTGTAGCCGTGAGAGCAGGTTGAAAATCGGCGAAAAAAATGAGAAGGGGTATGTATGGAGAAATCCGCAAAAATCGATGGTCCGACTTTAAAAATCGGTGAAAAATCGAAAAATAATGATAGCGCAATGATTCAAACGCCATTTTAAAGGGGTTTCGATCACGAAAAGAATGAGCACAGAGTGGGGTTCCAACTCCATCGGGAAGCAACGTTACAGCGATTTTAGTGAAGACACTTCTTTACGCCGAAATGCAAAACAATGTTGAATTTTTTAAATTTACTTTTAGGACGCTATATCGATGTATTTTGACTCGCTGATTACTGATTCAGTACCCGTTTCCTTGAGAAACTCGACATTTTATTTAAAATCGTCCAAAAAGTGATTTTTTTCGTTTTTCGCCTTTTTCTCACTGAAATATTGAGATTTCGACGAAAAGGGGTGTTATTCGTGATCAGCGGAATTTCTCCTTTTTCACATTGATATTTTGAGATTTCGACTAAAACTCGGTGTTATTCGTAATCAGCGGAAAATTTCCGATCGAATGGGGTATCGAAACATTGAAAAAAGCGAAAAAAAAAATTTTTTAATTTTTTGCCCACCTTTTCGAAAACCTAAAAATCTCGAAATTTCAAATGGTCATAACTTGGCTCCCGTTTCATCGATTTTGGGTTTTGACGTGCGTTTTCAAAACGTCTCGAGTAGACTTAGATAATGCATTTTGGATCATCCCGCTATCTCAATTATTGTAGCCGTGAGAGCAGGTTGAAAATCGGCGAAAAAAATGAGAAGGGGTATGTATGGAGAAATCCGCAAAAATCGATGGTCCGACTTTAAAAATCTGTGAAAAATCGAAAAATAATGATAGCGCAATGATTCAAGCGCCATTTTAAAGGGGTTTCGATCACGAAAAGAATGAGCACAGAGTGGGGTTCCAACTCCATCGGGAAGCAACGTTACAGCGATTTTAGTGAAGACACTTCTTTACGCCGAAATGCAAAACAATGTTGAATTTTTTAAATTTACTTTTAGGACGCTATATCGATGTATTTTGACTCGCTGATTACTGATTCAGTACCCGTTTCCTTGAGAAACTCGACATTTTATTTAAAATCGTCCAAAAAGTGATTTTTTTCGTTTTTCGCCTTTTTCTCACTGAAATATTGAGATTTCGACGAAAAGGGGTGTTATTCGTGATCAGCGGAATTTCTCCTTTTTCACATTGATATTTTGAGATTTCGACTAAAACTCGGTGTTATTCGTAATCAGCGGAAAATTTCCGATCGAATGGGGTATCGAAACATTGAAAAAAGCGAAAAAAAAAATTTTTTAATTTTTTGCCCACCTTTTCGAAAACCTAAAAATCTCGAAATTTCAAATGGTCATAACTTGGCTCCCGTTTCATCGATTTTGGGTTTTGACGTGCGTTTTCAAAACGTCTCGAGTAGACTTAGATAATGCATTTTGGATCATCCCGCTATCTCAATTATTGTAGCCGTGAGAGCAGGTTGAAAATCGGCGAAAAAAATGAGAAGGGGTATGTATGGAGAAATCCGCAAAAATCGATGGTCCGACTTTAAAAATCTGTGAAAAATCGAAAAATAATGATAGCGCAATGATTCAAGCGCCATTTTAAAGGGGTTTCGATCACGAAAAGAATGAGCACAGAGTGGGGTTCCAACTCCATCGGGAAGCAACGTTACAGCGATTTTAGTGAAGACACTTCTTTACGCCGAAATGCAAAACAATGTTGAATTTTTTAAATTTACTTTTAGGACGCTATATCGATGTATTTTGACTCGCTGATTACTGATTCAGTACCCGTTTCCTTGAGAAACTCGACATTTTATTTAAAATCGTCCAAAAAGTGATTTTTTTCGTTTTTCGCCTTTTTCTCACTGAAATATTGAGATTTCGACGAAAAGGGGTGTTATTCGTGATCAGCGGAATTTCTCCTTTTTCACATTGATATTTTGAGATTTCGACTAAAACTCGGTGTTATTCGTAATCAGCGGAAAATTTCCGATCGAATGGGGTATCGAAACATTGAAAAAAGCGAAAAAAAAAATTTTTTAATTTTTTGCCCACCTTTTCGAAAACCTAAAAATCTCGAAATTTCAAATGGTCATAACTTGGCTCCCGTTTCATCGATTTTGGGTTTTGACGTGCGTTTTCAAAACGTCTCGAGTAGACTTAGATAATGCATTTTGGATCATCCCGCTATCTCAATTATTGTAGCCGTGAGAGCAGGTTGAAAATCGGCGAAAAAAATGAGAAGGGGTATGTATGGAGAAATCCGCAAAAATCGATGGTCCGACTTTAAAAATCTGTGAAAAATCGAAAAATAATGATAGCGCAATGATTCAAGCGCCATTTTAAAGGGGTTTCGATCACGAAAAGAATGAGCACAGAGTGGGGTTCCAACTCCATCGGGAAGCAACGTTACAGCGATTTTAGTGAAGACACTTCTTTACGCCGAAATGCAAAACAATGTTGAATTTTTTAAATTTACTTTTAGGACGCTATATCGATGTATTTTGACTCGCTGATTACTGATTCAGTACCCGTTTCCTTGAGAAACTCGACATTTTATTTAAAATCGTCCAAAAAGTGATTTTTTTCGTTTTTCGCCTTTTTCTCACTGAAATATTGAGATTTCGACGAAAAGGGGTGTTATTCGTAATCAGCGGAAAATTTCCGATCGAATGGGGTATCGAAACATTGAAAAAAGCGAAAAAAAAAATTTTTTAATTTTTTGCCCACCTTTTCGAAAACCTAAAAATCTCGAAATTTCAAATGGTCATAACTTGGCTCCCGTTTCATCGATTTTGGGTTTTGACGTGCGTTTTCAAAACGTCTCGAGTAGACTTAGATAATGCATTTTGGATCATCCCGCTATCTCAATTATTGTAGCCGTGAGAGCAGGTTGAAAATCGGCGAAAAAAATGAGAAGGGGTATGTATGGAGAAATCCGCAAAAATCGATGGTCCGACTTTAAAAATCGGTGAAAAATCGAAAAATAATGATAGCGCAATGATTCAAGCGCCATTTTAAAGGGGTTTCGATCACGAAAAGAATGAGCACAGAGTGGGGTTCCAACTCCATCGGGAAGCAACGTTACAGCGATTTTAGTGAAGACACTTCTTTACGCCGAAATGCAAAACAATGTTGAATTTTTTAAATTTACTTTTAGGACGCTATATCGATGTATTTTGACTCGCTGATTACTGATTCAGTACCCGTTTCCTTGAGAAACTCGACATTTTATTTAAAATCGTCCAAAAAGTGATTTTTTTCGTTTTTCGCCTTTTTCTCACTGAAATATTGAGATTTCGACGAAAAGGGGTGTTATTCGTGATCAGCGGAATTTCTCCTTTTTCACATTGATATTTTGAGATTTCGACTAAAACTCGGTGTTATTCGTAATCAGCGGAAAATTTCCGATCGAATGGGGTATCGAAACATTGAAAAAAGCGAAAAAAAAATTTTTTTAATTTTTTGCCCACCTTTTCGAAAACCTAAAAATCTCGAAATTTCAAATGGTCATAACTTGGCTTCCGTTTCATCGATTTTGGGTTTTGACGTGCGTTTTCAAAACGTCTCGAGTAGACTTAGATAATGCATTTTGGATCATCCCGCTATCTCAATTATTGTAGCCGTGAGAGCAGGTTGAAAATCGGCGAAAAAAATGAGAAGGGGTATGTATGGAGAAATCCGCAAAAATCGATGGTCCGACTTTAAAAATCTGTGAAAAATCGAAAAATAATGATAGCGCAATGATTCAAGCGCCATTTTAAAGGGGTTTCGATCACGAAAAGAATGAGCACAGAGTGGGGTTCCAACTCCATCGGGAAGCAACGTTACAGCGATTTTAGTGAAGACACTTCTTTACGCCGAAATGCAAAACAATGTTGAATTTTTTAAATTTACTTTTAGGACGCTATATCGATGTATTTTGACTCGCTGATTACTGATTCAGTACCCGTTTCCTTGAGAAACTCGACATTTTATTTAAAATCGTCCAAAAAGTGATTTTTTTCGTTTTTCGCCTTTTTCTCACTGAAATATTGAGATTTCGACGAAAAGGGGTGTTATTCGTGATCAGCGGAATTTCTCCTTTTTCACATTGATATTTTGAGATTTCGACTAAAACTCGGTGTTATTCGTAATCAGCGGAAAATTTCCGATCGAATGGGGTATCGAAACATTGAAAAAAGCGAAAAAAAAAATTTTTTAATTTTTTGCCCACCTTTTCGAAAACCTAAAAATCTCGAAATTTCAAATGGTCATAACTTGGCTCCCGTTTCATCGATTTTGGGTTTTGACGTGCGTTTTCAAAACGTCTCGAGTAGACTTAGATAATGCATTTTGGATCATCCCGCTATCTCAATTATTGTAGCCGTGAGAGCAGGTTGAAAATCGGCGAAAAAAATGAGAAGGGGTATGTATGGAGAAATCCGCAAAAATCGATGGTCCGACTTTAAAAATCGGTGAAAAATCGAAAAATAATGATAGCGCAATGATTCAAGCGCCATTTTAAAGGGGTTTCGATCACGAAAAGAATGAGCACAGAGTGGGGTTCCAACTCCATCGGGAAGCAACGTTACAGCGATTTTAGTGAAGACACTTCTTTACGCCGAAATGCAAAACAATGTTGAATTTTTTAAATTTACTTTTAGGACGCTATATCGATGTATTTTGACTCGCTGATTACTGATTCAGTACCCGTTTCCTTGAGAAACTCGACATTTTATTTAAAATCGTCCAAAAAGTGATTTTTTTCGTTTTTCGCCTTTTTCTCACTGAAATATTGAGATTTCGACGAAAAGGGGTGTTATTCGTGATCAGCGGAATTTCTCCTTTTTCACATTGATATTTTGAGATTTCGACTAAAACTCGGTGTTATTCGTAATCAGCGGAAAATTTCCGATCGAATGGGGTATCGAAACATTGAAAAAAGCGAAAAAAAAAATTTTTTAATTTTTTGCCCACCTTTTCGAAAACCTAAAAATCTCGAAATTTCAAATGGTCATAACTTGGCTCCCGTTTCATCGATTTTGGGTTTTGACGTGCGTTTTCAAAACGTCTCGAGTAGACTTAGATAATGCATTTTGGATCATCCCGCTATCTCAATTATTGTAGACGTGAGAGCAGGTTGAAAATCGGCGAAAAAAATGAGAAGGGGTATGTATGGAGAAATCCGCAAAAATCGATGGTCCGACTTTAAAAATCTGTGAAAAATCGAAAAATAATGATAGCGCAATGATTCAAGCGCCATTTTAAAGGGGTTTCGATCACGAAAAGAATGAGCACAGAGTGGGGTTCCAACTCCATCGGGAAGCAACGTTACAGCGATTTTAGTGAAGACACTTCTTTACGCCGAAATGCAAAACAATGTTGAATTTTTTAAATTTACTTTTAGGACGCTATATCGATGTATTTTGACTCGCTGATTACTGATTCAGTACCCGTTTCCTTGAGAAACTCGACATTTTATTTAAAATCGTCCAAAAAGTGATTTTTTTCGTTTTTCGCCTTTTTCTCACTGAAATATTGAGATTTCGACGAAAAGGGGTGTTATTCGTGATCAGCGGAATTTCTCCTTTTTCACATTGATATTTTGAGATTTCGACTAAAACTCGGTGTTATTCGTAATCAGCGGAAAATTTCCGATCGAATGGGGTATCGAAACATTGAAAAAAGCGAAAAAAAAATTTTTTTAATTTTTTGCCCACCTTTTCGAAAACCTAAAAATCTCGAAATTTCAAATGGTCATAACTTGGCTCCCGTTTCATCGATTTTGGGTTTTGACGTGCGTTTTCAAAACGTCTCGAGTAGACTTAGATAATGCATTTTGGATCATCCCGCTATCTCAATTATTGTAGCCGTGAGAGCAGGTTGAAAATCGGCGAAAAAAATGAGAAGGGGTATGTATGGAGAAATCCGCAAAAATCGATGGTCCGACTTTAAAAATCGGTGAAAAATCGAAAAATAATGATAGCGCAATGATTCAAGCGCCATTTTAAAGGGGTTTCGATCACGAAAAGAATGAGCACAGAGTGGGGTTCCAACTCCATCGGGAAGCAACGTTACAGCGATTTTAGTGAAGACACTTCTTTACGCCGAAATGCAAAACAATGTTGAATTTTTTAAATTTACTTTTAGGACGCTATATCGATGTATTTTGACTCGCTGATTACTGATTCAGTACCCGTTTCCTTGAGAAACTCGACATTTTATTTAAAATCGTCCAAAAAGTGATTTTTTTCGTTTTTCGCCTTTTTCTCACTGAAATATTGAGATTTCGACGAAAAGGGGTGTTATTCGTGATCAGCGGAATTTCTCCTTTTTCACATTGATATTTTGAGATTTCGACTAAAACTCGGTGTTATTCGTAATCAGCGGAAAATTTCCGATCGAATGGGGTATCGAAACATTGAAAAAAGCGAAAAAAAAAATTTTTTAATTTTTTGCCCACCTTTTCGAAAACCTAAAAATCTCGAAATTTCAAATGGTCATAACTTGGCTCCCGTTTCATCGATTTTGGGTTTTGACGTGCGTTTTCAAAACGTCTCGAGTAGACTTAGATAATGCATTTTGGATCATCCCGCTATCTCAATTATTGTAGCCGTGAGAGCAGGTTGAAAATCGGCGAAAAAAATGAGAAGGGGTATGTATGGAGAAATCCGCAAAAATCGATGGTCCGACTTTAAAAATCTGTGAAAAATCGAAAAATAATGATAGCGCAATGATTCAAGCGCCATTTTAAAGGGGTTTCGATCACGAAAAGAATGAGCACAGAGTGGGGTTCCAACTCCATCGGGAAGCAACGTTACAGCGATTTTAGTGAAGACACTTCTTTACGCCGAAATGCAAAACAATGTTGAATTTTTTAAATTTATTTTTAGGACGCTATATCGATGTATTTTGACTCGCTGATTACTGATTCAGTACCCGTTTCCTTGAGAAACTCGACATTTTATTTAAAATCGTCCAAAAAGTGATTTTTTTCGTTTTTCGCCTTTTTCTCACTGAAATATTGAGATTTCGACGAAAAGGGGTGTTATTCGTGATCAGCGGAATTTCTCCTTTTTCACATTGATATTTTGAGATTTCGACTAAAACTCGGTGTTATTCGTAATCAGCGGAAAATTTCCGATCGAATGGGGTATCGAAACATTGAAAAAAGCGAAAAAAAAAATTTTTTAATTTTTTGCCCACCTTTTCGAAAACCTAAAAATCTCGAAATTTCAAATGGTCATAACTTGGCTCCCGTTTCATCGATTTTGGGTTTTGACGTGCGTTTTCAAAACGTCTCGAGTAGACTTAGATAATGCATTTTGGATCATCCCGCTATCTCAATTATTGTAGCCGTGAGAGCAGGTTGAAAATCGGCGAAAAAAATGAGAAGGGGTATGTATGGAGAAATCCGCAAAAATCGATGGTCCGACTTTAAAAATCTGTGAAAAATCGAAAAATAATGATAGCGCAATGATTCAAGCGCCATTTTAAAGGGGTTTCGATCACGAAAAGAATGAGCACAGAGTGGGGTTCCAACTCCATCGGGAAGCAACGTTACAGCGATTTTAGTGAAGACACTTCTTTACGCCGAAATGCAAAACAATGTTGAATTTTTTAAATTTACTTTTAGGACGCTATATCGATGTATTTTGACTCGCTGATTACTGATTCAGTACCCGTTTCCTTGAGAAACTCGACATTTTATTTAAAATCGTCCAAAAAGTGATTTTTTTCGTTTTTCGCCTTTTTCTCACTGAAATATTGAGATTTCGACGAAAAGGGGTGTTATTCGTAATCAGCGGAAAATTTCCGATCGAATGGGGTATCGAAACATTGAAAAAAGCGAAAAAAAAAATTTTTTAATTTTTTGCCCACCTTTTCGAAAACCTAAAAATCTCGAAATTTCAAATGGTCATAACTTGGCTCCCGTTTCATCGATTTTGGGTTTTGACGTGCGTTTTCAAAACGTCTCGAGTAGACTTAGATAATGCATTTTGGATCATCCCGCTATCTCAATTATTGTAGCCGTGAGAGCAGGTTGAAAATCGGCGAAAAAAATGAGAAGGGGTATGTATGGAGAAATCCGCAAAAATCGATGGTCCGACTTTAAAAATCTGTGAAAAATCGAAAAATAATGATAGCGCAATGATTCAAGCGCCATTTTAAAGGGGTTTCGATCACGAAAAGAATGAGCACAGAGTGGGGTTCCAACTCCATCGGGAAGCAACGTTACAGCGATTTTAGTGAAGACACTTCTTTACGCCGAAATGCAAAACAATGTTGAATTTTTTAAATTTACTTTTAGGACGCTATATCGATGTATTTTGACTCGCTGATTACTGATTCAGTACCCGTTTCCTTGAGAAACTCGACATTTTATTTAAAATCGTCCAAAAAGTGATTTTTTTCGTTTTTCGCCTTTTTCTCACTGAAATATTGAGATTTCGACGAAAAGGGGTGTTATTCGTGATCAGCGGAATTTCTCCTTTTTCACATTGATATTTGGAGATTTCGACTAAAACTCGGTGTTATTCGTAATCAGCGGAAAATTTCCGATCGAATGGGGTATCGAAACATTGAAAAAAGCGAAAAAAAAATTTTTTTAATTTTTTGCCCACCTTTTCGAAAACCTAAAAATCTCGAAATTTCAAATGGTCATAACTTGGCTCCCGTTTCATCGATTTTGGGTTTTGACGTGCGTTTTCAAAACGTCTCGAGTAGACTTAGATAATGCATTTTGGATCATCCCGCTATCTCAATTATTGTAGCCGTGAGAGCAGGTTGAAAATCGGCGAAAAAAATGAGAAGGGGTATGTATGGAGAAATCCGCAAAAATCGATGGTCCGACTTTAAAAATCGGTGAAAAATCGAAAAATAATGATAGCGCAATGATTCAAGCGCCATTTTAAAGGGGTTTCGATCACGAAAAGAATGAGCACAGAGTGGGGTTCCAACTCCATCGGGAAGCAACGTTACAGCGATTTTAGTGAAGACACTTCTTTACGCCGAAATGCAAAACAATGTTGAATTTTTTAAATTTACTTTTAGGACGCTATATCGATGTATTTTGACTCGCTGATTACTGATTCAGTACCCGTTTCCTTGAGAAACTCGACATTTTATTTAAAATCGTCCAAAAAGTGATTTTTTTCGTTTTTCGCCTTTTTCTCACTGAAATATTGAGATTTCGACGAAAAGGGGTGTTATTCGTGATCAGCGGAATTTCTCCTTTTTCACATTGATATTTTGAGATTTCGACTAAAACTCGGTGTTATTCGTAATCAGCGGAAAATTTCCGATCGAATGGGGTATCGAAACATTGAAAAAAGCGAAAAAAAAAATTTTTTAATTTTTTGCCCACCTTTTCGAAAACCTAAAAATCTCGAAATTTCAAATGGTCATAACTTGGCTCCCGTTTCATCGATTTTGGGTTTTGACGTGCGTTTTCAAAACGTCTCGAGTAGACTTAGATAATGCATTTTGGATCATCCCGCTATCTCAATTATTGTAGCCGTGAGAGCAGGTTGAAAATCGGCGAAAAAAATGAGAAGGGGTATGTATGGAGAAATCCGCAAAAATCGATGGTCCGACTTTAAAAATCTGTGAAAAATCGAAAAATAATGATAGCGCAATGATTCAAGCGCCATTTTAAAGGGGTTTCGATCACGAAAAGAATGAGCACAGAGTGGGGTTCCAACTCCATCGGGAAGCAACGTTACAGCGATTTTAGTGAAGACACTTCTTTACGCCGAAATGCAAAACAATGTTGAATTTTTTAAATTTATTTTTAGGACGCTATATCGATGTATTTTGACTCGCTGATTACTGATTCAGTACCCGTTTCCTTGAGAAACTCGACATTTTATTTAAAATCGTCCAAAAAGTGATTTTTTTCGTTTTTCGCCTTTTTCTCACTGAAATATTGAGATTTCGACGAAAAGGGGTGTTATTCGTGATCAGCGGAATTTCTCCTTTTTCACATTGATATTTTGAGATTTCGACTAAAACTCGGTGTTATTCGTAATCAGCGGAAAATTTCCGATCGAATGGGGTATCGAAACATTGAAAAAAGCGAAAAAAAAAATTTTTTAATTTTTTGCCCACCTTTTCGAAAACCTAAAAATCTCGAAATTTCAAATGGTCATAACTTGGCTCCCGTTTCATCGATTTTGGGTTTTGACGTGCGTTTTCAAAACGTCTCGAGTAGACTTAGATAATGCATTTTGGATCATCCCGCTATCTCAATTATTGTAGCCGTGAGAGCAGGTTGAAAATCGGCGAAAAAAATGAGAAGGGGTATGTATGGAGAAATCCGCAAAAATCGATGGTCCGACTTTAAAAATCTGTGAAAAATCGAAAAATAATGATAGCGCAATGATTCAAGCGCCATTTTAAAGGGGTTTCGATCACGAAAAGAATGAGCACAGAGTGGGGTTCCAACTCCATCGGGAAGCAACGTTACAGCGATTTTAGTGAAGACACTTCTTTACGCCGAAATGCAAAACAATGTTGAATTTTTTAAATTTACTTTTAGGACGCTATATCGATGTATTTTGACTCGCTGATTACTGATTCAGTACCCGTTTCCTTGAGAAACTCGACATTTTATTTAAAATCGTCCAAAAAGTGATTTTTTTCGTTTTTCGCCTTTTTCTCACTGAAATATTGAGATTTCGACGAAAAGGGGTGTTATTCGTAATCAGCGGAAAATTTCCGATCGAATGGGGTATCGAAACATTGAAAAAAGCGAAAAAAAAAATTTTTTAATTTTTTGCCCACCTTTTCGAAAACCTAAAAATCTCGAAATTTCAAATGGTCATAACTTGGCTCCCGTTTCATCGATTTTGGGTTTTGACGTGCGTTTTCAAAACGTCTCGAGTAGACTTAGATAATGCATTTTGGATCATCCCGCTATCTCAATTATTGTAGCCGTGAGAGCAGGTTGAAAATCGGCGAAAAAAATGAGAAGGGGTATGTATGGAGAAATCCGCAAAAATCGATGGTCCGACTTTAAAAATCGGTGAAAAATCGAAAAATAATGATAGCGCAATGATTCAAGCGCCATTTTAAAGGGGTTTCGATCACGAAAAGAATGAGCACAGAGTGGGGTTCCAACTCCATCGGGAAGCAACGTTACAGCGATTTTAGTGAAGACACTTCTTTACGCCGAAATGCAAAACAATGTTGAATTTTTTAAATTTACTTTTAGGACGCTATATCGATGTATTTTGACTCGCTGATTACTGATTCAGTACCCGTTTCCTTGAGAAACTCGACATTTTATTTAAAATCGTCCAAAAAGTGATTTTTTTCGTTTTTCGCCTTTTTCTCACTGAAATATTGAGATTTCGACGAAAAGGGGTGTTATTCGTGATCAGCGGAATTTCTCCTTTTTCACATTGATATTTTGAGATTTCGACTAAAACTCGGTGTTATTCGTAATCAGCGGAAAATTTCCGATCGAATGGGGTATCGAAACATTGAAAAAAGCGAAAAAAAAAATTTTTTAATTTTTTGCCCACCTTTTCGAAAACCTAAAAATCTCGAAATTTCAAATGGTCATAACTTGGCTCCCGTTTCATCGATTTTGGGTTTTGACGTGCGTTTTCAAAACGTCTCGAGTAGACTTAGATAATGCATTTTGGATCATCCCGCTATCTCAATTATTGTAGCCGTGAGAGCAGGTTGAAAATCGGCGAAAAAAATGAGAAGGGGTATGTATGGAGAAATCCGCAAAAATCGATGGTCCGACTTTAAAAATCTGTGAAAAATCGAAAAATAATGATAGCGCAATGATTCAAGCGCCATTTTAAAGGGGTTTCGATCACGAAAAGAATGAGCACAGAGTGGGGTTCCAACTCCATCGGGAAGCAACGTTACAGCGATTTTAGTGAAGACACTTCTTTACGCCGAAATGCAAAACAATGTTGAATTTTTTAAATTTATTTTTAGGACGCTATATCGATGTATTTTGACTCGCTGATTACTGATTCAGTACCCGTTTCCTTGAGAAACTCGACATTTTATTTAAAATCGTCCAAAAAGTGATTTTTTTCGTTTTTCGCCTTTTTCTCACTGAAATATTGAGATTTCGACGAAAAGGGGTGTTATTCGTGATCAGCGGAATTTCTCCTTTTTCACATTGATATTTTGAGATTTCGACTAAAACTCGGTGTTATTCGTAATCAGCGGAAAATTTCCGATCGAATGGGGTATCGAAACATTGAAAAAAGCGAAAAAAAAAATTTTTTAATTTTTTGCCCACCTTTTCGAAAACCTAAAAATCTCGAAATTTCAAATGGTCATAACTTGGCTCCCGTTTCATCGATTTTGGGTTTTGACGTGCGTTTTCAAAACGTCTCGAGTAGACTTAGATAATGCATTTTGGATCATCCCGCTATCTCAATTATTGTAGCCGTGAGAGCAGGTTGAAAATCGGCGAAAAAAATGAGAAGGGGTATGTATGGAGAAATCCGCAAAAATCGATGGTCCGACTTTAAAAATCTGTGAAAAATCGAAAAATAATGATAGCGCAATGATTCAAGCGCCATTTTAAAGGGGTTTCGATCACGAAAAGAATGAGCACAGAGTGGGGTTCCAACTCCATCGGGAAGCAACGTTACAGCGATTTTAGTGAAGACACTTCTTTACGCCGAAATGCAAAACAATGTTGAATTTTTTAAATTTACTTTTAGGACGCTATATCGATGTATTTTGACTCGCTGATTACTGATTCAGTACCCGTTTCCTTGAGAAACTCGACATTTTATTTAAAATCGTCCAAAAAGTGATTTTTTTCGTTTTTCGCCTTTTTCTCACTGAAATATTGAGATTTCGACGAAAAGGGGTGTTATTCGTAATCAGCGGAAAATTTCCGATCGAATGGGGTATCGAAACATTGAAAAAAGCGAAAAAAAAAATTTTTTAATTTTTTGCCCACCTTTTCGAAAACCTAAAAATCTCGAAATTTCAAATGGTCATAACTTGGCTCCCGTTTCATCGATTTTGGGTTTTGACGTGCGTTTTCAAAACGTCTCGAGTAGACTTAGATAATGCATTTTGGATCATCCCGCTATCTCAATTATTGTAGCCGTGAGAGCAGGTTGAAAATCGGCGAAAAAAATGAGAAGGGGTATGTATGGAGAAATCCGCAAAAATCGATGGTCCGACTTTAAAAATCTGTGAAAAATCGAAAAATAATGATAGCGCAATGATTCAAGCGCCATTTTAAAGGGGTTTCGATCACGAAAAGAATGAGCACAGAGTGGGGTTCCAACTCCATCGGGAAGCAACGTTACAGCGATTTTAGTGAAGACACTTCTTTACGCCGAAATGCAAAACAATGTTGAATTTTTTAAATTTACTTTTAGGACGCTATATCGATGTATTTTGACTCGCTGATTACTGATTCAGTACCCGTTTCCTTGAGAAACTCGACATTTTATTTAAAATCGTCCAAAAAGTGATTTTTTTCGTTTTTCGCCTTTTTCTCACTGAAATATTGAGATTTCGACGAAAAGGGGTGTTATTCGTGATCAGCGGAATTTCTCCTTTTTCACATTGATATTTGGAGATTTCGACTAAAACTCGGTGTTATTCGTAATCAGCGGAAAATTTCCGATCGAATGGGGTATCGAAACATTGAAAAAAGCGAAAAAAAAATTTTTTTAATTTTTTGCCCACCTTTTCGAAAACCTAAAAATCTCGAAATTTCAAATGGTCATAACTTGGCTCCCGTTTCATCGATTTTGGGTTTTGACGTGCGTTTTCAAAACGTCTCGAGTAGACTTAGATAATGCATTTTGGATCATCCCGCTATCTCAATTATTGTAGCCGTGAGAGCAGGTTGAAAATCGGCGAAAAAAATGAGAAGGGGTATGTATGGAGAAATCCGCAAAAATCGATGGTCCGACTTTAAAAATCGGTGAAAAATCGAAAAATAATGATAGCGCAATGATTCAAGCGCCATTTTAAAGGGGTTTCGATCACGAAAAGAATGAGCACAGAGTGGGGTTCCAACTCCATCGGGAAGCAACGTTACAGCGATTTTAGTGAAGACACTTCTTTACGCCGAAATGCAAAACAATGTTGAATTTTTTAAATTTACTTTTAGGACGCTATATCGATGTATTTTGACTCGCTGATTACTGATTCAGTACCCGTTTCCTTGAGAAACTCGACATTTTATTTAAAATCGTCCAAAAAGTGATTTTTTTCGTTTTTCGCCTTTTTCTCACTGAAATATTGAGATTTCGACGAAAAGGGGTGTTATTCGTGATCAGCGGAATTTCTCCTTTTTCACATTGATATTTTGAGATTTCGACTAAAACTCGGTGTTATTCGTAATCAGCGGAAAATTTCCGATCGAATGGGGTATCGAAACATTGAAAAAAGCGAAAAAAAAAATTTTTTAATTTTTTGCCCACCTTTTCGAAAACCTAAAAATCTCGAAATTTCAAATGGTCATAACTTGGCTCCCGTTTCATCGATTTTGGGTTTTGACGTGCGTTTTCAAAACGTCTCGAGTAGACTTAGATAATGCATTTTGGATCATCCCGCTATCTCAATTATTGTAGCCGTGAGAGCAGGTTGAAAATCGGCGAAAAAAATGAGAAGGGGTATGTATGGAGAAATCCGCAAAAATCGATGGTCCGACTTTAAAAATCTGTGAAAAATCGAAAAATAATGATAGCGCAATGATTCAAGCGCCATTTTAAAGGGGTTTCGATCACGAAAAGAATGAGCACAGAGTGGGGTTCCAACTCCATCGGGAAGCAACGTTACAGCGATTTTAGTGAAGACACTTCTTTACGCCGAAATGCAAAACAATGTTGAATTTTTTAAATTTATTTTTAGGACGCTATATCGATGTATTTTGACTCGCTGATTACTGATTCAGTACCCGTTTCCTTGAGAAACTCGACATTTTATTTAAAATCGTCCAAAAAGTGATTTTTTTCGTTTTTCGCCTTTTTCTCACTGAAATATTGAGATTTCGACGAAAAGGGGTGTTATTCGTGATCAGCGGAATTTCTCCTTTTTCACATTGATATTTTGAGATTTCGACTAAAACTCGGTGTTATTCGTAATCAGCGGAAAATTTCCGATCGAATGGGGTATCGAAACATTGAAAAAAGCGAAAAAAAAAATTTTTTAATTTTTTGCCCACCTTTTCGAAAACCTAAAAATCTCGAAATTTCAAATGGTCATAACTTGGCTCCCGTTTCATCGATTTTGGGTTTTGACGTGCGTTTTCAAAACGTCTCGAGTAGACTTAGATAATGCATTTTGGATCATCCCGCTATCTCAATTATTGTAGCCGTGAGAGCAGGTTGAAAATCGGCGAAAAAAATGAGAAGGGGTATGTATGGAGAAATCCGCAAAAATCGATGGTCCGACTTTAAAAATCTGTGAAAAATCGAAAAATAATGATAGCGCAATGATTCAAGCGCCATTTTAAAGGGGTTTCGATCACGAAAAGAATGAGCACAGAGTGGGGTTCCAACTCCATCGGGAAGCAACGTTACAGCGATTTTAGTGAAGACACTTCTTTACGCCGAAATGCAAAACAATGTTGAATTTTTTAAATTTACTTTTAGGACGCTATATCGATGTATTTTGACTCGCTGATTACTGATTCAGTACCCGTTTCCTTGAGAAACTCGACATTTTATTTAAAATCGTCCAAAAAGTGATTTTTTTCGTTTTTCGCCTTTTTCTCACTGAAATATTGAGATTTCGACGAAAAGGGGTGTTATTCGTAATCAGCGGAAAATTTCCGATCGAATGGGGTATCGAAACATTGAAAAAAGCGAAAAAAAAAATTTTTTAATTTTTTGCCCACCTTTTCGAAAACCTAAAAATCTCGAAATTTCAAATGGTCATAACTTGGCTCCCGTTTCATCGATTTTGGGTTTTGACGTGCGTTTTCAAAACGTCTCGAGTAGACTTAGATAATGCATTTTGGATCATCCCGCTATCTCAATTATTGTAGCCGTGAGAGCAGGTTGAAAATCGGCGAAAAAAATGAGAAGGGGTATGTATGGAGAAATCCGCAAAAATCGATGGTCCGACTTTAAAAATCGGTGAAAAATCGAAAAATAATGATAGCGCAATGATTCAAGCGCCATTTTAAAGGGGTTTCGATCACGAAAAGAATGAGCACAGAGTGGGGTTCCAACTCCATCGGGAAGCAACGTTACAGCGATTTTAGTGAAGACACTTCTTTACGCCGAAATGCAAAACAATGTTGAATTTTTTAAATTTACTTTTAGGACGCTATATCGATGTATTTTGACTCGCTGATTACTGATTCAGTACCCGTTTCCTTGAGAAACTCGACATTTTATTTAAAATCGTCCAAAAAGTGATTTTTTTCGTTTTTCGCCTTTTTCTCACTGAAATATTGAGATTTCGACGAAAAGGGGTGTTATTCGTGATCAGCGGAATTTCTCCTTTTTCACATTGATATTTTGAGATTTCGACTAAAACTCGGTGTTATTCGTAATCAGCGGAAAATTTCCGATCGAATGGGGTATCGAAACATTGAAAAAAGCGAAAAAAAAAATTTTTTAATTTTTTGCCCACCTTTTCGAAAACCTAAAAATCTCGAAATTTCAAATGGTCATAACTTGGCTCCCGTTTCATCGATTTTGGGTTTTGACGTGCGTTTTCAAAACGTCTCGAGTAGACTTAGATAATGCATTTTGGATCATCCCGCTATCTCAATTATTGTAGCCGTGAGAGCAGGTTGAAAATCGGCGAAAAAAATGAGAAGGGGTATGTATGGAGAAATCCGCAAAAATCGATGGTCCGACTTTAAAAATCTGTGAAAAATCGAAAAATAATGATAGCGCAATGATTCAAGCGCCATTTTAAAGGGGTTTCGATCACGAAAAGAATGAGCACAGAGTGGGGTTCCAACTCCATCGGGAAGCAACGTTACAGCGATTTTAGTGAAGACACTTCTTTACGCCGAAATGCAAAACAATGTTGAATTTTTTAAATTTATTTTTAGGACGCTATATCGATGTATTTTGACTCGCTGATTACTGATTCAGTACCCGTTTCCTTGAGAAACTCGACATTTTATTTAAAATCGTCCAAAAAGTGATTTTTTTCGTTTTTCGCCTTTTTCTCACTGAAATATTGAGATTTCGACGAAAAGGGGTGTTATTCGTGATCAGCGGAATTTCTCCTTTTTCACATTGATATTTTGAGATTTCGACTAAAACTCGGTGTTATTCGTAATCAGCGGAAAATTTCCGATCGAATGGGGTATCGAAACATTGAAAAAAGCGAAAAAAAAAATTTTTTAATTTTTTGCCCACCTTTTCGAAAACCTAAAAATCTCGAAATTTCAAATGGTCATAACTTGGCTCCCGTTTCATCGATTTTGGGTTTTGACGTGCGTTTTCAAAACGTCTCGAGTAGACTTAGATAATGCATTTTGGATCATCCCGCTATCTCAATTATTGTAGCCGTGAGAGCAGGTTGAAAATCGGCGAAAAAAATGAGAAGGGGTATGTATGGAGAAATCCGCAAAAATCGATGGTCCGACTTTAAAAATCTGTGAAAAATCGAAAAATAATGATAGCGCAATGATTCAAGCGCCATTTTAAAGGGGTTTCGATCACGAAAAGAATGAGCACAGAGTGGGGTTCCAACTCCATCGGGAAGCAACGTTACAGCGATTTTAGTGAAGACACTTCTTTACGCCGAAATGCAAAACAATGTTGAATTTTTTAAATTTACTTTTAGGACGCTATATCGATGTATTTTGACTCGCTGATTACTGATTCAGTACCCGTTTCCTTGAGAAACTCGACATTTTATTTAAAATCGTCCAAAAAGTGATTTTTTTCGTTTTTCGCCTTTTTCTCACTGAAATATTGAGATTTCGACGAAAAGGGGTGTTATTCGTAATCAGCGGAAAATTTCCGATCGAATGGGGTATCGAAACATTGAAAAAAGCGAAAAAAAAAATTTTTTAATTTTTTGCCCACCTTTTCGAAAACCTAAAAATCTCGAAATTTCAAATGGTCATAACTTGGCTCCCGTTTCATCGATTTTGGGTTTTGACGTGCGTTTTCAAAACGTCTCGAGTAGACTTAGATAATGCATTTTGGATCATCCCGCTATCTCAATTATTGTAGCCGTGAGAGCAGGTTGAAAATCGGCGAAAAAAATGAGAAGGGGTATGTATGGAGAAATCCGCAAAAATCGATGGTCCGACTTTAAAAATCGGTGAAAAATCGAAAAATAATGATAGCGCAATGATTCAAGCGCCATTTTAAAGGGGTTTCGATCACGAAAAGAATGAGCACAGAGTGGGGTTCCAACTCCATCGGGAAGCAACGTTACAGCGATTTTAGTGAAGACACTTCTTTACGCCGAAATGCAAAACAATGTTGAATTTTTTAAATTTACTTTTAGGACGCTATATCGATGTATTTTGACTCGCTGATTACTGATTCAGTACCCGTTTCCTTGAGAAACTCGACATTTTATTTAAAATCGTCCAAAAAGTGATTTTTTTCGTTTTTCGCCTTTTTCTCACTGAAATATTGAGATTTCGACGAAAAGGGGTGTTATTCGTGATCAGCGGAATTTCTCCTTTTTCACATTGATATTTTGAGATTTCGACTAAAACTCGGTGTTATTCGTAATCAGCGGAAAATTTCCGATCGAATGGGGTATCGAAACATTGAAAAAAGCGAAAAAAAAATTTTTTTAATTTTTTGCCCACCTTTTCGAAAACCTAAAAATCTCGAAATTTCAAATGGTCATAACTTGGCTCCCGTTTCATCGATTTTGGGTTTTGACGTGCGTTTTCAAAACGTCTCGAGTAGACTTAGATAATGCATTTTGGATCATCCCGCTATCTCAATTATTGTAGCCGTGAGAGCAGGTTGAAAATCGGCGAAAAAAATGAGAAGGGGTATGTATGGAGAAATCCGCAAAAATCGATGGTCCGACTTTAAAAATCTGTGAAAAATCGAAAAATAATGATAGCGCAATGATTCAAGCGCCATTTTAAAGGGGTTTCGATCACGAAAAGAATGAGCACAGAGTGGGGTTCCAACTCCATCGGGAAGCAACGTTACAGCGATTTTAGTGAAGACACTTCTTTACGCCGAAATGCAAAACAATGTTGAATTTTTTAAATTTACTTTTAGGACGCTATATCGATGTATTTTGACTCGCTGATTACTGATTCAGTACCCGTTTCCTTGAGAAACTCGACATTTTATTTAAAATCGTCCAAAAAGTGATTTTTTTCGTTTTTCGCCTTTTTCTCACTGAAATATTGAGATTTCGACGAAAAGGGGTGTTATTCGTGATCAGCGGAATTTCTCCTTTTTCACATTGATATTTTGAGATTTCGACTAAAACTCGGTGTTATTCGTAATCAGCGGAAAATTTCCGATCGAATGGGGTATCGAAACATTGAAAAAAGCGAAAAAAAAAAATTTTTAATTTTTTGCCCACCTTTTCGAAAACCTAAAAATCTCGAAATTTCAAATGGTCATAACTTGGCTCCCGTTTCATCGATTTTGGGTTTTAACGTGCGTTTTCAAAACGTCTCGAGTAGACTTAGATAATGCATTTTGGATCATCCCGCTATCTCAATTATTGTAGCCGTGAGAGCAGGTTGAAAATCGGCGAAAAAAATGAGAAGGGGTATGTATGGAGAAATCCGCAAAAATCGATGGTCCGACTTTAAAAATCGGTGAAAAATCGAAAAATAACGATAGCGCAATGATTCAAGCGCCATTTTAAAGGGGTTTCGATCACGAAAAGAATGAGCACAGAGTGGGGTTCCAACTCCATCGGGAAGCAACGTTACAGCGATTTTAGTGAAGACACTTCTTTACGCCGAAATGCAAAACAATGTTGAATTTTTTAAATTTACTTTTAGGACGCTATATCGATGTATTTTGACTCGCTGATTACTGATTCAGTACCCGTTTCCTTGAGAAACTCGACATTTTATTTCAAATCGTCCAAAAAGTGATTTTTTTCGTTTTTCGCCTTTTTCTCACTGAAATATTGAGATTTCGACGAAAAGGGGTGTTATTCGTGATCAGCGGAATTTCTCCTTTTTCACATTGATATTTTGAGATTTCGACTAAAACTCGGTGTTATTCGTAATCAGCGGAAAATTTCCGATCGAATGGGGTATCGAAACATTGAAAAAAGCGAAAAAAAAAATTTTTTAATTTTTTGCCCACCTTTTCGAAAACCTAAAAATCTCGAAATTTCAAATGGTCATAACTTGGCTCCCGTTTCATCGATTTTGGGTTTTGACGTGCGTTTTCAAAACGTCTCGAGTAGACTTAGATAATGCATTTTGGATCATCCCGCTATCTCAATTATTGTAGCCGTGAGAGCAGGTTGAAATTCGGCGAAAAAAATGAGAAGGGGTATGTATGGAGAAATCCGCAAAAATCGATGGTCCGACTTTAAAAATCGGTGAAAAATCGAAAAATAATGATAGCGCAATGATTCAAGCGCCATTTTGAAGGGGTTTCGATCACGAAAAGAATGAGCACAGAGTGGGGTTCCAACTCCATCGGGAAGCAACGTTACAGCGATTTTAGTGAAGACACTTCTTTACACCGAAATGCAAAACAATGTTGAATTTTTTAAATTTACTTTTAGGACGCTATATCGATGTATTTTGACTCGCTGATTACTGATTCAGTACCCGTTTCCTTGAGAAACTCGACATTTTATTTAAAATCGTCCAAAAAGTGATTTTTTTCGTTTTTCGCCTTTTTCTCACTGAAATATTGAGATTTCGACGAAAAGGGGTGTTATTCGTGATCAGCGGAATTTCTCCTTTTTCACATTGATATTTTGAGATTTCGACTAAAACTCGGTGTTATTCGTAATCAGCGGAAAATTTCCGATCGAATGGGGTATCGAAACATTGAAAAAAGCGAAAAAAAAAATTTTTTAATTTTTTGCCCACCTTTTCGAAAACCTAAAAATCTCGAAATTTCAAATGGTCATAACTTGGCTCCCGTTTCATCGATTTTGGGTTTTGACGTGCGTTTTCAAAACGTCTCGAGTAGACTTAGATAATGCATTTTGGATCATCCCGCTATCTCAATTATTGTAGCCGTGAGAGCAGGTTGAAAATCGGCGAAAAAAATGAGAAGGGGTATGTATGGAGAAATCCGCAAAAATCGATGGTCCGACTTTAAAAATCTGTGAAAAATCGAAAAATAATGATAGCGCAATGATTCAAGCGCCATTTTAAAGGGGTTTCGATCACGAAAAGAATGAGCACAGAGTGGGGTTCCAACTCCATCGGGAAGCAACGTTACAGCGATTTTAGTGAAGACACTTCTTTACGCCGAAATGCAAAACAATGTTGAATTTTTTAAATTTATTTTTAGGACGCTATATCGATGTATTTTGACTCGCTGATTACTGATTCAGTACCCGTTTCCTTGAGAAACTCGACATTTTATTTAAAATCGTCCAAAAAGTGATTTTTTTCGTTTTTCGCCTTTTTCTCACTGAAATATTGAGATTTCGACGAAAAGGGGTGTTATTCGTGATCAGCGGAATTTCTCCTTTTTCACATTGATATTTTGAGATTTCGACTAAAACTCGGTGTTATTCGTAATCAGCGGAAAATTTCCGATCGAATGGGGTATCGAAACATTGAAAAAAGCGAAAAAAAAAATTTTTTAATTTTTTGCCCACCTTTTCGAAAACCTAAAAATCTCGAAATTTCAAATGGTCATAACTTGGCTCCCGTTTCATCGATTTTGGGTTTTGACGTGCGTTTTCAAAACGTCTCGAGTAGACTTAGATAATGCATTTTGGATCATCCCGCTATCTCAATTATTGTAGCCGTGAGAGCAGGTTGAAAATCGGCGAAAAAAATGAGAAGGGGTATGTATGGAGAAATCCGCAAAAATCGATGGTCCGACTTTAAAAATCTGTGAAAAATCGAAAAATAATGATAGCGCAATGATTCAAGCGCCATTTTAAAGGGGTTTCGATCACGAAAAGAATGAGCACAGAGTGGGGTTCCAACTCCATCGGGAAGCAACGTTACAGCGATTTTAGTGAAGACACTTCTTTACGCCGAAATGCAAAACAATGTTGAATTTTTTAAATTTACTTTTAGGACGCTATATCGATGTATTTTGACTCGCTGATTACTGATTCAGTACCCGTTTCCTTGAGAAACTCGACATTTTATTTAAAATCGTCCAAAAAGTGATTTTTTTCGTTTTTCGCCTTTTTCTCACTGAAATATTGAGATTTCGACGAAAAGGGGTGTTATTCGTAATCAGCGGAAAATTTCCGATCGAATGGGGTATCGAAACATTGAAAAAAGCGAAAAAAAAAATTTTTTAATTTTTTGCCCACCTTTTCGAAAACCTAAAAATCTCGAAATTTCAAATGGTCATAACTTGGCTCCCGTTTCATCGATTTTGGGTTTTGACGTGCGTTTTCAAAACGTCTCGAGTAGACTTAGATAATGCATTTTGGATCATCCCGCTATCTCAATTATTGTAGCCGTGAGAGCAGGTTGAAAATCGGCGAAAAAAATGAGAAGGGGTATGTATGGAGAAATCCGCAAAAATCGATGGTCCGACTTTAAAAATCGGTGAAAAATCGAAAAATAATGATAGCGCAATGATTCAAGCGCCATTTTAAAGGGGTTTCGATCACGAAAAGAATGAGCACAGAGTGGGGTTCCAACTCCATCGGGAAGCAACGTTACAGCGATTTTAGTGAAGACACTTCTTTACGCCGAAATGCAAAACAATGTTGAATTTTTTAAATTTACTTTTAGGACGCTATATCGATGTATTTTGACTCGCTGATTACTGATTCAGTACCCGTTTCCTTGAGAAACTCGACATTTTATTTAAAATCGTCCAAAAAGTGATTTTTTTCGTTTTTCGCCTTTTTCTCACTGAAATATTGAGATTTCGACGAAAAGGGGTGTTATTCGTGATCAGCGGAATTTCTCCTTTTTCACATTGATATTTTGAGATTTCGACTAAAACTCGGTGTTATTCGTAATCAGCGGAAAATTTCCGATCGAATGGGGTATCGAAACATTGAAAAAAGCGAAAAAAAAAATTTTTTAATTTTTTGCCCACCTTTTCGAAAACCTAAAAATCTCGAAATTTCAAATGGTCATAACTTGGCTCCCGTTTCATCGATTTTGGGTTTTGACGTGCGTTTTCAAAACGTCTCGAGTAGACTTAGATAATGCATTTTGGATCATCCCGCTATCTCAATTATTGTAGCCGTGAGAGCAGGTTGAAAATCGGCGAAAAAAATGAGAAGGGGTATGTATGGAGAAATCCGCAAAAATCGATGGTCCGACTTTAAAAATCTGTGAAAAATCGAAAAATAATGATAGCGCAATGATTCAAGCGCCATTTTAAAGGGGTTTCGATCACGAAAAGAATGAGCACAGAGTGGGGTTCCAACTCCATCGGGAAGCAACGTTACAGCGATTTTAGTGAAGACACTTCTTTACGCCGAAATGCAAAACAATGTTGAATTTTTTAAATTTATTTTTAGGACGCTATATCGATGTATTTTGACTCGCTGATTACTGATTCAGTACCCGTTTCCTTGAGAAACTCGACATTTTATTTAAAATCGTCCAAAAAGTGATTTTTTTCGTTTTTCGCCTTTTTCTCACTGAAATATTGAGATTTCGACGAAAAGGGGTGTTATTCGTGATCAGCGGAATTTCTCCTTTTTCACATTGATATTTTGAGATTTCGACTAAAACTCGGTGTTATTCGTAATCAGCGGAAAATTTCCGATCGAATGGGGTATCGAAACATTGAAAAAAGCGAAAAAAAAAATTTTTTAATTTTTTGCCCACCTTTTCGAAAACCTAAAAATCTCGAAATTTCAAATGGTCATAACTTGGCTCCCGTTTCATCGATTTTGGGTTTTGACGTGCGTTTTCAAAACGTCTCGAGTAGACTTAGATAATGCATTTTGGATCATCCCGCTATCTCAATTATTGTAGCCGTGAGAGCAGGTTGAAAATCGGCGAAAAAAATGAGAAGGGGTATGTATGGAGAAATCCGCAAAAATCGATGGTCCGACTTTAAAAATCTGTGAAAAATCGAAAAATAATGATAGCGCAATGATTCAAGCGCCATTTTAAAGGGGTTTCGATCACGAAAAGAATGAGCACAGAGTGGGGTTCCAACTCCATCGGGAAGCAACGTTACAGCGATTTTAGTGAAGACACTTCTTTACGCCGAAATGCAAAACAATGTTGAATTTTTTAAATTTACTTTTAGGACGCTATATCGATGTATTTTGACTCGCTGATTACTGATTCAGTACCCGTTTCCTTGAGAAACTCGACATTTTATTTAAAATCGTCCAAAAAGTGATTTTTTTCGTTTTTCGCCTTTTTCTCACTGAAATATTGAGATTTCGACGAAAAGGGGTGTTATTCGTAATCAGCGGAAAATTTCCGATCGAATGGGGTATCGAAACATTGAAAAAAGCGAAAAAAAAAAATTTTTAATTTTTTGCCCACCTTTTCGAAAACCTAAAAATCTCGAAATTTCAAATGGTCATAACTTGGCTCCCGTTTCATCGATTTTGGGTTTTAACGTGCGTTTTCAAAACGTCTCGAGTAGACTTAGATAATGCATTTTGGATCATCCCGCTATCTCAATTATTGTAGCCGTGAGAGCAGGTTGAAAATCGGCGAAAAAAATGAGAAGGGGTATGTATGGAGAAATCCGCAAAAATCGATGGTCCGACTTTAAAAATCGGTGAAAAATCGAAAAATAACGATAGCGCAATGATTCAAGCGCCATTTTAAAGGGGTTTCGATCACGAAAAGAATGAGCACAGAGTGGGGTTCCAACTCCATCGGGAAGCAACGTTACAGCGATTTTAGTGAAGACACTTCTTTACGCCGAAATGCAAAACAATGTTGAATTTTTTAAATTTACTTTTAGGACGCTATATCGATGTATTTTGACTCGCTGATTACTGATTCAGTACCCGTTTCCTTGAGAAACTCGACATTTTATTTCAAATCGTCCAAAAAGTGATTTTTTTCGTTTTTCGCCTTTTTCTCACTGAAATATTGAGATTTCGACGAAAAGGGGTGTTATTCGTGATCAGCGGAATTTCTCCTTTTTCACATTGATATTTTGAGATTTCGACTAAAACTCGGTGTTATTCGTAATCAGCGGAAAATTTCCGATCGAATGGGGTATCGAAACATTGAAAAAAGCGAAAAAAAAAATTTTTTAATTTTTTGCCCACCTTTTCGAAAACCTAAAAATCTCGAAATTTCAAATGGTCATAACTTGGCTCCCGTTTCATCGATTTTGGGTTTTGACGTGCGTTTTCAAAACGTCTCGAGTAGACTTAGATAATGCATTTTGGATCATCCCGCTATCTCAATTATTGTAGCCGTGAGAGCAGGTTGAAATTCGGCGAAAAAAATGAGAAGGGGTATGTATGGAGAAATCCGCAAAAATCGATGGTCCGACTTTAAAAATCGGTGAAAAATCGAAAAATAATGATAGCGCAATGATTCAAGCGCCATTTTGAAGGGGTTTCGATCACGAAAAGAATGAGCACAGAGTGGGGTTCCAACTCCATCGGGAAGCAACGTTACAGCGATTTTAGTGAAGACACTTCTTTACACCGAAATGCAAAACAATGTTGAATTTTTTAAATTTACTTTTAGGACGCTATATCGATGTATTTTGACTCGCTGATTACTGATTCAGTACCCGTTTCCTTGAGAAACTCGACATTTTATTTAAAATCGTCCAAAAAGTGATTTTTTTCGTTTTTCGCCTTTTTCTCACTGAAATATTGAGATTTCGACGAAAAGGGGTGTTATTCGTGATCAGCGGAATTTCTCCTTTTTCACATTGATATTTTGAGATTTCGACTAAAACTCGGTGTTATTCGTAATCAGCGGAAAATTTCCGATCGAATGGGGTATCGAAACATTGAAAAAAGCGAAAAAAAAAATTTTTTAATTTTTTGCCCACCTTTTCGAAAACCTAAAAATCTCGAAATTTCAAATGGTCATAACTTGGCTCCCGTTTCATCGATTTTGGGTTTTGACGTGCGTTTTCAAAACGTCTCGAGTAGACTTAGATAATGCATTTTGGATCATCCCGCTATCTCAATTATTGTAGCCGTGAGAGCAGGTTGAAAATCGGCGAAAAAAATGAGAAGGGGTATGTATGGAGAAATCCGCAAAAATCGATGGTCCGACTTTAAAAATCTGTGAAAAATCGAAAAATAATGATAGCGCAATGATTCAAGCGCCATTTTAAAGGGGTTTCGATCACGAAAAGAATGAGCACAGAGTGGGGTTCCAACTCCATCGGGAAGCAACGTTACAGCGATTTTAGTGAAGACACTTCTTTACGCCGAAATGCAAAACAATGTTGAATTTTTTAAATTTACTTTTAGGACGCTATATCGATGTATTTTGACTCGCTGATTACTGATTCAGTACCCGTTTCCTTGAGAAACTCGACATTTTATTTAAAATCGTCCAAAAAGTGATTTTTTTCGTTTTTCGCCTTTTTCTCACTGAAATATTGAGATTTCGACGAAAAGGGGTGTTATTCGTGATCAGCGGAATTTCTCCTTTTTCACATTGATATTTTGAGATTTCGACTAAAACTCGGTGTTATTCGTAATCAGCGGAAAATTTCCGATCGAATGGGGTATCGAAACATTGAAAAAAGCGAAAAAAAAATTTTTTTAATTTTTTGCCCACCTTTTCGAAAACCTAAAAATCTCGAAATTTCAAATGGTCATAACTTGGCTCCCGTTTCATCGATTTTGGGTTTTGACGTGCGTTTTCAAAACGTCTCGAGTAGACTTAGATAATGCATTTTGGATCATCCCGCTATCTCAATTATTGTAGCCGTGAGAGCAGGTTGAAAATCGGCGAAAAAAATGAGAAGGGGTATGTATGGAGAAATCCGCAAAAATCGATGGTCCGACTTTAAAAATCGGTGAAAAATCGAAAAATAATGATAGCGCAATGATTCAAGCGCCATTTTAAAGGGGTTTCGATCACGAAAAGAATGAGCACAGAGTGGGGTTCCAACTCCATCGGGAAGCAACGTTACAGCGATTTTAGTGAAGACACTTCTTTACGCCGAAATGCAAAACAATGTTGAATTTTTTAAATTTACTTTTAGGACGCTATATCGATGTATTTTGACTCGCTGATTACTGATTCAGTACCCGTTTCCTTGAGAAACTCGACATTTTATTTAAAATCGTCCAAAAAGTGATTTTTTTCGTTTTTCGCCTTTTTCTCACTGAAATATTGAGATTTCGACGAAAAGGGGTGTTATTCGTGATCAGCGGAATTTCTCCTTTTTCACATTGATATTTTGAGATTTCGACTAAAACTCGGTGTTATTCGTAATCAGCGGAAAATTTCCGATCGAATGGGGTATCGAAACATTGAAAAAAGCGAAAAAAAAAATTTTTTAATTTTTTGCCCACCTTTTCGAAAACCTAAAAATCTCGAAATTTCAAATGGTCATAACTTGGCTCCCGTTTCATCGATTTTGGGTTTTGACGTGCGTTTTCAAAACGTCTCGAGTAGACTTAGATAATGCATTTTGGATCATCCCGCTATCTCAATTATTGTAGCCGTGAGAGCAGGTTGAAAATCGGCGAAAAAAATGAGAAGGGGTATGTATGGAGAAATCCGCAAAAATCGATGGTCCGACTTTAAAAATCTGTGAAAAATCGAAAAATAATGATAGCGCAATGATTCAAGCGCCATTTTAAAGGGGTTTCGATCACGAAAAGAATGAGCACAGAGTGGGGTTCCAACTCCATCGGGAAGCAACGTTACAGCGATTTTAGTGAAGACACTTCTTTACGCCGAAATGCAAAACAATGTTGAATTTTTTAAATTTACTTTTAGGACGCTATATCGATGTATTTTGACTCGCTGATTACTGATTCAGTACCCGTTTCCTTGAGAAACTCGACATTTTATTTAAAATCGTCCAAAAAGTGATTTTTTTCGTTTTTCGCCTTTTTCTCACTGAAATATTGAGATTTCGACGAAAAGGGGTGTTATTCGTAATCAGCGGAAAATTTCCGATCGAATGGGGTATCGAAACATTGAAAAAAGCGAAAAAAAAAATTTTTTAATTTTTTGCCCACCTTTTCGAAAACCTAAAAATCTCGAAATTTCAAATGGTCATAACTTGGCTCCCGTTTCATCGATTTTGGGTTTTGACGTGCGTTTTCAAAACGTCTCGAGTAGACTTAGATAATGCATTTTGGATCATCCCGCTATCTCAATTATTGTAGCCGTGAGAGCAGGTTGAAAATCGGCGAAAAAAATGAGAAGGGGTATGTATGGAGAAATCCGCAAAAATCGATGGTCCGACTTTAAAAATCGGTGAAAAATCGAAAAATAATGATAGCGCAATGATTCAAGCGCCATTTTAAAGGGGTTTCGATCACGAAAAGAATGAGCACAGAGTGGGGTTCCAACTCCATCGGGAAGCAACGTTACAGCGATTTTAGTGAAGACACTTCTTTACGCCGAAATGCAAAACAATGTTGAATTTTTTAAATTTACTTTTAGGACGCTATATCGATGTATTTTGACTCGCTGATTACTGATTCAGTACCCGTTTCCTTGAGAAACTCGACATTTTATTTAAAATCGTCCAAAAAGTGATTTTTTTCGTTTTTCGCCTTTTTCTCACTGAAATATTGAGATTTCGACGAAAAGGGGTGTTATTCGTGATCAGCGGAATTTCTCCTTTTTCACATTGATATTTTGAGATTTCGACTAAAACTCGGTGTTATTCGTAATCAGCGGAAAATTTCCGATCGAATGGGGTATCGAAACATTGAAAAAAGCGAAAAAAAAAATTTTTTAATTTTTTGCCCACCTTTTCGAAAACCTAAAAATCTCGAAATTTCAAATGGTCATAACTTGGCTCCCGTTTCATCGATTTTGGGTTTTGACGTGCGTTTTCAAAACGTCTCGAGTAGACTTAGATAATGCATTTTGGATCATCCCGCTATCTCAATTATTGTAGCCGTGAGAGCAGGTTGAAAATCGGCGAAAAAAATGAGAAGGGGTATGTATGGAGAAATCCGCAAAAATCGATGGTCCGACTTTAAAAATCTGTGAAAAATCGAAAAATAATGATAGCGCAATGATTCAAGCGCCATTTTAAAGGGGTTTCGATCACGAAAAGAATGAGCACAGAGTGGGGTTCCAACTCCATCGGGAAGCAACGTTACAGCGATTTTAGTGAAGACACTTCTTTACGCCGAAATGCAAAACAATGTTGAATTTTTTAAATTTATTTTTAGGACGCTATATCGATGTATTTTGACTCGCTGATTACTGATTCAGTACCCGTTTCCTTGAGAAACTCGACATTTTATTTAAAATCGTCCAAAAAGTGATTTTTTTCGTTTTTCGCCTTTTTCTCACTGAAATATTGAGATTTCGACGAAAAGGGGTGTTATTCGTGATCAGCGGAATTTCTCCTTTTTCACATTGATATTTTGAGATTTCGACTAAAACTCGGTGTTATTCGTAATCAGCGGAAAATTTCCGATCGAATGGGGTATCGAAACATTGAAAAAAGCGAAAAAAAAAATTTTTTAATTTTTTGCCCACCTTTTCGAAAACCTAAAAATCTCGAAATTTCAAATGGTCATAACTTGGCTCCCGTTTCATCGATTTTGGGTTTTGACGTGCGTTTTCAAAACGTCTCGAGTAGACTTAGATAATGCATTTTGGATCATCCCGCTATCTCAATTATTGTAGCCGTGAGAGCAGGTTGAAAATCGGCGAAAAAAATGAGAAGGGGTATGTATGGAGAAATCCGCAAAAATCGATGGTCCGACTTTAAAAATCTGTGAAAAATCGAAAAATAATGATAGCGCAATGATTCAAGCGCCATTTTAAAGGGGTTTCGATCACGAAAAGAATGAGCACAGAGTGGGGTTCCAACTCCATCGGGAAGCAACGTTACAGCGATTTTAGTGAAGACACTTCTTTACGCCGAAATGCAAAACAATGTTGAATTTTTTAAATTTACTTTTAGGACGCTATATCGATGTATTTTGACTCGCTGATTACTGATTCAGTACCCGTTTCCTTGAGAAACTCGACATTTTATTTAAAATCGTCCAAAAAGTGATTTTTTTCGTTTTTCGCCTTTTTCTCACTGAAATATTGAGATTTCGACGAAAAGGGGTGTTATTCGTAATCAGCGGAAAATTTCCGATCGAATGGGGTATCGAAACATTGAAAAAAGCGAAAAAAAAAATTTTTTAATTTTTTGCCCACCTTTTCGAAAACCTAAAAATCTCGAAATTTCAAATGGTCATAACTTGGCTCCCGTTTCATCGATTTTGGGTTTTGACGTGCGTTTTCAAAACGTCTCGAGTAGACTTAGATAATGCATTTTGGATCATCCCGCTATCTCAATTATTGTAGCCGTGAGAGCAGGTTGAAAATCGGCGAAAAAAATGAGAAGGGGTATGTATGGAGAAATCCGCAAAAATCGATGGTCCGACTTTAAAAATCGGTGAAAAATCGAAAAATAATGATAGCGCAATGATTCAAGCGCCATTTTAAAGGGGTTTCGATCACGAAAAGAATGAGCACAGAGTGGGGTTCCAACTCCATCGGGAAGCAACGTTACAGCGATTTTAGTGAAGACACTTCTTTACGCCGAAATGCAAAACAATGTTGAATTTTTTAAATTTACTTTTAGGACGCTATATCGATGTATTTTGACTCGCTGATTACTGATTCAGTACCCGTTTCCTTGAGAAACTCGACATTTTATTTAAAATCGTCCAAAAAGTGATTTTTTTCGTTTTTCGCCTTTTTCTCACTGAAATATTGAGATTTCGACGAAAAGGGGTGTTATTCGTGATCAGCGGAATTTCTCCTTTTTCACATTGATATTTTGAGATTTCGACTAAAACTCGGTGTTATTCGTAATCAGCGGAAAATTTCCGATCGAATGGGGTATCGAAACATTGAAAAAAGCGAAAAAAAAATTTTTTTAATTTTTTGCCCACCTTTTCGAAAACCTAAAAATCTCGAAATTTCAAATGGTCATAACTTGGCTCCCGTTTCATCGATTTTGGGTTTTGACGTGCGTTTTCAAAACGTCTCGAGTAGACTTAGATAATGCATTTTGGATCATCCCGCTATCTCAATTATTGTAGCCGTGAGAGCAGGTTGAAAATCGGCGAAAAAAATGAGAAGGGGTGTGTATGGAGAAATCCGCAAAAATCGATGGTCCGACTTTAAAAATCGGTGAAAAATCGAAAAATAATGATAGCGCAATGATTCAAGCGCCATTTTAAAGGGGTTTCGATCACGAAAAGAATGAGCACAGAGTGGGGTTCCAACTCCATCGGGAAGCAACGTTACAGCGATTTTAGTGAAGACACTTCTTTACGCCGAAATGCAAAACAATGTTGAATTTTTTAAATTTACTTTTAGGACGCTATATCGATGTATTTTGACTCGCTGATTACTGATTCAGTACCCGTTTCCTTGAGAAACTCGACATTTTATTTAAAATCGTCCAAAAAGTGATTTTTTTCGTTTTTCGCCTTTTTCTCACTGAAATATTGAGATTTCGACGAAAAGGGGTGTTATTCGTGATCAGCGGAATTTCTCCTTTTTCACATTGATATTTTGAGATTTCGACTAAAACTCGGTGTTATTCGTAATCAGCGGAAAATTTCCGATCGAATGGGGTATCGAAACATTGAAAAAAGCGAAAAAAAAAATTTTTTAATTTTTTGCCCACCTTTTCGAAAACCTAAAAATCTCGAAATTTCAAATGGTCATAACTTGGCTCCCGTTTCATCGATTTTGGGTTTTGACGTGCGTTTTCAAAACGTCTCGAGTAGACTTAGATAATGCATTTTGGATCATCCCGCTATCTCAATTATTGTAGCCGTGAGAGCAGGTTGAAAATCGGCGAAAAAAATGAGAAGGGGTATGTATGGAGAAATCCGCAAAAATCGATGGTCCGACTTTAAAAATCGGTGAAAAATAGAAAAATAACGATAGCGCAATGATTCAAGCGCCATTTTAAAGGGGTTTCGATCACGAAAAGAATGAGCACAGAGTGGGGTTCCAACTCCATCGGGAAGCAACGTTACAGCGATTTTAGTGAAGACACTTCTTTACGCCGAAATGCAAAACAATGTTGAATTTTTTAAATTTACTTTTAGGACGCTATATCGATGTATTTTGACTCGCTGATTACTGATTCAGTACCCGTTTCCTTGAGAAACTCGACATTTTATTTAAAATCGTCCAAAAAGTGATTTTTTTCGTTTTTCGCCTTTTTCTCACTGAAATATTGAGATTTCGACGAAAAGGGGTGTTATTCGTGATCAGCGGAATTTCTCCTTTTTCACATTGATATTTTGAGATTTCGACTAAAACTCGGTGTTATTCGTAATCAGCGGAAAATTTCCGATCGAATGGGGTATCGAAACATTGAAAAAAGCGAAAAAAAAAATTTTTTAATTTTTTGCCCACCTTTTCGAAAACCTAAAAATCTCGAAATTTCAAATGGTCATAACTTGGCTCCCGTTTCATCGATTTTGGGTTTTGACGTGCGTTTTCAAAACGTCTCGAGTAGACTTAGATAATGCATTTTGGATCATCCCGCTATCTCAATTATTGTAGCCGTGAGAGCAGGTTGAAAATCGGCGAAAAAAATGAGAAGGGGTATGTATGGAGAAATCCGCAAAAATCGATGGTCCGACTTTAAAAATCGGTGAAAAATCGAAAAATAATGATAGCGCAATGATTCAAGCGCCATTTTAAAGGGGTTTCGATCACGAAAAGAATGAGCACAGAGTGGGGTTCCAACTCCATCGGGAAGCAACGTTACAGCGATTTTAGTGAAGACACTTCTTTACGCCGAAATGCAAAACAATGTTGAATTTTTTAAATTTACTTTTAGGACGCTATATCGATGTATTTTGACTCGCTGATTACTGATTCAGTACCCGTTTCCTTGAGAAACTCGACATTTTATTTAAAATCGTCCAAAAAGTGATTTTTTTCGTTTTTCGCCTTTTTCTCACTGAAATATTGAGATTTCGACGAAAAGGGGTGTTATTCGTGATCAGCGGAATTTCTCCTTTTTCACATTGATATTTTGAGATTTCGACTAAAACTCGGTGTTATTCGTAATCAGCGGAAAATTTCCGATCGAATGGGGTATCGAAACATTGAAAAAAGCGAAAAAAAAAATTTTTTAATTTTTTGCCCACCTTTTCGAAAACCTAAAAATCTCGAAATTTCAAATGGTCATAACTTGGCTCCCGTTTCATCGATTTTGGGTTTTGACGTGCGTTTTCAAAACGTCTCGAGTAGACTTAGATAATGCATTTTGGATCATCCCGCTATCTCAATTATTGTAGCCGTGAGAGCAGGTTGAAAATCGGCGAAAAAAATGAGAAGGGGTATGTATGGAGAAATCCGCAAAAATCGATGGTCCGACTTTAAAAATCGGTGAAAAATCGAAAAATAATGATAGCGCAATGATTCAAGCGCCATTTTAAAGGGGTTTCGATCACGAAAAGAATGAGCACAGAGTGGGGTTCCAACTCCATCGGGAAGCAACGTTACAGCGATTTTAGTGAAGACACTTCTTTACGCCGAAATGCAAAACAATGTTGAATTTTTTAAATTTACTTTTAGGACGCTATATCGATGTATTTTGACTCGCTGATTACTGATTCAGTACCCGTTTCCTTGAGAAACTCGACATTTTATTTAAAATCGTCCAAAAAGTGATTTTTTTCGTTTTTCGCCTTTTTCTCACTGAAATATTGAGATTTCGACGAAAAGGGGTGTTATTCGTGATCAGCGGAATTTCTCCTTTTTCACATTGATATTTTGAGATTTCGACTAAAACTCGGTGTTATTCGTAATCAGCGGAAAATTTCCGATCGAATGGGGGATCGAAACATTGAAAAAAGCGAAAAAAAAAATTTTTTAATTTTTTGCCCACCTTTTCGAAAACCTAAAAATCTCGAAATTTCAAATGGTCATAACTTGGCTCCCGTTTCATCGATTTTGGGTTTTGACGTGCGTTTTCAAAACGTCTCGAGTAGACTTAGATAATGCATTTTGGATCATCCCGCTATCTCAATTATTGTAGCCGTGAGAGCAGGTTGAAAATCGGCGAAAAAAATGAGAAGGGGTATGTATGGAGAAATCCGCAAAAATCGATGGTCCGACTTTAAAAATCGGTGAAAAATCGAAAAATAATGATAGCGCAATGATTCAAGCGCCATTTTAAAGGGGTTTCGATCACGAAAAGAATGAGCACAGAGTGGGGTTCCAACTCCATCGGGAAGCAACGTTACAGCGATTTTAGTGAAGACACTTCTTTACGCCGAAATGCAAAACAATGTTGAATTTTTTAAATTTACTTTTAGGACGCTATATCGATGTATTTTGACTCGCTGATTACTGATTCAGTACCCGTTTCCTTGAGAAACTCGACATTTTATTTAAAATCGTCCAAAAAGTGATTTTTTTCGTTTTTCGCCTTTTTCTCACTGAAATATTGAGATTTCGACGAAAAGGGGTGTTATTCGTGATCAGCGGAATTTCTCCTTTTTCACATTGATATTTTGAGATTTCGACTAAAACTCGGTGTTATTCGTAATCAGCGGAAAATTTCCGATCGAATGGGGTATCGAAACATTGAAAAAAGCGAAAAAAAAAATTTTTTAATTTTTTGCCCACCTTTTCGAAAACCTAAAAATCTCGAAATTTCAAATGGTCATAACTTGGCTCCCGTTTCATCGATTTTGGGTTTTGACGTGCGTTTTCAAAACGTCTCGAGTAGACTTAGATAATGCATTTTGGATCATCCCGCTATCTCAATTATTGTAGCCGTGAGAGCAGGTTGAAAATCGGCGAAAAAAATGAGAAGGGGTATGTATGGAGAAATCCGCAAAAATCGATGGTCCGACTTTAAAAATCGGTGAAAAATCGAAAAATAATGATAGCGCAATGATTCAAGCGCCATTTTAAAGGGGTTTCGATCACGAAAAGAATGAGCACAGAGTGGGGTTCCAACTCCATCGGGAAGCAACGTTACAGCGATTTTAGTGAAGACACTTCTTTACGCCGAAATGCAAAACAATGTTGAATTTTTTAAATTTACTTTTAGGACGCTATATCGATGTATTTTGACTCGCTGATTACTGATTCAGTACCCGTTTCCTTGAGAAACTCGACATTTTATTTAAAATCGTCCAAAAAGTGATTTTTTTCGTTTTTCGCCTTTTTCTCACTGAAATATTGAGATTTCGACGAAAAGGGGTGTTATTCGTGATCAGCGGAATTTCTCCTTTTTCACATTGATATTTTGAGATTTCGACTAAAACTCGGTGTTATTCGTAATCAGCGGAAAATTTCCGATCGAATGGGGTATCGAAACATTGAAAAAAGCGAAAAAAAAAATTTTTTAATTTTTTGCCCACCTTTTCGAAAACCTAAAAATCTCGAAATTTCAAATGGTCATAACTTGGCTCCCGTTTCATCGATTTTGGGTTTTGACGTGCGTTTTCAAAACGTCTCGAGTAGACTTAGATAATGCATTTTGGATCATCCCGCTATCTCAATTATTGTAGCCGTGAGAGCAGGTTGAAAATCGGCGAAAAAAATGAGAAGGGGTATGTATGGAGAAATCCGCAAAAATCGATGGTCCGACTTTAAAAATCGGTGAAAAATCGAAAAATAATGATAGCGCAATGATTCAAGCGCCATTTTAAAGGGGTTTCGATCACGAAAAGAATGAGCACAGAGTGGGGTTCCAACTCCATCGGGAAGCAACGTTACAGCGATTTTAGTGAAGACACTTCTTTACGCCGAAATGCAAAACAATGTTGAATTTTTTAAATTTACTTTTAGGACGCTATATCGATGTATTTTGACTCGCTGATTACTGATTCAGTACCCGTTTCCTTGAGAAACTCGACATTTTATTTAAAATCGTCCAAAAAGTGATTTTTTTCGTTTTTCGCCTTTTTCTCACTGAAATATTGAGATTTCGACGAAAAGGGGTGTTATTCGTGATCAGCGGAATTTCTCCTTTTTCACATTGATATTTTGAGATTTCGACTAAAACTCGGTGTTATTCGTAATCAGCGGAAAATTTCCGATCGAATGGGGTATCGAAACATTGAAAAAAGCGAAAAAAAAAATTTTTTAATTTTTTGCCCACCTTTTCGAAAACCTAAAAATCTCGAAATTTCAAATGGTCATAACTTGGCTCCCGTTTCATCGATTTTGGGTTTTGACGTGCGTTTTCAAAACGTCTCGAGTAGACTTAGATAATGCATTTTGGATCATCCCGCTATCTCAATTATTGTAGCCGTGAGAGCAGGTTGAAAATCGGCGAAAAAAATGAGAAGGGGTATGTATGGAGAAATCCGCAAAAATCGATGGTCCGACTTTAAAAATCGGTGAAAAATCGAAAAATAATGATAGCGCAATGATTCAAGCGCCATTTTAAAGGGGTTTCGATCACGAAAAGAATGAGCACAGAGTGGGGTTCCAACTCCATCGGGAAGCAACGTTACAGCGATTTTAGTGAAGACACTTCTTTACGCCGAAATGCAAAACAATGTTGAATTTTTTAAATTTACTTTTAGGACGCTATATCGATGTATTTTGACTCGCTGATTACTGATTCAGTACCCGTTTCCTTGAGAAACTCGACATTTTATTTAAAATCGTCCAAAAAGTGATTTTTTTCGTTTTTCGCCTTTTTCTCACTGAAATATTGAGATTTCGACGAAAAGGGGTGTTATTCGTGATCAGCGGAATTTCTCCTTTTTCACATTGATATTTTGAGATTTCGACTAAAACTCGGTGTTATTCGTAATCAGCGGAAAATTTCCGATCGAATGGGGTATCGAAACATTGAAAAAAGCGAAAAAAAAATTTTTTTAATTTTTTGCCCACCTTTTCGAAAACCTAAAAATCTCGAAATTTCAAATGGTCATAACTTGGCTCCCGTTTCATCGATTTTGGGTTTTGACGTGCGTTTTCAAAACGTCTCGAGTAGACTTAGATAATGCATTTTGGATCATCCCGCTATCTCAATTATTGTAGCCGTGAGAGCAGGTTGAAAATCGGCGAAAAAAATGAGAAGGGGTATGTATGGAGAAATCCGCAAAAATCGATGGTCCGACTTTAAAAATCGGTGAAAAATCGAAAAATAATGATAGCGCAATGATTCAAGCGCCATTTTAAAGGGGTTTCGATCACGAAAAGAATGAGCACAGAGTGGGGTTCCAACTCCATCGGGAAGCAACGTTACAGCGATTTTAGTGAAGACACTTCTTTACGCCGAAATGCAAAACAATGTTGAATTTTTTAAATTTACTTTTAGGACGCTATATCGATGTATTTTGACTCGCTGATTACTGATTCAGTACCCGTTTCCTTGAGAAACTCGACATTTTATTTAAAATCGTCCAAAAAGTGATTTTTTTCGTTTTTCGCCTTTTTCTCACTGAAATATTGAGATTTCGACGAAAAGGGGTGTTATTCGTGATCAGCGGAATTTCTCCTTTTTCACATTGATATTTTGAGATTTCGACTAAAACTCGGTGTTATTCGTAATCAGCGGAAAATTTCCGATCGAATGGGGTATCGAAACATTGAAAAAAGCGAAAAAAAAATTTTTTTAATTTTTTGCCCACCTTTTCGAAAACCTAAAAATCTCGAAATTTCAAATGGTCATAACTTGGCTTCCGTTTCATCGATTTTGGGTTTTGACGTGCGTTTTCAAAACGTCTCGAGTAGACTTAGATAATGCATTTTGGATCATCCCGCTATCTCAATTATTGTAGCCGTGAGAGCAGGTTGAAAATCGGCGAAAAAAATGAGAAGGGGTATGTATGGAGAAATCCGCAAAAATCGATGGTCCGACTTTAAAAATCTGTGAAAAATCGAAAAATAATGATAGCGCAATGATTCAAGCGCCATTTTAAAGGGGTTTCGATCACGAAAAGAATGAGCACAGAGTGGGGTTCCAACTCCATCGGGAAGCAACGTTACAGCGATTTTAGTGAAGACACTTCTTTACGCCGAAATGCAAAACAATGTTGAATTTTTTAAATTTACTTTTAGGACGCTATATCGATGTATTTTGACTCGCTGATTACTGATTCAGTACCCGTTTCCTTGAGAAACTCGACATTTTATTTAAAATCGTCCAAAAAGTGATTTTTTTCGTTTTTCGCCTTTTTCTCACTGAAATATTGAGATTTCGACGAAAAGGGGTGTTATTCGTGATCAGCGGAATTTCTCCTTTTTCACATTGATATTTTGAGATTTCGACTAAAACTCGGTGTTATTCGTAATCAGCGGAAAATTTCCGATCGAATGGGGTATCGAAACATTGAAAAAAGCGAAAAAAAAAAATTTTTAATTTTTTGCCCACCTTTTCGAAAACCTAAAAATCTCGAAATTTCAAATGGTCATAACTTGGCTCCCGTTTCATCGATTTTGGGTTTTAACGTGCGTTTTCAAAACGTCTCGAGTAGACTTAGATAATGCATTTTGGATCATCCCGCTATCTCAATTATTGTAGCCGTGAGAGCAGGTTGAAAATCGGCGAAAAAAATGAGAAGGGGTATGTATGGAGAAATCCGCAAAAATCGATGGTCCGACTTTAAAAATCGGTGAAAAATCGAAAAATAACGATAGCGCAATGATTCAAGCGCCATTTTAAAGGGGTTTCGATCACGAAAAGAATGAGCACAGAGTGGGGTTCCAACTCCATCGGGAAGCAACGTTACAGCGATTTTAGTGAAGACACTTCTTTACGCCGAAATGCAAAACAATGTTGAATTTTTTAAATTTACTTTTAGGACGCTATATCGATGTATTTTGACTCGCTGATTACTGATTCAGTACCCGTTTCCTTGAGAAACTCGACATTTTATTTCAAATCGTCCAAAAAGTGATTTTTTTCGTTTTTCGCCTTTTTCTCACTGAAATATTGAGATTTCGACGAAAAGGGGTGTTATTCGTGATCAGCGGAATTTCTCCTTTTTCACATTGATATTTTGAGATTTCGACTAAAACTCGGTGTTATTCGTAATCAGCGGAAAATTTCCGATCGAATGGGGTATCGAAACATTGAAAAAAGCGAAAAAAAAAATTTTTTAATTTTTTGCCCACCTTTTCGAAAACCTAAAAATCTCGAAATTTCAAATGGTCATAACTTGGCTCCCGTTTCATCGATTTTGGGTTTTGACGTGCGTTTTCAAAACGTCTCGAGTAGACTTAGATAATGCATTTTGGATCATCCCGCTATCTCAATTATTGTAGCCGTGAGAGCAGGTTGAAATTCGGCGAAAAAAATGAGAAGGGGTATGTATGGAGAAATCCGCAAAAATCGATGGTCCGACTTTAAAAATCGGTGAAAAATCGAAAAATAATGATAGCGCAATGATTCAAGCGCCATTTTGAAGGGGTTTCGATCACGAAAAGAATGAGCACAGAGTGGGGTTCCAACTCCATCGGGAAGCAACGTTACAGCGATTTTAGTGAAGACACTTCTTTACACCGAAATGCAAAACAATGTTGAATTTTTTAAATTTACTTTTAGGACGCTATATCGATGTATTTTGACTCGCTGATTACTGATTCAGTACCCGTTTCCTTGAGAAACTCGACATTTTATTTAAAATCGTCCAAAAAGTGATTTTTTTCGTTTTTCGCCTTTTTCTCACTGAAATATTGAGATTTCGACGAAAAGGGGTGTTATTCGTGATCAGCGGAATTTCTCCTTTTTCACATTGATATTTTGAGATTTCGACTAAAACTCGGTGTTATTCGTAATCAGCGGAAAATTTCCGATCGAATGGGGTATCGAAACATTGAAAAAAGCGAAAAAAAAAATTTTTTAATTTTTTGCCCACCTTTTCGAAAACCTAAAAATCTCGAAATTTCAAATGGTCATAACTTGGCTCCCGTTTCATCGATTTTGGGTTTTGACGTGCGTTTTCAAAACGTCTCGAGTAGACTTAGATAATGCATTTTGGATCATCCCGCTATCTCAATTATTGTAGCCGTGAGAGCAGGTTGAAAATCGGCGAAAAAAATGAGAAGAGGTATGTATGGAGAAATCCGCAAAAATCGATGGTCCGACTTTAAAAATCGGTGAAAAATCGAAAAATAATGATAGCGCAATGATTCAAGCGCCATTTTAAAGGGGTTTCGATCACGAAAAGAATGAGCACAGAGTGGGGTTCCAACTCCATCGGGAAGCAACGTTACAGCGATTTTAGTGAAGACACTTCTTTACGCCGAAATGCAAACAATGTTGAATTTTTTAAATTTACTTTTAGGACGCTATATCGATGTATTTTGACTCGCTGATTACTGATTCAGTACCCGTTTCCTTGAGAAACTCGACATTTTATTTAAAATCGGCCAAAAAGTGATTTTTTTCGTTTTTCGCCTTTTTCTCACTGAAATATTGAGATTTCGACGAAAAGGGGTGTTATTCGTGATCAGCGGAATTTCTCCTTCTTCACATTGATATTTTGAGATTTCGACTAAAACTCGGTGTTATTCGTAATCAGCGGAAAATTTCCGATCGAATGGGGTATCGAAACATTGAAAAAAGCGAAAAAAAAAATTTTTTAATTTTTTGCCCACCTTTTCGAAAACCTAAAAATCTCGAAATTTCAAATGGTCATAACTTGGCTCCCGTTTCATCGATTTTGGGTTTTGACGTGCGTTTTCAAAACGTCTCGAGTAGACTTAGATAATGCATTTTGGATCATCCCGCTATCTCAATTATTGTAGCCGTGAGAGCAGGTTGAAAATCGGCGAGAAAAATGAGAAGGGGTATGTATGGAGAAATCCGCAAAAATCGATGGTCCGACTTTAAAAATCGGTGAAAAATCGAAAAATAATGATAGCGCAATGATTCAAGCGCCATTTTAAAGGGGTTTCGATCACGAAAAGAATGAGCACAGAGTGGGGTTCCAACTCCATCGGGAAGCAACGTTACAGCGATTTTAGTGAAGACACTTCGTTACGCCGAAATGCAAAACAATGTTGAATTTTTTAAATTTACTTTTAGGACGCTATATCGATGTATTTTGACTCGCTGATTACTGATTCAGTACCCGTTTCCTTGAGAAACTCGACATTTTATTTAAAATCGTCCAAAAAGTGATTTTTTTCGTTTTTCGCCTTTTTCTCACTGAAATATTGAGATTTCGACGAAAAGGGGTGTTATTCGTGATCAGCGGAATTTCTCCTTTTTCACATTGATATTTTGAGATTTCGACTAAAACTCGGTGTTATTCGTAATCAGCGGAAAATTTCCGATCGAATGGGGTATCGAAACATTGAAAAAAGCGAAAAAAAAATTTTTTTAATTTTTTGCCCACCTTTTCGAAAACCTAAAAATCTCGAAATTTCAAATGGTCATAACTTGGCTCCCGTTTCATCGATTTTGGGTTTTAACGTGCGTTTTCAAAACGTCTCGAGTAGACTTAGATAATGCATTTTGGATCATCCCGCTATCTCAATTATTGTAGCCGTGAGAGCAGGTTGAAAATCGGCGAAAAAAATGAGAAGGGGTATGTATGGAGAAATCCGCAAAAATCGATGGTCCGACTTTAAAAATCGGTGAAAAATCGAAAAATAATGATAGCGCAATGATTCAAGCGCCATTTTAAAGGGGTTTCGATCACGAAAAGAATGAGCACAGAGTGGGGTTCCAACTCCATCGGGAAGCAACGTTACAGCGATTTTAGTGAAGACACTTCTTTACACCGAAATGCAAAACAATGTTGAATTTTTTAAATTTACTTTTAGGACGCTATATCGATGTATTTTGACTCGCTGATTACTGATTCAGTACCCGTTTCCTTGAGAAACTCGACATTTTATTTAAAATCGTCCAAAAAGTGATTTTTTTCGTTTTTCGCCTTTTTCTCACTGAAATATTGAGATTTCGACGAAAAGGGGTGTTATTCGTGATCAGCGGAATTTCTCCTTTTTCACATTGATATTTTGAGATTTCGACTAAAACTCGGTGTTATTCGTAATCAGCGGAAAATTTCCGATCGAATGGGGTATCGAAACATTGAAAAAAGCGAAAAAAAAAATTTTTTAATTTTTTGCCCACCTTTTCGAAAACCTAAAAATCTCGAAATTTCAAATGGTCATAACTTGGCTCCCGTTTCATCGATTTTGGGTTTTGACGTGCGTTTTCAAAACGTCTCGAGTAGACTTAGATAATGCATTTTGGATCATCCCGCTATCTCAATTATTGTAGCCGTGAGAGCAGGTTGAAAATCGGCGAAAAAAATGAGAAGGGGTATGTATGGAGAAATCCGCAAAAATCGATGGTCCGACTTTAAAAATCGGTGAAAAATCGAAAAATAATGATAGCGCAATGATTCAAGCGCCATTTTAAAGGGGTTTCGATCACGAAAAGAATGAGCACAGAGTGGGGTTCCAACTCCATCGGGAAGCAACGTTACAGCGATTTTAGTGAAGACACTTCTTTACACCGAAATGCAAAACAATGTTGAATTTTTTAAATTTACTTTTAGGACGCTATATCGATGTATTTTGACTCGCTGATTACTGATTCAGTACCCGTTTCCTTGAGAAACTCGACATTTTATTTAAAATCGTCCAAAAAGTGATTTTTTTCGTTTTTCGCCTTTTTCTCACTGAAATATTGAGATTTCGACGAAAAGGGGTGTTATTCGTGATCAGCGGAATTTCTCCTTTTTCACATTGATATTTTGAGATTTCGACTAAAACTCGGTGTTATTCGTAATCAGCGGAAAATTTCCGATCGAATGGGGTATCGAAACATTGAAAAAAGCGAAAAAAAAAATTTTTTAATTTTTTGCCCACCTTTTCGAAAACCTAAAAATCTCGAAATTTCAAATGGTCATAACTTGGCTCCCGTTTCATCGATTTTGGGTTTTGACGTGCGTTTTCAAAACGTCTCGAGTAGACTTAGATAATGCATTTTGGATCATCCCGCTATCTCAATTATTGTAGCCGTGAGAGCAGGTTGAAAATCGGCGAAAAAAATGAGAAGGGGTATGTATGGAGAAATCCGCAAAAATCGATGGTCCGACTTTAAAAATCGGTGAAAAATCGAAAAATAATGATAGCGCAATGATTCAAGCGCCATTTTAAAGGGGTTTCGATCACGAAAAGAATGAGCACAGAGTGGGGTTCCAACTCCATCGGGAAGCAACGTTACAGCGATTTTAGTGAAGACACTTCTTTACACCGAAATGCAAAACAATGTTGAATTTTTTAAATTTACTTTTAGGACGCTCTATCGATGTATTTTGACTCGCTGATTACTGATTCAGTACCCGTTTCCTTGAGAAACTCGACATTTTATTTAAAATCGTCCAAAAAGTGATTTTTTTCGTTTTTCGCCTTTTTCTCACTGAAATATTGAGATTTCGACGAAAAGGGGTGTTATTCGTGATCAGCGGAATTTCTCCTTTTTCACATTGATATTTTGAGATTTCGACTAAAACTCGGTGTTATTCGTAATCAGCGGAAAATTTCCGATCGAATGGGGTATCGAAACATTGAAAAAAGCGAAAAAAAAAATTTTTTAATTTTTTGCCCACCTTTTCGAAAACCTAAAAATCTCGAAATTTCAAATGGTCATAACTTGGCTCCCGTTTCATCGATTTTGGGTTTTGACGTGCGTTTTCAAAACGTCTCGAGTAGACTTAGATAATGCATTTTGGATCATCCCGCTATCTCAATTATTGTAGCCGTGAGAGCAGGTTGAAAATCGGCGAAAAAAATGAGAAGGGGTATGTATGGAGAAATCCGCAAAAATCGATGGTCCGACTTTAAAAATCGGTGAAAAATCGAAAAATAATGATAGCGCAATGATTCAAGCGCCATTTTAAAGGGGTTTCGATCACGAAAAGAATGAGCACAGAGTGGGGTTCCAACTCCATCGGGAAGCAACGTTACAGCGATTTTAGTGAAGACACTTCTTTACGCCGAAATGCAAAACAATGTTGAATTTTTTAAATTTACTTTTAGGACGCTATATCGATGTATTTTGACTCGCTGATTACTGATTCAGTACCCGTTTCCTTGAGAAACTCGACATTTTATTTAAAATCGTCCAAAAAGTGATTTTTTTCGTTTTTCGCCTTTTTCTCACTGAAATATTGAGATTTCGACGAAAAGGGGTGTTATTCGTGATCAGCGGAATTTCTCCTTTTTCACATTGATATTTTGAGATTTCGACTAAAACTCGGTGTTATTCGTAATCAGCGGAAAATTTCCGATCGAATGGGGTATCGAAACATTGAAAAAAGCGAAAAAAAAAATTTTTTAATTTTTTGCCCACCTTTTCGAAAACCTAAAAATCTCGAAATTTCAAATGGTCATAACTTGGCTCCCGTTTCATCGATTTTGGGTTTTGACGTGCGTTTTCAAAACGTCTCGAGTAGACTTAGATAATGCATTTTGGATCATCCCGCTATCTCAATTATTGTAGCCGTGAGAGCAGGTTGAAAATCGGCGAAAAAAATGAGAAGGGGTATGTATGGAGAAATCCGCAAAAATCGATGGTCCGACTTTAAAAATCGGTGAAAAATCGAAAAATAATGATAGCGCAATGATTCAAGCGCCATTTTAAAGGGGTTTCGATCACGAAAAGAATGAGCACAGAGTGGGGTTCCAACTCCATCGGGAAGCAACGTTACAGCGATTTTAGTGAAGACACTTCTTTACGCCGAAATGCAAAACAATGTTGAATTTTTTAAATTTACTTTTAGGACGCTATATCGATGTATTTTGACTCGCTGATTACTGATTCAGTACCCGTTTCCTTGAGAAACTCGACATTTTATTTTAAATCGTCCAAAAAGTGATTTTTTTCGTTTTTCGCCTTTTTCTCACTGAAATATTGAGATTTCGACGAAAAGGGGTGTTATTCGTGATCAGCGGAATTTCTCCTTTTTCACATTGATATTTTGAGATTTCGACTAAAACTCGGTGTTATTCGTAATCAGCGGAAAATTTCCGATCGAATGGGGTATCGAAACATTGAAAAAAGCGAAAAAAAAAATTTTTTAATTTTTTGCCCACCTTTTCGAAAACCTAAAAATCTCGAAATTTCAAATGGTCATAACTTGGCTCCCGTTTCATCGATTTTGGGTTTTGACGTGCGTTTTCAAAACGTCTCGAGTAGACTTAGATAATGCATTTTGGATCATCCCGCTATCTCAATTATTGTAGCCGTGAGAGCAGGTTGAAAATCGGCGAAAAAAATGAGAAGGGGTATGTATGGAGAAATCCGCAAAAATCGATGGTCCGACTTTAAAAATCGGTGAAAAATCGAAAAATAATGATAGCGCAATGATTCAAGCGCCATTTTAAAGGGGTTTCGATCACGAAAAGAATGAGCACAGAGTGGGGTTCCAACTCCATCGGGAAGCAACGTTACAGCGATTTTAGTGAAGACACTTCTTTACGCCGAAATGCAAAACAATGTTGAATTTTTTAAATTTACTTTTAGGACGCTATATCGATGTATTTTGACTCGCTGATTACTGATTCAGTACCCGTTTCCTTGAGAAACTCGACATTTTATTTAAAATCGTCCAAAAAGTGATTTTTTTCGTTTTTCGCCTTTTTCTCACTGAAATATTGAGATTTCGACGAAAAGGGGTGTTATTCGTGATCAGCGGAATTTCTCCTTTTTCACATTGATATTTTGAGATTTCGACTAAAACTCGGTGTTATTCGTAATCAGCGGAAAATTTCCGATCGAATGGGGTATCGAAACATTGAAAAAAGCGAAAAAAAAAATTTTTTAATTTTTTGCCCACCTTTTCGAAAACCTAAAAATCTCGAAATTTCAAATGGTCATAACTTGGCTCCCGTTTCATCGATTTTGGGTTTTGACGTGCGTTTTCAAAACGTCTCGAGTAGACTTAGATAATGCATTTTGGATCATCCCGCTATCTCAATTATTGTAGCCGTGAGAGCAGGTTGAAAATCGGCGAAAAAAATGAGAAGGGGTATGTATGGAGAAATCCGCAAAAATCGATGGTCCGACTTTAAAAATCGGTGAAAAATCGAAAAATAATGATAGCGCAATGATTCAAGCGCCATTTTAAAGGGGTTTCGATCACGAAAAGAATGAGCACAGAGTGGGGTTCCAACTCCATCGGGAAGCAACGTTACAGCGATTTTAGTGAAGACACTTCTTTACGCCGAAATGCAAAACAATGTTGAATTTTTTAAATTTACTTTTAGGACGCTATATCGATGTATTTTGACTCGCTGATTACTGATTCAGTGCCCGTTTCCTTGAGAAACTCGACATTTTATTTAAAATCGTCCAAAAAGTGATTTTTTTCGTTTTTCGCCTTTTTCTCACTGAAATATTGAGATTTCGACGAAAAGGGGTGTTATTCGTGATCAGCGGAATTTCTCCTTTTTCACATTGATATTTTGAGATTTCGACTAAAACTCGGTGTTATTCGTAATCAGCGGAAAATTTCCGATCGAATGGGGTATCGAAACATTGAAAAAAGCGAAAAAAAAAATTTTTTAATTTTTTGCCCACCTTTTCGAAAACCTAAAAATCTCGAAATTTCAAATGGTCATAACTTGGCTCCCGTTTCATCGATTTTGGGTTTTGACGTGCGTTTTCAAAACGTCTCGAGTAGACTTAGATAATGCATTTTGGATCATCCCGCTATCTCAATTATTGTAGCCGTGAGAGCAGGTTGAAAATCGGCGAAAAAAATGAGAAGGGGTATGTATGGAGAAATCCGCAAAAATCGATGGTCCGACTTTAAAAATCGGTGAAAAATCGAAAAATAATGATAGCGCAATGATTCAAGCGCCATTTTAAAGGGGTTTCGATCACGAAAAGAATGAGCACAGAGTGGGGTTCCAACTCCATCGGGAAGCAACGTTACAGCGATTTTAGTGAAGACACTTCTTTACGCCGAAATGCAAAACAATGTTGAATTTTTTAAATTTACTTTTAGGACGCTATATCGATGTATTTTGACTCGCTGATTACTGATTCAGTACCCGTTTCCTTGAGAAACTCGACATTTTATTTCAAATCGTCCAAAAAGTGATTTTTTTCGTTTTTCGCCTTTTTCTCACTGAAATATTGAGATTTCGACGAAAAGGGGTGTTATTCGTGATCAGCGGAATTTCTCCTTTTTCACATTGATATTTTGAGATTTCGACTAAAACTCGGTGTTATTCGTAATCAGCGGAAAATTTCCGATCGAATGGGGTATCGAAACATTGAAAAAAGCGAAAAAAAAAATTTTTTAATTTTTTGCCCACCTTTTCGAAAACCTAAAAATCTCGAAATTTCAAATGGTCATAACTTGGCTCCCGTTTCATCGATTTTGGGTTTTGACGTGCGTTTTCAAAACGTCTCGAGTAGACTTAGATAATGCATTTTGGATCATCCCGCTATCTCAATTATTGTAGCCGTGAGAGCAGGTTGAAATTCGGCGAAAAAAATGAGAAGGGGTATGTATGGAGAAATCCGCAAAAATCGATGGTCCGACTTTAAAAATCGGTGAAAAATCGAAAAATAATGATAGCGCAATGATTCAAGCGCCATTTTGAAGGGGTTTCGATCACGAAAAGAATGAGCACAGAGTGGGGTTCCAACTCCATCGGGAAGCAACGTTACAGCGATTTTAGTGAAGACACTTCTTTACACCGAAATGCAAAACAATGTTGAATTTTTTAAATTTACTTTTAGGACGCTATATCGATGTATTTTGACTCGCTGATTACTGATTCAGTACCCGTTTCCTTGAGAAACTCGACATTTTATTTAAAATCGTCCAAAAAGTGATTTTTTTCGTTTTTCGCCTTTTTCTCACTGAAATATTGAGATTTCGACGAAAAGGGGTGTTATTCGTGATCAGCGGAATTTCTCCTTTTTCACATTGATATTTTGAGATTTCGACTAAAACTCGGTGTTATTCGTAATCAGCGGAAAATTTCCGATCGAATGGGGTATCGAAACATTGAAAAAAGCGAAAAAAAAAATTTTTTAATTTTTTGCCCACCTTTTCGAAAACCTAAAAATCTCGAAATTTCAAATGGTCATAACTTGGCTCCCGTTTCATCGATTTTGGGTTTTGACGTGCGTTTTCAAAACGTCTCGAGTAGACTTAGATAATGCATTTTGGATCATCCCGCTATCTCAATTATTGTAGCCGTGAGAGCAGGTTGAAAATCGGCGAAAAAAATGAGAAGAGGTATGTATGGAGAAATCCGCAAAAATCGATGGTCCGACTTTAAAAATCGGTGAAAAATCGAAAAATAATGATAGCGCAATGATTCAAGCGCCATTTTAAAGGGGTTTCGATCACGAAAAGAATGAGCACAGAGTGGGGTTCCAACTCCATCGGGAAGCAACGTTACAGCGATTTTAGTGAAGACACTTCTTTACGCCGAAATGCAAACAATGTTGAATTTTTTAAATTTACTTTTAGGACGCTATATCGATGTATTTTGACTCGCTGATTACTGATTCAGTACCCGTTTCCTTGAGAAACTCGACATTTTATTTAAAATCGGCCAAAAAGTGATTTTTTTCGTTTTTCGCCTTTTTCTCACTGAAATATTGAGATTTCGACGAAAAGGGGTGTTATTCGTGATCAGCGGAATTTCTCCTTCTTCACATTGATATTTTGAGATTTCGACTAAAACTCGGTGTTATTCGTAATCAGCGGAAAATTTCCGATCGAATGGGGTATCGAAACATTGAAAAAAGCGAAAAAAAAAATTTTTTAATTTTTTGCCCACCTTTTCGAAAACCTAAAAATCTCGAAATTTCAAATGGTCATAACTTGGCTCCCGTTTCATCGATTTTGGGTTTTGACGTGCGTTTTCAAAACGTCTCGAGTAGACTTAGATAATGCATTTTGGATCATCCCGCTATCTCAATTATTGTAGCCGTGAGAGCAGGTTGAAAATCGGCGAGAAAAATGAGAAGGGGTATGTATGGAGAAATCCGCAAAAATCGATGGTCCGACTTTAAAAATCGGTGAAAAATCGAAAAATAATGATAGCGCAATGATTCAAGCGCCATTTTAAAGGGGTTTCGATCACGAAAAGAATGAGCACAGAGTGGGGTTCCAACTCCATCGGGAAGCAACGTTACAGCGATTTTAGTGAAGACACTTCGTTACGCCGAAATGCAAAACAATGTTGAATTTTTTAAATTTACTTTTAGGACGCTATATCGATGTATTTTGACTCGCTGATTACTGATTCAGTACCCGTTTCCTTGAGAAACTCGACATTTTATTTAAAATCGTCCAAAAAGTGATTTTTTTCGTTTTTCGCCTTTTTCTCACTGAAATATTGAGATTTCGACGAAAAGGGGTGTTATTCGTGATCAGCGGAATTTCTCCTTTTTCACATTGATATTTTGAGATTTCGACTAAAACTCGGTGTTATTCGTAATCAGCGGAAAATTTCCGATCGAATGGGGTATCGAAACATTGAAAAAAGCGAAAAAAAAATTTTTTTAATTTTTTGCCCACCTTTTCGAAAACCTAAAAATCTCGAAATTTCAAATGGTCATAACTTGGCTCCCGTTTCATCGATTTTGGGTTTTAACGTGCGTTTTCAAAACGTCTCGAGTAGACTTAGATAATGCATTTTGGATCATCCCGCTATCTCAATTATTGTAGCCGTGAGAGCAGGTTGAAAATCGGCGAAAAAAATGAGAAGGGGTATGTATGGAGAAATCCGCAAAAATCGATGGTCCGACTTTAAAAATCGGTGAAAAATCGAAAAATAATGATAGCGCAATGATTCAAGCGCCATTTTAAAGGGGTTTCGATCACGAAAAGAATGAGCACAGAGTGGGGTTCCAACTCCATCGGGAAGCAACGTTACAGCGATTTTAGTGAAGACACTTCTTTACACCGAAATGCAAAACAATGTTGAATTTTTTAAATTTACTTTTAGGACGCTATATCGATGTATTTTGACTCGCTGATTACTGATTCAGTACCCGTTTCCTTGAGAAACTCGACATTTTATTTAAAATCGTCCAAAAAGTGATTTTTTTCGTTTTTCGCCTTTTTCTCACTGAAATATTGAGATTTCGACGAAAAGGGGTGTTATTCGTGATCAGCGGAATTTCTCCTTTTTCACATTGATATTTTGAGATTTCGACTAAAACTCGGTGTTATTCGTAATCAGCGGAAAATTTCCGATCGAATGGGGTATCGAAACATTGAAAAAAGCGAAAAAAAAAATTTTTTAATTTTTTGCCCACCTTTTCGAAAACCTAAAAATCTCGAAATTTCAAATGGTCATAACTTGGCTCCCGTTTCATCGATTTTGGGTTTTGACGTGCGTTTTCAAAACGTCTCGAGTAGACTTAGATAATGCATTTTGGATCATCCCGCTATCTCAATTATTGTAGCCGTGAGAGCAGGTTGAAAATCGGCGAAAAAAATGAGAAGGGGTATGTATGGAGAAATCCGCAAAAATCGATGGTCCGACTTTAAAAATCGGTGAAAAATCGAAAAATAATGATAGCGCAATGATTCAAGCGCCATTTTAAAGGGGTTTCGATCACGAAAAGAATGAGCACAGAGTGGGGTTCCAACTCCATCGGGAAGCAACGTTACAGCGATTTTAGTGAAGACACTTCTTTACACCGAAATGCAAAACAATGTTGAATTTTTTAAATTTACTTTTAGGACGCTATATCGATGTATTTTGACTCGCTGATTACTGATTCAGTACCCGTTTCCTTGAGAAACTCGACATTTTATTTAAAATCGTCCAAAAAGTGATTTTTTTCGTTTTTCGCCTTTTTCTCACTGAAATATTGAGATTTCGACGAAAAGGGGTGTTATTCGTGATCAGCGGAATTTCTCCTTTTTCACATTGATATTTTGAGATTTCGACTAAAACTCGGTGTTATTCGTAATCAGCGGAAAATTTCCGATCGAATGGGGTATCGAAACATTGAAAAAAGCGAAAAAAAAAATTTTTTAATTTTTTGCCCACCTTTTCGAAAACCTAAAAATCTCGAAATTTCAAATGGTCATAACTTGGCTCCCGTTTCATCGATTTTGGGTTTTGACGTGCGTTTTCAAAACGTCTCGAGTAGACTTAGATAATGCATTTTGGATCATCCCGCTATCTCAATTATTGTAGCCGTGAGAGCAGGTTGAAAATCGGCGAAAAAAATGAGAAGGGGTATGTATGGAGAAATCCGCAAAAATCGATGGTCCGACTTTAAAAATCGGTGAAAAATCGAAAAATAATGATAGCGCAATGATTCAAGCGCCATTTTAAAGGGGTTTCGATCACGAAAAGAATGAGCACAGAGTGGGGTTCCAACTCCATCGGGAAGCAACGTTACAGCGATTTTAGTGAAGACACTTCTTTACACCGAAATGCAAAACAATGTTGAATTTTTTAAATTTACTTTTAGGACGCTCTATCGATGTATTTTGACTCGCTGATTACTGATTCAGTACCCGTTTCCTTGAGAAACTCGACATTTTATTTAAAATCGTCCAAAAAGTGATTTTTTTCGTTTTTCGCCTTTTTCTCACTGAAATATTGAGATTTCGACGAAAAGGGGTGTTATTCGTGATCAGCGGAATTTCTCCTTTTTCACATTGATATTTTGAGATTTCGACTAAAACTCGGTGTTATTCGTAATCAGCGGAAAATTTCCGATCGAATGGGGTATCGAAACATTGAAAAAAGCGAAAAAAAAAATTTTTTAATTTTTTGCCCACCTTTTCGAAAACCTAAAAATCTCGAAATTTCAAATGGTCATAACTTGGCTCCCGTTTCATCGATTTTGGGTTTTGACGTGCGTTTTCAAAACGTCTCGAGTAGACTTAGATAATGCATTTTGGATCATCCCGCTATCTCAATTATTGTAGCCGTGAGAGCAGGTTGAAAATCGGCGAAAAAAATGAGAAGGGGTATGTATGGAGAAATCCGCAAAAATCGATGGTCCGACTTTAAAAATCGGTGAAAAATCGAAAAATAATGATAGCGCAATGATTCAAGCGCCATTTTAAAGGGGTTTCGATCACGAAAAGAATGAGCACAGAGTGGGGTTCCAACTCCATCGGGAAGCAACGTTACAGCGATTTTAGTGAAGACACTTCTTTACGCCGAAATGCAAAACAATGTTGAATTTTTTAAATTTACTTTTAGGACGCTATATCGATGTATTTTGACTCGCTGATTACTGATTCAGTACCCGTTTCCTTGAGAAACTCGACATTTTATTTAAAATCGTCCAAAAAGTGATTTTTTTCGTTTTTCGCCTTTTTCTCACTGAAATATTGAGATTTCGACGAAAAGGGGTGTTATTCGTGATCAGCGGAATTTCTCCTTTTTCACATTGATATTTTGAGATTTCGACTAAAACTCGGTGTTATTCGTAATCAGCGGAAAATTTCCGATCGAATGGGGTATCGAAACATTGAAAAAAGCGAAAAAAAAAATTTTTTAATTTTTTGCCCACCTTTTCGAAAACCTAAAAATCTCGAAATTTCAAATGGTCATAACTTGGCTCCCGTTTCATCGATTTTGGGTTTTGACGTGCGTTTTCAAAACGTCTCGAGTAGACTTAGATAATGCATTTTGGATCATCCCGCTATCTCAATTATTGTAGCCGTGAGAGCAGGTTGAAAATCGGCGAAAAAAATGAGAAGGGGTATGTATGGAGAAATCCGCAAAAATCGATGGTCCGACTTTAAAAATCGGTGAAAAATCGAAAAATAATGATAGCGCAATGATTCAAGCGCCATTTTAAAGGGGTTTCGATCACGAAAAGAATGAGCACAGAGTGGGGTTCCAACTCCATCGGGAAGCAACGTTACAGCGATTTTAGTGAAGACACTTCTTTACGCCGAAATGCAAAACAATGTTGAATTTTTTAAATTTACTTTTAGGACGCTATATCGATGTATTTTGACTCGCTGATTACTGATTCAGTACCCGTTTCCTTGAGAAACTCGACATTTTATTTTAAATCGTCCAAAAAGTGATTTTTTTCGTTTTTCGCCTTTTTCTCACTGAAATATTGAGATTTCGACGAAAAGGGGTGTTATTCGTGATCAGCGGAATTTCTCCTTTTTCACATTGATATTTTGAGATTTCGACTAAAACTCGGTGTTATTCGTAATCAGCGGAAAATTTCCGATCGAATGGGGTATCGAAACATTGAAAAAAGCGAAAAAAAAAATTTTTTAATTTTTTGCCCACCTTTTCGAAAACCTAAAAATCTCGAAATTTCAAATGGTCATAACTTGGCTCCCGTTTCATCGATTTTGGGTTTTGACGTGCGTTTTCAAAACGTCTCGAGTAGACTTAGATAATGCATTTTGGATCATCCCGCTATCTCAATTATTGTAGCCGTGAGAGCAGGTTGAAAATCGGCGAAAAAAATGAGAAGGGGTATGTATGGAGAAATCCGCAAAAATCGATGGTCCGACTTTAAAAATCGGTGAAAAATCGAAAAATAATGATAGCGCAATGATTCAAGCGCCATTTTAAAGGGGTTTCGATCACGAAAAGAATGAGCACAGAGTGGGGTTCCAACTCCATCGGGAAGCAACGTTACAGCGATTTTAGTGAAGACACTTCTTTACGCCGAAATGCAAAACAATGTTGAATTTTTTAAATTTACTTTTAGGACGCTATATCGATGTATTTTGACTCGCTGATTACTGATTCAGTACCCGTTTCCTTGAGAAACTCGACATTTTATTTAAAATCGTCCAAAAAGTGATTTTTTTCGTTTTTCGCCTTTTTCTCACTGAAATATTGAGATTTCGACGAAAAGGGGTGTTATTCGTGATCAGCGGAATTTCTCCTTTTTCACATTGATATTTTGAGATTTCGACTAAAACTCGGTGTTATTCGTAATCAGCGGAAAATTTCCGATCGAATGGGGTATCGAAACATTGAAAAAAGCGAAAAAAAAAATTTTTTAATTTTTTGCCCACCTTTTCGAAAACCTAAAAATCTCGAAATTTCAAATGGTCATAACTTGGCTCCCGTTTCATCGATTTTGGGTTTTGACGTGCGTTTTCAAAACGTCTCGAGTAGACTTAGATAATGCATTTTGGATCATCCCGCTATCTCAATTATTGTAGCCGTGAGAGCAGGTTGAAAATCGGCGAAAAAAATGAGAAGGGGTATGTATGGAGAAATCCGCAAAAATCGATGGTCCGACTTTAAAAATCGGTGAAAAATCGAAAAATAATGATAGCGCAATGATTCAAGCGCCATTTTAAAGGGGTTTCGATCACGAAAAGAATGAGCACAGAGTGGGGTTCCAACTCCATCGGGAAGCAACGTTACAGCGATTTTAGTGAAGACACTTCTTTACGCCGAAATGCAAAACAATGTTGAATTTTTTAAATTTACTTTTAGGACGCTATATCGATGTATTTTGACTCGCTGATTACTGATTCAGTGCCCGTTTCCTTGAGAAACTCGACATTTTATTTAAAATCGTCCAAAAAGTGATTTTTTTCGTTTTTCGCCTTTTTCTCACTGAAATATTGAGATTTCGACGAAAAGGGGTGTTATTCGTGATCAGCGGAATTTCTCCTTTTTCACATTGATATTTTGAGATTTCGACTAAAACTCGGTGTTATTCGTAATCAGCGGAAAATTTCCGATCGAATGGGGTATCGAAACATTGAAAAAAGCGAAAAAAAAAATTTTTTAATTTTTTGCCCACCTTTTCGAAAACCTAAAAATCTCGAAATTTCAAATGGTCATAACTTGGCTCCCGTTTCATCGATTTTGGGTTTTGACGTGCGTTTTCAAAACGTCTCGAGTAGACTTAGATAATGCATTTTGGATCATCCCGCTATCTCAATTATTGTAGCCGTGAGAGCAGGTTGAAAATCGGCGAAAAAAATGAGAAGAGGTATGTATGGAGAAATCCGCAAAAATCGATGGTCCGACTTTAAAAATCGGTGAAAAATCGAAAAATAATGATAGCGCAATGATTCAAGCGCCATTTTAAAGGGGTTTCGATCACGAAAAGAATGAGCACAGAGTGGGGTTCCAACTCCATCGGGAAGCAACGTTACAGCGATTTTAGTGAAGACACTTCTTTACGCCGAAATGCAAAACAATGTTGAATTTTTTAAATTTACTTTTAGGACGCTATATCGATGTATTTTGACTCGCTGATTACTGATTCAGTACCCGTTTCCTTGAGAAACTCGACATTTTATTTAAAATCGGCCAAAAAGTGATTTTTTTCGTTTTTCGCCTTTTTCTCACTGAAATATTGAGATTTCGACGAAAAGGGGTGTTATTCGTGATCAGCGGAATTTCTCCTTCTTCACATTGATATTTTGAGATTTCGACTAAAACTCGGTGTTATTCGTAATCAGCGGAAAATTTCCGATCGAATGGGGTATCGAAACATTGAAAAAAGCGAAAAAAAAAATTTTTTAATTTTTTGCCCACCTTTTCGAAAACCTAAAAATCTCGAAATTTCAAATGGTCATAACTTGGCTCCCGTTTCATCGATTTTGGGTTTTGACGTGCGTTTTCAAAACGTCTCGAGTAGACTTAGATAATGCATTTTGGATCATCCCGCTATCTCAATTATTGTAGCCGTGAGAGCAGGTTGAAAATCGGCGAGAAAAATGAGAAGGGGTATGTATGGAGAAATCCGCAAAAATCGATGGTCCGACTTTAAAAATCGGTGAAAAATCGAAAAATAATGATAGCGCAATGATTCAAGCGCCATTTTAAAGGGGTTTCGATCACGAAAAGAATGAGCACAGAGTGGGGTTCCAACTCCATCGGGAAGCAACGTTACAGCGATTTTAGTGAAGACACTTCGTTACGCCGAAATGCAAAACAATGTTGAATTTTTTAAATTTACTTTTAGGACGCTATATCGATGTATTTTGACTCGCTGATTACTGATTCAGTACCCGTTTCCTTGAGAAACTCGACATTTTATTTAAAATCGTCCAAAAAGTGATTTTTTTCGTTTTTCGCCTTTTTCTCACTGAAATATTGAGATTTCGACGAAAAGGGGTGTTATTCGTGATCAGCGGAATTTCTCCTTTTTCACATTGATATTTTGAGATTTCGACTAAAACTCGGTGTTATTCGTAATCAGCGGAAAATTTCCGATCGAATGGGGTATCGAAACATTGAAAAAAGCGAAAAAAAAAATTTTTTAATTTTTTGCCCACCTTTTCGAAAACCTAAAAATCTCGAAATTTCAAATGGTCATAACTTGGCTCCCGTTTCATCGATTTTGGGTTTTGACGTGCGTTTTCAAAACGTCTCGAGTAGACTTAGATAATGCATTTTGGATCATCCCGCTATCTCAATTATTGTAGCCGTGAGAGCAGGTTGAAAATCGGCGAAAAAAATGAGAAGGGGTATGTATGGAGAAATCCGCAAAAATCGATGGTCCGACTTTAAAAATCGGTGAAAAATCGAAAAATAATGATAGCGCAATGATTCAAGCGCCATTTTAAAGGGGTTTCGATCACGAAAAGAATGAGCACAGAGTGGGGTTCCAACTCCATCGGGAAGCAACGTTACAGCGATTTTAGTGAAGACACTTCTTTACACCGAAATGCAAAACAATGTTGAATTTTTTAAATTTACTTTTAGGACGCTATATCGATGTATTTTGACTCGCTGATTACTGATTCAGTACCCGTTTCCTTGAGAAACTCGACATTTTATTTAAAATCGTCCAAAAAGTGATTTTTTTCGTTTTTCGCCTTTTTCTCACTGAAATATTGAGATTTCGACGAAAAGGGGTGTTATTCGTGATCAGCGGAATTTCTCCTTTTTCACATTGATATTTTGAGATTTCGACTAAAACTCGGTGTTATTCGTAATCAGCGGAAAATTTCCGATCGAATGGGGTATCGAAACATTGAAAAAAGCGAAAAAAAAAATTTTTTAATTTTTTGCCCACCTTTTCGAAAACCTAAAAATCTCGAAATTTCAAATGGTCATAACTTGGCTCCCGTTTCATCGATTTTGGGTTTTGACGTGCGTTTTCAAAACGTCTCGAGTAGACTTAGATAATGCATTTTGGATCATCCCGCTATCTCAATTATTGTAGCCGTGAGAGCAGGTTGAAAATCGGCGAAAAAAATGAGAAGGGGTATGTATGGAGAAATCCGCAAAAATCGATGGTCCGACTTTAAAAATCGGTGAAAAATCGAAAAATAATGATAGCGCAATGATTCAAGCGCCATTTTAAAGGGGTTTCGATCACGAAAAGAATGAGCACAGAGTGGGGTTCCAACTCCATCGGGAAGCAACGTTACAGCGATTTTAGTGAAGACACTTCTTTACACCGAAATGCAAAACAATGTTGAATTTTTTAAATTTACTTTTAGGACGCTATATCGATGTATTTTGACTCGCTGATTACTGATTCAGTACCCGTTTCCTTGAGAAACTCGACATTTTATTTAAAATCGTCCAAAAAGTGATTTTTTTCGTTTTTCGCCTTTTTCTCACTGAAATATTGAGATTTCGACGAAAAGGGGTGTTATTCGTGATCAGCGGAATTTCTCCTTTTTCACATTGATATTTTGAGATTTCGACTAAAACTCGGTGTTATTCGTAATCAGCGGAAAATTTCCGATCGAATGGGGTATCGAAACATTGAAAAAAGCGAAAAAAAAAATTTTTTAATTTTTTGCCCACCTTTTCGAAAACCTAAAAATCTCGAAATTTCAAATGGTCATAACTTGGCTCCCGTTTCATCGATTTTGGGTTTTGACGTGCGTTTTCAAAACGTCTCGAGTAGACTTAGATAATGCATTTTGGATCATCCCGCTATCTCAATTATTGTAGCCGTGAGAGCAGGTTGAAAATCGGCGAAAAAAATGAGAAGGGGTATGTATGGAGAAATCCGCAAAAATCGATGGTCCGACTTTAAAAATCGGTGAAAAATCGAAAAATAATGATAGCGCAATGATTCAAGCGCCATTTTAAAGGGGTTTCGATCACGAAAAGAATGAGCACAGAGTGGGGTTCCAACTCCATCGGGAAGCAACGTTACAGCGATTTTAGTGAAGACACTTCTTTACACCGAAATGCAAAACAATGTTGAATTTTTTAAATTTACTTTTAGGACGCTATATCGATGTATTTTGACTCGCTGATTACTGATTCAGTACCCGTTTCCTTGAGAAACTCGACATTTTATTTAAAATCGTCCAAAAAGTGATTTTTTTCGTTTTTCGCCTTTTTCTCACTGAAATATTGAGATTTCGACGAAAAGGGGTGTTATTCGTGATCAGCGGAATTTCTCCTTTTTCACATTGATATTTTGAGATTTCGACTAAAACTCGGTGTTATTCGTAATCAGCGGAAAATTTCCGATCGAATGGGGTATCGAAACATTGAAAAAAGCGAAAAAAAAAATTTTTTAATTTTTTGCCCACCTTTTCGAAAACCTAAAAATCTCGAAATTTCAAATGGTCATAACTTGGCTCCCGTTTCATCGATTTTGGGTTTTGACGTGCGTTTTCAAAACGTCTCGAGTAGACTTAGATAATGCATTTTGGATCATCCCGCTATCTCAATTATTGTAGCCGTGAGAGCAGGTTGAAAATCGGCGAAAAAAATGAGAAGGGGTATGTATGGAGAAATCCGCAAAAATCGATGGTCCGACTTTAAAAATCGGTGAAAAATCGAAAAATAATGATAGCGCAATGATTCAAGCGCCATTTTAAAGGGGTTTCGATCACGAAAAGAATGAGCACAGAGTGGGGTTCCAACTCCATCGGGAAGCAACGTTACAGCGATTTTAGTGAAGACACTTCTTTACACCGAAATGCAAAACAATGTTGAATTTTTTAAATTTACTTTTAGGACGCTATATCGATGTATTTTGACTCGCTGATTACTGATTCAGTACCCGTTTCCTTGAGAAACTCGACATTTTATTTAAAATCGTCCAAAAAGTGATTTTTTTCGTTTTTCGCCTTTTTCTCACTGAAATATTGAGATTTCGACGAAAAGGGGTGTTATTCGTGATCAGCGGAATTTCTCCTTTTTCACATTGATATTTTGAGATTTCGACTAAAACTCGGTGTTATTCGTAATCAGCGGAAAATTTCCGATCGAATGGGGTATCGAAACATTGAAAAAAGCGAAAAAAAAAATTTTTTAATTTTTTGCCCACCTTTTCGAAAACCTAAAAATCTCGAAATTTCAAATGGTCATAACTTGGCTCCCGTTTCATCGATTTTGGGTTTTGACGTGCGTTTTCAAAACGTCTCGAGTAGACTTAGATAATGCATTTTGGATCATCCCGCTATCTCAATTATTGTAGCCGTGAGAGCAGGTTGAAAATCGGCGAAAAAAATGAGAAGGGGTATGTATGGAGAAATCCGCAAAAATCGATGGTCCGACTTTAAAAATCGGTGAAAAATCGAAAAATAATGATAGCGCAATGATTCAAGCGCCATTTTAAAGGGGTTTCGATCACGAAAAGAATGAGCACAGAGTGGGGTTCCAACTCCATCGGGAAGCAACGTTACAGCGATTTTAGTGAAGACACTTCTTTACACCGAAATGCAAAACAATGTTGAATTTTTTAAATTTACTTTTAGGACGCTATATCGATGTATTTTGACTCGCTGATTACTGATTCAGTACCCGTTTCCTTGAGAAACTCGACATTTTATTTAAAATCGTCCAAAAAGTGATTTTTTTCGTTTTTCGCCTTTTTCTCACTGAAATATTGAGATTTCGACGAAAAGGGGTGTTATTCGTGATCAGCGGAATTTCTCCTTTTTCACATTGATATTTTGAGATTTCGACTAAAACTCGGTGTTATTCGTAATCAGCGGAAAATTTCCGATCGAATGGGGTATCGAAACATTGAAAAAAGCGAAAAAAAAAAATTTTTAATTTTTTGCCCACCTTTTCGAAAACCTAAAAATCTCGAAATTTCAAATGGTCATAACTTGGCTCCCGTTTCATCGATTTTGGGTTTTGACGTGCGTTTTCAAAACGTCTCGAGTAGACTTAGATAATGCATTTTGGATCATCCCGCTATCTCAATTATTGTAGCCGTGAGAGCAGGTTGAAAATCGGCGAAAAAAATGAGAAGGGGTATGTATGGAGAAATCCGCAAAAATCGATGGTCCGACTTTAAAAATCGGTGAAAAATCGAAAAATAATGATAGCGCAATGATTCAAGCGCCATTTTAAAGGGGTTTCGATCACGAAAAGAATGAGCACAGAGTGGGGTTCCAACTCCATCGGGAAGCAACGTTACAGCGATTTTAGTGAAGACACTTCTTTACACCGAAATGCAAAACAATGTTGAATTTTTTAAATTTACTTTTAGGACGCTATATCGATGTATTTTGACTCGCTGATTACTGATTCAGTACCCGTTTCCTTGAGAAACTCGACATTTTATTTAAAATCGTCCAAAAAGTGATTTTTTTCGTTTTTCGCCTTTTTCTCACTGAAATATTGAGATTTCGACGAAAAGGGGTGTTATTCGTGATCAGCGGAATTTCTCCTTCTTCACATTGATATTTTGAGATTTCGACTAAAACTCGGTGTTATTCGTAATCAGCGGAAAATTTCCGATCGAATGGGGTATCGAAACATTGAAAAAAGCGAAAAAAAAAATTTTTTAATTTTTTGCCCACCTTTTCGAAAACCTAAAAATCTCGAAATTTCAAATGGTCATAACTTGGCTCCCGTTTCATCGATTTTGGGTTTTGACGTGCGTTTTCAAAACGTCTCGAGTAGACTTAGATAATGCATTTTGGATCATCCCGCTATCTCAATTATTGTAGCCGTGAGAGCAGGTTGAAAATCGGCGAGAAAAATGAGAAGGGGTATGTATGGAGAAATCCGCAAAAATCGATGGTCCGACTTTAAAAATCGGTGAAAAATCGAAAAATAATGATAGCGCAATGATTCAAGCGCCATTTTAAAGGGGTTTCGATCACGAAAAGAATGAGCACAGAGTGGGGTTCCAACTCCATCGGGAAGCAACGTTACAGCGATTTTAGTGAAGACACTTCGTTACGCCGAAATGCAAAACAATGTTGAATTTTTTAAATTTACTTTTAGGACGCTATATCGATGTATTTTGACTCGCTGATTACTGATTCAGTACCCGTTTCCTTGAGAAACTCGACATTTTATTTAAAATCGTCCAAAAAGTGATTTTTTTCGTTTTTCGCCTTTTTCTCACTGAAATATTGAGATTTCGACGAAAAGGGGTGTTATTCGTGATCAGCGGAATTTCTCCTTTTTCACATTGATATTTTGAGATTTCGACTAAAACTCGGTGTTATTCGTAATCAGCGGAAAATTTCCGATCGAATGGGGTATCGAAACATTGAAAAAAGCGAAAAAAAAAATTTTTTAATTTTTTGCCCACCTTTTCGAAAACCTAAAAATCTCGAAATTTCAAATGGTCATAACTTGGCTCCCGTTTCATCGATTTTGGGTTTTGACGTGCGTTTTCAAAACGTCTCGAGTAGACTTAGATAATGCATTTTGGATCATCCCGCTATCTCAATTATTGTAGCCGTGAGAGCAGGTTGAAAATCGGCGAAAAAAATGAGAAGGGGTATGTATGGAGAAATCCGCAAAAATCGATGGTCCGACTTTAAAAATCGGTGAAAAATCGAAAAATAATGATAGCGCAATGATTCAAGCGCCATTTTAAAGGGGTTTCGATCACGAAAAGAATGAGCACAGAGTGGGGTTCCAACTCCATCGGGAAGCAACGTTACAGCGATTTTAGTGAAGACACTTCTTTACACCGAAATGCAAAACAATGTTGAATTTTTTAAATTTACTTTTAGGACGCTATATCGATGTATTTTGACTCGCTGATTACTGATTCAGTACCCGTTTCCTTGAGAAACTCGACATTTTATTTAAAATCGTCCAAAAAGTGATTTTTTTCGTTTTTCGCCTTTTTCTCACTGAAATATTGAGATTTCGACGAAAAGGGGTGTTATTCGTGATCAGCGGAATTTCTCCTTTTTCACATTGATATTTTGAGATTTCGACTAAAACTCGGTGTTATTCGTAATCAGCGGAAAATTTCCGATCGAATGGGGTATCGAAACATTGAAAAAAGCGAAAAAAAAAATTTTTTAATTTTTTGCCCACCTTTTCGAAAACCTAAAAATCTCGAAATTTCAAATGGTCATAACTTGGCTCCCGTTTCATCGATTTTGGGTTTTGACGTGCGTTTTCAAAACGTCTCGAGTAGACTTAGATAATGCATTTTGGATCATCCCGCTATCTCAATTATTGTAGCCGTGAGAGCAGGTTGAAAATCGGCGAAAAAAATGAGAAGGGGTATGTATGGAGAAATCCGCAAAAATCGATGGTCCGACTTTAAAAATCGGTGAAAAATCGAAAAATAATGATAGCGCAATGATTCAAGCGCCATTTTAAAGGGGTTTCGATCACGAAAAGAATGAGCACAGAGTGGGGTTCCAACTCCATCGGGAAGCAACGTTACAGCGATTTTAGTGAAGACACTTCTTTACACCGAAATGCAAAACAATGTTGAATTTTTTAAATTTACTTTTAGGACGCTATATCGATGTATTTTGACTCGCTGATTACTGATTCAGTACCCGTTTCCTTGAGAAACTCGACATTTTATTTAAAATCGTCCAAAAAGTGATTTTTTTCGTTTTTCGCCTTTTTCTCACTGAAATATTGAGATTTCGACGAAAAGGGGTGTTATTCGTGATCAGCGGAATTTCTCCTTTTTCACATTGATATTTTGAGATTTCGACTAAAACTCGGTGTTATTCGTAATCAGCGGAAAATTTCCGATCGAATGGGGTATCGAAACATTGAAAAAAGCGAAAAAAAAAAATTTTTAATTTTTTGCCCACCTTTTCGAAAACCTAAAAATCTCGAAATTTCAAATGGTCATAACTTGGCTCCCGTTTCATCGATTTTGGGTTTTGACGTGCGTTTTCAAAACGTCTCGAGTAGACTTAGATAATGCATTTTGGATCATCCCGCTATCTCAATTATTGTAGCCGTGAGAGCAGGTTGAAAATCGGCGAAAAAAATGAGAAGGGGTATGTATGGAGAAATCCGCAAAAATCGATGGTCCGACTTTAAAAATCGGTGAAAAATCGAAAAATAATGATAGCGCAATGATTCAAGCGCCATTTTAAAGGGGTTTCGATCACGAAAAGAATGAGCACAGAGTGGGGTTCCAACTCCATCGGGAAGCAACGTTACAGCGATTTTAGTGAAGACACTTCTTTACACCGAAATGCAAAACAATGTTGAATTTTTTAAATTTACTTTTAGGACGCTATATCGATGTATTTTGACTCGCTGATTACTGATTCAGTACCCGTTTCCTTGAGAAACTCGACATTTTATTTAAAATCGTCCAAAAAGTGATTTTTTTCGTTTTTCGCCTTTTTCTCACTGAAATATTGAGATTTCGACGAAAAGGGGTGTTATTCGTGATCAGCGGAATTTCTCCTTTTTCACATTGATATTTTGAGATTTCGACTAAAACTCGGTGTTATTCGTAATCAGCGGAAAATTTCCGATCGAATGGGGTATCGAAACATTGAAAAAAGCGAAAAAAAAAATTTTTTAATTTTTTGCCCACCTTTTCGAAAACCTAAAAATCTCGAAATTTCAAATGGTCATAACTTGGCTCCCGTTTCATCGATTTTGGGTTTTGACGTGCGTTTTCAAAACGTCTCGAGTAGACTTAGATAATGCATTTTGGATCATCCCGCTATCTCAATTATTGTAGCCGTGAGAGCAGGTTGAAAATCGGCGAAAAAAATGAGAAGGGGTATGTATGGAGAAATCCGCAAAAATCGATGGTCCGACTTTAAAAATCGGTGAAAAATCGAAAAATAATGATAGCGCAATGATTCAAGCGCCATTTTAAAGGGGTTTCGATCACGAAAAGAATGAGCACAGAGTGGGGTTCCAACTCCATCGGGAAGCAACGTTACAGCGATTTTAGTGAAGACACTTCTTTACACCGAAATGCAAAACAATGTTGAATTTTTTAAATTTACTTTTAGGACGCTATATCGATGTATTTTGACTCGCTGATTACTGATTCAGTACCCGTTTCCTTGAGAAACTCGACATTTTATTTAAAATCGTCCAAAAAGTGATTTTTTTCGTTTTTCGCCTTTTTCTCACTGAAATATTGAGATTTCGACGAAAAGGGGTGTTATTCGTGATCAGCGGAATTTCTCCTTTTTCACATTGATATTTTGAGATTTCGACTAAAACTCGGTGTTATTCGTAATCAGCGGAAAATTTCCGATCGAATGGGGTATCGAAACATTGAAAAAAGCGAAAAAAAAAATTTTTTAATTTTTTGCCCACCTTTTCGAAAACCTAAAAATCTCGAAATTTCAAATGGTCATAACTTGGCTCCCGTTTCATCGATTTTGGGTTTTGACGTGCGTTTTCAAAACGTCTCGAGTAGACTTAGATAATGCATTTTGGATCATCCCGCTATCTCAATTATTGTAGCCGTGAGAGCAGGTTGAAAATCGGCGAAAAAAATGAGAAGGGGTATGTATGGAGAAATCCGCAAAAATCGATGGTCCGACTTTAAAAATCGGTGAAAAATCGAAAAATAATGATAGCGCAATGATTCAAGCGCCATTTTAAAGGGGTTTCGATCACGAAAAGAATGAGCACAGAGTGGGGTTCCAACTCCATCGGGAAGCAACGTTACAGCGATTTTAGTGAAGACACTTCTTTACACCGAAATGCAAAACAATGTTGAATTTTTTAAATTTACTTTTAGGACGCTATATCGATGTATTTTGACTCGCTGATTACTGATTCAGTACCCGTTTCCTTGAGAAACTCGACATTTTATTTAAAATCGTCCAAAAAGTGATTTTTTTCGTTTTTCGCCTTTTTCTCACTGAAATATTGAGATTTCGACGAAAAGGGGTGTTATTCGTGATCAGCGGAATTTCTCCTTTTTCACATTGATATTTTGAGATTTCGACTAAAACTCGGTGTTATTCGTAATCAGCGGAAAATTTCCGATCGAATGGGGTATCGAAACATTGAAAAAAGCGAAAAAAAAAATTTTTTAATTTTTTGCCCACCTTTTCGAAAACCTAAAAATCTCGAAATTTCAAATGGTCATAACTTGGCTCCCGTTTCATCGATTTTGGGTTTTGACGTGCGTTTTCAAAACGTCTCGAGTAGACTTAGATAATGCATTTTGGATCATCCCGCTATCTCAATTATTGTAGCCGTGAGAGCAGGTTGAAAATCGGCGAAAAAAATGAGAAGGGGTATGTATGGAGAAATCCGCAAAAATCGATGGTCCGACTTTAAAAATCGGTGAAAAATCGAAAAATAATGATAGCGCAATGATTCAAGCGCCATTTTAAAGGGGTTTCGATCACGAAAAGAATGAGCACAGAGTGGGGTTCCAACTCCATCGGGAAGCAACGTTACAGCGATTTTAGTGAAGACACTTCTTTACACCGAAATGCAAAACAATGTTGAATTTTTTAAATTTACTTTTAGGACGCTATATCGATGTATTTTGACTCGCTGATTACTGATTCAGTACCCGTTTCCTTGAGAAACTCGACATTTTATTTAAAATCGTCCAAAAAGTGATTTTTTTCGTTTTTCGCCTTTTTCTCACTGAAATATTGAGATTTCGACGAAAAGGGGTGTTATTTGTGATCAGCGGAATTTCTCCTTTTTCACATTGATATTTTGAGATTTCGACTAAAACTCGGTGTTATTCGTAATCAGCGGAAAATTTCCGATCGAATGGGGTATCGAAACATTGAAAAAAGCGAAAAAAAAAATTTTTTAATTTTTTGCCCACCTTTTCGAAAACCTAAAAATCTCGAAATTTCAAATGGTCATAACTTGGCTCCCGTTTCATCGATTTTGGGTTTTGACGTGCGTTTTCAAAACGTCTCGAGTAGACTTAGATAATGCATTTTGGATCATCCCGCTATCTCAATTATTGTAGCCGTGAGAGCAGGTTGAAAATCGGCGAAAAAAATGAGAAGGGGTATGTATGGAGAAATCCGCAAAAATCGATGGTCCGACTTTAAAAATCGGTGAAAAATCGAAAAATAATGATAGCGCAATGATTCAAGCGCCATTTTAAAGGGGTTTCGATCACGAAAAGAATGAGCACAGAGTGGGGTTCCAACTCCATCGGGAAGCAACGTTACAGCGATTTTAGTGAAGACACTTCTTTACACCGAAATGCAAAACAATGTTGAATTTTTTAAATTTACTTTTAGGACGCTATATCGATGTATTTTGACTCGCTGATTACTGATTCAGTACCCGTTTCCTTGAGAAACTCGACATTTTATTTAAAATCGTCCAAAAAGTGATTTTTTTCGTTTTTCGCCTTTTTCTCACTGAAATATTGAGATTTCGACGAAAAGGGGTGTTATTCGTGATCAGCGGAATTTCTCCTTTTTCACATTGATATTTTGAGATTTCGACTAAAACTCGGTGTTATTCGTAATCAGCGGAAAATTTCCGATCGAATGGGGTATCGAAACATTGAAAAAAGCGAAAAAAAAAAATTTTTAATTTTTTGCCCACCTTTTCGAAAACCTAAAAATCTCGAAATTTCAAATGGTCATAACTTGGCTCCCGTTTCATCGATTTTGGGTTTTGACGTGCGTTTTCAAAACGTCTCGAGTAGACTTAGATAATGCATTTTGGATCATCCCGCTATCTCAATTATTGTAGCCGTGAGAGCAGGTTGAAAATCGGCGAAAAAAATGAGAAGGGGTATGTATGGAGAAATCCGCAAAAATCGATGGTCCGACTTTAAAAATCGGTGAAAAATCGAAAAATAATGATAGCGCAATGATTCAAGCGCCATTTTAAAGGGGTTTCGATCACGAAAAGAATGAGCACAGAGTGGGGTTCCAACTCCATCGGGAAGCAACGTTACAGCGATTTTAGTGAAGACACTTCTTTACACCGAAATGCAAAACAATGTTGAATTTTTTAAATTTACTTTTAGGACGCTATATCGATGTATTTTGACTCGCTGATTACTGATTCAGTACCCGTTTCCTTGAGAAACTCGACATTTTATTTAAAATCGTCCAAAAAGTGATTTTTTTCGTTTTTCGCCTTTTTCTCACTGAAATATTGAGATTTCGACGAAAAGGGGTGTTATTCGTGATCAGCGGAATTTCTCCTTTTTCACATTGATATTTTGAGATTTCGACTAAAACTCGGTGTTATTCGTAATCAGCGGAAAATTTCCGATCGAATGGGGTATCGAAACATTGAAAAAAGCGAAAAAAAAAATTTTTTAATTTTTTGCCCACCTTTTCGAAAACCTAAAAATCTCGAAATTTCAAATGGTCATAACTTGGCTCCCGTTTCATCGATTTTGGGTTTTGACGTGCGTTTTCAAAACGTCTCGAGTAGACTTAGATAATGCATTTTGGATCATCCCGCTATCTCAATTATTGTAGCCGTGAGAGCAGGTTGAAAATCGGCGAAAAAAATGAGAAGGGGTATGTATGGAGAAATCCGCAAAAATCGATGGTCCGACTTTAAAAATCGGTGAAAAATCGAAAAATAATGATAGCGCAATGATTCAAGCGCCATTTTAAAGGGGTTTCGATCACGAAAAGAATGAGCACAGAGTGGGGTTCCAACTCCATCGGGAAGCAACGTTACAGCGATTTTAGTGAAGACACTTCTTTACACCGAAATGCAAAACAATGTTGAATTTTTTAAATTTACTTTTAGGACGCTATATCGATGTATTTTGACTCGCTGATTACTGATTCAGTACCCGTTTCCTTGAGAAACTCGACATTTTATTTAAAATCGTCCAAAAAGTGATTTTTTTCGTTTTTCGCCTTTTTCTCACTGAAATATTGAGATTTCGACGAAAAGGGGTGTTATTCGTGATCAGCGGAATTTCTCCTTTTTCACATTGATATTTTGAGATTTCGACTAAAACTCGGTGTTATTCGTAATCAGCGGAAAATTTCCGATCGAATGGGGTATCGAAACATTGAAAAAAGCGAAAAAAAAAAATTTTTAATTTTTTGCCCACCTTTTCGAAAACCTAAAAATCTCGAAATTTCAAATGGTCATAACTTGGCTCCCGTTTCATCGATTTTGGGTTTTGACGTGCGTTTTCAAAACGTCTCGAGTAGACTTAGATAATGCATTTTGGATCATCCCGCTATCTCAATTATTGTAGCCGTGAGAGCAGGTTGAAAATCGGCGAAAAAAATGAGAAGGGGTATGTATGGAGAAATCCGCAAAAATCGATGGTCCGACTTTAAAAATCGGTGAAAAATCGAAAAATAATGATAGCGCAATGATTCAAGCGCCATTTTAAAGGGGTTTCGATCACGAAAAGAATGAGCACAGAGTGGGGTTCCAACTCCATCGGGAAGCAACGTTACAGCGATTTTAGTGAAGACACTTCTTTACACCGAAATGCAAAACAATGTTGAATTTTTTAAATTTACTTTTAGGACGCTATATCGATGTATTTTGACTCGCTGATTACTGATTCAGTACCCGTTTCCTTGAGAAACTCGACATTTTATTTAAAATCGTCCAAAAAGTGATTTTTTTCGTTTTTCGCCTTTTTCTCACTGAAATATTGAGATTTCGACGAAAAGGGGTGTTATTCGTGATCAGCGGAATTTCTCCTTTTTCACATTGATATTTTGAGATTTCGACTAAAACTCGGTGTTATTCGTAATCAGCGGAAAATTTCCGATCGAATGGGGTATCGAAACATTGAAAAAAGCGAAAAAAAAAATTTTTTAATTTTTTGCCCACCTTTTCGAAAACCTAAAAATCTCGAAATTTCAAATGGTCATAACTTGGCTCCCGTTTCATCGATTTTGGGTTTTGACGTGCGTTTTCAAAACGTCTCGAGTAGACTTAGATAATGCATTTTGGATCATCCCGCTATCTCAATTATTGTAGCCGTGAGAGCAGGTTGAAAATCGGCGAAAAAAATGAGAAGGGGTATGTATGGAGAAATCCGCAAAAATCGATGGTCCGACTTTAAAAATCGGTGAAAAATCGAAAAATAATGATAGCGCAATGATTCAAGCGCCATTTTAAAGGGGTTTCGATCACGAAAAGAATGAGCACAGAGTGGGGTTCCAACTCCATCGGGAAGCAACGTTACAGCGATTTTAGTGAAGACACTTCTTTACACCGAAATGCAAAACAATGTTGAATTTTTTAAATTTACTTTTAGGACGCTATATCGATGTATTTTGACTCGCTGATTACTGATTCAGTACCCGTTTCCTTGAGAAACTCGACATTTTATTTAAAATCGTCCAAAAAGTGATTTTTTTCGTTTTTCGCCTTTTTCTCACTGAAATATTGAGATTTCGACGAAAAGGGGTGTTATTCGTGATCAGCGGAATTTCTCCTTTTTCACATTGATATTTTGAGATTTCGACTAAAACTCGGTGTTATTCGTAATCAGCGGAAAATTTCCGATCGAATGGGGTATCGAAACATTGAAAAAAGCGAAAAAAAAAATTTTTTAATTTTTTGCCCACCTTTTCGAAAACCTAAAAATCTCGAAATTTCAAATGGTCATAACTTGGCTCCCGTTTCATCGATTTTGGGTTTTGACGTGCGTTTTCAAAACGTCTCGAGTAGACTTAGATAATGCATTTTGGATCATCCCGCTATCTCAATTATTGTAGCCGTGAGAGCAGGTTGAAAATCGGCGAAAAAAATGAGAAGGGGTATGTATGGAGAAATCCGCAAAAATCGATGGTCCGACTTTAAAAATCGGTGAAAAATCGAAAAATAATGATAGCGCAATGATTCAAGCGCCATTTTAAAGGGGTTTCGATCACGAAAAGAATGAGCACAGAGTGGGGTTCCAACTCCATCGGGAAGCAACGTTACAGCGATTTTAGTGAAGACACTTCTTTACACCGAAATGCAAAACAATGTTGAATTTTTTAAATTTACTTTTAGGACGCTATATCGATGTATTTTGACTCGCTGATTACTGATTCAGTACCCGTTTCCTTGAGAAACTCGACATTTTATTTAAAATCGTCCAAAAAGTGATTTTTTTCGTTTTTCGCCTTTTTCTCACTGAAATATTGAGATTTCGACGAAAAGGGGTGTTATTCGTGATCAGCGGAATTTCTCCTTTTTCACATTGATATTTTGAGATTTCGACTAAAACTCGGTGTTATTCGTAATCAGCGGAAAATTTCCGATCGAATGGGGTATCGAAACATTGAAAAAAGCGAAAAAAAAAATTTTTTAATTTTTTGCCCACCTTTTCGAAAACCTAAAAATCTCGAAATTTCAAATGGTCATAACTTGGCTCCCGTTTCATCGATTTTGGGTTTTGACGTGCGTTTTCAAAACGTCTCGAGTAGACTTAGATAATGCATTTTGGATCATCCCGCTATCTCAATTATTGTAGCCGTGAGAGCAGGTTGAAAATCGGCGAAAAAAATGAGAAGGGGTATGTATGGAGAAATCCGCAAAAATCGATGGTCCGACTTTAAAAATCGGTGAAAAATCGAAAAATAATGATAGCGCAATGATTCAAGCGCCATTTTAAAGGGGTTTCGATCACGAAAAGAATGAGCACAGAGTGGGGTTCCAACTCCATCGGGAAGCAACGTTACAGCGATTTTAGTGAAGACACTTCTTTACACCGAAATGCAAAACAATGTTGAATTTTTTAAATTTACTTTTAGGACGCTATATCGATGTATTTTGACTCGCTGATTACTGATTCAGTACCCGTTTCCTTGAGAAACTCGACATTTTATTTAAAATCGTCCAAAAAGTGATTTTTTTCGTTTTTCGCCTTTTTCTCACTGAAATATTGAGATTTCGACGAAAAGGGGTGTTATTCGTGATCAGCGGAATTTCTCCTTTTTCACATTGATATTTTGAGATTTCGACTAAAACTCGGTGTTATTCGTAATCAGCGGAAAATTTCCGATCGAATGGGGTATCGAAACATTGAAAAAAGCGAAAAAAAAAATTTTTTAATTTTTTGCCCACCTTTTCGAAAACCTAAAAATCTCGAAATTTCAAATGGTCATAACTTGGCTCCCGTTTCATCGATTTTGGGTTTTGACGTGCGTTTTCAAAACGTCTCGAGTAGACTTAGATAATGCATTTTGGATCATCCCGCTATCTCAATTATTGTAGCCGTGAGAGCAGGTTGAAAATCGGCGAAAAAAATGAGAAGGGGTATGTATGGAGAAATCCGCAAAAATCGATGGTCCGACTTTAAAAATCGGTGAAAAATCGAAAAATAATGATAGCGCAATGATTCAAGCGCCATTTTAAAGGGGTTTCGATCACGAAAAGAATGAGCACAGAGTGGGGTTCCAACTCCATCGGGAAGCAACGTTACAGCGATTTTAGTGAAGACACTTCTTTACACCGAAATGCAAAACAATGTTGAATTTTTTAAATTTACTTTTAGGACGCTATATCGATGTATTTTGACTCGCTGATTACTGATTCAGTACCCGTTTCCTTGAGAAACTCGACATTTTATTTAAAATCGTCCAAAAAGTGATTTTTTTCGTTTTTCGCCTTTTTCTCACTGAAATATTGAGATTTCGACGAAAAGGGGTGTTATTTGTGATCAGCGGAATTTCTCCTTTTTCACATTGATATTTTGAGATTTCGACTAAAACTCGGTGTTATTCGTAATCAGCGGAAAATTTCCGATCGAATGGGGTATCGAAACATTGAAAAAAGCGAAAAAAAAAATTTTTTAATTTTTTGCCCACCTTTTCGAAAACCTAAAAATCTCGAAATTTCAAATGGTCATAACTTGGCTCCCGTTTCATCGATTTTGGGTTTTGACGTGCGTTTTCAAAACGTCTCGAGTAGACTTAGATAATGCATTTTGGATCATCCCGCTATCTCAATTATTGTAGCCGTGAGAGCAGGTTGAAAATCGGCGAAAAAAATGAGAAGGGGTATGTATGGAGAAATCCGCAAAAATCGATGGTCCGACTTTAAAAATCGGTGAAAAATCGAAAAATAATGATAGCGCAATGATTCAAGCGCCATTTTAAAGGGGTTTCGATCACGAAAAGAATGAGCACAGAGTGGGGTTCCAACTCCATCGGGAAGCAACGTTACAGCGATTTTAGTGAAGACACTTCTTTACACCGAAATGCAAAACAATGTTGAATTTTTTAAATTTACTTTTAGGACGCTATATCGATGTATTTTGACTCGCTGATTACTGATTCAGTACCCGTTTCCTTGAGAAACTCGACATTTTATTTAAAATCGTCCAAAAAGTGATTTTTTTCGTTTTTCGCCTTTTTCTCACTGAAATATTGAGATTTCGACGAAAAGGGGTGTTATTCGTGATCAGCGGAATTTCTCCTTTTTCACATTGATATTTTGAGATTTCGACTAAAACTCGGTGTTATTCGTAATCAGCGGAAAATTTCCGATCGAATGGGGTATCGAAACATTGAAAAAAGCGAAAAAAAAAATTTTTTAATTTTTTGCCCACCTTTTCGAAAACCTAAAAATCTCGAAATTTCAAATGGTCATAACTTGGCTCCCGTTTCATCGATTTTGGGTTTTGACGTGCGTTTTCAAAACGTCTCGAGTAGACTTAGATAATGCATTTTGGATCATCCCGCTATCTCAATTATTGTAGCCGTGAGAGCAGGTTGAAAATCGGCGAAAAAAATGAGAAGGGGTATGTATGGAGAAATCCGCAAAAATCGATGGTCCGACTTTAAAAATCGGTGAAAAATCGAAAAATAATGATAGCGCAATGATTCAAGCGCCATTTTAAAGGGGTTTCGATCACGAAAAGAATGAGCACAGAGTGGGGTTCCAACTCCATCGGGAAGCAACGTTACAGCGATTTTAGTGAAGACACTTCTTTACACCGAAATGCAAAACAATGTTGAATTTTTTAAATTTACTTTTAGGACGCTATATCGATGTATTTTGACTCGCTGATTACTGATTCAGTACCCGTTTCCTTGAGAAACTCGACATTTTATTTAAAATCGTCCAAAAAGTGATTTTTTTCGTTTTTCGCCTTTTTCTCACTGAAATATTGAGATTTCGACGAAAAGGGGTGTTATTCGTGATCAGCGGAATTTCTCCTTTTTCACATTGATATTTTGAGATTTCGACTAAAACTCGGTGTTATTCGTAATCAGCGGAAAATTTCCGATCGAATGGGGTATCGAAACATTGAAAAAAGCGAAAAAAAAAAATTTTTAATTTTTTGCCCACCTTTTCGAAAACCTAAAAATCTCGAAATTTCAAATGGTCATAACTTGGCTCCCGTTTCATCGATTTTGGGTTTTGACGTGCGTTTTCAAAACGTCTCGAGTAGACTTAGATAATGCATTTTGGATCATCCCGCTATCTCAATTATTGTAGCCGTGAGAGCAGGTTGAAAATCGGCGAAAAAAATGAGAAGGGGTATGTATGGAGAAATCCGCAAAAATCGATGGTCCGACTTTAAAAATCGGTGAAAAATCGAAAAATAATGATAGCGCAATGATTCAAGCGCCATTTTAAAGGGGTTTCGATCACGAAAAGAATGAGCACAGAGTGGGGTTCCAACTCCATCGGGAAGCAACGTTACAGCGATTTTAGTGAAGACACTTCTTTACACCGAAATGCAAAACAATGTTGAATTTTTTAAATTTACTTTTAGGACGCTATATCGATGTATTTTGACTCGCTGATTACTGATTCAGTACCCGTTTCCTTGAGAAACTCGACATTTTATTTAAAATCGTCCAAAAAGTGATTTTTTTCGTTTTTCGCCTTTTTCTCACTGAAATATTGAGATTTCGACGAAAAGGGGTGTTATTCGTGATCAGCGGAATTTCTCCTTTTTCACATTGATATTTTGAGATTTCGACTAAAACTCGGTGTTATTCGTAATCAGCGGAAAATTTCCGATCGAATGGGGTATCGAAACATTGAAAAAAGCGAAAAAAAAAATTTTTTAATTTTTTGCCCACCTTTTCGAAAACCTAAAAATCTCGAAATTTCAAATGGTCATAACTTGGCTCCCGTTTCATCGATTTTGGGTTTTGACGTGCGTTTTCAAAACGTCTCGAGTAGACTTAGATAATGCATTTTGGATCATCCCGCTATCTCAATTATTGTAGCCGTGAGAGCAGGTTGAAAATCGGCGAAAAAAATGAGAAGGGGTATGTATGGAGAAATCCGCAAAAATCGATGGTCCGACTTTAAAAATCGGTGAAAAATCGAAAAATAATGATAGCGCAATGATTCAAGCGCCATTTTAAAGGGGTTTCGATCACGAAAAGAATGAGCACAGAGTGGGGTTCCAACTCCATCGGGAAGCAACGTTACAGCGATTTTAGTGAAGACACTTCTTTACACCGAAATGCAAAACAATGTTGAATTTTTTAAATTTACTTTTAGGACGCTATATCGATGTATTTTGACTCGCTGATTACTGATTCAGTACCCGTTTCCTTGAGAAACTCGACATTTTATTTAAAATCGTCCAAAAAGTGATTTTTTTCGTTTTTCGCCTTTTTCTCACTGAAATATTGAGATTTCGACGAAAAGGGGTGTTATTCGTGATCAGCGGAATTTCTCCTTTTTCACATTGATATTTTGAGATTTCGACTAAAACTCGGTGTTATTCGTAATCAGCGGAAAATTTCCGATCGAATGGGGTATCGAAACATTGAAAAAAGCGAAAAAAAAAAATTTTTAATTTTTTGCCCACCTTTTCGAAAACCTAAAAATCTCGAAATTTCAAATGGTCATAACTTGGCTCCCGTTTCATCGATTTTGGGTTTTGACGTGCGTTTTCAAAACGTCTCGAGTAGACTTAGATAATGCATTTTGGATCATCCCGCTATCTCAATTATTGTAGCCGTGAGAGCAGGTTGAAAATCGGCGAAAAAAATGAGAAGGGGTATGTATGGAGAAATCCGCAAAAATCGATGGTCCGACTTTAAAAATCGGTGAAAAATCGAAAAATAATGATAGCGCAATGATTCAAGCGCCATTTTAAAGGGGTTTCGATCACGAAAAGAATGAGCACAGAGTGGGGTTCCAACTCCATCGGGAAGCAACGTTACAGCGATTTTAGTGAAGACACTTCTTTACACCGAAATGCAAAACAATGTTGAATTTTTTAAATTTACTTTTAGGACGCTATATCGATGTATTTTGACTCGCTGATTACTGATTCAGTACCCGTTTCCTTGAGAAACTCGACATTTTATTTAAAATCGTCCAAAAAGTGATTTTTTTCGTTTTTCGCCTTTTTCTCACTGAAATATTGAGATTTCGACGAAAAGGGGTGTTATTCGTGATCAGCGGAATTTCTCCTTTTTCACATTGATATTTTGAGATTTCGACTAAAACTCGGTGTTATTCGTAATCAGCGGAAAATTTCCGATCGAATGGGGTATCGAAACATTGAAAAAAGCGAAAAAAAAAATTTTTTAATTTTTTGCCCACCTTTTCGAAAACCTAAAAATCTCGAAATTTCAAATGGTCATAACTTGGCTCCCGTTTCATCGATTTTGGGTTTTGACGTGCGTTTTCAAAACGTCTCGAGTAGACTTAGATAATGCATTTTGGATCATCCCGCTATCTCAATTATTGTAGCCGTGAGAGCAGGTTGAAAATCGGCGAAAAAAATGAGAAGGGGTATGTATGGAGAAATCCGCAAAAATCGATGGTCCGACTTTAAAAATCGGTGAAAAATCGAAAAATAATGATAGCGCAATGATTCAAGCGCCATTTTAAAGGGGTTTCGATCACGAAAAGAATGAGCACAGAGTGGGGTTCCAACTCCATCGGGAAGCAACGTTACAGCGATTTTAGTGAAGACACTTCTTTACACCGAAATGCAAAACAATGTTGAATTTTTTAAATTTACTTTTAGGACGCTATATCGATGTATTTTGACTCGCTGATTACTGATTCAGTACCCGTTTCCTTGAGAAACTCGACATTTTATTTAAAATCGTCCAAAAAGTGATTTTTTTCGTTTTTCGCCTTTTTCTCACTGAAATATTGAGATTTCGACGAAAAGGGGTGTTATTCGTGATCAGCGGAATTTCTCCTTTTTCACATTGATATTTTGAGATTTCGACTAAAACTCGGTGTTATTCGTAATCAGCGGAAAATTTCCGATCGAATGGGGTATCGAAACATTGAAAAAAGCGAAAAAAAAAATTTTTTAATTTTTTGCCCACCTTTTCGAAAACCTAAAAATCTCGAAATTTCAAATGGTCATAACTTGGCTCCCGTTTCATCGATTTTGGGTTTTGACGTGCGTTTTCAAAACGTCTCGAGTAGACTTAGATAATGCATTTTGGATCATCCCGCTATCTCAATTATTGTAGCCGTGAGAGCAGGTTGAAAATCGGCGAAAAAAATGAGAAGGGGTATGTATGGAGAAATCCGCAAAAATCGATGGTCCGACTTTAAAAATCGGTGAAAAATCGAAAAATAATGATAGCGCAATGATTCAAGCGCCATTTTAAAGGGGTTTCGATCACGAAAAGAATGAGCACAGAGTGGGGTTCCAACTCCATCGGGAAGCAACGTTACAGCGATTTTAGTGAAGACACTTCTTTACACCGAAATGCAAAACAATGTTGAATTTTTTAAATTTACTTTTAGGACGCTATATCGATGTATTTTGACTCGCTGATTACTGATTCAGTACCCGTTTCCTTGAGAAACTCGACATTTTATTTAAAATCGTCCAAAAAGTGATTTTTTTCGTTTTTCGCCTTTTTCTCACTGAAATATTGAGATTTCGACGAAAAGGGGTGTTATTCGTGATCAGCGGAATTTCTCCTTTTTCACATTGATATTTTGAGATTTCGACTAAAACTCGGTGTTATTCGTAATCAGCGGAAAATTTCCGATCGAATGGGGTATCGAAACATTGAAAAAAGCGAAAAAAAAAATTTTTTAATTTTTTGCCCACCTTTTCGAAAACCTAAAAATCTCGAAATTTCAAATGGTCATAACTTGGCTCCCGTTTCATCGATTTTGGGTTTTGACGTGCGTTTTCAAAACGTCTCGAGTAGACTTAGATAATGCATTTTGGATCATCCCGCTATCTCAATTATTGTAGCCGTGAGAGCAGGTTGAAAATCGGCGAAAAAAATGAGAAGGGGTATGTATGGAGAAATCCGCAAAAATCGATGGTCCGACTTTAAAAATCGGTGAAAAATCGAAAAATAATGATAGCGCAATGATTCAAGCGCCATTTTAAAGGGGTTTCGATCACGAAAAGAATGAGCACAGAGTGGGGTTCCAACTCCATCGGGAAGCAACGTTACAGCGATTTTAGTGAAGACACTTCTTTACACCGAAATGCAAAACAATGTTGAATTTTTTAAATTTACTTTTAGGACGCTATATCGATGTATTTTGACTCGCTGATTACTGATTCAGTACCCGTTTCCTTGAGAAACTCGACATTTTATTTAAAATCGTCCAAAAAGTGATTTTTTTCGTTTTTCGCCTTTTTCTCACTGAAATATTGAGATTTCGACGAAAAGGGGTGTTATTCGTGATCAGCGGAATTTCTCCTTTTTCACATTGATATTTTGAGATTTCGACTAAAACTCGGTGTTATTCGTAATCAGCGGAAAATTTCCGATCGAATGGGGTATCGAAACATTGAAAAAAGCGAAAAAAAAAATTTTTTAATTTTTTGCCCACCTTTTCGAAAACCTAAAAATCTCGAAATTTCAAATGGTCATAACTTGGCTCCCGTTTCATCGATTTTGGGTTTTGACGTGCGTTTTCAAAACGTCTCGAGTAGACTTAGATAATGCATTTTGGATCATCCCGCTATCTCAATTATTGTAGCCGTGAGAGCAGGTTGAAAATCGGCGAAAAAAATGAGAAGGGGTATGTATGGAGAAATCCGCAAAAATCGATGGTCCGACTTTAAAAATCGGTGAAAAATCGAAAAATAATGATAGCGCAATGATTCAAGCACCGCCGGGAACTTGACCGGACAATTTTGACTTTTTAATTGTTTATCATATCTAATCGTTTGGTGGTCGTTTGGTAGTGATTGGTAGACCATTTAAAAGGTTTGGTGGTAAATAGTTTTTATTTTATAAGACAATCAAAGATTTTGAGTGAAGTTAGCCGGACAATTATTAAATGTTAACCAAAAATGTTTTATGAAGGCTTATTCGATGCGGAATCGTTTGGTAGTAACGAATATGTTAATTAAAAGGTTTGGTAGTTCTTGAAATACCTACAAAATATAAAAAACTATTTGTGGTCAGGTGGCGGGAGTACGGATTGTATGGCGTGAATTTAGCCGGACAAAATTATTGTCTCTCAACAGATTTCATTTATTTAATGTCCGAATGATCTCAATTGAAGTAAAATCGTTTGGTGGTGATTGGTAGTCTAATTACAATGTTTGGTGGTCCATCGTTTAGCTTGCCAGGTAACAATTTCATACGCGTCGACTGCACGGGGGAACGAGAGCTCCGATTGGTCGTGAAAAGTATTCCGTTGTATCGTGGTGCGTTATGAACGATAAAACCATTATTTGTCATCCGATTTTGTCCTGCAAGGTCTCAATAGAAGCAGAATCGTTTGGTGGTGATTGGTAGTCCAATTACAACGTTAGGTGGTCAATCGTTTAGCTTGCCAGATAACAAATTCATACGCGTCGAATGCACGGGATAACGAGAGCTCCGATTGGTCGAGAAACGTATTCCGTTGTATCGTGGCGCGTTATGAACGATAAAACCATTATTTTTAATTCCATTTTGTCCTGTAAGGTCTGAATCGAAGCAGAATTGTTTGGTGGTGATGGATAGTCTAAACAACGTTAGGTGGTCAATCGTTTAGCCTGCCAGATAACAAATACACACGCGTCGACTACACAGGGCATTAACAGCTAAACTACAGCAGCCAATCAGAAGCGATATTTCTCATGCTGCTGTTGATTTGCCAGCACTGCTCGTCGAATGGCTACTAGCGTTAACGCGACGCGTAACGTGTTTAGGGCACGGTCTTATATACAGGTCGGGAAACTCCATCAAATTTCGGCGATAGGGAGAGACTGTCTTAACGAAGTCCGTTTTACTTTTTGTAGCAATCACTAGAGGCGTTCCGATCTTAGTTGCGACCTTACAATGCCAGCAGACATAACCTGGAAAGCCCACGATAGGTCTCGCGGTTTTCTGCCTCTGTCCCACTAACGACTTCTGCCGCATTACACATATTTATTATATGTAATTATGAAAGCGTTATTAATCCCGTCAACTTTAATGAATATATTGAATAAATATGCTCTTAATTTGAATCGGGTTTTAAAGATTTTAACTGTTAACCGAGCATGATAAATCTAAACTATTTGTAAATATCTATGTCATATGAATATATATTAGGCGAAATAGTTGTTTACCTCTTGATGGATCGACCTCCGTTAAATTTTTTATTAAATCCTATAAAATAAACAAGTTTTCATTTTCAAAAATAGAAATATATCGAACCGTTTCATATATTTAATTTTATACTTTTTCATTATATTTTCGTGAAAATTACAGGTACTCAAGCAAAGAGAAAAATTTAAGTATTTTTATTCGTACTTACTCGATTTTGAAAACTGGAACCCTTGCAAAAACTTAAAAAATGAAGTGTAAAGAAATGGAAAGAGTTGATTTTTACTTACCTTAATCTACTATTTTTTGGCATGCTGCGAAATAGTCTATTTCGGAATATTGACAAAACTCAAATGAAGAGAAAAACTAAAGAATTTATTTTAATTCATACTTCCTTGATGTTGACAGCTGGAACGCTTGCAAAAACTTGATATAAGATTTATTCATTAGTTAAATTAGCCAATTTTTTTTAACAAGAAATTTCTTTTTCAGTTTTGAATTTTCCTGATGGTAATATTGCCTCATTCTTAATCTTACATAGTAAATTATCGCATATGAAAGGATTTCACATCCATGCTCTATACAGGGATAAGCGAAGGTGTAAGAATGAAGTACTTCATCTACAGTCATCAAGACAGACATCGAAGACATCAATTCGAGAGGAATATTTTGTAAATGATGCTTCGATATGATGGATCAGATGAAAGAAATGAGGATTTGCGTAAATCAGGCCACCGCGTGATTTCATTTGCACCAGTTGCGACTCTGAAGATCCGCAGCTGTTTTTCAATCTCACAGCTTCTTGACACACTGGACAGGATTTATATTTTCGATGGAACTTCAGGGATATCTGAAATATCAATAGAGGAAATTTATGTATGTTTAAATTCCTTTTATTTCATCGCTTTTATATACTAACAATGCAATAGGTACTTCTGTTAAGAAAACTCACCGTTACAAGTACTGATTCCTTGAATTGACGGTTTCATGACTCTAAAGGACGGAACAGGGCTTGGATAATTTATTTGAAAATTCGAAACTTGTTTCGCATAACCATGCTCTGGCACACAATTTTCCTTTTCTATTGACACGTCATTGAACCTTGTTGGCACAGCAAACTCGTTGAGTTGCATTCTTTCGTACGTGACCTTACATATTGAAAAATACTTGATACGAGTAATTATCTTCTCAAACTATGTGTAAAATCTTTTCATTAAACTTACCCGTGCAATTACTTGGCCATTTGCGTCGAGCTTGCGAGCTTGACCCATTCGGCGAACTATGTCGTCATGATTAAAATGCTGTTCACATACACAATCCGTCTTTTGTAATTTTACAACATTTTACAATGTCTGGAATAGACTCTTTCCATTTTTTCTGCATATCAATGTCTTTTGGCACGTAAAATGTAGAACATTTCTTCTTACTTTTGCTGCCGGTTTTGCAATTTGGGACGACACACTGATATCTCATTTTAAATATAATTATCACTAATAGTCGTGATATTAACGAAATGAACGTAATATGCAAGGATATCAATATTGAGGGGTTTTCAGGTTATGCCTGCTGGCATTGTAAGGTCGCAACTAAGATCGGATCGCCTCTAGTGGTTGTTACAGCAATTAAACTTAACTTCGTTAAGGAGGTCACTTTCAGCGGAGGAGTTTCCCGACCTGTATATAAGACCGTGGTCTTATATACAGTACGAAATCTTGGAACGCCGTCAAAAAACAGTACTCGGAGAACACCAACATTTTGAAACATTCTCATAATTGGAATAATTTTGTTTGCACCACAGTCATCAGTGTATGTATTATTGTTCCCTTTCAACGTCTTGTAAGATACAGACAGCATTGATGAACCAAAACAACTTAGCAAGGTTCTTTTTGTAAGCAGATTTTGCCCAGTCTGTTGTGAGGAATTTTTATTTGAAGGTCTTGCGCAGACACTCACGTTTGTAGTACACTTTTCTTAATGCAGGGACATTTTATTTAAAAAAGTTCTGTTCCATCGGTGCAAGAGTTTTAAATGGATATGCCTATATTATTCAAACCCAGAAGAACCTTCTCAGAAAGAGAATGACACCCTACGAAGCCAATTTGGTTCATTGCTGTTGTGATGTTTGTATGTAAGAAGTTAATATTGGAATAACATTTGCATTAGTTGGCTTAAAAAAAAATTATTTCATTTATGGTCATCTGTCGTTATAATAATCGTTAATTGGATGTTTTTACAAAGTTCCAGGATGTCACTTGCGCAGTTGCATTAGAGTTGCCCTTTCACGATTTTTAGGTGACCTCCTTAAACTAGTCCATAATGTACCCTATGAGACATACTTTATAAACTCTCCATCACTTATCTTTATCTGTCTGTCGAGTTATACATATATTACTTCCAAAGGGGAGACTGAAGTGAAATTTTAAAATCCACCATTTCAAAATAGATTTTAACTGGCATGTCATTACATATTCTGAAACCTAAATAAATATGAACTAGCAATTTGTGTAATTCAAATATGATTTGGTTGTATGTGATTACACCTTGTATAGGCACAGAGTCTGCCAAAAAGTTTCTTATGCCACCGAGATCAAATGGCTTTGATCTCGTTCAGGTGTACTTGGTACGTCTTGACGGCTATTTAGTCAACACATCTTCGCCCGCACTTTCTTTTCCTGTGCCGTATTTCGATGTTTTTGCAGATTTTTCCAAACCCACAGTACGCAAGAAACTTTGTTTTATTCATCAACTCATTTTTTACAGCCGATGCCGCGGCCATCTAGAGTATCCGTAATAGATGGCATCGGTGTTATTAACGAATACATCCAATATTTTACCACAAACACATTCCCACCATATACATCAAATGTATGGATGGACATGAGTACAGCACTTGGAGGTAAACGGTCTGCACACGATGTTTATATTGCCGTTCGTGAAGATCAACGAGGCATTCTAAGCACTGCACGGGCTGATTTGGGTATTGTAGCCACGGATGTAGGGCTCAAGGATTATCACGATATCAAGGACTCTAATGATTCCAGTTTTATGGATAAAGATAAGACTAAAAATGCAACAACTGATTCGGCTGACGACGCGAACAACACGTGTTCTGGAGAATTAATAGAATTTGATTTGACCCTGAATCAGGAAGAATGGGATACGATCAAGCCAAACGACACAGTTTGCTATGGGAATCGTGTAAAATACGTCTTAACCCCATGGGTGTGAACCAACACCATTGCTATCACTCTTTGGCGACAACAGAAACTTCCTTGCGCCTTTACATTTAAGCGAGCGGACGTACAGCTCTCTGAAGACGAACGCTTCTACAGTTTAAAGATACAGGGATTATGTAAAAATAAGATGTGCGGTAACAAAATCGACGCATGGGGAGAAAAACATTTTGATAGCGAAAGTTTGATTGGTCGAGTAAGAACTCAGGACACCGGAAATATTTAAGATTGTATTCAGAATAGAAATATGCACTCCGAAATTAGAAGATGTATTAACTATTGACTGCTGATGGGTGATTACTTTTCCAGATTAGACGGTGTTGTAACGTTTTCAGCAAATCACTTCGTTGCATACTGTCTGCGATCCTACGGCACCTGGCAATTATTTAATGACATGAGAAATGACATAGTAACGATACGCTATCCAAACAAGGTCATCATCGAGCCGCATATTGCAGTGTATCTTTCTCAGAATCATTAGAATGGACAGTCGTAACGTTTGCGGCCGTTGCTGAAAATGTAAGAAATCGGTCTCAGTATACTTAATATTTCCTGTTAATATTATCAAATAAAAATAACAATAATATGTAATAATATGGCGTATGTGTAATAAACGAACAATGTGATAAATTGCACCTTGCTCATTTACTAATTATTTCAATTAATCATTACAAATCAATGTTATTATTTCAATTATTCCCATATTCATAGTGGCTCCTTGAGGAATAAGGATCCCTTATTCTGTATCTTGAGGTAGGAATAAGGGATTTAATCATTCTATTGAGACCTTATGGAACAAACGCCTCGACCAATGGGAGTTCTTGTTCCCCCGTGAAGTCGACACGTATGTTATCTGGCAAGCTGAACGATTGACCACCTAACGTTGTAATTGGACTACCAATCACCACCAAGCAATTCTGCTTCCATTGAGACCTTGCAGGACAAAATCGGATGAAAAATAATGGTTTTATCGTTCATAACACGCCACGATACAACGGAATACGTTTCTCGACCAATCGGAGCTCTCGTTCTCCCGTGCATTCGACGCGTATGAATTTGTTATCTGGCAAGTTAAACGATTGACCACCTAACGTTGTAATTGGACTGCCAATCACCACTAAACGATTCTACTTCTATTGAGACCTTGCAGGACAAAATCCGATGCAAAATAATGGTTTTATCGCCCATAACGCTCCACGATACAAAGGAATACGTTTCACGACCAATCGGAGCTCTCGTTCCTCCGGGCAGTCGACGCGTATGAATTTGTTATCTGGCAAGCTAAACGATTGACCACCTAACGTTGTAATTGGACTACCAATCACCACCAAACGATTTTACTTCAATTGAGATCATTGAGACATTAGAATATATGACATTGGTTGAGAAACAATAATTTTGTCCGGCTAACTTCACGCCATAACATCCGTACTCCCGCCACCTGACCGCAGATAGTTTTTTATATTTTGTAAGTATTTCAAGAACTACCAAACCTTTTCATTAACATATTCGTTACTACCAAACGATTCCGCATCGAATAAGCCTTCATAAAACATTTTTGGTTAACATTTAATAATTGTCCGGCCAACTTCACTCAAAAATTTTGATTGTCTTATAAAATAAAAACTATTTACCACCAAACCTTTTAAATAGACTACCAATCATTACCAAACGACCACCAAACGATTAGATATGATAAACAATTAAAAAGTCCAAATTGTCCGGTCAAGTTCCCGGCGGTCGCCCCTGCGCCGCTCCCAGCAGCTCCCCGACCAGTGTTGCCAAGTTAGGGGATTTCCCCGTAGATTTAGGGGAATTCTACGTGTCTGAGGGGCGTGACAGGGGTAAAATATGGTTAGGGGATTTTTTAGGGGGATTCTGAATCGTCAGGGTATTTTAGGGGATCATAAAGCCATAAATTATGAGACCTCCACGCGTTCCGCAGTTTCGGAAACGTGTGGATGTCTCAAAATTTGTGTTGTGTTTGAGCGTTCTGAAGTCAGTCTAGAATCTAGACTGACTTCAGAACGCTTTTTCGTTGTGAAGTCAGTCTAGATTGCAGATCACAACAAACAGTTTCATTCATCTGAAGTCTCTAGTCGATTATTGTGGATTTGCTCTTATATATTATATGCTAAACGGGTAATCCCGATATATTAACAATTAAAATAGTTTTATCGATACATAAAAGAATAAATATGCCCAAAAACGAAAGTGGTAAAGAAACATACTTGCAAAAGTACGTTAAAAATTGGGAATTTGAACCTAATTTTAAAGGTAGGTTGTTATTGTAGATCTTCGCTGAAAGCTACATGGATTTTTCGTTGATTTCGAGAGTTCATTCCTAAATTTATAAGTTTATTTGTATATGTATATCCTCTACATTTTGTTGATTAATTCTACGTACACAATGACGTTTGAATAAATCTTCATACGATATATAGGGTGGTTAGAATCATCGCCTGACGGGGACTCAACCAAAGCGTTTTGTGCTTATTGCAAGACGATTCTCATCGCTCATAAGAAAACTGTACAAGATCATTCTTTATCGAAAAAACACACACAGGCTACCAAAAACCAGGACACCATTGCCGCTTTACCGAAAATCGATACATTCACTAAACTAACTCTGTCCCAACAACGAAAGGAAGCCGAATTGAAAATCGCGACATACATGGCAGAGCATTGCCACGTAAACGTGTTTGAAGTTCGTTGGTATTTAGATACTATTGCAAATACTCAAATATAAAAAATGGAAAAAAGAAATATATCATTACTATATTAATTACGATTAAACAGTCTTGTATTTATTAAAGTATGTATTCATTTTTTTGAAATTTTAACCAAACTGCACCGCCATCTAGGGTGCGTTCCGGGTACCGTTTGAGCTGAAAAGTTGACACTTCGCCGTTGGCACAATGAACAACGGCCTGCCGGCGGGTGGGGGCAATCTAGGGGATTTCTAGGGGGAAACAAAATGAACCTGGGGGGAATCCGCACAGACCACCTGGCAACACTGTCCCAGACTACATTACATTATTACATCGTAAATTTTATCAATCGGCGTCGTTAGATTTGCGTGGCTTCTTCGTTCCTTCGAAAAATTTTTTTTGTTTCTATTCAATCCGTGCTCTGACAACTCGTTTTATAATGCGCAAAGTAAATTAATCGTTTTTTATTTTTTAAATTTAACATCCGATACGGCGAATTTCAAGGTCCCATCGCACGGGTAAGTACTCGTTAGGATATTATTGTAATTGTTGGAATGAATAAAAACTAGTAAGTGGGGGCCATTCTCAGGCGTCATTTGTCTTCTCGCTCCTACTCGCTACGCTTCTCGATCGTTGCGGCTTTCGGCCAAGCATTTGCTCTACCCCGAGGACTCCTTCCGCGTTATAACGCTTCGGAGACACGATAATGGGTAAGCTCGAAAAAATAAAAATAAACGTTTTACAACAATTTCACAAACGCAAAGTCTCGAGGCGTTTGATCGAAAATTAAGGGATAAAAAGAGAAAAAAAGTTTGCGGATTTGCGCAGCTTATATTTGCGGTATAATTTTGCCGATTGTGCCGCGAGGACCTTGAAACCCCATCTGAATCGCGTCCGTTTTGCCCCTTGAGGCGTTTCATCCGATCTAAAAATTTTTCCATCAAACTTCAAAAGGTTAATGTTACGCTTGATTATGTCCCTCGCATTATTAACTACTTTATTATTTCCATACTTTTATATTGAAACAAAATGATTTACTTTGAATCGTATATATTGTTTTTTGGACATTTGCTGCAGAGTCATGAAAAGTGTTAATAAACCTATTCAAAATCTTAACTTTTTTGTCATTTTGTAAACATCTCAATAGTTAATTTGAGATCTTTTTATTGTAGAAATAAAATAATTTATATTAAAAAGTCAATATTTCGTTGATTAACGTTTTTTTCATATAGTACACAAACATTAAACTATGCTCGCTTTCGTTTACATTGATTTTTCATTGAGAGTGTCTTTCAACAACTTTACAAAGCTTCGATACCGATTTTCCTTACAGTTAGTGAAATGTTGTTGCGTAAGAGCCGAATTATAGTTGCCCTTTGCCCATTTTTCCCCATAAAAGATCGTTCCCAAAATTCTCAACATTTTTCCATCGTGCGTTATAGAAGAATTTGAAGCAGTAATGTTCGACGAGGGAGATTTTGAAGTCGTGGACGAGTGTACGGGAGAAGAAGATCCCTCACCCGTTCCCGTAGATGGCGAAAAGCCAACTGACAATACCGACGAGTCTCAAGCCGCCGCTGAAACTACGACTGCCCAGAAAAATATAAAGAAGGAAATAGCTGAAATCACGAAAGAAACAACGCCATCAAAGTCAAAATCGTCCGTTGATGTTGACTTTACCATTGACATATCAATGGATCAGACGGAAGCTCCAAAGGTTGACGCGACGGATGATGACGCGATACATCTCGACGCTTCGGACATTATTTTTCTCGATTCCAAAGACGGCAATACACAAATGGATGTTGAAAATATCGAAGATGAAAATATCAAAGAGACCGATTCGGTCGTGGAAATAATCCAACCGGAGCACCCTTGGTACGAGGAAAAGGCAAGTATTTGTTTTTACTCACAAGCTTGCTCGTAAGGATGCCTTTGCGTATATAGTGCCAACTTAAAGTTTTAGTCAATCGTAATTTGAACGCTTTGTGATACAACGAATATCTGATAAAAATAAAATCACTTTTTTACTTTGTAGATTACGGCGATTTTTTTTTTCAGTCCCCACCCGAAATTTTGTTGGTTATGTCGAAATAGAAATTCCCTGAAAGTTACAGCCCTTAATATTAATTCTAAGTACTTTCCCAAAGCGTGAGAAGATTTTCCATCTAAAATACACGTAAATTAAATATTCTTTTTTCAAATTCATATAACTCAGCCGCATTTTATGCTATCATATTGTTCTTGGTTTCGATTTACTCAGAATAGAACAATCTAAAAAAGTGCCTTTGGCGGCGAAAGCGTGAATTGTACTGGTGAATTGGTACGGGTCACTGAGGTTGATTTTTACCCGAAATTCTCGTTTTTTTTGCTGTTATCTCCGAAACAATCAACTTTACGAAAAAAATGTAAATGAAAAATTTGTTGGAAATTTAATTTCCTACAAAAAAGGTCCCATCGACCCAATTGCTTAGATTAATATTTCTTGAGATATTGAACTTTAACTTATGAGTAGTGTAAAATTTATAAAATATGAAATATTAAATAATAAAAAAATAAAAAATAAAAAAAGTTCGATATCTCAAGAAATATTAATCTAAGCAATTGGATCGATAGGACTTTTTTTGTAGGAAATTAAATTTCCAACAAATTTTTCATTTACATTTTTTTCGTAAAGTTAATTGTTTCGGAGATAATAGCAAAAAAACAAGAATTTTGGGTAAAAATCAACTTCAGTGACCCGTACCAACTCACCAGTACAATTTACACTTTCGTCGCAAAAGGCACTTTTTTAGATTGTTTTATTCTGAGTAAATCGAAACCAAGAACAATACGATAGCATAAAATGCGACTGAGTTATAGTAAATTGAAAGAAAAAAAAATTCGATTTACGTGTATTTTAGATGAAAAATCTTCTCACGCTTTGGGAAAGTCCTTAGAATTAATATTAAGGGCTGTAACTTTCAGGGCATTTCTTTTTCGATATATCCAACAAAATTTCGAGTGGGGACTAAAAAAAAAAAATCGCCCTAGTGTAGATAAAGAACATGTAATCCATATTGATTTCAGTTATTACGAAAAATTTATTTTCCCAACGAACCCACTTACAAATCTTTAATCAAGTAAAATAATATTTTCATCTCGGTACAGCTCAGCGCCAAGACGGTCATTGTGAAGGAGAGACTGTCAAAACTGGCGCGAGTTCTTGAACTGTCCTATCCGGCGTATCAGCCTTGGTTGGCGCACAGCGAAACTCCAGTTTGCCATTTGGATCCGCCGCGACGTTGTCCTCTCGATAGGCCATACACCAATCGTTGGAAGTTCATCTGTGAGTCTTTGAATCGACAATTACCAATATCAATCATGCGTAATAGAACTCGTCCTATTTTTTCATAACAATCTTTGGTTTCGTCGGTTGAAAAAAATAAAAATAAAAATTGTTCTTACCATGTCTACGATAAACAGCACAAAACCGATAATCGCTTAGCATGTAAGAGTGTCTCGAGGTTTTTGTGTTCAACGAATAACTCAAGCACAACAACACCGGAGATCCTTTAATTGAGAGAAAAAGATGAATCGAAGGCAATTCCTATCTTTTTCTTCGTCAAACACACGGACACACAGTACATAAGATGAAACTGTCGAGCTACGAGATTGACAAATCGAAATCCAAGTGCTCGCACAGAAATTTCCCCCCGTCACCGTGATATTCACGATTCTGAATTTCCGGAGTTTGTGGGGGAAAATAGAAGAAAGAAAAAAAAAACAAAAACAAACGTCACGTAAAAGTAAAAGGACAATAAAATGACCTTTGAACGATCGATAAGTTGAATCGAACGAGAGATCTCCGTCGTCGAAAAAAAGTGCACGATGTGATTGATCCTCGTTCGCGACTTTCAAATCCCTTCAATCTTATTCGCGATAAATCACAACCACACGCACAGACACACAGATTCAAAGTGACATTGATTGAAAAATATTTTATCAAAATTAAAAAAATTATCTCGATTACCGAGATGCTCGTGTGCGATTGCCCAAACGATGTGTTTAACGCAATTTTCAATATGTTTTAGGTGGAAAACGACCGCTTAATATTCATAATTTCTACATGTATCGTGAGATTCCAAACGGAATCGCTAGTAACGCGGAAAAAAAAAACAATAATAATAACAATAAGAGTAATGATCGCGTTAGATTACGGCAATGAATAATACCGTGAGCAGACCGATGATAAATATAATGTGGCATGTTTAGGCAGCAGAAAGACTGTACAGGAGTCAACAAACAAGGAAGAGGACAGCGCTGAAGGGGCTGTTAACAAGAAATTAGAAACAGTCTGGCGGCTGGGTCCAGCCGATGGATCGGGTGTTAATACAGATAATGCCTCGCAATATCCGCCTTTTGTAATGCGTGTCGTCAAGGTACACTTACTTTTTGCTACGTAAACCAGAAAAAAAAAAAAAAACAAAATGCAATTCAGCACTGCATTTGACTTTTTTTTTTTGTAAATGAAAAAAAAATATACACATATGCGCGCGTTACGCATGCACGAGGACGTGCGGTCGTGACCGAAAAAGGATCAATTTTTTTTAAATTATTCGCACAATCTTTTCCGGAGCAACGTTAAGGAAGTTGAAGGGCTTCGTCATTTTTTGTAACTTGAGTTGTCGTTGGAAATATTGTTACGATCATCGAAGCATGCGGAAGATGCATTTTTTTAAAAGTAAAACAAATATTTTCAAAATTAGAACTTGCACAATTTTTTATATAACGATCTGGATAGTTTTTTGAGCAATCGAAAAAGCATTTTGCACAAGCCCTCGTTCGCGATATTCGATTCGATGGTTTTATTGTCGCAAAATAGAATAATAAAACCAATTTATTTAAGGTAGTAGTCTGGTAACTTAAGCCGATTTTCATGTCTTTTTTGGAGGGCGTTTTTTTTTTTGTAGGAAAATAAAAATGAATCGTTTTGGATATTTAGAATGTTTTTATTTACGTATTCAAGATACAAAAAAAAATTTGTTTGAAAAAATGTAATAGTTTATTATTATTATTATTATTGATCGAAGTTGGCACGTCGAAAAAAAAGCGCGTGGGTGGCCCCGGTGACTTTGGCTCTTGATGTTATCTGAAATCAAAAATTCTTGATAATTCTTAATCTATAGACATGTCATTCTGGTCGGAACTACTGAAGTTAAATTTCATGGATAAATAACAAAATGGCGGACTTTGGAGAAAAAAAAAGTTTTTTTCCAAAGTCCGCCATTTTGTTATTTATCGAGAAATTTAACTTCAGTAGTTCCGACATGTCTACAGAATGACATGTCTATAGATTAAGAATTATCAAGAATTTTTTATTTCAGATAATATCAAGAGCCAAAATCACCGGGGCCACCCACGCGCTTTTTTTTCGAGGTGCCAACTTCGATCAATAATAATATTAATAATAAACTATTAAATTTTTTCAAAAAATTTTTTTTTTTGTATCTTTAATATGTAAATAAAAACATCCTGAAATATCCAAAACGATTTATTTTTATTTTCCTACAAAAAAACGATTTACTCAGAATAAAACAATCTAAAAAAGTGCCTTTTGCAGCGAAAGTGTAAATTGTACTGGTGAGTTGGTACAGGTCACTGAAGTTGATTTTTACCCAAAATTCTCGTTTCTTTGCTGTTATCTCCGAAACAATTAACTTTATGAAAAAAATGTAAACGAAAAATTTGTTGGAAATTTAATGTCCTACAAAAAAGGTCTATCGACCCAATTAATATTTCTTGAGATATAGAACTTTTTTTATTTTTTATTTTTTTTATTATTTAATATTTCATATTTTATAAATTTAATACTACTCATAAGTTAAAGTTCAATATCTCAAGAAATAGTAATCTAAGCAATTGGGTCGATAGAACCTTTTTTGTAGGAAATTAAATTTCCAACAAATTTTTCATTTACATTTTTTTCGTAAAGTTGATTGTTTCGGAGATAACAGCAAAAAAACGAGAATTTTTGGTAAAAATCAACTTCAGTGACCCGTACCAACTCACCGGTACAATTTACACTTTCGCCGCGAAAGGCACTTTTTTCGATTGTTTTATTCTGAGCAAATCGAAACCAAGAACAATATGATAGCATAAAATGCGGCTGAGTTATAGTAAATTGAAAGAAAAAAAAAATTCGATTTACGTGTATTTTAGATGGAAAAAAAACCTACAAAAAAACGCCCTCCAAAAAAGACATGAAAATCGGCTTAAGTTACCAGACTACTAGCTTAAACAACTTAACTTTTGCACGGTGCAGTGAATTGCCTAGATTTTTTCTTCAATTATCATTTGCTTCTGTTAAAGAATACTTTACTGTATTTTAAATTCTTTCGACATTGTCATGACCAGTCGATTAATAAAACTAAATGAAAATTGAACTTTTCAACAATAGCAATAACCTCGAGAAAATTAACATAGTTCGCTCACGGAAACGTTGTCGAGACGATTTTCAAAAGATTAATAATTTTCGTGCACGACTTTACGGCCAGTGCAGCCACGAGGATGTTTAGTGTATACAGCGACAAAATTAAATTCAATGAAAATTCAGTGGGAACATTCTCACATTTCCGTTTTTTTTAATTTTTTTTTTTATAACGCACTAAAGTTATCACGGAATCTAATTGTTGTTATGTACACACGAAACATCCTTAAAATGTATTGGGTTAATTGTACGGCCGGTACATCCTCAATAACGCTGTTTCGGCAAGAGTGATGGATGGACGTGTCTTTCTTTTTTATTTTGTTATTTTTTGTATCCAATTTTTTTTTTTTTTTTTTTTTTTTTTTTTTTTTTTTTCGTCATGAGATGGGAGAAAACGTGATGAACGGAGACTCGAGTCGAAAGCTTTCACGAGGCTTTCGTGCCTGACTCGTGGGCTTGATTTTGTTCTAACCGTAAGAAGAAAAAAAAAACAAAGCCCGCCACGAGCGATTAGCGTGTCTTCAACACTTTCGATCTCGAGAATTATATATTCGTGACTCACAAATCACGGAATTTCACGTGACTCGTCGTCGAGGATTTGCTCTCCAACGAGCACAAAAATCACTGCTCGATTTACGAGACGCACTCGCTCGTTAGATCATTATACCGAGGTATAAATCTTCCGAAGCAATTTGCGAAACTCGAGAGAGAGAGAGAGAAAAAAAAACTCGTCTGACATGCGGATTCGGCAAATATCCGAGAATCCTGTGACGGACGTTTGAACAAAAAAAAATGGCCCCATTGACGCTCTTCGATCATAAAAAGCTCGATGATGGATCTTTTAAAATCGAAGCAAGTTGTCGAACTCAATGAAACGACGGCCATTTTTTCTCGACACTTGGCTCTCTGCATCCGTCTCTCATTTATTTTTTATACAAAACAAAATCCACTTTAACGTCGCTCTTGTCACGAGAAATATCAATTAGTGAATGGAAAAAAATGAAAAACTCCCGTAAGAAGCCAAAAGTGCTCGCGAGAGGCGTTTCTGGTTATTGCACGGAGTTCGTAGCTTAAAAAAAAAGCTCAAGTTGAGAAAGTTTTTACTTCCCGAACGATTGAGTTCGCTCAGGGGTGACGGAATCCGCGAAACCCCATCTCTCCCGTTCAATTCCAGACGCTGTCGACGATCATTTTCTGTTTTCGTCGATCCAGCGCTCTCGAAAGAAATCAAATGATTGAAAAAAAAAAACCCCCCATTTCTCATCATCATTTTTGTAAGCAAAATTGCAAAAATGATATTCACTTGTTACTTTCGAACGACATTGCGAGATTCGACGAGAGTCCACGATTCTTCGTGTACGAATGTCCGACAGAGAACAAAAAAATCTCATCTTATACGTCGTGAACCCAAAAAAAAAACTGCGTATTCTCGGCTAATCTAGCCGCGTTTAAGTTTTGCGAAAAAAAAAAAAAAACAATTGACATCATGACTTTGAATTGAAAGTTTGAGGAAAAATATTTTTCTTTCGCGCGAACGTTTTGCGGGGAAAAAGAATTCTATTAAAACTGTGAACTGACGTTTGAAGTTCAACCTTTTGCCACTTTACCGCATGATTATTTGCAGAGGTCACGATTTCTATTTGAGAATTTACAAAAAAAAAAAAAAGAGAAAAAGAAAAATTACGAGCGCGACATTGTGAAAACAATCGGTCGCGTAGAATAATAATATTCGTGTCTACGTAGGTGTTTGAGGAATTTATCCAAAACGTCGATCAATCGCCGGACGACGAGCCATCGGCCGACCAAGAATCACCGACCGATGCAAAACCATCCGCTGACCCGAAAACGCCGGTCGAGGTTGCGCCGACAGTCGTCCCGGCCACCGAACAACGGAACACCGCGATCGAGAATATCAAGGTCGACGACGATGTTACCGAGGAAACGATCAGCGAGGAGGCCGGAAATGCCGGTGATTCCAATCAGAGTTGGCTCTGGCTTCTCGTGAGAAGTAACAGCAAGGACGAGCTGATGGTATTCGCTACTGGCAAGAAAATCAGCGACTCTACGATGCAAAAGTTGAAACAAACTTTCGAGACAGGAGCGGGAAAGGATTGTAACGTTAAATCGCTCTACTGCAAATCGATCTACTCCAAGTAAGCAATTTTTGCTTTATAAAACGTAATAATAATAGTGCGCGAAAAAATTGCAATATATAATTAGATATGATTGAATATAATTATATTTAACAACTTGGTGGACAAAAATTGAAACATATTCCATGCAGTAATTTTATAACCTTTTGGGTTTTTACAATATCCTCACATTTTTCCCCTCCACATATACATTAGGGCGATTTTTTTTTCTACTATTATCTTTTTCTCAGTACCCATCTGAAATTTTGTTGGATATGTCGAAAAACAAATTCCCTGAAAGTTACAGCCCGCAATATTAATTCTAAGTACTTTCCCTTAGCGTGAAAAGATTTTCCATCTAAAATATACGTAAATCGAATTTTTTTTTTTTTTTTTTTTTTTTTTTCAAAATTCTATAACTCAGCCGCATTTTATGCTATCATATTGTTCTTGGTTTCGATTTACTCAGAATAAAACAATCTAAAAAAGTGCCTTTTGCGGCGAAAGTGTAAATTGTACTGGTGAGTTGGTACGGGTCACTGAAGTTGATTTTTGCTCAAAATTTTCGTTTTTTTGCTGTTATCTCCGAAACAATTAACTTTACGAAAGAAAATGTAAATGAAAAATTTGTTGGAAATTTAATTTCCTACAAAAAAGGTCCTATCGACCCAATTGCTTAGATTAATATTCCTTGAGACATTGAACTTTAACTTATGAGTAGTATAAAATTTATAAAATATGAAATATTAAAAAATAAAAAAAATAAAAAAAATAAAAAATAAAAAAAGTTCAATATCTCAAGAAATATTAATCTAAGCAATTGGGTTGATGGGACCTTTTTGTAGGAAATCAAATTTCCAACAAATTTTCCGTTAACATTTTTTTCGTAAAGTTAATTGTTTCGGAGATAGCAGCAAAAAAACGAGAATATTGGGTAAATATCAACTTCAGTGACCCGTACCAACTCACCAGTACAATTTACACTTTCGCCGCAATAGGCACTTTTCTAGATTGTTTTATTCTGAGTAAATCGAAACCAAGAACAATATGATAGCATAAAATGCGGCTGAGTTATATAATTTTTAAATAAAAATAAAAATTCGATTTACGTGTATTTTAGATGGAAAATTCTTTCACGCTAAGGGAGAGTACTTAGAATTAATATTAAGGTCGGTAACTTTCAGGGAATTTGTTTTTCAACATATCCAACAAAATTTCAAAAGTGGGGACTGAGAAAAAAAAATAGTCGAAAAAAAAATCGCCCTAATATACATATTTGTATTTTACATATTCTACAACTTCTTCTATTTTTCACCGTCGCTTCTTCCTTCTTTCTTTCTAGTTCTCCACTGCCTCCTTAAATATCCCATTTCCCTCGACTTTCTTTATTGTCGCCACTAATTCCACTTTCCAATCTCTTTTTCTAGTCTCCTTTTCCCCTATGTGCACTTTTTCCTGTTTGATCAGCCGAGACACCAAATTTCTCAATATCCAAATTTCACAACGCGTGAGCCCTCGCACGTTACTTCCATTGTCGTGAATTCCTCCTCCCTTAAACACTTTACATTTCTTTTCCTCCTCATCCAACTGTTCCGATTCGCCTTCCGTTTCCTCGTCCGCCACCGATAGCTCAAATTCATTCTCGCCCTTGTACTTGGATAGCGCGAATTAACGTCCATTGATAATATAAAATTATTTTAGGACCGGAAACACAGGGACTCCGAACATAACATTTCTCGTTGGTTCCGAGGCTCTTGATGAGACCGTGGGTGGCGTTAAGATTCAGCTTGCTCCGAAAACGAATTTCTGGAGCAACGTATCGGGGGTCGAGCAATTAGGCGCAGCGGTCGGTGATATGCTGAGTCCGTTGGCAAAAACTACGGTCGTTGAAGTCGGTTGTGGTCTAGGGTTGATCGGCCTCATGCTCGCACCAGTTAGTCGAAATATCACGCAATTAACAACCTGCCCGTATCGCAACAAACTTAAATTTTGATATTACATCTTTTTTTTTTTGTTTACAGAAATCGAAACAAGTAATCGGTCTCGACGCGCCGTCCGAAGTCGAGGAGGCTGAAATGACGAGCGAATTGAACAAAATAAAAAATGCTTCCTTCATTATGGGACAGCCGAGCGAATTGATGACCAAAGTGACGACCCAACTGAAGAGCACGAGAGCAGCAGCAATTGTCAATGGCAATACGAAACTTGGACGAGGTACGTAGTAATAACTTTTTTTCTTTCTTTCTTTCTTCCTTCCTTCCTTCCTTTCTTTCTTCCTTCCTTCCTTCCTTTCTTTCTTCCTTTCTTTCTTTCTTTCTTTCTTTCTTTCTCTCTTTCTCTCTTTCTTTCTTTCTTTCTTTCTTTCTTTCTTCCTTTCTTCCTTTCTTCCTTCCTTTCTTCCTTCCTTTCTTTCTTCCTTCCTTTCTTCCTTCCTTCCTTCCTCCCTCCCTTCCTTCCTTCCTTTCTTTCTTCCTTCCTTTCTTTCTTTCTTTCTTTCTTCCTTTCTTTCTTTCTTCCTTCCTTCCTTCCTTCCTTCCTTCCTTCCTTCCTTCCTTCCTTCCTTCCTTCCTTCCTTCCTTCCTTCCTTTCTTCCTTTCTTCCTTTCTACCTTCCTTCCTTTCTTCCTTTCTTCCTTCCTTTCTTCCTTCCTTTCTTCCTTCCTTTCTTCCTTCCTTTCTTCCTTCCTTTCTTTCTTCCTTTCTTCCTTCCTTTCTTCCTTCCTTTCTTCCTTCCTTTCTTCCTTCTTTCTTCCTTCCTTTCTTCCTTCCTTTCTTCCTTCCTTTCTTCCTTCCTTTCTTCCTTCCTTTCTTCCTTCCTTTCTTCCTTCCTTTCTTCCTTCCTTTCTTCCTTCCTTTCTTCCTTCCTTTCTTCCGTCCTTTCTTCCTTCCTTTCTTCCTTCCTTTCTTCCTTCCTTTCTTCCTTCCTTTCTTCCTTTCTTCCTTTCTTCCTTCCTTCCTTTCTTTCTTTCTTTCTTTCTTTCTTTCTTTCTTCCATTCTTCCTTCCTTCCTTCCTTCCTTCCTTCCTTCCTTCCTTTCTTCCTTTCTTCCTTCCTTCCTTCCTTCCTTCACCGAAGTCGCGCACCGACCATGCGTCCACTGATGTCGATTATTTTATTTTATTTATTTATTCTAATTAATCGATTATTTGATTGTGCAGACATAGAGGTGATGACGGCACTTCGAAAAATTCCCTCGTTGCGCCGTGTCGTGATGATAACAACCCTGACGAAACAATCGGTTCGCGCGATATTGGAATTAACACGACCGACGGACGTTGATCTTGGTAATCCATTTATGCCATTGCGCGCAATATTGGTCGATACTCTGCCAACGGGACCTCATTTCGAGGTTGTAATACGCATGGAACGTTTGAACATGGAGAAGATCAACGAACCCTGGTTCTGGAATCACGTTAAATTTCGCGCTGGCTTGGCGTCGAACGAGCAAGAGCGCGGCACTCGTCGAAATCCTCAATCGAAGAACAAAGCCAACAAAACGACCGTTCAAGCGAAGAAGGGAAGCGTGAAATCCGTTCCGGGAGGAAATTCGACTAACGCAATAAATGCCAGTCGACGAACGAACAATCGTTCGGGCCGACGAAACAAAATGAGAAAACAAAAAGCCGCAACTCAGGGCATTGTGCTCGGCACTGTGACGGGCGTTGTACGAAATCCACCGGCAAATTTAGTCAAAAATCCAATGGCGTTGGTCGGGAAAATAGGAAAAAATTCTCCGCGAAGAAAAAATCCAATCGCCGCTAAAAAGAACGCTACAAACAAAACGCCGTCGCAGGTTGGCGAACCTACGAACGAAAGTCCGGCGAGTCCGGATCCTCTGAAACCCGTGAAAGTTGCAAAATCGAGCAAAGCACCGAACACCTCGCCCCTGAAGAAGAATCCTCTCGCGAAAGTACAAACGGGCCGTGGACCGAGACTCTCGGGAGCGCAAAAGCGTAAACGTCAATGGGCAATGGCCGACGGACAGAGACAGAGCGGCGGCGCTGGTAATCAAGGACCATCGTCGAAGAGAATGCGTGGTAATGGAAATCAGACTGATCTGCGGGGTAGATTATCGGATCCTCATCTGATGCAACAAGTGCATCAGCAACAGATGTTGCTGAACATTGCTCAGCAAAGATTGACCGGTCAAGGTCCGATGGTGGACGCGGATACGGCGAAACAATTGCAAAATATGCTTAACATCGTACTCGATCAGACGAACAAACTTCAGAATCAAATGCCACGCTCGGTATGGGACAGAATAGCACCGCCGGACAATTATCAATCGGGCTCGCAAAATATGCCGCGCGACAACACGATGTTTCGCGATCGTTACGTGCGCGACATGGGATCTCAGGATATCGTGATAACGACGCCGAATCGTGAATTCGGCGGAAATCCACCGCCGCTCCCGTTGTTCAACAGACCGCCGCTCGATCGCACGAAAGTAATGCCGGCTGGTATGAGCCCACTGGAGAGTCAGCGAGGCTCGATGCCACAGGGACGTGGAATTTCCGAGCGCGTTCAAAGTGGCCGTGACTATCGTAAGAATCCGGGAAACGATTGGAATCGCGATTTTGAGAAAAATCGTCAACAAACAATGGAATTGATAGCTCGTCCAACCTCGCCAAAACGTCCTTTGCTCTCGCCGCCCAGAGCGGCTCTTTCACCGTCGAGACGTTATCCGTTGTTTCCGCAAGATACCAGACGCGCCGGACAATCGCCGACGCGTCGTCAAACCTCACCGCCGAGACGTCAGCCGTCGCCACCGCGTAATCCACACTCGGAGATATTTCAGAGACGTCCGGCTGCGACTCAAGGACGACACCAGAATACGGACGGGACGAGACGTGGAAATTCACCGTCCAGACGCGAATCTACGAGCGGACGTGCGTTATCGCCGTTAAGAAGATTTCCCGATGATTGGGACATGAACAGAGGTTCCGCGCAACAAGGAAACTGGAATCAACGACAGGGCCAGATGCAACAACAGCAACAACGTCCGAACGATCGTAATGTACCCGAGAAACGGTGGTCCAATGACAGACCGCAAAATTCACAAAACTGGGAGGCGTCGTCGTCGAACGAGAGATTTCGGAAAAATGCGAATCAGGATAAAAACGGAACGTGGATGAGCGGCGGTGGGGATGTTTGGAATTCGAAGCAAATGTCGGTTAAACCGGGTAACAAGGAACAATGGTTGCAGGGTGTGGAGAAACAGTGGGCCGGTGGAAATGGTGGTAATGGTGGACAAAATCCGAGCGGCGATCATTGGAATAATCGTGGAAACGATGGTTACGGACAGTCGAACAATCGTATGGATAATTGGAGAGATTCCGGGAAAGTTGACAAAGTCGATTGGTCGGATTTACCGGATGACGCGAAAGATCCTTGGGGCGATGACGCGGGCGGTAAATCGAGATGGCAATCGACCGAAAAAGCTTCCGGCTCAAATTGGGGCAGAGACAACGGCGATAAAATCGATCAGAATTGGCAGAACAAAGGATCCTCGTCGGTTACCTCGGCTAAACCTCTTTGGCCTGATATCGCCAATCAAAATAGAAACGAGCAACGTTGGATGCCGCAAAATGAACAGAAAAAGTCTGGTTCGTCGGGCAATTGGCAGGGTAACAATTATGGTATGAATAATTGGAGGCCTCAAAATTATTCTGGCAATTCTCAACAACAGAGACAAAACACTTTTGCCACGGGAAACTTCAGAGACGGACGTTAAGTTTACTTCGAGATAGAAGGCAGGATTAAAATTTGTTCTTTTCTCGAGATACGATGAAGTTAAATTTTCCTTGAAATTATATAACCATGGTAATTTTGTTCTCGATAGACCCCCGGCTCCCGCCGAACACGCCACGTTTTACGGAATAACAAAGAGCAAAGAGGAAGAACGTTCGAATGAAAAATCGTTCGAGATACTTTTGTTAAAAAAGTAATTTGCTATTTGTGCGAAAATATATAAAATACCGATATGTATTGTAAAAGAATAATCTTTCGGAATGATTCTTGACTACATAAAGAAATAACAAAGTTGTCATTTTGATGTTTACGCTATAATTATTTATATACTTAATTTGTGATAAACCAATGTTCATTTTTTTGTTTTTCATTCGAATTATGCCGGTCCTCGGATAAAAGCGTACAGACCACTTTCGATGGTGATACTTTGCATGAGATATCGTTATTTAAGAGGATACAAAGAGAGAAGATGAAAAATTTATTATTCCATGTATTAGTTCAACAATAGAATATTCACGCGTCGATGAAACCGGTTGTTGATTATGGTCGAACGTTGCAAACGTAAAATATCGAATTTTTTTCTTAAACACGTTTAATACAAGTAGGTGTTCGAATCATTAGAATACTGGTATACATAGTATTAATTTCATTCTGTGTCGATTATTTTGTTTGATTGATGAATGTAATTGATTAATAAAGATACCTATAGGTACTTATTAGGGCGATTTTTTTTCGACTATTTTTTTTCTCAGTCCCCACCCCAAAATTTTGTTGGATATGTCGAAAAAGAAATTTCCGGAAAGTTACAGCCCTTAATATTAATTCTCAGTACTTTCCCGAAGCGTGAGAAGATTTTCCATCTAAAATACACGTAAATCGAATTTTTTTTTTCAAATTTCTATAACAGCCGCATTTTATGCTATCATATTGCTCTTGGTTTCGAATTACTCAGAATAAAACAATTTAAAAAAGTGCGGCGAAAGTGTAAATTGTACTGGTGAGTCGATTTTTGCTGTTATCTCCGAAACAATTAACTTTACGACAAAAATGTAAACGAAACATTTTTCGGAAATTTATTTTCCTACAAAAAAGGTCCTATCGACCCAATTGCGGAGATTAATATTTCTTGAGATATTGAACTTTAACTTATGAGTAGTATAAAATTTATAAAATATGAAATATGAAATAATAAAAAAAAGTTCATAATCTCAAGAAATATTAATCTAAGGAATTGGGTCGATAGGACATTTTTCATAGGAAATTAAATTTCCAAAAAATTTTTCGTTTACATTTTTTTCGTAAAGTTAATTGTTTCGGAGATAACAGCAAAAAAAAAGAGAATTTAGGGTAAAAATCAACTTCAGTGACCCGTACCAATTCACCAGTACAATTTACGCTTTCGCCGCCAAAACCAAGAACAATATGATAGCATAAAATGCGGCTGAGTTATAGAAATTTGAAAAAAAAAAAAAAAATTCGATTTACGTGTATTTTAGATAGAAAATCTCCTCACGCTTTGGGAAAGTACTTAGAATTAATATCAAGGGCTGTAACTTTCAGGGAATTTCTTTTTCGACATATCCAACAAAATTTCGGGTGGGGACTGAAAAAAAAAAAATAGTCGAAAAAAAAAATTGCCCTAGTACTTATGTATTCCGAGAATGGACCCCGAGTAATGGGTCTTTCATTCGTGCTTTACATAATGGTCATTCCATGATTTACGAAATAATTAAGATTAAGATTGTTCAAGATATTCAGTTACAGTAAACAATAAGAAATTCAGTACGTTACGATAAAATACAAATCTGAAGAAATGGAAATGTCTTAAATTTTGGAGTAATAAACGTATAATTGAAAGCTTGGATCCGCAAATGAAAAATTTTTTCAACAAGTAAAACGAACTATGGAGAATTGCAATCGAGTCATTATGAATTCAATGGCACAACAAAATGATGGTATAGATTCAGTTCTAATAAAACTTTCAATTAGGATTCTATATGTGAAGCGTCGAACGGTCACTATGAAAATTGATCGTTACGAATCATTTTCCATGTCAACTACACATCGAACCAAAATATTCGCGTAGTTTGCTTTTGAAAATATAGTATAAATAATTTTACTTACGGGGGGGGGGGGGGGGGGTAAGGTTAATTCGTACAAAAAAAAATACAAAAAAGGCATGTTTTTGTGATTTTTTTGTGACGACGCAGTTAAAATCTCTTTATTAAAACTAATAATACAGTAAAATATGACATTCGAAGAATATTATATAAAATTTTCATGAAGAAATATTAAAAAATACGGCAATGGCAGCAATTATTCGGACGTGTCTCGGAAAAAAGTAGAATTGCGGTGTCCCTCATAACTTGGTGCTGGATCATCTGAAATGAAAAAAATGAAAGTTCATTTGTCAGATAATAGTTTTCCCCAGGTAACGCTGGGAGGGTTTCTTCGAAATTTCAATTTTTCAATTTTTTGGAACATTTTGAAGGGAAAAACGCGATTTTTTTTTTTTTTTCGTAAAAATCGCGTTTTTCTCTTCAGAATGTTTGAAAAAATTGAAAAATTAAAATTTCGAAAAACCCTCCAAGCGTTACCTGGGGAAAACTATTATCTAACAAATGAACTTTCATTTTTTCATTACAGATGATCCGGCACCAAATTATGAGGGACACAGCAATTCTACTTTTTTCCGAGACACGTCCGAATAATTGCTGTCATTGCAGTATTTTTTAATATTTCTTAGTTTTAATAAAGAGATTTTAACTGCGTCGTCACAAAAAAATCACAAAAACATGTCTTTTTTTGTACGAATTAACCTTACCCCCCCCTTAACGTCCGCATTTTCAGAACTACAATTTTGTTGTCGATACTTGACAATAACATGGGAAAGGAATATCTGGCATTACGGAACCGATTGACTCAAAGCTTCTCCGTACACTGACATGATTTTTAATGCGTTAATCTCACAAGAAAATTATTCAGTTACACAGAATGCTATATCAAAATTTATTATCAATAATCAATTCAACCGTCATGCAACAACGACGAATAGCAAATAACTTAAAACATGTTCTTAGTTAGTTAAGGAATTCCAATGACCGATCGGAACAATTCTCTCCAAGGATTGCGCACAATCGTTTGTGCCGGAAGGCGTTCCGACCCAAATGCATCTAGATCGATCGGAGTATCTCAGTGAAATCCAGACAATTGTGTTCTTATCGGCATGCACACGGTGCAGCGTCACCGTCCGTTAAATCTTTTACAATCTCGAGGCTAGAGTCTCGTCGACGATGCTTTTTTTCGTTTTTTCTTAATCTTAAGATCGGGTGTACTTTCCCCAGATGTGGAGCATAAATACGGACGCTATGAAGAGGAGAGACATTACGAGTACCGGAACGGGTCCTCTGTGGAAAAAAAAAAAAAAAATACTTATAGTAAGCATGAAAAATATGATTTTTTTTTTCTTTTTTTTTTTTTTGTTCTCAAATTTACTCACACTTTGATTCCTGGTGAATCATCGGTGTAGTATCTCCACATACCACCGGAACTCGTGCCAGTGTTACGATTTCTCGCTGATGTTGCTGGCGCAGTTTTTCGTTGCCTTACCGTTCCGGCCCCGCTCGTACGCGGTGCAACGGTCTTGCTCGGTGAACGACCACCCGATCCCACGGACGTCGAACTTGGTGCAGCTGGCTATTTATTTTCGAACAATAAGAAACCATATGAATGTTTTGTGTACTCTTTTCATGGAGAAACTCGAGGGGAGCCATTAAATTTTATCAAAGTAATTTTATGTTTGTTGAGAATACTCACCATTTTGTTACGATTTCTCGAGGTTCACTTGTCAGTAAACACCACAGACAAATTATTACGATAACGGGAAGACTCGATGAGTTCTCGTTGATGAATTTCGATCAACTGAGGTGCGCTAGACTTTTTGTGAATGCGAGGAGTCCAACTGTGAACTACGAGTCGAAACGTATACGTGTTTACCGACGCGCTCGCCAACATACACCGTTTCACACCGTTTATCCTGCGACGTGTCGAATATACATCCACGTGGGTTGGATGCTTACACGTCATCGTTGCGGTGAATTTTCAGATGCACGCAAAAGTTCTGTCTGAAGGCGCGTTTATATGAAATTACCTACAGTCGATAAACTATTGTTATTACGAGACCTGTGTTTTTTCTCCAACATTATAAACAAATGAACACGTTTCTTTTCTTTCCTGACACTGCTTTTTGTGGAACATGAACGAAAAGTATTCGAAAATAAGTATAGAGATAAGAAATGTATTTGGAGAACTTTGAAGCAAGTACTCAGATCAGGGCGTGGAAACTCCCGTACAAAAACCACGGCTCTATTATTAGTTCCCGTGACGGGGACACTACAGAGAGTGCGCCACTATCGAAGCACAGCTAGCGCGACCTACATAGTAGGAGCGAAAAGTAGAACTAGATCTTGGCAAGCTTTTTACCCGTTACCGACTTTTTCTATTTTTTATTTCTTTTTATTATTTAATATTTCATATTTTATACATTTTATACTACTCATGAGTTAAAGTTCAATATCTCAAGAAATATTAATCTAAGCAATTGGGTCGATAGGACCTTCTTTGTAGGAAATTAAATTTCCAACAAATTTTTCATTTGAATTTTTTTCGTAAAGTTAATTGTTTCGGAGATAACAGCAAAAAAACGAGAATTTTGGGTAAAAATCAACTTCAGTGACCCGTACGAACTCACCAGTACAGTTTACACTTTCGCCGCGAAAGGCACTTTTTTAGTTTGTTTTATTCTGAGTAAATCAAAACCAAGAACAATATGATAGCGTAAAATGCGGCTGAGTTATAGAAATTTGAAAAAAAAAAAATTCGATTTACGTGTATTTTAGATGGAAAATCTTCTCACGCTTTGGGAAAGTACTTAGAATTAATATTAAGGGCTGTAACTTTCAGGGAATTTCTTTTTCGACATATCCAACACAATTTCGGGTAGGGACTGAAAAAAAAAAATAGCCGAAAAAAAAAATCGCTCTAATATATACATATATAAATGATTTGCAAATAAATTATTGGGATAACTTTTTTTCATTTCTTGAAATATCTGTCTCTGATCTACTATACCGACCGAGTTTTTATTTTCATGCCCACTCTTCGTTCGAATAGCGCGCCGCAGCTGGATGTTTATCTTTTTAGTTCCGACTAGGGGGACACTACATAGATAGCGCTACAAACAGTGGCTGCGCTTCTTAACATGGGAGTTTCCACACCCTGGGATACCTCTTACAGATTGCGAATTCCTATTATCAAACTTTGTTACATCTCACGGTTTATCTTATCATTGTACGAAACATTAAAAACAACAATATTGTACCGGTTTATCTGTGTTTTCATTGTTTCTTTCGAATACTCAAAATGCTTCCAACGGAGTCTCATCTCAAACGAGCTATTATAAATCTCCAAGAGCCGGTGAAGTTTCAGGGTTTTCAGGAGGATATACCCGGTTCAAACAATCCAGAATTTCTACGCTGGGGTCCAGAAATTTTTTTGGAATTATTAGGTGATCGTCTTCTCCCATTCAGGACAGGAGTTAATGCCAGAACTTGCGTAAACAAAATGCTCCAATGATGACGAACTAATCAAAAATGTTTACAAGTCTTCGGTCCCTGTAGTAATGATTTTTCACAGGAACCACAGTGGGACGTACAATGTTCAATCGATGAAATGAAATTATCAGATTTCATTGAAACAACAAAATTAACTGGCGATCCAGCGTGGCGTTACTTTGATTACAAATACATGAATCAATGGTTCAAGGACAAAATCGATTTCTTAAAGCCCATAGATTGGAGGAGATTTGGTTTTGATAAGAATGGAAATGATTCTACTCTGTGGATCGGTAGCGAGAGAGCTCATACAAATTGTCATCAAGATTCTTATGGATGCAATTTGGTGGCACAAATACACGGAAGGTTCGTTTCAGAAATGAGCAAAAATACAGTTAAGAATATTTGAAATATTCTATGAAAATTGACGGAGATGTCCCAAAGTTTGCAAAAAATCATGTTGCATTCTACAAAATCTTATTCTGGACCGACCGGTCACAGAATTTTACAAATATTCTTTTGTAGAAGAAAAAGAGTAAGTGAAAAGTAATGTGTAATTCTTATAGGCATTACAAATGTGTTTTTTTTTTGCAGAAAACAGTGGCTGCTCTTTCCACCTGATACGGGTAACGCGATGAAACCAACGAGAGTACCCTATGAAGAATCTACAATTTATAGCAAGTTTAATTTCTTTTGTCCGACAAAGGATGACGAGGAAGCGATTATGAGAATTGAAAAAAATGCGAGACTCGTGATACTCGAACCGGGAGATGTATTGCTTGTACCAAATGGCTGGTGGCACTACGTCGAATCATTGGATTTTAGTGTAAGCATAAACGTCTGGTTGCCAGTTGATGGAGATCACAAGGAAAGAGTCAAAGAGGCGTTAGTTAAATTGCTCGTATCAAATATCGGTGAGGCATTACCTTTTGCCCCCGACTACGAGCCTGAATACACTCACGAAGGCGCCATAAAATTAGTGAGCATTTCAATGAAATAAAATTTTTGAATGATACAATTAATCTGAAATTATAACGATTACAATAAACATAATATAATTCGATCTCAATTTTTTACAGATAAAAGTGTGCGTTGATGAATGTAAAAAACATAGAGAATCCCGCTTGACCGCTTCATCGGTAGATAAAAAATTGAAACCCACACCATGGACAGCCGATGAATTGGCAAAAGAATATCCAAATTCCGTAAAATTGATACCGGAATTATCGCATGAGAAGTTACGTGAATTGTTAATTAATAACAGAGAACGATTTCCAGAAATTGAAACTTTCCGGAGTAATCGACACGAAACAATAGTGGCGTCCATTGACATTGTCAATGCTCTGTGTAATTACGAAATAATGAATAAAGTATCCGATTTGCTTATCGATGCTGAATAATACATGAAAAAATATTTTTGTTACGCTGCTTTAAAAAAATTTTGAATTTGGCTAATACATCCCACGTTTTTTGTTCGACGAATCACAAAGCTTGTCCGTCATAACGACCATCGTGATTGGTGTACAAAAAGACTGACCGGAAAATCGACATACAGTGGCGTCATGGTGGTATGACGACGCTGCTAAGAAGCACAAAGATGGCGGCGGCAGGCTTCAAGCAAGGACGCGTCTGCCGGTCGGGTAAGGGTTTATTGATAAATTTTGTAAATAAGAAATTACTATTTCAATCTTGAAACATCTTACAGCTTTAGTGGTAACTGTTACGACAAGATTTATATAAATATCTCAGCATTCGTTCCAATGAATCTTAAGATATGAGCGAAAATAAATAGCGTCCTATTTGGGCAGCGTTACGCCCGGCATTTCTATACTAAAGCCTATAAACATAGAGTGCGTTTCTTGATTGAGCTTTTCCGCAGATTTGCGCGGATATGCAAAAAAAATCGTTCCTTTATTCCCGTTCTTTATGGTCAATCATTCTCGGCGGGAACGCTGATGGAAGTAAAAGAACACATTTGTTCGTAGTCCAGTCATTATATACATTTGGAAATGCATGTGAACCGAGAAAGCTGATTTTTGGATATTGTGTGGGGGGGGGGGGCTTAGAAAATCTTAACTTCAAATTGTCGACTAAGATTTCCTATTTGTGTTCTCCGACATCTTGAAAAAAGTGTTAAATTTTGTTTTTTTGCAATAACTCGGCTCTCCGTCGAGATACGAAAATTGCGATGGGATACTTTTTTGTTGTTTTTTTTACGCTCTACAATTTAGGTCATATACATTTTTCACCTACCGTTCATCGTTGTTGAGATATCGAACGAGAAAGTAAAAATATTTCTTTTCTACAAAAACCACTAAAATATTTTTAAAAATTGTGAAATATAATTTTACAGTTTTTTGTCAAATTTACGTAAAAAAGTATCGAAGAAAAAAGTAAGTTATTAAAAAAGCAAACCTATGAAAGTATATATATACGAGGGTCGTTCAACAAGTACTTAGCCTACAAAAGAAAAACGAAAATTTTTGAGAAGTGGCAATTTATTTTTCAACATAGTCTCCTTTTAGGTCTATACACTTGGCCCAGCGATGCTCCAACTCTTTTAACCCGTTCAAAAAATAATTTTTGTTGAGGTCGGCAAAATAGTCCTCCGTGGCGGCGATGACCTCCTCATTCGACCCAAATCTATTCCCAGCGAGTGACTTCTTTACGTTTGGAAACAAATAAAAGTCACAAGGGGCCAAATCTGGTGAATAAGGTGGATGGGGCAGCAATTCGTAGCGCAGTTCAACCAATTTGGCCATGGCGACGGCGGAGGTGTGAGCCGGGGCGTTATCGTGGTGGAACAGCACTTTTTTCTTCGCCAAATGGGGCCGTTTTTTCTTCAATTCGGCGTGGAATCGGCCCAATAGGTCGGCATAGTAGAGCCCCGTGATAGTTTTACCCTTCTGGAGGTAATCGATGTGGATCACACCTTGTGAGTCCCAGAAAACGGTGGCCATCACCTTACCGGCCGAAACAACAGTCTTCGCCTTCTTCGGAGCACGTTCGCCGGGTAAAGTCCACTGTTTTGACTGTTCTTTGGTCTCTGGTGTGTACCAGTGAACCCATGTTTCGCCGACGGTCACGAAACGACGCAAGAACTCTGCCGGATTGCGCTTAAACAGCTTCAAACATTGCTCTGAAGTGGTCTCACGGTTGCGCTTGTTGTCCGGCGTAAGCAAACGCGGCACCCATCGCGCTGACAGCTTCCTCATGCCCAGTTCTTCGTGTAGAATATTATGCACCGTTCCTTCTGCGATGCCTACAGTCTCAGCTATCTCGCGAACCTTTAATCTGCGGTCTGTCAACACGAGATCGTGGATCTTTTTTACGTTTTCCTCCGTAGAAGCCGTTTTCGGGGCACCTGGACGTGGTTCATCAAAAACCGACGTGCGGCCACGAGCAAACTCGTTAAACCAATTCTTCACGGTCGCCATCGACGGAGAAGAGTCACCGTAGACAGCGTCCAAGTGATCTTTGATTTCGCTGCGCGTTTTTCCTTCCAAAAACAAGAATCGAATCACCGAACGGTACTGCTCTTTTTCCATTTTTGTAAAACTGACTGACACGCTCGCTTCCAAAGGCTATCAGAACAGAACTAATAAAGGGAATTGAATGAAACTTTCACAGTAGGCTACTAAAAGTATGTACTGCACGATGGTTACACTGATCTGTAATAGCAGCGCCTTCGGGCGGTGAGGCTAAGTACTTGTTGAACGACCCTCGTATATATTTTCATATGTTTCACAGTAGCGGCTGATTCTTGCCGTCTCCTCTTTGTGCGGTGATTCGCACGTTGTCCACGCTCGCCCGACGATTTATATACATTCGTGTATATAAATGTTTACAGCCAAAAACAAGTTTCACTAACTGAATTTTTTACTTTCTCGTTCGATATCTCAACAACGATGAACGGTAGGTGAAAAATGTATATAACCTAAATTGTAGAGCGTAAAAAAAGCAACAAAAAAGTATTTAATCGCAATTTCCGTATCTCGACGGAGAACCGGGTTATTGCAAAAAAAAAAAATTCAACACTTTTTTCAAGATGGCGGAGAACGCAAATAGGAAATCTTAGTCGACAATTTTAAGTCAAGCTTTTCTAAGTCCCCCCCCACACAATATTCAAAAATCAGCTTCACAGCAGGTTCAAATGCATTTCTAACCCGTTTTTTTCGACGTAATGACTGGACTATAGATAAAAGAAAGTATAGGGACGCCGGGATTTAGGCTGTACCAAAACAGTTGAATTAAGGAACGCAGCCATAAACAACAGCGCATGTACGAAGGAAAATTTATGAAAAATAGCAACGTCCAACGATCCCGAAATGAAAATAGTAAACGAGTTTCGTAAGAATACCGGTTGCCGCCATTTTAGTCGCCATCTTGTATATCGAGCATGCGGTGGTTGCGGCTGCGCGGCGAGAGAATTTGACATTGTTGGTCATTGTCAAGTTGTGAAGCGAGGACTGGAGGTGTTCACTCCGATACGAAAACCACAGCATTGTTTATTAGTTCCCGTGAATCCAGAGTACAGAGAGTGCGCCACTATCGACGCACAGCTAGCGCGACTTACATAGCAGGAGCGAAAAGTAGAACTAGATCTTGGCAAGCTTTTTACCCGTTACCGACTTACTCACAAGGGGATCTTCCCGACTTGTCATCACCGATTTCGCTTAAATTTATAGGGTATGTTGGGGTTGACGAGGAGAGAAAGTGACCCGAGTGGGAGGGCCAGATGGGCAATATTTAAGAAAATAAAAATTTTGCAAATTTATTAATACATAAGAAGTTTTTGTAGAAAAACTTTCAATCACCGGTTGGCGCAGCGACAGGAGCTCGAGTTCATAGTTTTAGGGTCGTAGGTTCGTTTCCCCATGTGGAGATTTTTTTTTTCTAATCTTCTTTTTTAATTTTACGTTACTTGCACCACAAATATATTTAAATAATGCATAATGTATTTTATTTATTAATATTAAAATTTTTTTTTTATTGTTCTCAAAGAATTCGAATTTCGGCATTTCTCATAACTTTGCAGGAAGGGATTAGAGCGGTGATACTAGACGTATCACCGCTCTCGAAGACAAGGGTAGGTCTGTTCTCTGACAATTAATTTTTAATTATGAATCCATTTTTCTAACGTTTAAGCATTATACAATGTTTCAACGAAGGAAACTTATTTAATAAAAATAATGAACACCAATAAAGCAAAAGCAATATCTTTAATCTCGCACGTCTTGAGGAACAAGGTCTTATTGAGTCGTCGGTGTGGCATCGAAGATCAACAAACTTCTGGCAATGGGACTGGACAGGAGGAAATTTGACAAAATCAATCTCGACGATAGATTCGAATGGGAAGAACAAAACTATAACGAGCGCTTTGAAATGTGTTGCTTTTTCGTGCTATAGATCAGGAATTACGAGAATCACTCATCAGCGATGTGCATACCCTTGTCTATCGTTTGTCAAAACCACGTTTTGATATTTTAATGCTATTGATCAAACACCCGCAAAGGTAATTGAAATAAACAAATAAAAATTCCGTTTATAACGAAATTCCTTCGGCAGAAAAAATTAATAATTAACGAATAAATTTCTTTCAGCGGCGGTATGTTTCGGTCCGATTTTGTTGCGACCCGAAGAAGAGACGGTAGCTTCGATAAGGTACATCAAATTTTATAATACAAATGACATTTGATCCACTTAATATAAATGAATGTAAATATATATCTGTATATATTCATATATAAATGATTTGCAAATAAAGTATTGGAATAACTTTTTTTCATTTCTTGAAATATCTGTCTTTGATCTACTATACCGACCGACTTTTTATTTTCATGCCCACTCTTCATTCAAATAGCGCGCCGCGGCTGAATGCATATCTTTTTAGTTCCGACAATCTCAGACTACATAGATAGCGCTACAAACTTTGGCTGCGCTTTTTAACATGGGAGTTTCCACACCCTGTTGTCAAGTTGGGCAGCGAGGAAGTTTGTCGTGTATTTGGTAAACAGACGCAACGTCCATGAATGAAATGTATCTTTGCGAGTAATGAAATAAATAAATACAACTCGAATAATCAATCATGGGCCTGTTAACGGTTTTGAAGAAGCTGAAGCAGAAGGAAAAAGAGACGAGAATACTCATGTTGTATGTATACATTTGAGTATTCTTATATTCATTTTGAGGTTAAGTAGGCTTATATATCAGTTACGTCAAAATATTCGATTTTACGAAAAAACTCAGAGGTCTCGATAACGCTGGAAAGACAACGGTACTGAAGAGAATCAATGGCGAGCCAATAGACACAATTTCACCGACTCTCGGTTTCAACATCAAGACCTTCGAACACCGAGGTTACAAACTTAATATTTGGGACGTTGGTGGACAAAAATCTTTGCGTTCCTACTGGCGAAATTACTTCGAATCGACCGATGGCCTTATATGGGTCGTTGATAGCGCGGACAAACGTCGTTTGGAGGATTGCAAGGTCGAACTTCACAAATTGCTTCAAGAGGAACGATTGGAAGGCGCAAGTTTACTAGTTCTGGCGAATAAACAAGATTTACCAGGAGCCTTGTCGGCGCCAGAAATTGCCGAGGTTTTGGACCTATCGACTATCAAAACTCATCACTGGCAAATTTACAAATGTTCGGCGGTTACCGGCGAAAATCTTTTGGAAGGCATTATATGGATCGTCGACGATATGGCCGCCAGAATATTTTATCTCGATTGAGAAACGCCGTTTATAAATTTGCCACGCAACACTCGCGCTAGTTACTAAAAATTCATCGTACGCAATGCAATTACGCTAATTCCAATGTTCTTTTAAATCTTTTTGCCAATTTGTTATTTATAATAATATTAATATACTTTTAGGCCGTGTAACATGTAAATGTCAACGATTAAAACGAAGGGTAAAAAAAACGATTACGGAATACCAGATATTGTTGTCATTTGTCATTTACTTTTTTTTTTTTCACACTCTTTTTACTCTTTTTCTCAGATGCTGGCGCGGGTGGACGCGTTTCGGGATATTCGTTCAAGTAGATTTCTTTCAAAGACGCAAGGTCCATCTGGCCTTTGGTCGTCTGAAAGGCTTTCGCGATTTCATCGACGAGTGACTCGGTCAGCTTCATTTTGAAGCTTTTTACGGAGTTCTTGAAGATAGCTACGAACGTAAATTTTACGAATTTTTCTTTATTTTCGACGATTGATATCGCGATAATGAAAAATCGTTTAGGAAAATACCCACCTGTAGAAACTACTTCGTCTTTGAGAGTGAGCACAAAGTGGCCAAAATCTTTTCTCTGTTTCTTTTTCTTCGGACTCATCGCTTCGAAATTTGCTCTTCTTAAAAATATCCTTTTGGTATCCGGTCCGATCAATGTATAATTACTCACAATCAGTCCGGATGTTTGACATTGAGTTTTCTCCAACAACGGAAGAATATCCTTGTTCGCACAGACATTTTCCAGATCCAATAACTTCATTTGCAGATCCGGTGCATTTTCGCGAGTTAGAGCCTCAACGAGAGTGAGAGCACCCGATGCCCCCAAGGGATTATTTCCGAAACGCAGTATTTCGAGGACGGTGTTGTTCGACAGTGCTTTCGCAATTTGTTCAGCCTCGATGACAGTGAAATTGTTACCTACGTAAGTTTAAAGAAAAAAAAAAAGACCAATTATTTCAATACAATTTTTAAATATACACATAATTTACAATTCAAATGTTAAAATATATATTTTCATTTGAATCTGTATTTTGAAATTTAAATTTAAATTCTGAATCCTAATTTGTCACATTTATTTTTAGCCTAGGCACTTGTCACATTGGGGTCTTGACAATTCCCCTTTTTCATATAATCGATAACTCCGGATAAAAAAAATTATTTCCAAACTTCTCATTGCTCGATTATGGAACACTCGTTTAATTGCAGTTTTTTAAATTAAGGAAGACCTGCGTACATAAAAGAAAGAAAGACAAAAAAAATACATAAACGCGAAAAAAGTAGATTTAAAATTTCAACGGGGGTTTTCCGAGACTCCGGTGTTGCGATTTGGGGTAAAAAAATATTTATTTGATTAAAAATATCGATTTATGCTTTAAAAACGTATTTTCGTAAAATTTTTACCGCTCAAATCGAGTTCACGAAGATTCGGCGAATTCGCGAGATAAGCGGATAAAAATGGTGCCGCATCATTTCCAAGGCCATTTCTCGACATATTGAGATACTCGAGAGTGGAATTGCGTGCGAGGGCTTGAAAAAAAATTTCCGCAAATTTTCCATCGTACAAATAATTCCACGAGAGATCGAGACGCTCCAGGGAATTCGTTTGAGCGAGCATTCCACCGAAATGCTCGGCTCCCTCGTTGCGCAAATTGTTATCCGTTAAATTAACGTTTTCCAGAACGTTGCCGTAAGAAACAGCGTTCGCTATGTACGACAGGCCCTCGTCACCGATGTTACATCGCGTCAGATTGAGATTGACGAGCGAGGGAGAACCGGCAACCCCGTCTTGCAATTCTTTCGCACCCTCGGAACCGATTTTACAACCTGACAGATCGAGACACGTTATAACGTCGTTGGATAGCAATAATTCGCTCAGATGATAGCAGGCATCGGCGGTTAACCAATTATCCTGAAATAAAAGGAGGCTCAAGGTAATCAAGGCCATTGTAAATATATTTTTTTGTCTAATTGGACGTTTATCGGGCATCTCGCTTCGTTTTATCTCATATTCGCGTTTAAGGGGGGAAATAGGGTTAGGACAGCGTTTTCTCAATGATTTTCATGAATTTTTTTATAGTATAAAAAATGAATATAATTTATCGAAACTTTGAGAATATTTTATACATATATTTAAGTATATACTATAAAATTTTTGAAGAATTTCCTTGAAAAAGGAATTTCCTTGAATTTCCTTTTTATATTGCCATAGTTCATTTGTTATTAACAATTTTCTGACGATTTTTCAAGCAAATTTTTCATTTTTCACTTTAGAAGTGCACCGTTTGGCCAAAAATCAATATATCGAAAAAATCCTACGCACTTCCATAGGCAATGTATCTTTAAAGGTATTTTCAAAGTTTCAAGTGAATCGGTTGAAAATTGTCTGAGTTATGTTATCGGCCAACAAAAACGGAGACGTCATCGGAAAAACTCTGCACAGCCGCCATTTTGAAATTAATCGTTTACAAAAAAATTATTGTATACAGTCACTGATATGAATGATAAACAACCTATTTTGTAATCTCGATTTATTTTGTAGTTTCCCTGAAAAAAAAACCCAAAAAAGTCTATTTTTTCGGCCTCTAGAGTGACCTAAACCCTTAAGGGGGGAAATAGGGTTAGGACAGCGTTTTCTCAACGATTGTCATGAATTTTTTTATAGTATAAAAAATGAATATAATTTATTGAAACTTTGAGAATATTTTATACATATATGTAAGTATATATTATAAATTTTTTTAGGAATTTCCTTGAAAAACACCGAAGATATTAGCGACCCCATATTGCGGGTCACAATCGGACTCAGCATTTTGCGTACATTCTGGAAGCCGCAATTTTCATCCGAAATCAAACGAGGTTGGAATTTACTTTTATTATATGTCTCTCTTCTATATGAAACTAAATGCTATCAAAAAAATAGAAAATTGAATTTTTCACAGGGGTCAAAACGAAAAAGCATGATTTTTTGCCATTTTTTACAACTTTATTTGCAAAAAAAAAATTATTTTAAATAACGATAATATTCCGATTTTAGGTTCATATAGAGCGCAATACTATGAAGAAAGTAACTGCCAATTTTCAAAACGATTCGTTGAAAACTTTTCAAACTAACGTGTACGCAAGTTCAGAAAAAGTCGTTTTCAGAAAAACGCGTATGAAAAAATAGCAAAATGCTGAGTCTGATTGTGACCTGCAATATGGGGTCGCTAATATCTTCGGTGTTTTTCAAGGAAATTCTTCAAAAATTTTATAGTATATACTTAAATATATGTATAAAATATTCTCAAAGTTTCAATAAATTATATTCTTTTTTTATACTATAAAAAAATTTATGAAAATCATTGAGAAAACGCTGTCCTAACCCTGTTTCCCCCCTTAATGGCTTATAACAATAGAACGAGTCGGAATTTTCATTTAAAATTTTGGGAACATATTTTTCAATAGTTTTAATAACAATTTATGAAATAAAAAAAAAAATTGATTTTTTGAACCGTCTAACCCTATTTCTCCCCTTAACGGGGGGGTAAGGTTTTTCATTTTCGAAAAATCGAATTTTTTTTGCTGTCTTATCTTATTGTTTAACATTTCAAGAATATGTCCTTAAAATTTTCAACCGATCTAAGCAATATTCTTGAAGTTGTTGTCTTATTAATCTCCTGGCCTTTAACGCTATACCTCTAACAGCTGCGGGCGGTCGGGCTAGCAGTGCAGCTGTCGAACAGGTATACAGTTTATTCATTGCTATTGTGTATATAGTATATAGTGTATACTATACACTACAATATCCTTTATCCTCCTACAATCCTTTATGGACCTGGCGTTGACGATTCAGTGTGTGGTAAGCCGATAAAATTCGCTTATGAACGTTTTATACCAGATTTTTTAGTGTTCAAAACTTTAAAGCGTTTTCCTCGCAACTCACGTTTTCAAAGTCGGTGTCCCTCATAACTTGAAAACTACAGCACCGATCCCTTTGAAATTTTGAACACTAATTCTGTACATAATTTACGAGGTAACGCTGGAGAGTTTTTTCAAATTTGTTGATAATTTTTATTTTACAATAACAAATTAACCGATTTTTTTCATAAAAATCGCGTTTTTCCCTTCAAAATGTTCCAAAAAATTGAGAGATTGAAATTTCGAAAAACCCTCCCAGCGCTATCTGGGGAAAACTATTATCTAACAAATGAACTTTAATTTTTTCATTTCAGATGATCCAGCACCAAGTTATGAGGGACACCGCAATTCTACTTTTTTCCGAGACACGTCCGAATAATTGCTGCCATTGCCGTATTTTTTAATATTTCTTCGTGAAAATTTTATATAATATTCTTCGAATGTCACATTTTACTGTACCATTAGTTTTAATAATGACATTTTAACTGCGTCGTCACAAAAAAATCACAAAAACATGCCTTTTTTTGTACGAATTAACCTTACCCCCCCTTAAGGAATTACGACACCTTGGCGCTCGGAAAAATTGGTATAAAAATAAAAAAATGTTATGTTGCAGCTATTAAATATATGAAATAATTTTTATTTTACACAAAGCTATTCTAGTTTTATGAATAATTTTATAAGAAACAAATTTGAAAAATTAAAAAATGGGGGAGATATTAGCCGAGATACGAAACCACTTATTTCAAACTGGTGGAAAATATATCTCGAAATCTAGTCAACCGATTTCGATAAAATTTTAACCACATACGCTTTATAATATTATCTAACTTGTAGCATAGGATTTTTTTGATTGGACGCCGCGATTATTTAAAAAAAAAATGTTTAACTCAAAACTTTCGTAAACCCCTGTTTTTTACGAAAATTCTTGAGTTTAAAAAATATTTAAAAAAATAAACGCGGCGTCCAATCGAAAAAATCTTATGCTACAAGTTGGATGATGTCATAAAGTATTTACGGTTTAAATTTTATAAAAATCGGTTGACTAGATTTCGAGATATCTTTTCCGCCAGTTTGAAAAAAAAGTAGTTTCGCATCGCGGCTCATATCGCCGCCATTAAAAAATTTTTTCTATTCGTTTTTTTTCAAATTTTTCGTAAACCTACAATGTTTTTGTGTAGAATAAAAATTATTTCATACATTTAAAAGCTGCGTCATGAAAAATTTTTATTTTTGTACGAATTTTTTCGAGCGCCAAGGTGGCGTTATCCCTTAACGCAAACGTACGTCCGACTGGGCAAAAACATTAAGATTTGAGAAAAAAAATCCTGTGCCCGAAAATGTTCGATAGCGGAGGAAAATTTAGGTATCGAGCCGAAGCTAAACTGGATCGTAGTAAAAAAAAACATCCGAATACCTTTTTGAGTTTTAACGGTGATATAAAAACAAAAACAGAAAATCTTCACCAAATCCGTGAAATTGCTGGTATTGAAAAAAAAATCGCAAAAATTATCACATTTAGGAAAACCTTCAATCAAATCCGTGAAATTGCTGATATTGAAAAAAAAAAAATCGCAAAAATTATCACGGAAAGAATATTGGGGGAATAGAAGCCACCGTCGGAATTGCAGGGAAATTTAAACTCACTGTAAGATCGACAGTCTGAACCGAAGTATTTTTGAACATAGCTTCGGAAATTGCCTTGACGATTCGAGGATCGACGCCGTAGTAACGCAAATTTAACGTGTCGGATCGTAGCATCTCCTTCATCGAATTAATCGGTCTCAATTCCATTTCCTTAACGAGATCAAAAAATTTTTGTATCCCATCGTCTTTGTAACTGAGCGACGGTCGATCGACGGCCGAGAATGCCGTCGCCACTCCCGAACCCTCGGGCATTGGAAATTTATCTCGAACACTCGAGATTCTTAGTCGCGAGTCACTCGCGTCGATAGCTTTTAAACAAATATGACTACTAGCTCCGCTCGAACGTTCCTCTGACTTTTCTTCGTTCTCTACCTCCTCGTCGCGGCTCAGTACAGTCTTGATCGATTCATCGTCAAATTCTTTTGGCAACTTGAACGTTTAATTGACAAAAACAAGATTTTAGAAACAGTATTTTACACACGGTACTTTTCGTCACTTTCGTTAATGCGAAATAACGGAAAAAACCACCGTTACTTCTTGACGGCGAAGCCGAAATTATGATTTTGAAAAATTTCCCATTAAGGTAGTAGTCTGGTAACTTAAGGGATAACACCACTGTGACCTGCTGTTTTTTTTTCACATTTTTCAAGAATTTTTTTTGTGGGAAAAAAAAGAGATATTCGAAAAAATTTTTTGGGTTTTGTTCCTTGTTTATTAATGTATCAAAAAACATTTTTTTCACATTTTTCACGCCGCATGGTGGCGCTGGGGAAGCTCTCGCGTCAGGTACTGTCATCTCCGCGGCACGCAGCAGAACTCGCTTCAACGTCAATCTGAAAAAAAATACCGAGTGTTTTCGTTAATAATATGATATTTTGAAGAGAAGTACATAGGGATTTGGAAAAATATTGTTTTAAAAAAAATAGGCACGCCTTTGAAATTAACTTTATTTTCAAAGGCGTGCCTATTTTTTTTTAAACAATATTTCTCCAAATCCCTATGTACTTCTCTTCAAAATATCATATTATTAACGAAAACACTCGGTATTTTTTTTCAGATCGATGTTGAAGAGAGTTCTGCTGCGTGCCGCGGAGATGACAGCACTTGACGCGAGAGCTTCCCCAGCGCCACCATGCGGCGTGAAAAATGTGAAAAAAATGTTTTTTGATACATTAATAAACAAGGAACAAAACCCAACAAAATTTTTCGAATATCTCTTTTTTTTTCCACAAAAAAAAATTCTTGAAAAATGTGAAAAAAAAACAGGGGGTCACAGTGGTGTTATCCCTTAAGCCGATTTTCATGTCTTTTTTGGAGGGCGATTTTTTGTAGGAAAATAAAAATTAATTGTTTTGGATATTTAGGATGTTTTTATTTACATATTAAAGATACAAAAAAAAAAAATTTTTGAAAAAATTTAATAGTTTATTATTATTATTATTATTGATCGAAGTTGGCACCTCGACATTGCCAGCCCGGGTCCTAACTTTTTTTCTACCGAACCGATTGCTTTCAAATTTTAGCAGGCTACTCTACACACTTATAGTTCTCGTCGGAACTACCGAGAAATTTTTTCATCCCTAACTTTTTATTTGACAACCCCTTCTTTGCTAAAATAAAAGGACTGTAGCAAAGAAGGGGTTGTAAAATAAAAAGTTAGGGGTGAAAAAATGTCTCGGTAGTTCCGACGAGAACTATAAATGTGTAGAGTAGCCTGTTTAAATTTGAAAGCAATCGGTTCGGTGGAAAAAAAGTTAGGACCCGGGCTGCCAACTTCGAGGTGCCAACTTCGATCAATAATAATAATAATAATAAACGATTAAATTTTTTCAAACAAATTTTTTTTTGTATCTTTAATATGTAATTAAAAACATCCTAAATATCCAAAACGATTCATTTTTATTTTCCCACAAAAAAAAACGCCCTGCAAAAAAGACATGAAAATCGGCTTAAGTTACTAGACTACCTTAAGAAATTATTTGGCCGATCCAGAAAATCGTACACACTTAAAATTACAGTCTCGAAAAAATCCCAATTATCGATGATTTCAATAAATTTCATTTATCATAATCTTTGAATAAGTTAAAACATTGCAAAACGTTTGATTCCAGAATTTTTGCTGATCCATTCCGGACATTTGATACTCCAAATCGAAAAAAAAAAAACATGGAAACATTTACGACGATACTTCGTGCAAGTTCGACGAAGAAAAAAAAAACGTGAATTCATTGAAACATCGAGGAACAAAATTTTAATTCAATTCTTAACGATAAATTAACGATTGGATTTCGCGACATTTACACCCATGAGTTTTCGACGTCGTTCTCTCATCACTTTCTCGCGAGTCGCAGCTTCCCTGGCTCGTTCCTCCTTCCATTGTTGTTTCAATTTCGCACGGGGCGACAGAACGAAATCCTCGCGAGCGATAATTTTCGTCACAAACGACGATTCATAATCCTCCTCTTCGTCACTTTCCTCGTTGTTATATTCGCCCCACTCGTTCTCGGCATATCCATCAAAGACAAACTCCGACGCCTTGGACAAAGAAACATGAGAGAGAAAGCCTCAACTCTATAACCGGATTCGCTTAATTATTCGATTAAGTGAATCTCTTTTATTCGTTCGAACGTGTCCGAATCGTAGACCGCGTTCGTTCACGAAGCAACGCTCTCCAGCAAAATTGTCCATCGGACCTTCATTCCCCGAGTTTTATATACTGATTTGCAAATTTTTTTTATTACACCAGAAATTGATTTTTCAATTATTCTAATAATTAATTATTTTCTCGCTTGATGAATTTTCGTAATTACGGTTTTTGTTTGGAACGACGAGGCTTAAGAACGAAAATTATTTAAACTCCACCAAATAAAACTCGCAGAGTGATTGATATTCAATTAGAGATTTTTCAAGAAATTATTGATTTTACAAAAATTGATTTTTCAATTATTCTAACGGTATTACCCACGATGTCGCTTTTTAGTAAAAAATCTCTTTTATTCCTGCTCGAAAATAATAATGCGTTTCCAATTCCGAATGAATTTAATACATTTCAAAATCATTTTCGTTCTAAAATGTCGGAAAGAAAAGTCGTACGATGTTGAGTAATTAAGGGCGGGGGTAAGGGTTTTCACTTTCGAAAAATCGAATTTTTTTTTGTCTTATCTTATTGTTTAACATTTCAAGAATATGTCCTGAAAATTTTAAACCGATCTAAGCAATATTCTTGAAGTTATTGTCTTATTAATCTCCTGGCCTTTAACGCTATACCTCTAACCAAAATTTATCTTTACTTTTTTCTTTACTTTTTTAATTTTTTCTTTACTTCTTTACTTCATAAACTTTAGACGCGTTTTTCTCAAAACTACTTTTTCAAAGTCCGTGTTCACTGCCATTGAAAAACTACTTGACCGATTCATTTCAAACTTTGTACACATTTTCTACATATAAAATAACTCCCCCCAACGTTTAGTTAAAATGTTTTTTTTTTTTACATTAAGGGTGTTTCCCACCCACAAAATGGCGGAATTTTTCGTGGAAAATAACAGTTCACACTTTAGATGGCCGCCAAAAGTTTTTAAATGAAAAAAAAATATTATCAGTGAACGTTGGGGGGAAGATTTGATTATAATTTGACTAAATTTTCATGGTTTTTCATTTTCAGATAATTTCCGGCCGAGTTATAGTGAACACCGCAAAGTGTTTTTTTTTCCAAGACGTTCTAGGGGAAGCTCTGTTACGGGCTTATGCTTCAATATTTCTGCATGAAAAAATTACACAACATTGTCAAAAGTATGCTCAATAATGTACAAAAGGTTCGAATAAAATTGCTCAATCCATATTTGAGAAAAAAAATCGCAAAAAAAGTATTTTTTTTTACGCCGAAACCCTTACCCCTCCCTTAAGTAAATTCATTATTTTCTCGCTTGATGAATTTTCGTAATTACGGTTTTTGTTTAGAACGACGAGCCTTAAGAACGAAAATTATTTAAACTCCACCAACTAAAACTCGCAAAGTGGTTGATATTCAATTAGAGATTTTTCAAGAAATTATTGATTTTACAGAAATTGATTTTTCAATTATTACCCACAATGTCGCTTTTTAGTCAAAAATCTCTTTTATCCCTGCTCGAAAATAATAATGCGTTTCCAATTCCGAATGAATTTAATACATTTCAAAATCATTTTCGATCTAAAATGTCGGAAAGAAAAATCGTACGATGTTGAGTAATTAAGTGAATTAATTATTTTCTCGCTTGATGAATTTTCGTAATTACGGTTTTTGTTTGGAACGACGAGCCTTAAGAACGAAAATTATTTAAACCCCACCAACTAAACCTCGCAAAGTGACTGATATTCAATTAGAGATTTTTCAAGAAATTATTGATTTTACAAAAATTGATTTTTCAATTATTACCCACAATGTCGCTTTTTAGTCAAAAATCTCTTTTATCCCTGCTCGAAAATAATAATGCGTTTCCAATTCCGAATGAATTTAATACATTTCAAAATCATTTTCGTTCTAAGATGTCGGAAAGAAAAATCGTACGATGTTGAGTAATTAAGTGAATTAATTATTTTCTCGCTTGATGAATTTTCGTAATTACGGTTTTTGTTTGGAACGATGAGCCTTGAGAACGAAAATTATTTAAACCCCACCAACTAAAACTCGCAAAGTGATTGATATTCAATTAGAGATTTTTCAAGAAATAATTGATTTTACAAAAATCGATTTTTCAATTATTCTAACGGTATTACCCACGATCTCGCTTTTTAGTAAAAAATCTTTTTTATTCCTGCTCGAAAATAATAATGCGTTTCCAATTCCGAATGAATTTAATACAATTCAAAATCATTTTCGTTCTAAAATGTCGGAAAGAAAAATCGTACGATGTTGATTAATTAAACGAATTAATTATTTTCTCGCTTAATGAATTTTCGTAGTTACGATTTTTTTTGGAACAATGATCCTTGAGAACGAAAATTGTTTAAATTCCACCAACTAAAGTTCGCAAAATGATTGATATGCACGTACGTAATCCACCATGACGTTATAATCCCGGAAATATATCTTCAAAGATACTTTACAAGGATAAAATCTCGTAGGCAAAAACTAAAATAACGGTATCTGTTTTCAGGTTACAAGAGTGAGTCAGTTACAAGAAAAATCGTACGATGTTGAGCAATTAAGTGAATTAATTATTTTATCGCTTGATGAATTTTCGTAATTACGGTTTTTTTTTAGAACGACGAGCCTTAAGAACGAAAATTATTTAAACTCCACCAACTAAAGCTCGCAAAGTGATTGATATTCAATAAGAAATTTTTCAAGAAATTATTGATTTAACAAAAATTGATTTTTCAATTATTCTAAGCTATTCTTAGCCAAAAATTTCTTTCATCCCTGCTCGAAAATAATAATGCGTTTCCAATTTCAAATGAATTTAATACATTTCGAAATCATTATCGTTCTAAAATGTCGAAAAGAAAAATCGTACGGAGTTGAGTAATTAAACGAATGAATTATTTTCTCGCTTAATGAATTTTCGTAATTACGATTTTTTTTTGGAACAATGATCCTTGAGAACGAAAATTGTTTAAATTCCACCAACTAAAGTTCGCAAAATGATTGATATGCACGTACGTAATTCACCATGACGTTATAATCCCGGAAATATATCTTCAAAGATACTTTACAAGGATAAAATCTCGTAGGCAAAAACTAAAATAACGGTATCTGTTTTCAGGTTACAAGAGTGAGTCGGTTACAAGAAAAATCGTACGATGTTGAGCAATTAAGTGAATTAATTATTTTATCGCTTGATGAATTTTCGTAATTACGGTTTTTGTTTGGAACGACGAGGCTTAAGAACGAAAATTATTTAAACTCCACCAACTAAAACTCGCAAAGTGATTGATATTCAATTAGAAATTTTTCAAGAAATTATTGATTTTACAAAAATTGATTTTTCAATTATTCTAAGCTATTCATAGCCAAAAATTTCTTTCATCCCTGCTCGAAAATAATAATGCGTTTCCAATTTCGAATGAATTTAATACATTTCGAAATCATTATCGTTCTAAAATGTCGAAAAGAAAAATCGTACGGAGTTGAGTAATTAAACGAATGAATTATTTTCTCGCTTAATGAATTTTCGTAATTACGATTTTTTTTGGAACAATGATCCTTGAGAACGAAAATTGTTTAAATTCCACCACCTAAAGTTCGCAAAATGATTGATATGCACGTACGTAATCCACCATGATGTTATAATCCCGGAAATATATCTTCAAAGATATTTTACAAGGATAAAATCTCGTAGGCAAAAACTAAAATAACGGTATCTGTTTTCAGGTTACAAGAGTGACAGAATTTTGACATTCGCTCGTCCCTGGGAGAGCGGAATAAAAAAAAAAAAACAATTGTAAAGAGTCGCATCAGCGAGGCGAGAGATATATTAATTTCACGCTTTTGGCGAATAATCGCGATCGCATTAGTCAACCGTCATCATCATCATCATCATCATAATACACATAGAGAATCTTTGTGATAGTCGTCTCGTAATAGCCCAGATGGCTCAACGAGTCTCTGCACGCGATAATACTTTTATTTTCGGTGACAATTCACGGCGTTAAATTCTTCCCCTCGTGCGCGTGGAACAACAAAACCGTTATTCAAACCGGAAGGTCGATTACGAATGTTTTCAATCCGTTTTAAGTACCTCTTAGCATTTACATGTATTACAAAACCCGACATTTCTGATTCGCCGCGTCTTAATTAACATTTTTATAGACATTCGATTTTTTGAAATTATTTCAACATTTAAACTTCGTTCATTGATTTTGTACGCGGCACAAAATCTCTGTAATCGATATGTCGAAGCATCCCCTTTTTATAGACCCCATAGAATTGCTACAAACATTTTTTCGACGTTGCTGATTTCAAATTGATCGTTCGAATTCCGAAATTCAAAAATTCCATCACCTTAATTCCAATGTTTGAATCTCAAATTTTGTAAACGATGCAATCAACATGGCTGACGTTGAATTTAGAAAAAAAATTATCGAATTTTTATCGATAACGCCATTTCTTTTTGAATTGCGAAGTTTGGAAAAAAAAAAAAAAATCAGTGACTGCACAATTCACAAAAATACATTTTCCGAATATTTAGTTAACGCAGTTTTTTTAAAAACCCGTTTCATCAATGACATTTAGCATTATTATTGTCGAAACTCGGATAATCTTGGTATTTTCGAAGGTTGAGTTAAATAAAATTTTTTTCGTCTCATCGCTCCCCAAACTCGTACTATTTTCCTAATGAACGAGACTGTGCCGTGTCCATAGCATCCTCAAATTGAAATCAATGATGAACAGGCCGAAAAAATTAATTTACATACATAACTCGGATTTAATTGATTTTATTAATTACCGCGAAGTAGCTAGGCCGAACGTTAAATCTAAAGTAACGATCACACATGGTGAAATAAGAATTTTCACGAGTTTAGAAATTGATTAATTCCATTAATTACCGCCAACGAGTCTAGCTGAAAAAAATAAATAAATATAAATAAATAAGATTCATAGAATTTGAAAGATTCCTATGTGAAATCTCGAGTTGTCGCACTTATCGAGACGCCTCGGATATAAATTTCTTCTCCTCCGCTATGGACTATCGACGAACCTAAACTTTCACAATCGGTACGGTAATTTATATATTTTTTTTCTATTTTCTCTTATCTCCAGGGAACATTATAAATGTCTTAATTTTCGGTGCCAGTCCCTCGCCTGGTCCACTCTCGTACTCTCGGATATCTCTTGTCATCGATGTAAATTGACCTGTCGTTAATTACCTCCAGCTGAGACCGCGGAATTCGTTTATACGGTCTCGTAAATTCCAAAAGAATTCCAAAGAAATTCTAAAAAAAATTTCCCAATATCCTTTCGAAACGAAAATCTGCTGTTTATCCGAAAATTTCACAAAAGGAAAAATCGTTCGTACGTATCCCGGTTTTATTCGGTCATGTTACAAATCGACGCTGCTTACGAAAAGTAGCACGATTCAGATTTTCTTACGAAAACTAACACGTTTCGAATTCCTCCACGAAAATCAACACGTTTCGATATTCGACGCGAAAACTAGCATATTTCGATTTGCATTGGAAAAAAGTAGTATATTTGCCGAACTAAATCGAATAAGATTCGGAACTTCCACAAATGTTTTAATAATTTTTTCGGGACCACTATAAGGAATAAATGAAAAACATTAAGGGTGTATCGCCCGTACACCCTTAAACATTTATATTCGTTTTCTATTAAAAAAATAATGACATTATTGAAAATACGATTCGCAAATACGATACGCAATATTCCACCACTCAAAAACTAAAATTGTTCATCAATGATATTTTTCATGACTTCAAGTTTCGGAGTCAGCGATGGAATTGAACAAAATTATTGTTTATAAAAAGTATATTCTTCTTGCAGTCTGAAGAATCGTTTATTGTGTTTTTATTTCATAAAAAAAAACACACAATCTTGGAGTGATCAACGACTAAAGTGTAAAGTATAAGTATAAGTATAAAGTAAAGTTGACAAAATCTTCAAAACAATCGATTGAGATATCTCGAGAAATGTCAGGTACTTATACTTCTTTTTTTCGAATTACCTCCTCGCAGAGCAAATTTTCGTCGTGCAAACGAATATTTAGAATTGAAAAAATTGTACAAGCATTTTTTTTTCTTTTTAAATATAAAGAAATATTTTCGAGGTAGAACTCGATTTTATTTCGATCTCGATCTTGATATTTTTCTGTTTACATTACCAAAAATTACGTATTTCCAAGAAAATTGCGTTTGTGATTTTCGCGTATAGTGTTATTTGCCGCAGAATTAAAAAAATAAGACACGTTTTTTGCCGATATTTAAGGGTACGGCCACAGTAGAGGGTATAAAATCATGTGCACATTTAACTTTTTTTTTTGTGTGATAAAGTGATTTATTTATAAAACTAATTACACATCTATTTAGTATAAATATCAAGCTAATAAAAAATATTTTTTTTGGTTTTTTTGTTATACAAAATGGCCGACTACTGCTATTTGCTTTTGGTATCTCTTTCTAATTGGCGTGATGAATAACTTTGACAATGTTTTACCTAGAAAAAAAATTTATTTTCGTTAATCTACATCGGAATACCTAGAGAAGAAGGAATTTGAAAAATATAATTTTATTCGAATATTGTAGGGATTCGAACTTAAAAGGTGAATTTTCGATGAAAAATTTCGTAGAAAACTGCTAAAGTGGACATTCTTGAATTAACCCGAAATTCCGTACGTATTTCTCTGCGGAATGCAATTGGAAACATAATTTTTTAATTTCAAATCAATCGGGTAAAAATTGTCGAAGTTATTTATCACGCCAATTGGAAAAAGATACCAACAGCAGATAGCAGTGGTCGGCCATTTTGTATAACAATAAAACTAAAAAAAATATTTTTTATTAGCTTGATATTTATACTAAATAGATGTGTAATTAGTTTTATAAATAAATCACTTTTTCATGAGAAAAAAAATTGTTAAATGTGCACATGATTATATACCCGCTACTGTGGTCATATCTCTTCATCAACCCCCTTCTCCATCCCTTAAGGGTGGAAATAGGGTTAGAACAGCGTTTTCTCAATGATTTTCGTGCATTTTTTTATAGTATAAAAAATGAATATAATTTATTAAAACTTTGAGAATATTTTATACATATATTTAAGTCTATACTATAAAATATTAGCGACCCCATATTGCAGGTCACAATCAGACTCAGCATTTTGCGTACATTCTGGAAGCCGCAATTTTCATCTGAAATCAACCGAGGTTGGAATTTACTTTTATTACATGTCTCTCTTCTATATGAACCTAAATGCTATCAAAAAAATAGAAAATTGAATTTTTTACAGGGGTCAAAGCAAAAAAGCATGATTTTTTGCCATTTCTTACAACTTTATTTGCAAAAAAAAAAAATTATTTTAAATAATGATAATATTTTAGGTTTTATAGTTCATATAGAGCGCAATACTATGAAGAAAGTAACTGCCAATTTTCAGAACGATTGGTTGAAAACTTTTCAAACTAGCGTGTACGCAAGTTTAAGGGCGGGGTAAGGGTTTTCACTTTCGAAAATCGAATTTTTTTTTCCGTCTTATCTTATTGTATAACATTTCAAGAATATGTCCTTAAAATTTTAAACCGATCTAAGCAATATTCTTGAAGTTATTGTCTTATTAATCTCCTGGCCTTTAACGCTATACCTCTAACAGCTGCGGGCGGTCGGGCTAGCAGTGCACTTTAGACGCGTTTTTCTCACAACTACTTTTTCAAAGTCCGTGTTCACTGCCATTTAAAAACAACTTGACCGATTCATTTCAAACTTTGTACACATTTTTTACATATAAAATACCTCCCCCCAACGTTTAGTTAAATTTTTTTTTTTTACTTTAAGGGGGTTTCCCACCCACAAAATGGCGGAATTTTTCGTGGAAAATAACAGTTCACACTTTAGATGACCGCGAAAAATTTTTAAATGAAAAAAAAAATTATTAAAGAACGTTGGGGGGAAGATTTTATTATTATTTGACTAAATTTTTATGGTTTTTCATTTTCAGATAATTTCTGGCCGAGTTATAGTGAACACCGCAAATTGTTTTTTTTCCAAGACGTTCTGGGGGAAGCTCTGTTACGGGCTTATGCTTCAATATTTCTGCATGAAAAAATTACACAACATTGTCTAAAGTATGCTCAATAATGTACAAAAGGTTCGAATAAAATTGCTCGATCCATATTTGAGAAAAAAAATCGCAAAAAAAGTATTTTTTTTACGCTGAAACCCTTACCCCTCCCTTAAAAAAAGTCGTTTTCAGAAAAACGCGTTTGAAAAAATAGTACCAAGAAAAATAAGCAATATGGGGTCGCTAATATCTTCGGTGTTTTTCAAGGAAATTCTTCAAAAATTTTATAGTATATACTTAAATATATGTATAAAATATTCTCAAAGTTTCAATAAATTATATTCATTTTTATACTATAAAAAAATTCATGAAAATCATTGAGAAAACCCTGTCCTAACCCTATTTCCCCTCTTAATGGCTTGTAACAATAGAACGAGTCGGAATTTTCATTTAAAATTTTGGGAACATATTTTTCAATAGTTTTACTAACAATTTATGAAATTTAAAAAAATCGATTTTTTGAACCGTCTAACCCTATTTCTTCCCCCCTTAGAGGCTAATTAACGCGCATATAAATTTACATTCAGGTATTCTCAATGGAGAGCAATGAGTGGTATAAATTTCCAATCGTTGCTGGAATCGTTTGAGAATTTCCACATTTTTTTTTTGCTTTCTTCTCTCCCCCTTGACTAAACTCTCTCGCGTTCCCCGACATGTTGGCGTAGGAAGAAGAAATCCTTTGGCGTTTGTCGTCGTCGGTGCTTTGCCATTTTAACCACTACGTGCCTTTTGCCCCCCCCCTCTAGCCACGTCTTTTCCCTTGTCCTCCTCGCGAAGAGACTCGCTCTCTTGTCGCTTATATGGCCTTCATGTACTCCCGGAAATCACGTTTTTCGTCTGTGAGATTCCGCGATCTCTGTGATTTGAATGCAAGGTAGAGCCGACGAATCGAGTTTTAACCGTACATAAAGTGAGGCTCTCACTCTCTGACCGTCACACCGCGACGAGCTATCTCATGCACTTTTGCCAAGATGCGGAATAAAACGTTTTCCGTGACGGTGCCCTCTTCGGGCTGATACGTGATGGCGTTCATGAACTTTAAAATAATGCTGGATAGTTGAAAAAAAAATGGAGAAAGACCACTCTTTCTTAAGGGGGAACCCCACTGTGAACGAGCTTAAAAAAGGTCCTTTTTCACGAATTTTCGTTTGCTACTTAATGAACTATTTTACAATTGGGAGAATTACATGTTTTTCAAGACACTTAGAAGTTATTTTATATTAATTTTCATTAAAAAATAATAAAAATTATGACAGTTATAATTATTATACTATAAAAATTATAAAATCAATTATAAGTCTGCCCCCGCACGAATTTGGTCGAGATTTTTACTATAAGTTGGTATTGATGTAAGAATGAATTTCACGAAAGATTATTCGTGAAAAAAAATTTTTATAGGCGTTACGTGGGTAAAATCGAAAATCGAAAAAACGAATTTTCTCTTCAAAGGATAAACCGATTTTTATGAAAAAAAATATGTTATGGGATTCGATGGTGCAATGTTTGAAAAGAATAAGAAAATTTTTTTTCAAACAAAACCAGTTGAAAAAAATTTTCAAAATATTTTCGAATTTTTTTTTACGAGATGTATTTAAGATACTATCACCACTATTTATTTAAAAAATCTTGGACTTATCTAGTATAATATATTTAATTTTCAAAACGATTGGAAGGGTATATCATAGTTTAAAAAATTGAAGAGTTCGAGCGTATGGCGTATGGAGGTTTGCCGAATGTTGCTTAACGAGATACAGAACATCCATTGAATAAAAAATACCAGGAAGGAACAGAATGCGATATATCGCGAATAATGGAAAGTCGCATTTTGTTTTAGTTTTTTTATGTCTAAAAGTGACTTTCCGGAAGTGACGTTTGGCTGTGTTCTGGAACTCACTGCCAACGCTGAAATCTATGGTATACGTAACTTATACTGTAGCTGGCAGCCAAATTTTTCTTTTAACCGTGGAATTCCTAGCTCTGGCATGGTTCATCCGAAAAATAAAACAAAAGTATTCTCCCAATCTGCATAAATGTAGTTTTCGTTAATCAGAGCTGTTTTTTTTTTTTTTTTTTTTCAGATGCATCGTGCCCAGAAATAGGGATTCCGCCGTTAAAAGCAAAAAATTGTACAAGACATTTTTACAAAAATTATAACCGGCATAATTTTTATTCTTTTTCAGTGAACATTTTCATAAAGCAACGTCAAAGTATCCTTAAAACCAGACCATTTTTCCAATCCTGAAATAATTCATTAAGTATCAAAAAAAATCCTTGAAAGACTCTCACATCGCGAGAATCGTGTTCGCACAACGTTAAAGTAGTAGTCCGGTAACTTAAGCCGATTTTCATGTCTTTTTTGGAGGGCGTTTTTTTGTAGGAAAATAGAATGAATCGTTTTGAATATTTAGGATGTTTTTATTTACATATTAAAGATGCGAGAAAATTTTTTTTTTTTATTTAATAGTTTGTTATTATTATTATTATTATTGATCGAAGTTGGCACCTCGAAAAAAAAGCGCGTGGGTGGCCCCGGTGATTTTGGCTCTTGATGTTATCTGAAATCAAAAATTCTTGATAATTCTTAATCTATAGACATGCCATTCTGGTCGGAACTACTGAAGTTAAGTTTCATGGATAAATAACAAAATGGCGGATTTTGGAAAAAAAAAGTTTTTTTTTCCAAAGTCCGCCACTTTGAAGTTAAATTTCTACTGTTAAATTTCGAATATGGAAAAAAAAAGTTTTTTTTCTCCAAAGTCCGCCATTTTGTTATTTATCCATGAAATTTAACTTCAGTAGTTCCGACCAGAATGACATGTCTATAGATTAAGAATTATCAAGAATTTTTGATTTCAGATAACATCAAGAGCCAAAATCACCGGGGCCACCCACGCGCTTTTTTTTCGAGGTGCCAACTTCGATCAATAATAATAATAATAATAAACTATTAAATTTTGTCGAAATTTTTTTTTGTATCTTTAATATGTAAATAAAAACATCCTAAATATCCAAAACGATTCATTTTTATTTTCCTACAAAAAAACGCCCTCCAAAAGAGACATGAAAATCGGCTTAAGTTACGAGACTACTACCTTAATGGGCGAAATGGAGTACCGACCGCTCATTATTCTTCATTTCGCAGGGGGTTGGAACGATTTGAAAAAAATTTTTTAACTCAAACATCGAAATAATGATGGAAATTATTTATTAGAAGGTTTTTTCTCCTTTCAATCGTCATCGTTATCCTCAACGTTCCGATTTGAGATATATGAACTTTGCGATCGTTTCGACAAGCACTTTTAAATTGCAACGCGATTTTTCGTCCACACTGAGAAAGAAAAAAGTTTTTCGATCGACGAAATCGGCGTTCATCCGCGTTTGAAACGAATTTTTCGTTGGTAATACAAATATTTTGTTTGCCGCGAGGATATTTTAGTCAACTGACCGCTGATAATCGTTGAAGAAACTAATAATTTATTTGTACTAACTAAAAATTCGTTCGAACGACGGTGAACGCCGATTTAGTCGATGGAAACCCAAATTTTTTTTCTCAACGCACGGACAGATAAACTGTCTTTTTTTTTTATTGAAGCATTTAGTTACTCATCGTTAAAGTCTTTCAATTGAATTCCATTCTGAAATACCGATTGGGGGGTCGAAATAGTGAACGACGAAAAAGTCGAGCGGTCGAAATAACGAAAATCCAAAAAATCGTGTGGCCGAAATGGAAAAGACGAAAAAGCCGAACGGTCGAAGCAGGGAAATTGGAAAAAGTCGAATACCAATTGGTGCATTGGAACGATCAATTGGTATTTGACTTTTTGATTTTTCGACATTTTCGTCCTTCGCTATTTCGACAATTTGACTTTTAGATGTTTCACCTGTCGATCCCCACCCGAAATAACCCGGCACCATTTTTTTTTACGTACACTCTTTTATGGCAACTGTTGATAATCGCGCTAGACACTTTTGGAACGGGGAATGGAAACTTGAAATAACGCAGAACAATTTTATATTTATTTTTTTTTAATTGTACTTTTTATTGAAACATTTTTTTTTTCTTTCATCATCGTTATACTTAACGTTTTGGAGGGGAGGAATGAAGATGGGGGATATAGGACAGGGGAATGGATAGCGGGGGATGATTAGGAGCATATTTACACGCACTTGCTCGCTCAAATATATACTTCGAAAAAAAAAAAAAAAAACAATCATCATTAGACACAATTTCCACATAGTTGGGTGTCCTTTTAAAACTATCTATAACTCTCTTTCTCTCTCTTCACTTCTGTCTCCGGCGAAACGGTTCCCAAATGTCCGTTTATGAACTCGCTGAAATTGGGAAAACCGGGTCGGTCCCGAAACTAAATTGCCCTTCGCGTTGATCCGGGAATAATTAATAAAGGCGATGAAAAAAAAATAATTAAAAAAAAAGAAATAAAAATAGAAAAATTCAAAATAATAATAATACAATATATAATAATATATAAATCGATCTATCTATTCGTACAATAATATATAATTCATCTTCGTTTCTTTATAAAATAAAAAAAATTCTATTATATCAAATTTCGTTTTTTTTTCCTCGCAGCTTGCTCGTCTCGCTTTTATTTTATTTTGTATTATTCTTTAAACAATTCCTTTACGTACTACGCGTGGCGAATAAAAATTATTACCGTCTGTGCGCATGGGGGGGGGGGGGGTGAGTCTTTAGGGGGGGTGTGTGTGTGTGTGGGAAAAGAGCTCGCTGGGTGGAGGACGAGCGTTAGGATTGCACATTCGGACTGAGGGAACAAAATTTTATAAAAATAATAATAATAATGATATTAAAAAAAAAAAATAATAATAATAATAATAAATCGGCTCTATATACAATTCATTTGTTTCGAGCGTAGATTTTCAATCTCATTCTCGGATTTAACGCAATTTCAATTTCTTCACGCTTCGACAAACGTTTCGCTATTTATAGATAATTACTAGTACGCTTTTTTTTTTTTTTTAATCTATTTTTCGCGTCTTTTCCTCTCGCGATATAAACGCCTCTGTTCGACGCTTGTTTTTTTTTGCCACCAACGCCCTCGGAGCACGGGGGTTGGTGAGGGTCTTCGACGAACGTTTTACAATTATTTCATCATCAATATATATATATATATTGCCGGAGTTGTCTTCGTATTCAAATAGCGAGTGTGTATAAGGCTATTTTATTTATAATACATATACAGTAATAAATTTTTATTTTTTAACGTCACAAGCTCGAGCGTGGGTTTGTCGTTATCCGCGAAACACAATGGAGTGTTTTTCGCGCGCACCCATGCAACTACCGTTTCCATTAAGTCGAAGAAACCGACGGTAGAGAGACAAATCAACGTATGACAAAAGTGATAATAAGGAAACGAGTAAATTCTTAACGTGCGATGTATTGGAGTGGCGCAAATTTTTATATATATAGATATATATATATATAAGTATATATATGATTCCTTCGTACAGATGAGTATCACAATGTCGTCTGGAGGAACCTAACTGCCTGCGTTTTTTTTTGTTGTTCGTTTTTATTTTGACTTTTGACGTTTTTTTTTTTTTTTATAACGAGTTTGTTCGCGATAATGGATGCGTCTCTGCGTCACTGTATCACAACCTGGAAATGCGGCACATCGCGTTATTACATTTGTCTATATTTATATATTTACATATATCAATATGTGTATTTTTTTTTTTTGTAATTGGCAGTTTCCAGGACAATGGATTGAGAAATAAAAATTGTTTTAACCCTTCGTTGTCGCGCGTCCCTGGACGTTCATTTTTTCAAACGCTCGGTGCACGAAACCAATCGCGCGGATTGCAACGAAAAAAATTCATGAACGTACTTTGAATATCGTGTGACGTGTGCCAAAAGTCGTTGTATAAAAAATCAGATGGCAATGTGCACGAAATCGTAAAGAGAAAAAGTCGCGAGGGCAAAACACTTTTTCACTCAAAAAATTCTACCCTCGTGAAATTTTAATTTTTTTTCCCAAAATTTATCGCTGATACGCACGAGATATGGTCCTTTGAGAAAAAAAATAGTCCCTCAGTCCGTGCTCGAAAAAACGTATTTATTCTGGTATTTGAAGAGGGCCAATTTTGGAGTAAAAAAACACGTGTATTTTTTAAGTCGAGTATGAAAGTTACGGGTCGTCGGGAAAACCGCATCGTGAGCCAAATAAGGGCATGAATTTTACGCCGAAGAGTTAAGCGCCGGGTCTTTTAGACCCGCGGTGACAACGAAGGGTTAAAGTCGGATTAAAACACTGGAACAGGGTTTTTTTTTGTGTCAAAAAATCGTTATATAGAGAATGTGGGTAGGCTACAACTAAATTTTGAAAATTCGTCTATTTTAATTATTTTTCCCATCCAAATGTCCATCACGAAGATAGAAATTTTTTGAACGAAAAAGAAAAAAACCCTGCTAGTGTGTATATCGAGGCTGTCCAGTTTCAGGACTGTCCTGAAACGGTACGAAAGTCCTGGAAAATACTCTTCGATAAACACACACACACATTTCTCTAAATATGTATATATATATATATATAGAAGAAAGAAAGAAAAAAAGAGTAAAAAAAAGAAAACAAGAATCACTAATGAATAAACGTACGGGACTGTAATTGCGCGAAAGGCGATTGGAATGATTAATTCATGTAGCGTAACTGAACGTTAGAAGGGGATTAAGAAAAAAGAAGGAAAAAAAAAAAAATCGCGGTAGAAGAACGTAGCAGTTTGTGGTCTCTCGCGAGGAAGACGATATACACACACATACAAACACACACACACACACGCAGGCTTAGCGAAATTAATAAGTACGGGCTATGTACATATGTACAACGATAACAATCCCCTTTGTGCCATTATCATTATCATTAATTATGGAATCGTCGGTGATTTATTGTCACGTCGAAGAGTATCTCCGGATTGTGTCTGTGTGCGCCTGGTGACGAGAGACTCGAGGCTTCGAGAAAGAGGGAGAGAAGAAAAAAACAATGTTGGACATTAAGAGTCCTTTGGATGAATTATCCGGGCTGGTATTGCACACGAGTATTTTGCGTACCAACTCGCGCGGGGAGTTAAGGGTAATCTCTCTCTCTCTGGCTATGATCGTGCTTAGGCACGAGAAAATAGTCAAGAGAGAAAGAACACGAAAGGCACGCGGCCATAACGGTACCGTTCGTCTGGTACTGCTCGTGACACGAGTCTTACTATAATGCCAAGGGCCATTTTTTTACCTCCTTCTTCCTCGCTGTCTCATCGCGGTCGCTCGACCTCTTATATATTCGAATCTATATATGCTTTATATATTTATATATTTATATATATATATATTAGGGCGATTTTTTTTTTCGGTCCCTACCCGAAATTTTGTTGGATATGTCGAAAAATAAATTCCCTGAAAGTTACAGCCCTTAATATTAATTCTGAGTACTTTCACAAAGCGTGAGAAGATTTTCCATCTAAAATACACGTAAATCGAATTTTTTTTTTTTCTTCAAATTTCTATAACTCAGCCGCATTTTATGCTATCATATTGTTCTTGGTTTCGATTTACTCGGAATAAAACAATCTAAAAAAGTGCCTTTTTCGGCGAAAGTGTAAATTGTACCGGTGAGTTGGTACGGGTCACTGAAGTTGATTTTTACTCAAAATTCTCGTTCTTTTTGCTGTTATCTCCGAAACAATTAACTTTACGAAGAAAATGTAAACGAAAAATTTATTGGAAATTTAATTTCCTATAAAAAAGGACCTATCGACCCAATTGCTTAGATCAATATTTCTTGAGATATTGAACTTTTTTTATTATTTAATATTTCATATTTTATAAATTTTATACTACTCATAAGTTAAAGTTCAATATCTCAAGAAATATTGCTCTAAGCAATTGGGTCGATAGGTCCTTTTTTGTAGGAAATTAAATGTCCAACAAATTTTTCATTTACATCTTTTTCGTAAAGTTAATTGTTTCGGAGATAACAGCAGAAAAAAAACGAGAATTTTGGGTAAAAATCAACTTCAGTGAGCCGTACAAACTCACCAGTACAATTTACACTTTCGCCGCAAAAGGCACTTTTTTTAGATTGTTTTATTCCGAGTAAATCGAAACCAAGAACACTATGATAGCATACAATGCGGCTGAGTTAATGAAATTTGAAAAAAAAAAAAAAAAAAAATATTCCACTTACGTGTATTTTAGATGGAAACCCTTCGTTGTCGCGCGTCCCTGGACGTTCATTTTTCAAACGCTCGGTACACGAAACCTACCGCGCAGATTCCAACGAAAAAAATTCACGAACATACTCTGAATATCGTGTGACGTGTGCCAAAAGTCACATGACAAATGGTGTGCAAATAAAAAATCGTAAAGAGAAAAAGTCGCAAAGGCAAAACACTTTTTTACTCAAAAAATTCTACCTTCGTGAATTTTTAATTTTTTTTTCCCAAAATTTATCGCTGATACGCACGAGATATTGTCTTTTGAGAAAAAAAATAGTCCCTCAGTCCGTGCTCGAAAAAACGTATTTATTCCGGTATTCGAAGAAGGGCAATTTTGGAGTAAAAAAACACGTGTATTTTTCGAGTATGAAAGTTACGGGTCGTCGGGAAAACCGCATCGTAAGCCAAATAAGGGCGTGTATTTGACGCCGAAGTTAAGCACCGGGTCTTTTAGACCCACGCTGACAACGAAGGGTTAAAATCAGATTAAAAGACTGGAACAGGGTTTTTTTTGTGTCAAAAATTCGTTATATAGAGAATGTGGGTAGGCTACGGTTAAATTTTGAAAATTCGTCCGAAAATTCGTCCGCGTTGAAAATCTTCTCACGCTTTGGGAAAGTACTTAGAATTGATATTAAGGGCTGTAACTTTCAGGGAATATCTTTTTCGACATATCCAACAAAATTTCGGGTGGGGACTGAAAAAAAAGAGATAGTCGAAAAAAAAAAAAATCGCCCTAATATATATATTTGTATATCTCTGTTTATAAGTAATTTTACAAAATACCTAACGTCTATTCCCTTATGGCCGCGATTTATAAATCGTACACCTCGGAGCCTTCGAAAAAAAAATTGCACATTTCCGGAGGTGAGCTTCGCACGTTTCCATTAGCGGTATTTAAATCGTTCACATCTCCCTATTTTGTCGTAGTTTTTCTTTTTTTTTTTGTTTGTTTTCTCTTAAGGCGACAGAAGGTTCCGACTGTAAGATCGGGCCATTTGACTCGTGTCCATTTATCACTACCGAGACATCCTTGCGCGCGAATGTATCGGCGAGGAACATCGGCGGATTCGCTGATTGAAAGAACAACAGCTTAAATCGAAAAAGAATCCTCAACCCTTGTCTCGTAGTTGTGCGTTTGTTCAAATCTTAAATAATCAAACGTGTACGGTTAGCACCTGTCGCGGTACGACTTGTTGGCTGGTACCCGGCTGTTGATGCGAGTACGATGGTTCCTGAAGCCGGGGTTTGCTGTACGGTTTGTGAAGACCCTCCTCGTAACTAAAACTTGCCGTGTTGTTTCGGGCTTCGGCGCTCGGCGGTTTGTACAACGGTGGCAAACGATGTCTGCCCTCTTCGGAAACCATCTCGAGACTCTCCTCCGTCGTACCAAGACCAGCGAGCGACATACCCGACAATGGTCGCACAACCGACACTCTTGGCTCACCGGGATCCTGATCCTTCAGCGGATTAGCGTATCTACGTAGATTCTCCTCGTTCTGTAGATTATTCGATTTCTCATCGAGATCACTGCGATGACGATGCAGCGAAGTTTCGCTGCTTGTCGTCGCAGTTAATCCGGATCTCTGACGATTTCGCAGATACCAGAGACCGGCTAGGAGAGCAATGAGAAGTATAGTGGCGAGTGCACCACCCAAAACAGCGACGTAACCAGCGCCACCGTTCGACGCACCCGTTTGATTGGGATCGCTCAACAGTGCCGTCTCGACCTTCACCTCGAGAACGGACGCGAGAGCGAGTGGCCTGCCGAGTGGACGACTAAGTGCCTCGCCCAAATCACGGGCCGCGTCCGCAGCCGCTTCGGAAAATATCGTCACCTCGATTGTGTCGTTGTCGCCGGGTTTGAGATCACATAGTAGAACGACCGATTGCGGTCGTCGCGGATCCGCCAAAAGTTTTCGCAATCTACGACAGAGCAATTCCACCGATGTTCCCGCGACGAGACTATCCCTGCGCAGCATTATCGTTAGTCTGGAACATGTGGGTCCGGGTGTTGCTTGACTCGGCCAGCAGGACGGTGGCGCCGGAAGTGCCGGTGGACCGACTCTTCGACCGCTCTCGATCGGTCGACATTCACCCCAAGCTGGACACAGTGGCGCGAGGCAACTTTCACCGGGCGACGGTACGCAAACCTCGTGGGCCAAACACGACGTTCCATTGAGACAATTGCCCTGACCACACCAAACATTGCTGCACTGATTTTTGCCGTTTCGACACTCGCACGTGTTGCAATCGTCCTCCCATGTGGCCGCCAAACAACCAACACCACCGGCCGTTCTTATCTCGCAGTGTCGTCCCGTACGTCCCGGTGGACACACGCACGAGTAACTCGCTATCCCGTCGACGCACGTTGCTCCACCCATGCACGGATCGCTCGCGCACTCGTTAACGTTTATACGACAATCGGGTCCCGTGAAACCGGGCGCGCACTCGCATCTGAACCAATTGACACCGTCCACGCAACGTCCACCGTTCAGACACGGCAGCGGCTGACAATCGTCGACGTCACGACGACAATTCGGACCCTCGAAACCCTCGCGACACACGCAACGATAACTACCGTCCGCCGTATTTACGCACGTCGCGCCGTTCTCGCACGGATTACTCGCGCACGCCGGCGACGCTATGTGACACGCCGCACCCTCCCAACCCGCTGGACAATGACACGTGAAACCGTCGCCCCGATCCTGGCACGTGCCACCGTGTCGACATGTCGCCGGCTCGCAATGACCACCCCTCAGCGTACAGGTTTTACCCTTCCAGCCACCGCGGCAATTGCACGTAAAATCGGCCACTCCGTCCACGCATGTTCCGTTGTTCCGGCAGGGCGAGGCTTCGCACTCGTCGACGTCTGTAACGATTAGAAAAAAAAAAACGAGCGTTGAATTAATATTTTACGGGAATTTTAATGAGGTCGGACTATTTATGAGGTTGGGTCACTTGGAGCATTGGTTTTTTCAGTGGGTTTTAAACTTAAGGGCGGGGTAAGGGTTTTCACTTTCGAAAAATCGATTTTTTTGTCTTATCTTATTGTTTAACATTTCAAGAATATGTCCTTAAAATTTTGAACCGTTCTAAGCAATATTCTTGAAGTTCAATAACTTCAAGAATATTGCTTAGAAAAAAGTGAAGAAATTTTTTTTAATAAGACAATTCTTATTAAAAAAAATTTCTTCACTTTTTTACTTCACAAACTTTAGACGCGTTTTTCTCAAAACTACTTTTTCAAAGTCCGTGTTCACTGCCATTTAAAAACTACTTGACCGATTCATTTCAAACTTTGTACACATTTTTCTACATATAAAATACCTCCCCCCAACGTTTAGTTGAATTTTTTTTTTTTTACATTAAGGGTGTTTCTTGCCCACAATATGGCAGAATTTTTCGTGGACAATAACAGTTCACACTTTGGATGGCCGCCGAAAATTTTTAAATGAAAAAAAAAATTATCAGAGAACGTTGGGGGGAAGATTTGATTATAATTTCACTAAATTTTCATGGTTTTTCATTTTCAGATAATTTCCGGCCGAGTTATAGTGAACACCGCAAATTGTTTTTTTTTGCCAAGACGTTCTGGGGGAAGCTCTATTACGGGCTTATGCTTCAGTGTTTCTGCATGAAATAATTACACAACATTGTCAAAAGTATGCTCAATAATGTACAAAAGGTTCGAATGAAATTGCTCAATCCATATTTGAGAAAAAAAATCGCAAAAAAAGTGTTTTTTTTTACGCCGAAACCCTTACACCTCCCTTAATTCCTGCTGTTTTATATGACTGAGCGTAACTAGTATTATTTTCATAGAAGTAACGCTAAAACTATAACGTCTTGAAGTTTTGGATAGAACCTACAATATTCGGTATTCGAGAGAGTGAATTGAATTGAGCATACTACTTTTTGTTGTGATATCGAAAATGTCAGGTTTTTGGAACCAACGAAACAGCACATGCGGAAAGTGGGAATTTTGACCCTTAAAGACAAAGAACGCTCCAGAACAGTTTTTGATTTCTATTGACTTGGAATCCATATTTGTTGCGCGAAAGATGGCAAAAGGTCGGAGCTTCTGAAGGACAATACTTTGAACAAAATAGAATGTACCGTAAACTACAAATAATTTGTTTTTTTTTTTAAATTGAAAAACAGCGGGAATCAAGTTTAGAATCCATTAGTAGGACGCTCTTTCCACTGTCAATGTACGTACGAGGTGTGTAAATTAAGTAATGAGACTGGCAGCGTAGTGTTCAATCTGGCAACACTCTGTAATATCGAAAATGTCAGGTTTTTGGAAACAACGAAACAGCACATGCGGAAAGTGGGAATTTTGACCCTTAAAGACAAAGAACGCTCCAGAACAGTTTTTGATTTCTATTGACTTGGAATCCATATTTGTTGCGCGAAAGATGGCAAAAGGTCGGAGCTTCTAAAGGACCATACTTTGAACAAAATAGAATGTACCGTAAACTACAAATAATTTGTTTTTTTTTTCAAATTGAAAAACAGCGGGAATCAAGTTTAGAATCCATTAGTAGGACGCTCTTCCCACTGCCAATGTACGTACGAGGTGTGTAAATTAAGTAATGAGACCGGCAACGTAGCGTTCGATCTGGCAACACTCGCGGCGCTGGGCTTGGAGGGGCGGCAGGGGAACATGCAATACGCATTCAGTACGGGTTTGAACTCGCTCGAGTCATTTGGTTGTCCGTAGCGATTTTTTTTGTCAAACAGCTTTATCTATTGTGTTCTAAAAATGAGTGAAATCAATTTCGAGCAACGGTGTGGTATCAGGCTTCAGACTTGGGCACACTGCAACGGAAACTCTTGCTAAATTTCAGCAGGCCCACGGAGACAGTGTTATGTCAAGAGCCCCAGGTTTTTCGGTAGTTCAAGGCATTTTCAGAAGGAAGAGAGTCGATTGAAGACGAACCACGAAGCGGAAGGCCTTCATCTTCAAGAACCGATGAAAATGTCGACAGAATCCGGGATCTTGTGCGTTCAGATCGTCGGTTGACAGTCAGAATGATCGGGGAAAAGTTGAATTTGACTCACACCACCGTTCATCAGACTTTGACCAATGAATTGGTGATGAGAACAATCACGATAATGCTCCTTGTCACACAGCAATTTCAATAAATGAGTTTTTGGCCAGTAAAAACATTCCCGTGGCTCCTCAGCCTCCTTATTCGCCTGACTTGAGTCCTTGTGACTTTTTTCTCTTCCCGAGATCGAAAAATCACCTCAAGGGAACTCATTTTGGGACACTCGTAAACATTCAAACGGCTGTAACCGACCAGCTGAAGGTTATTCCAGTATCGGAGTTTCAGCACTGCTACGAGCATTGGAAGAACCGTCTCCAGCGCTGTGTGGCTTCAGAAGGAAGTTATTTTGAGGGTGACAATATAAAATTGTAATTCTATTTGAATAAAAATAAATGAAAAAAAATCAGTCTCATTACTTAATTTACACACCTCGTATTACTAATTAAAGTGCGATTTTTTTGTGTCCGGCGTACCAGGGGTGTTAGTTGAAGTTTGCCGGTTTTACCAGTAGATGTCGCTAGCAATATGTATACATTTCTATGATTTGGCATGTATGTCGTTTTTTTTTCTATTGACATTAACCTACAAAAATACGCAAGTCACATTCCGCCAAAATAATAGCGTCATATTTGTTTACCTCAGTGAATATGTCGAGTTTCGTTCCAAGTAAATCGCATTTGCGGCATTCGTTGCTATTCTTATTTCATCAAAAGAAAAAAGCAGCTGAAGCTCACCGGTTGCTGGTAGAAACTTATGGTGAACATGCTCCAGTGATTAGAACATGGTGAGACATGGTTTCGTCAATTGAAAATCGGAGATTTCGATTCGACAGACAATGAACATCCTGGTGCAGTGAAAAAGTTCGAAGACGAGGAATTGCAGGCGTTATTGGATGTTGATCCAACCCAATCGCAACAAAAATTGGCAGAAACACTAAATGTGACTCGAGGAGCAATTTGCCAACGTTTAAAAGCCATGGGAAGGATCCAAAAGTATGGAAAATGGGTGCCACACCAGCTGAACGATAGACAAATGGAAAATCGAAAAACCGTTTGTGAAATGCTGCTTCAACGATTCGAAAGGAAATCTTTTCTGCATCGAATTGTCACGGGGGACGAAAAGTGGATTTATTTTGAGAACCCGAAGCGAAAAAATCATGGCTTTCACCTGGTGAAGCCGGCCCATCGACTGCAAGGCCAAATCGCTTTGGCCGTAAGACAATGCTCTGTGTTTGGTGGGACCAGTGTGGTGTGGTGTACTACGAGTTGTTAAAACCTGGTGAAACGGTGAACAAGGATCGCTACCGACAACAAATGATCGATTTGAATTATGCGTTGATCGAAAAACGGCCGGAATGGGCCCGAAGACATGGCAAAGTTATCTTGCAACATGACAACGCGCCGTCTCATACCGCTAAACTGGTGAAAGACACATTAAAAACACTTAATTGGGAAATATTATCACACCCGCCGTACTCTCCAGACCTCGCCCCGTCCGACTATCGCCTTTTCGCATCGATGGGACACTCCCTTGCAGAGCAGTGCTTCGCTAATTTTGAAGAAGTTGAAAAATGGCTCGTCGAATGGTTTACCTCGAATGAGAAAAAGTTTTTTTTGGATGGTATCCATAATTTGCCTGAGAGATGGGCGAAATGTGTAGAAACCAATGGTCAATACTTTTAATAAAAAAAATTTTGCGATTCCTCTGAAAATTAAATGTTTTCTTTATCGAAAAAAACCGGCAAATTTCAACTAACACCCCTGGTAAATCTCCCTGGACAAAATCCCCCTGAAAAAATCCCTCTTGGACTAAATGCCCCCAGACAATGATCATGCTCAATATTGTTTCGGGAGGGATATTCCGTCCGGGAGGATTTTGTCCGGGAGATTTGATCCAAGAACCCAATTTTTCGTATTAACGTCATTACAAATTTCACTTCAGACGATTGACATTTTCATTCTTCACTATAACAAAGTATGATCGAAGCTTTCAATTTAGAATGTTTGCAAATCATTTGAATTCAATTTCGAACGATCACCGTTCAATTGTTCTTCCGTCTGTGACGAAAAAAAAACAACACCCCTTCGATACTCGCGTGTCTCTCACCTTGATCGCAAAGATCACCGCTCCATCCCTCTCTGCATATGCACTCGAACGAGTTGACGAGATCGACGCACGTACCGCCGTTCAAGCACGGATTTTCGCGACAATCGTTGATATTCTCGTGGCAATGTTGTCCGGTATAGCCGGGATCGCATATGCATCGTCCGCCGCTACATCTACCACGACCACCGCAAGGTGTACCCTCGCTGCCGCAACCAACATTCTCATCGCCCTGGCCAAATTGCGGATTGTGCGAGGCCGGTTCCGTACAATTTTTGCCCTGCCACTGTTCCGGACAGTGACAATAATAATCGGTCTGCGTGTTGAAACAGGGCGCCGTGTTACGACACGGATTTGGATTACAATGATCGCGATCTATCTCGCACTGATAACCCGTGTAACCAACTGGACAAACGCACTCGTAGGCGTTAACGAGATCGCGACACTCGCCACCGTTCTGGCAGGGTTTCGAGGCGCACTCGTCGATATCAACGTCGCAATCCTTGCCCGAATAACCGGGTGTGCACGAGCAGTGATAGTCGTTGACGAGATCGATGCATAGAGCACCGTGCTGACACTGGCCCACGCAATCGTTTATGTTCTTCGTGCAATTCTTTCCGGTAAAACCACTACGGCAACGGCATCTGGAAGAAAAACAAATTCGACGTTTGTAGAAATTGGCTCTTGACGAGGATCGGAAGAGGGTCCACGAAACAATGAAAAGTAGTAAAAAAAAAAGTAGCGAAGCACAAACAGGGGTATTGTTTAAGGGGGGGGTAGGGTTAAAAAAAAATTTTTTGCATTTTTTTGCATTTTTTTTCTGAATGAACAATATGTCGAGAATATTGTGTATAAATTTTAAGTCAATCGGAGTCAAACTAACGGAGTTACAGCGTTTCAAACGACCGGCCGTGATACCTGATTTTTATACCTGCTCGGTAGCCGCTCGGTACGTATAAAAAACTTTAAATCGATTTTCCCGAAAACGTCAATTTTGAAGTTTGTGAACATTAGAACTCAAAATCTACTGAACCGATCCTTTTGAAAATTTAAACATTACTTCTTCACACAAATCAACAGGTAATCAGGAGTTTTTTTTTTTTTTCAATTTTTTAATAACAAATTAAGCGCGATTTTTTGAGCTAAAATTGCGTTTTTCACTTCCAAGTGCTGCAAAAAATAGAAAAAAAACAAAAAAAAAACTCTTCCTGATTACCTCGAGAAATACATCACCTTTAAAATGCATATCAATTTTTTTGTTTCAGATGATCCGGTAGCGAGTTATAATGTTCACCGCAAAACCACTTTTTTTCAAGGCGCCTCTGGAGATTCAACGTCACCGGCTTATTTATCAATATTTTTCATTTAAAATTTTTTCTGAGATACTTCAATAGTTGTACAATAATATGTAATTCTATTTAATAAAATTATATTACTCATGTCGCCGGAAAAAAATCATAAAAATATGCTTTTTTTCGCCTTTAAAACCCTACCCCCCCCCGTTAAAATGATGATAAAATGAATAATGAAAAATAGGCTCCGTTCTTCGGTGCGGAATCCTAACAAGGACCGAAAAATGTAAGAAAGAAGTGGACGAATTTGAAGATGAAGAAAAAAGAGAAATTGCGATGAAGAATTAACGAAGGAATCGAAGCTTTGCGTCCGAATGACTGTGGCATTTCCGTTTTTAATTTCATATTTTAATAATGCGAACAAATTACCTGTAATCACCCGCGAGATTGACGCAAGTTATGGAATTCTTGCACGGCGATTCCTTGAGTCCGCACTCGTCAACGTCAAATTGACAGAGTGTACCCTGCCACGCGGTCGGACATTTGCACGAGAATTCGTTTTTCCCGTCGACGCACGTCCCACCGTTTTGACACGGTTGCGAGGCGCACTCGTCAAGATCCGTGGCGCAATAAGGACCAAGAAAACCCGGCGCACAATCGCAATTCGCCGTCTCACCGATCTCCCGACATGTCGCCCCGTTTAAACAGGGATTCGAGGCGCACGGATTGTCGACTTTTTCGCATGTCGGCCCGGAAAAACCATCGGGACACGTGCATCTGTACTGATCGGGCGCTGTATTCTCGCACGTACCCCCGTTCTGGCAGGGCTCGTGAGTGCCGCAATAATTGAGATCCTGATCGCAAAGAATTCCGCCCCAATTCGTGTCGCATATGCATTGCCAACTCGAGCCGTTGCAATAACCGTGCTTGCAGCCGGGATACGGCGTACACTGATCGCACAAATCGCCACGCCAACCGTGACGACACTTGCACTCACCGCTCACGTTGCAATGACCGTGAATCGGATGACAGCCCTCTTTGCAGACAGCTGAAAGGATTGAGAAAAAAAAACAGTCAAACATTATAATTTTGTCGTTCACAGCAGTAATTCCAGAGTTTCTTGGCACGTGGTGGAGAGAGAGAGAGGCATGGGAATGGACTTAATCGAGAACAGAGATGGGCTCATGAATGAACAATCGTTTGAGATACTTTTCTCGCTAAGCACCTTATCGTGACTAATTTTTTGGGCAAAAAATATAAATATTAATCACGAGAGCACAATTGCTCCGAATGATTCTTAATTACTTATTTTAATTGCCGACAACGTTGGACTCGCTTTCGGCGCGCTCCTCCGGCGATCACTAAAGTTAAGCAGCTTTCGCCCTGATCACTGTTTGGATGGGTGATCACTTAGCCGTGCACTGGCTGACGTGCCGAGCGATGAACGGGAGGCAGTTTTATTGAGCTTTTGATACAGTAAATACGACTGAAAGTCAGTCTAAAACAGAGCTCGCCTTTATCGACACAGGTTCTCCGCAGTTTCCCTGTGTCCACGCCAAACGCGATACAGCGTAGCTAAGATGTCTGCGGACGGAATGGAAGTTGGGTTAGTTTAGGTGAGTGCGAGCAGGGAGTGAATGGGGGAAAAAATGGAAAAAAATGGAACTGAGAAGGGTCACACGTAAAAACTCGAGAGGGTGTACGTTGGCACAAATGAAAATAATAATAAAAAATGAAGAAAATAGAACGAAGGGCTACGGATTGAAACAAAAATAATTAGGGAAATCGTTATGATGAAAAAGATTGCGAAAACATATCGAATAATTAATTCCGTCGCGAATTAAGCGAAGTGCGGTTGAGGAGTGATCGAGGGACAAAGAGGAATTGGAAAGGATCATCCGTAAAAAAAACCCCGGAAGGGTTGTACGAGGTCTGTTGAAAAAGTATCGCGAATTTTGAATTTCCGCGGGCTACGTATATTCGATTTTCGATTTTTTTGCGGCGGTAGGTTGGTACTCGTGTCCCTCACTTATGCTGAAAAAATCGGGAATTTTGAATGTTTAGTTAATTGTTGACAGCTGTTTTGGTTAGACGTGTTTTGGCTTGTCTTCGATTTTTGTCTATTCCAAAAAAGCAGCTTCCATTGCGATAATTGAGCTTTGGTTTCCACGTCATAACCATAAACCCATGATTCGTCACCAGTTATGAGCCTCTGGAGCAAATTTGGGTCGTCGCGGACCGAGTCCAACGGCTCCTTAGCAATGTTAACGCGACACTGTTTTTGTTCGAAATTGAGCAATTTTGGCACGAATTTCGCGGCGACCCGTCTCACGCCCAAATCATTGGTAAAAATCAAATAGCACGAGCCAATCGATATGTTTAGTTGCTCGGCAACTTCTCTAACGGTGATTCGACGATTGGCCAATATTATTTTCTTCACTTCATCAATGTTTTTGTCTGTTGTCGATGTGCTCGGGCGTCCGGAACGCATTTCGTTGTTCGCATCTTCTCGGCCTTATGAGAACATTTTGTACCACCGATAAACGTTGCTTTGGTCCAAGGTAGCTTCACCATATACCACAGTCAACATTCGGAATGCGTCCGCGCACTTAGTTTTCTTTTTCACACAAAATTTCATACAGATTCTTTGATCCATTTTTTAGGAATGGGCAAAAATCGAAGACAAGCCAAAGCACGTCTAACCAAAACAGCTGTCAACGATTAACTAAACATTCAAAATGGCTGGTTTTTTCAGCATAAGTGAGCGACACGAGTACCAACTTAACGCCACAAAAATATCGAAAATCGAATGTACGTAGCCCGCGAAAATTCAAAATTCGCGATACTTTTTGAACAGACCTCGTATAGTGGAACGAAAGAAAGTAATAATGAAAAATCGAAAAAAATAGAACGAAGGGCTACTGATTGAAAAAAAATAATAATAAGGGAATTCGTAATTATAACAAAAATCGCTATAATGGATTAAATAGTTGATTCGTTCGGTGGATTAACTGGTGTTTTTCGGTGTAAAGAGGCAATAATTGGCTGGAAGAAATATATTTTAAAAAATTGATATTGTATAAAAAAAATATCGATGAAATAATTGACTAACTGATTCGCCAAGTAAATTGAGATTCTCAACCTGGTTTCATGGCCTACGAGAGACACCAACGGACCAGATTGAAGCCTGTAACGAGTACAATAAGTCCTGGTTTATAAACGATCGGTTTACATTCGTGAGAGCGAATCTATAGCAACGGGGCGGGGGAGGGGAGGGGATAAATAGCGCATAGACGTGTACGCAGAGACGTTATATAGAATTACCGCAGTGGGTAATGGTATAGTTGTTGTAAATCTCGGGTATCGAATGTGCGTTCCTCGCTCGGAATAAACATCGCGGCATATAAATATATTGCATACACATATTGAGTCTGCACTTTCGAAGTTTCCACGGGATTCTCGCTGAGGGGAGCACATTTCGCAACGCGCACGGTTTTTTTATAATCCAAACCAGAGAATTCTCGTTCGTGCCAAGGTAAAAGTTGGCACGTTTCCACGGAGTGAATTATCATCCGCCATAACATCAATCTCTAATAAAAAAAAAGAAAAACATATATGTATTAAAAAAAAATAGCTAATCCGAAGAAAATCCACCAAGGACTTCGACTTTCGCTGAGGATTCATTCGATATTGAAAATTCTCATTACGTTAATTCTCCGTGTGCATCGAGAAAAAGAGATTATTAAAATCGATAAAATATCACGAGGGGGTTGATTCATTTATTTAAATAGTCGACACAATTTTTTCTATTTTTCATTCACTCTTTAATACCGCTAGAAAGTTGCTCAATGGCTTTTGTAAAAAATTAGTATTTTAAGTATTCCTGATTCCTCAAAGAATTTTTTTTTTTAATTCACTAAAATCCATAAAATATAACACGGAGTTCATTCACTCATTTAAATAATCGACACAATTTTTTTTTTTTACTAACTCTTTAATACCGTTGCAGAGTTGCTGATTGGCTTTTGAAAAAGAAAATTAATTTTCATTAAGTATTCCTGATTCACATAGAAATTTAATTTATTTATTTTGAATTAATACAAAATTTCTATGTGAATCAGGAATACTTAATGAAAATTAATTTTTTTTTTCAATAGCCAATCAGCAATCTCTGTAACGGTATTGAAGAGATAAAAAAAAATTGTGTCGATTATTTAAATGAGCGAATGAACTCTGTATTTCGAATGAATTTTGTATAAATTCAAAATAAATAAATTAAATTTTTATTGATTTTCAATGAAGGATCGAAGATTCGAGGATCCTTTGCCGCGTGGATTACGCAGTCAATAGTGAGATTAAATGGGAATGAATAACCCTTGATTGTCATCTTGGATGCAATTTGTCGAATTTCAATACCTCCTTTTTTCTCGTCGCAACGGTGCATTAAACCGCGAAGGGAAAGAGTCGCGTTCTCGCATAAGAACAAAACATAACGATAGAAAAAAGTCACAACCCCAAACCCGATGATTTGCTCGATGTTGTTTTTCTTTATCATTTCTGATAATTTGCTATTTGCTCACTGGCCAACGATGACGATGTAGAATATCTATGTATAGATGACCAAGTAGGTTTACAGGTATACATATATAGCTAAGCGATGTTATTTACCGTTATATCACGCAAGTATGCCCGCAGCATCTTTTGATTAATAGCCTTGTCCGGGCTTTCTCGCACGTTTTTCTATCCCCCTCCCCTTCCCTCTCTCTCTCACTCTCTCTCTCTCTCTCTCTCTCTCTTCCTTCAATCCTTTATCACATTTTCTCACTATCTCTTACTTATTTACCTGGAGAACGGACATTTACGAATATTTATACGGCACTGCGCCGTGCGAAAAGTCAAGGCTCGCGAAATGACGTTGCGATCTAGCGGATGCTGCGCGGACCCCCGTGAATAATCTGCATGCGACAACAAAAGAAACGGCAGCTCACCAGGGTTCTTCGTTGAAGGGCGATTTGGAGAAGGGGAAAAGCTGCATTATGACTCTTTTTCGCGTTCATTCTTGTCGTCACTAATGACAAAGTATTACCGGTAAAATTTACTAAATATTCCTCTCAAATGTGCACATAGATTTTTCAGTACCCGTAAATTCCCGTGCGCTATTGACGAGCCCCCGAATCCTCATGGTCTTTCATTCGATTCAGAAATTTTTAATATTCTTCAACCCTGTTCAATAGAGTCTATGGATTTTTTTTGTTCACGATTTTTACCGGCCCACTTCCGGAGTTGTAATTTTTTTCGAATTTTACGGTGCAATTAAATTCGAGTGTGTTGAGGTATTATAAATTATACACCGTATGGAGGAGAAAAAAAAACAATTACTGGATCAAATTAATCATCTTGAAGCTTAATAAAACGTGAACGTAATACATTTTTTTTTTTCGTACATTCATATGAAATTATACCCGAAGACGATTAATACAATTTCGTAATTTTTTTTCCCTGACACGGTGTGTAATTTACGATATTAATTATTTAAATTTAATTGAACCCCAAATTTTCGAGAATTATAACTCTGGAATATGGAGTATAAAAAATAAAAAACACTCGCTACGCTCTACTTAATTTAATCGAAAATATAAATAACTAGCTGTGAACCGCGGTTTCACCAGCATTAAATTTGGATTATATATCTATTTCATATGCATTATGAGTACATAACCAACTGCATCTCATATAAATACCATCCGGAAGTTATGTGGAAAAATTAATGAACCAATCACTAAAAAATAAATCGACGCCACCGTCGCTTCTTAGAGTCATACCATGAAGTTAAGTGGTCTAGAGCCTTCTTGAATAAATGGGCTATCTAATGCAAAAAGAATTTTCCCAATCGGATTAGTATTTCCTGAGATTAGCGCGTTCAAACAAACAAACTCTCCAGCTGTATTATAGTACAGTAAGATACTAAGATGGTAGTAAGATAGTAAAATTAGGGTCATATCACGAAGTTGTATAGCCTGGAGCCTTCTTGAATATATGGGTTATCTAATGAAAAAAGAATTTTTCAAATCGGATTAGTATTTCCTGAGATTAGCGCGTTCAAACAAACATACAAACTCTCCAGCTGTATTATAGTACAGTAAGATACTAAGATGGTAGTAAGATAGTACGATTAGGGTCATATCATGAAGTTATATGGCCTGGAGCCTTCCGGGATAAATGGGCTATCGGGTGAAAAAGAATTTTTCAAATCGGATTAGTATTTTCTGAGATTAGCGCTTTCGAACAAACATACAAACTCTCCAGTTTCATTATAGTATAGTAAGATACTAAGATGGTAGTAAGATAGTAAGATTAGGCTCATAGCATGAAGTTATATGGCCTGGAGCCTTCCTGAATAAATGGGCTATTTAATGCAAAAAGAATTTTTCAAATCGGATTAGTATTTTCTGAGATTAGCGCGTTCGAACAAACATACAAGCTCTCCAGCTTCATTATAGTATAGTAAGATACTAAGATGGTAGTAAAATAGTAAGATTAGGCTCATAGCATGAAGTTATATGGCCTGGAGCCTTCCTGAATGAATGGGCTATCTAATGCAAAAAGAATTTTTCAAATCAGATTAGTATTTCCTGGGATTAGCGCGTTCAAACAAACATACAAACTCTCCAGTTTCACTATAGTACAGTAAGATACTAAGATGGTAGTAAGATAGTAAGATTAGGCTCATAGCATGAAGTTATATGGCCTGGAGCCTTCCTGAATAAATGGGCTATTTAATGCAAAAAGAATTTTTCAAATCGGATTAGTATTTTCTGAGATTAGCGCGTTCGAACAAACATACAAGCTCTCCAGCTTCATTATAGTATAGTAAGATACTAAGATGGTAGTAAAATAGTAAGATTAGGCTCATAGCATGAAGTTATATGGCCTGGAGCCTTCCTGAATGAATGGGCTATCTAATGCAAAAAGAATTTTTCAAATCGGATTAGTATTTCCCGAGATTAGCGCGTTCAAACAAACATACAAACTGTCCAGCTTCATTATAGTCGTAGGATAAGGAATCGAGTAAAAAATGAATTTGGGATAGAATGCCCTATATATGCCAGGACAGAGAGAGAGAGAGAGAGAGAGAGAGAGAAAGAGAGACGAAAAGAATCAAGCCAATCAGCATACTTCGTCGTTATCCCGCATCAAGATCCGGCATTTCTTCTCTCGCGTTGAGCAGAAATTCGAAAAAAAAAAGAAAAAAAACAGAACGACAGAGAGAGCTAAAGATTTCTTTTGCGGGTATTCTCCTAGTGAGACGGGAGACGTAGAGCAGGGGAATAAAAGAGATTAGTGCGACTGCGAACGAGAGGAGAGGAGACAGGCTCGCGAGGCTGGAGACCAGACAAACGAGATCCGAAATCTCAGGACTTCGTTGTTGTTTTTTTTTTTCATCTTCTTCTCCCTTTTCGTTTATGTACTTTCTCGATGCATTCGGCTGTCACTTAACGGCCGTTATCAAACGGGCCTCTTGGACGTCAAGTAAATTTCGTTGACGGGTAGGCACTCCACTCTAGTGTATATATGTATGTATTTTTACATACACGTACTATCGTACTTTATGTATGTACGGCCTTCTTCGAGGTCAAGAAGTGATTTCTATGCGTGCCTTGCATATATACAGGAATTACGTTCCAACAGATGATGAATCGTGATAAAGCTCATCAAGCCGACTGACTCTCTATACTTCTCTTTTTTTTACTCCTGCTCCTGCCCCCCCCCCCCCCCCCCCCCCCCCCTCATACCTGTACTTGCATAATATCGTACCGTACTCATTATTCCACGTCATTCATTTTATACCGTTAATCCATCGTAATTATGTATGATTTTTTTAAAAATATACTCTTCGTGCTTCTCGTACGAATGAAATTTTATCATTTTCCCATATCGAACGTGCTCACTATTCCCCAATTAAATTGCTCGTTAATTGCGTCAACGAAAGGCTCATCCACGATTCTTTTTAACTTGCCGCAAAGAAAAAATCGTATCGGAAAATTTCAAATGAGCGATACGGAGTAAATTTTTTTTTATTTTTATTTTTTATATTATTTTAACTGCAATTTGTTAATTTTTTAACATTCGGCAATTCTGCTGGCTGTGGGTGTTTTTGCGTGTCTCTAGTCGGCATCGAGCGATGTCCGTCCCTAGCGATTCCGTTGTATTCAGTTAAGTATCCTGAATCTGGTGTTTAAGTCCCTTGGTTTGTGTCTCTTCAACCTTCTTCTGATGTTGTCTTCTCTGAGCAGGTTTACTGCGAGCGAGTTGGGGTGGCTTGTTTATTCTTGTTGCATACTTTTCACTGAGTCTGCTCACTTCCTCTTTGACCGTGTTGATTTGCAGGTCCTTACGTATGTTTGCGTTTGTGACGTAGCAGGGGGCGTTGGTGATTGTTCGCAAAATTTTCGATTGCAGTCTCTGTAATATTTCTATATTCGAGTTCGATGCTGTGTCCCAGAGTTGAATTCCGTATGGCCAAAATCGCTTGAGTATCGTTTTGTATATGCAGATTTTGTTGTAGAGGGAGAGTTTTGATTTTTTGCCGATGAGCCAGTACATTTTTCTTAGTTTTAGTTCTATTGCTTTTCTTTTCATTTTAAGGGAGAACACCACTGTGACCCCCTGTTTTTTTTTCACATTTTTCAAGAATTTTTTTTTGTGGGAAAAAAAAGAGATATTCGAAAAATTTTGTTGGGTTTTGTTCCTTGTTAATTAATATATCAAAAAAATATTAATGTATCATTAATGTATCAAAATGATATTTTGAAGAGAAGTACACAGGGATTTGGAAAAATATTGTTTTAAAAAAAATAGGCACGCCTTTGAAATTAAAGTTAATTTCAAAGGCGTGCCTATTTTTTTTAAAACAATATTTTTCCAAATCCCTGTGTACTTCTCTTCAAAATATCATATTATTAACGGAAACACTCGGTATTTTTTTTCAGATCGACGTTGAAGAGAGTTCTGCTGCGTGCCTCGGAGATGACAGCACCTGACACGAGAGCTTCCCCAGCGCCACCATGCAGCGTGAAAAATGTGAAAAAAATGTTTTTTGATACATTAATAAACAAGGAACAAAACCCAAAAAAATTTTTCGAATATCTCTTTTTTTTCCCACAAATAAAAATTCTTGAAAAATGTGAAAAAAAAACAGGGGGTCTCAGTGGTGTTCTCCCTTAATGTGCTTTGACCAGGTTAATCGTTTGTCGAAGGTGGACACGGAGTAAAATAGCCCTCAAACTCCGCCGTCCCCTTCAATAACAATAATTGACTCATTATTCTCGTATTAATAATAATTTGTTATTATTTAATTATTGTACGTGATGTAGAAAAGCTGTATAATTATGACGAGGCTACTGCCCCATATTCAAATAACGCGAGGACGAAAGAGAAAAATTTTTCGCGGCAAAGCGCAAGAGGGGTCTCGGTTGTAAAACGCGCGCGAGTGAAATTCTCCGTGGTGTGCGCGCGAGCAGCCCGTCGACGATCGACCTTTCCGCGCCGCGGTATTATAAGGTCCATGGTGGAGAAAAAAAAAAAATCTCAGAGCCAGTTTTCTCGATGCTCCTCGACGGTTCTTAGGCTCGCGAAAGAGGCAAAAGATGCTGCACTGTGAGACAGAGAGTGAGAGAGGGCAGAAAGCGTTTCTACGGTGGATCTGATACCGACGAGTCTCAGAGTTTCGTGAGCCCTGCACATATAGTACTGCATGTGCTAAAGTGGTTTATACATAATACGTATATATGTACTCTTTGGCGAACGGGACGAGAAGATCCTCTAGCTCGGGTTCGAACAGACGTTCGAACCTCAGCTAGAGGATCTCTCCGTGATTCTGATTCTCGCCATTCGAAAGAGCATCTTCTCTGCCTCTCTCTCTCTCTCTGCCTCTCTCTCTTTCTCTCCCGATCATTCGAACGGGCATAGTAGCGCGATTTACAGATATATATGACGTTGAAACTGCACAACATGATCTAAGAATAAACGACAAAGGATTATCTTACAAATGCATCCGACAGTCGAGTTAATAACACGAAACGCTATAAGCAACATTAAATGTTCGATTTACCGAAAATAAATTCGTCAATTTTCGGCAAATTATCTATTTTTTCACGTAGAAAAATTAACCCTAAAAGATATTTGATAATTGATAGAATTCTAGGATCCATAATTAAGGGAGGAAATAGGGTTGGACGGTTCAAAAAATCGATTTTTTTTTATTTCATAAATTGTTAGTAAAACTATTGAGAAATATGTTCCCAAAATTTTAAATAAAAATTCCGACTCGTTCTATTGTTATAAGCCATTAAAGTGAGTAGCTGCTCCTTCAGGCCCCGAGCGTCACGTGTTTCAAACGCGTTTTTTCTGAAAACGACTTTTTTTTTAACTTGCGTACACGCTAGTTTGAAAAGTTTTCAACCAATCGTTTTGAAAATTGGCAGTTACTTTCTTCATAGTATTGCGCTCTATATGAACCTAAAATCGGAATATTATCATTATATAAAATAAATTTTTTTTTGCAAATAAAGTTTTGAAAAATGGCAAAAAATCATGCTTTTTTGTTTTGACCCCTGTAAAAAATTCAATTTTCTATTTTTTTTTATAGCATTTAGGTTCATGTAGAAGAGAGACATATAAAAAAGTAAATTCCAACCTCGTTTGATTTCAGATGAAAATTGCGCCTTCCAGAATGTACGCAAAATGCTGAGTCTTTTTTATTTTATAGTATATACTTAAGGTAGTAGTCTGGTAACTTAAGCCGATTTTCATGTCTCTTTTGGAGGGCGTTTTTTGTAGGAAAATCAAAAATAAATCGTTTTGGATATTTAGGATGTGTTTATTTACATATTAAAGATACAAAAAAAATTTTTTTTGAAAAAATTTAATAGTTTATTATTATTATTATTATTGATCGAAGTTGGCACCTCGAAAAAAAAGCACGGAAAAAAAAGTTTTTTTTCCAAAGTCCGACATTTTGTTATTTATCCATGAAATTTAACTTCAGTAGTTCCGACCAGAATGACATGTCTATAGATTAAGAATTATCAATAATTTTTTAATTTAGACAACATCAAGAGCCAAAATCACCGGGGCCACCCACGCGTTTTTTTTTCGAGGTGCCAACTTCGATCAATAATAATAATAATAATAAACTATTAAACGTTTTCAAAAAAATTTTTTTTGTATCTTTAATATGTAAATAAAAACATCCTAAATATCCAAAACGATTCATTTTTATTTTCCTACAAAAAAACGCCCTCCAAAAAAGACATGAAAATCGGCTTAAGTTACCAGACTACTACCTTAAATTTTATAGTGTATACTTAAATATATGTATAAAATATTCTCAAAGTTTCAATAAATTATATTCATTTTTTATACTATAAAAAAATTCATGAAAATCATTAAGAAAACGCTGTCCTAACCCAATTTCCGCCCTTTATAAAACTTAGTAAAGATTTGTATAGTGCTGAGTCTCACATTCGAAAGAACATTTTCTCTGGCCTTCTCTCTCTCTCTCTCTCTCTCTCTCTTTCTCCTCGTGATCATTCGAACGAAATAGTAGCGCGATTTACAGATATATATGACGTTGAAACTGCACAAAATGATGAAAGAATAAACGACAAAGAATCATCTCAAAAATGCATCTGACATCGAGTTAATTATACGAAGAGCCATAGGCAGTATTAAATGTTTGATTTACCAAAATAAATTCGTCAACTTTAGGCAAACTCCAATATAGAAACCCTCCAGAGATTTCAATCGAAAATTCTAAGAACAATAATAAGTGCTTCGTGATATGACACAAACGTTAATATCCACAAAAACCTCGCGATGAACACTGTGAAGAAAGAAATACAGCGATTTAGTGCCTCCTACGAAAGAAGACTCGAACAACACCCCCAACGAACTAGTGCCAGACTTACTGGACCGGAATACAATTAAAAGAAGATTAAAAAGATTTAAATCAACAGACTTATGTGAACGTTTTCGCTAAACTCAGTTTAGCACTAGTGCAAAAACAGAGAATCGAGGGCTGGTGAACGCTCACTCTGAAACTCGACATTAGCAGCCCACAAAATTATTTATTGTTATCTAGATAACAGATTATAATTTGAACATAAAGTGAGAGGAAAAAAAAAAATTTTAGGCAAATTATCTATTTTCCTCTTAGAAAGATTATCCATGAACAATATTTAATAATTGATCGAGTTCTACGATTTATAATTCACGAAACTTAACCCTTGGCAGTCGCACTGGGTGGACAGTTTTCACGTACAGTTTTCAACGCGTTGAATCGCTTTGAAAAATTTGAAAAAATTCACGAACACTCTCGAACCCTTCTAGAATGCGAATCCACGATTATTCAATTAAAAAAGTTATTATATTTTTCACTATAAATCGGTATCTGAGCGAAAACGTTTTGCGGTTGAGACGAAATTTGATTACTTGTTTATCACAGTCTATTAAATGTTTGATTTACCAAAATAAATTCGTCAATTTTCGGCAAATTATCTATTTTCCTCTTAGAAAGATAATCCATGAAAGATATTTAATAATCGACCGAGTTCTACGATCTATAATTAATCAAACTTAAGAACGATTTGTATCGTTTAACATAATTACATACCGCGAAAGAGAATGAGTGTCTCGACACACGGTAATTAAACGAAAAAAAAAAAACGTTAAACGTTACCGACCCTCATTACCCCCCCCCCCCCCCCACCGAGATATTAAATTTACTCGTAGACATTACTTTAATAAATTAATTTATTTGTTTACAGGATCGACAGGGGATTTCGTGCAATCTCCCCTTTTGAGAGTTTCGAGACGACTTTTTAAGGAATGACCACAAAACTCTGGCAAAGATAAACGAAAGAAGAAAAACGATTTCACAGAACGCGACTCGTACGACAATCGGTGATCTCTCGAACGTCCCTATGATGCTGCATTTAGTATTTCACCCGAGAGTCACGCGTTAGGGAGAGGCGGAAGGAACGATTAGGCAACGAAGAAAGAGCCTTCACTGTGTAATATGTGTATATATTAGACACGAAGCATCTCGCCATTGTAAGATCTGGCGTGATGTCGCTACCTTTGTGTAACATCCCCCCCCCCCAACCCCTCCTTCTACCCCCTTCATCTCTGTCTCATCTCTCGTATATGTACGACACACATCTCGTGTGTACGTCTAACGCGTCCGCCCATTAAAGCACCACGCTTCAAGATAATTCGTATGTTTTACGAGCGTGTATACTCTTGACGTTAAGACACGACAAGTTGTGAGAGATAAAGAGAGAGAGAGAGAGAGGAAAGAGCTCTTCACTTCCATCAATGCTAACTCCTAACTGTTCACGATGAGCTGGTGGCTACTGCCTCTGGCTCATAAACTCCTTTGCTCTAAAGCTCCCGAAGCTCTTCTTTGCCGGACAGTCAATCAAGAGAGATCTCAAAGACTCGATACTTTATGCTTCTGTATAGCAAAATCGTATTGGTCCCCGAATGCACTAGCTTCTACGGGGAAGATCGTGAATCCTTTCTATCGTCACGGTTTTAAAGTTCATACACGTCTCTATATCGTTGCCGCATCTATATGGAGAATTCCACGTTGAAACGATTAATACAATTTTTTATTTTCTCAATTAGAATGATTTTTTTCGATTTATTTTCATTTAGGGAAATTTTTTTTACGTTATCGAAATAGAAACAGGAAATGTATGTTTTTTTTCTTTCAAACTACTTCCATTCTCTGTTTTCTGCTCCGAAAATTAATTGAACAATAACAATAGACTAAAGAAGAGAAATATATAGGATTTGAGACAATTTAAGATTCGACAGAAAGTTATCGAAAAATCGTTCTTTAATTTTTTACTTTCTCAATTAGAATAATGACTTTGTCGATTTATTTCCATTTAAGAAAACTTATTTTTACATTATCGGAATAGAAACAGGAGAAATATTTTTTTTTTTCAAGCCACTTCCATTTTCGAAAGTTTTCTACTCCGAAAATTAATTGAAAAATAACAATAGACTAAAGAAGAGGAATATAAAGGATTTGAGACAATTTAAGATTCGACAGAAAGTTATCGAAAAATCGTTCTTAAATTTTTTACTTTCTCAATTAGAATAATGACTTTGTCGATTTATTTCCATTTAGGAAAACTCATTTTTAACGTTATCAGAATAGTAGCAGGAAACGTATTTTTTTGTTCAAGCTACTTCCATTTTTGAAAGTTTTCTACTCCGAAAATTAAGTGAAAAATAATAATAGACTAAAGAAGAGAAATATAAAGGATTTGAGACGATTTAAGATTCGACAGAAAGTTATCGAAAAATCGTTCTTTAATTTTTTACTTTCTCAATTAGAATAATGACTTTGTCGATTTATTTCCATTTAGGAAAACTTATTTTTACATTATCAGAATAGAAACAGGAAAAATAATTTTTTTTCCAAGCTACTTGCATTTTCGAAAGTTTTCTACTCCGAAAATTAATTGAAAAATAATAATAGACTAAACAAGAGAAATATAAAGGATTTGAGACGATTTAAGATTCGACAGAAAGTTATCGAAAAATCGTTCTTTAATTTTTTACTTTCTCAATTAGAATAATGACTTTGTCGATTTATTTCCATTTAGGAAAACTTACTTTTACATTATCAGAATAGTAGCAGGAAAAGTTTTTTTTTTCAAGCTACTTCTATTTTCGAAAGTTCTCTACTCCGACAATGAATTGAAAAATAACAATAGACTAAAGAAGAGGAATGTAAAGGATTAAAGACGATTTAAGATTCGAAAGAGAGATATCGAAAAATCAAGAATTCGATCGATGATAAAAAAAAATTGATCGAGTCATCGTGAAACGGTCTATACGTGTGATATGGTACATTGGAACAGAAAAGATTTTCCGAGGTCTAGCTCGCGACCGGGTCGTCCACCAGTGAAAAGGTCATACGAAACCGGCTTTTGCCACTTGTTACTCCGAGCTGCATTCTCGCGCAGCTACCGATGCACACGCTCTCTCTTTCTCTCTCTCTCTCTCTCTCTCTCTCTCTCTCTCTCTCTCTCTCTCTCTTTGTCTCTCCTTTTCTATGCCGATCCTAATGTACAATGTCTCACGTCGGTAGAAGAAAAGGGAGATGGATCGTTTTATTTTGTTTTCCTTTTAACAAACTCCGAGGCACAAGCGTGAAGCTTCTGTTGGATAATTTCGCTCTTTTATATATTATTATTATTATTATATATAAAGTAAAAGGTAAACTGGAGAACATTAAAGCTATATACAGATATAACCAATCTGAGGTCTCTGACAACCTTTTATTTAATCTCTCGTGACACATCTCGTACGACCGATTGTGGAGACTCGGATCAGCGTGATTAGAGTTATGGAACGACTTATTTTTTCGGTTCGAATTTAGGAGAGAAATTAATTTTATTAATACCGGCTCGTACATCACCGGATGTATATGAGTGTCGGGTTTGAGTGAACGCTATTCTCCAGACAATATAATTGTAATATCGATGTAATTTACCAGCCGACAAAGAAAATTAACCACATTTTCTCGTGTCATATTGACTAACGATGGGAGAAGCGGGAGGAGAAAGGAGGGGACGATTCTTTTCAAACTTGCCGGTGAAAAAAAAAATCTTATCGAAAATCCCAAACGACCAATCGTTGAAAAAATTTCTACGATCGTGCAGAACGGATATCGAGATTCCTATCGAAAATTGTAGGAATAGCATTTTATTTTATTTTTTCAAAATTAAACCAATACTTTAGAAATCGTCCTCGAAGCATTTTGAACAATATCTCATTTGGATTTTTCGATATGATTTTTTTTTTTCGCGGAATAAAATAGGATAAAACGTTGAAAACGTTTTTCCGAAAATTGCGATTAATTAACGTGAAAAAAATAAAAATTGTATTATTTTTTTTCCATTTTTTTTCACGTTGAATTTACAAAAAAATTGAAAGAGAATTTTTTCTTCGTTACTATCTTCCTCGCAAAACTCACCTGTCTCGCAATCGGCTCCCTTCCATCCTCGTATGCACACTTTGTCGCCGTTCTCGTCGCAGGTGTAATGACCGAATATGTCGTCTCTCGGACGACAAAATTTCGTGCAGGTCGCGTTGTAATAATGATCGGCGCATTGTACCCTTACGCGATAGGCGAGGTGAGCGTTTCTTCCCTGATGATTGAGAGTGTGCCACGTTGGTCCGGGAAGTACAATGCCGCTGTAACTCGCTTCCTCGATAACCCGACTGCTTGGCTCGTCTCGCGCTTGAAGTATCAGCGTGAATTGTCTCTGAAAATAATTGAAAGCAAAAAAACAAAGTGAAAATTAAAATACATGAGATTAGAGTATGGAAAAATTTTAGCATCAATCTGACGTAAAAGTTATTTAAGTATTCGCCGCAAATACTTAAGAGAGAAATTAAAAATGAACATTAGACTGAAAGAAATGCTGATTAAATAAACAAATTGCTGCTTCAATTTATTGAAGAGCAGAGTTAAAATACAGAAAAATCAATTCGGACGAAGAATAAAGGGATAATTTTTTTTTAAATCATTAATTCAAATTCCTACAAAAAATTGCCGAAACAATTTTTTTATTTCATAACTTTTTGGGCACTTTATAAAAATTTGGAACCCTCGTAAAAATAGAAATTAAAAAAAAACGTAAAATTGAGGAAGAAGTGTGAATTCGAAAGATTGGCGGAGTAAATAGAAAAAAATTAATATCAATTCCAACAGTGAATAAAGAGATAATTTAAAAAAATCATTAATAAAAATTTCTATACAAAATTGCCGAAACAATTTTTGTATTTCATAACTTTTCGGGCACCTTATAAAAATGTAGGTTCCTTATTAAAATAAGAATTAAAAAAACACGTAAAATTAAGGAAGAAATGTGAATTCGAAAGATTTGCGGAGTAAATAGAAAAAAAATTAATATCAATTCCGACAGTGAATAAAGAGATAATTTAAAAAAAGCCATTAATTAAACTTTCTATAAAAAATTGCCAAAACAATTTTTGTATTTCATAACTTTTTGGGCACCTTATAAAAATTTGGGTTCTGTATAAAAATAAGAATTAGAAAAAAAAACGTAAAATTAAGTAAGAAATGTGAATTCGAAAGATTCGCGGAGTAAATAGAAAAAAATTAATATCAATTCCAACAGTGAATAAAGAAATAATTTAAAAAAATCATTAATAAAAATTTCTATACAAAATTGCCGAAACAATTTTTGTATTTCATAACTTTTCGGGCACCTAATAAAAATGTAGGTTCCTTATTAAAATAAGAATTAAAAAAACACGTAAAATTAAGGAAGAAATGTGAATTCGAAAGATTTGCGGAGTAAATAGAAAAAAAATGAAAATTAATTCCGACAGTGAATAAAGAGATAATTTTAAAAAAGCCATTAATTAAATTTTCTATAAAAAATTGCCAAAACAATTTTTGTATTTCATAACTTTTTGGGCACCTTATAAAAATTTGGGTTCTTTATAAAAATAAGGATTAGAAAAAAAAAACGTAAAATTAAGTAAGAAGTGTGAATTCGAAAGATTCGCAGAGTAAATAGAAAAAAATGAATATCAATTCCAACAGTGAATAAAGAGATAATTTAAAAAAATCATTAATAAAAATTTCTATACAAAATTGCCGAAAGAATTTTTGTATTTCATAACTTTTCGGACACCTTATAAAAATAAGAATTAAAAAAGACACGTAAAATTAAGGAAGAAATGTGAATTCGAAAGATTTGCGGAGAAAATAGAAAAAAAATGAATATCAATTCCGACATTGAATAAAGGGATAATAAAAAAAAAGCCGTTAATTAAACTTTCTATACAAAATTGCCAAAACAATTTTTGTATTTTATAACTTTTTGGGCACCTCATAAAAATTTGGGTTCTTTCTAAAAATAAGAATTAGAAAAAAAAAACGTAAAATTAAGTAAGAAATGTGAATTCGAAAGATTGGCGGAGCGCTTCGGGAAATCAGGACAGGTCACCTGGTTCTCGAATTACCATTCGAGAGAGCTTTTTTTTTCATTGCTTATTTCTTCGTTTCTCGTTCAATTATTCGGGATTAACGACGGGGCGAGGAAACCTTGAAACGCTGAAATGAGTTTCGAAATACTCTCTTCCTCTCTCTCTTTCTCTCCCTTCTATGTACACCTCTCATCTCGTTCCATCTCGAATCTTTCTCTCGTTATAAAGTTCCACACATACATGACGATGGAAAATAATATTATACCGTATAAATAGATAGGGGATACAACCGTCGGTGTATCCTCTCTCGATTCGAAAGTCGGATAGTAGAGTACGTGACGAAACACTTCTCTCGTACGAACTGAGAAAAGTTCGCAGTCATACCTGTTATATTTATATATCATAAAACATTTATATACGAGTGGTATTCAATTGGCAATTTGATGAATTCAGTTTCGATAAAATAAAAATAAAATCCAGAAGCGTATAATATTGCGTTCGTGAAAGCACATATGCTTCGGTGTTAAAAATTATATGTACGTACAGGATGTCTCAAAACTAGTACGCCAGAGTAACACGGGAGTTGGATTCACTCCGGACCTATCAGAATAAACAAATATGCTCTCAGTAAAAGTCTCATGATATTCGAGAAAAATCATTCTTTTTAATTTCTCGGAAAATCGCTATCCAGCACTTGTTATTCCGCTACCATTGCCATGAAAGTCCAAATCGTAAGTAAATCAAAGTTCAAATTCACACTAGAGCCTAAAGTGGTAAGAAACACAAACGAAAACAGCCGAGATAACGGGAATAACGATTATTCAGTAAAATCGTCTTTTTTTAATCTTTCAGACAATTTTTCTTGTTATCTCACTGTTTTAGTTTGTGTTTCCGACCACTTTAGGATTTCGTTGTAAATATGAACTTTGATTTGCTCACGATTTGGACTTTGATAGGAATGGTAGCGGAATAAGAAGTGCTAGGGTAGTTTTGTTGGATATGCCGAAAAAGAAATTCTCTGAAAGTTACAGCCCTTAATATTAATTCTAAGTACTTTCCCAAAGCGTGAGAAGATTTTCCATTTAAAATACACGTAAATCGAATTTTTTTTTTTTTTCAAATTTCTATTACTCAGCCGCATTGTATGCTATCATATTGTTCATGGTTTCGATTTACTCAGAATAAAACAATCTAAAAAAGTGCCTTTTGCGGCGAAAGTGTAAATTGTACTGGTGAGTTGGTACGGGTCACTGAAGTCGATTTTTACCCAAAATTCTCGTTTTTTTTGCTGTTATCTCCGAAACAATTAACTTTACGAAAGAAATGTAAATAAAAAATTTGTTTGAAATTTAATTTCCTACAAAAAAGGTCCTATCGACCCAATTGCTTAGATTAATATTCCTTGAGATATTGAACTTTAACTTATGAGTAGTATAAAATTTATAAAATATGAAATATTAAATAATAAAAAAATAAAAAATAAATAAAGTTCAATATCTCAAGAAATATTAATCTAAGCAATTGGATCGATAAGACCTTTTTTATAGGAAATTAAATTTCCAACAAATTTTTCGTTGACATTTTTTTCGTAAAGTTAATTGTTTCGGAGATAACAGCAAAAAAACGAGAATTTTGGGTAGAAATCAACTTCACCGACCCGTACGAACTCACTAGTAAAATTTACACTTTCGCCGCAAAAGGCACTTTTTTAGATTGTTTTATTCTGAGTAAATCGAAACCAAGAACAATATGATAGCATAAAATGCGGCGGAGTTACAGAAATTTGAAGAAAAAAAAAATTCGATTTACGTGTATTTTAGATGGAAAATCTTCTCACGCTTTGGAAAGTACTTAGAATTAATATTAAGGGCTGTAACTTTCAGGGAATTTCTTCTTCGACATATCCAACAAAATTTCGGTTGGGGACTGAAAAAATAAAAATAGTCGAAAAAAAAATCGCTCTAATGTACATATGTATATATTTATTTAAAAAAAAATCAACCAAGTGAACGTATAGTTCTTGACAGTTAAACCTGCAGGAAGCCCTCCAGGGTTTTATTCGTAGGAGTCGTCGTCGTCGTCGTCGGCGGGTGTCTGAGATCGTCTGATCGTGCCGTAGAAAGCTGCTCGTACGTTCGTTCGCATGCTCTCGCATGCTCCTGGCAAGTGTTCCTGATCGAAGACCGGTCTTGCAAAGCAGATCGTGTATATTATATATATATATAGAGGGAGAGAGAATTCATTGTGGAGAGAGGTGTATGATGCGTATATACGAGTGCACGAGTCCCTTCTCAAGAATATAGCAAAGTACAGAGGCCATTTTTATCAATATATACTACGAACTCTGTGTAACCTACCTGCCTGCTAAACTACCTGCCAGAAGCCATACAAAGAATCTCTCGGAGATATCTCTGTATCCTCGTCTCTTGTTTGTTTTTTTTTTTTTTTTACACCGACGAATGGAGAACCAGTTCGATTGGTTTCGACGAAAGAATAATTCAACATTTTCCGGACAATAATTAAAAATAATTATGTCTCAATGAAAAAAAAAAAAAAAACAAAACACAAACTCAAACAAAAATTCGTTATAAAACATTAATTTGTTTTCGTTCGTTTTTTTCATTTTTACCGAAATTAAATTGAATTTTTCGTTTTCATCATAACCATTTCTCCATTCAATCTCAATAAATAATTTCAATTATTTTTTTTTTTCCAGATCGCAGAGCATAGACTCGAGAAACCATTGAACGAGATTTGAAAGGAGGACATTTAATTTCGATATCCTTATAGACGGGGGATCCGTGGCAAAAGAATTATCGGAAATTAGTTCGCCGAGGATCTCATCGAATTCTTTCGGCTATTCGTGCGGGTATAACTTACACGGATCGGTATGAAAAAAAAAAAAAAAAAAAAAAAATTAGAAATAAATCCGTGCCTACTTCTGTGTGGTAAATTGTGATGTTTTTTTTTTTTTTTCAGTATCACGTTCGAAAGGTATCAGAGGCGCGACTAATGGTTCGTAATGAAAAAAAAACGTCGATTCACGTAGAATCGATTAATTATTTGACGTACGAGAGAAGTGCGAGCGAGAGAGAAGGAGAATCATTACAAGAGCTACTGCGGGACCAATGCATTCGTCGGAGTAATCGAAATTTTCTCTATGTTATTGGAGGGCTCTCTCGATGTGTGGGTGGAGTTCGTACTCGTACACACCGTCGGTGATAGACACAAAGAGACCGTTGTCTCCGATAATAGTAACGCATATATATGTGTACAGGGTGGCTCAAAACTAGCACGTCACAGTGACACGAGGGTTAAATTGACTCCGGACTTATCCGAATAAACAAATGTGACCTCAGTAAAAGTCTCATGGTTTTTGAGAAAAATCATCTCTTTTGAGTTTTCGCGAAAATCGATACTTAGTATTTGTTATTCCGCTACCATTGCTACGAATTAATTTGGGTTTGAGCAAAAGGCACTAAGGCGGACGAAGTACCTAAGGCGAGAAGCGAATTGGTTCTAAGAAAAAAAAAATAGTAGCTTTGTGGGAGTATAAGGAAACAAAAAATAGTAATATTTAATGATTAATTTAATTTTTAGAAAATGTGTTCAAATTGTCTACCTCCAATCTCTAATATACAAACGGCAAAATATTTTAGGAACAAAATATGAATAAACCCAAAGTAATTCGTAGCAATGGTAGCAGAATAACAGGTACTAGCGTAAGGATTTTCCGAAAAATCGAAAAAGACGATTTTTCTCGATAACCATTAAACTTTCACTGAGGTCATATTTGTAATATTTGTGTATAAAAAAAAGAAATATGACCTCAGTAAAAGTCTCATGGTTTTCGAGAAAAATCATCTTTTCTGATTTCTCGAAAAATCGCTACCTTCTACTTGTTATTCTGCTACCATTGCTACGAATTACTTTGAGTTTGAACAAAAGGCACTAAAGCGGACGAAGTATATAGGTACCTAAGGCGGAAAGCGAATTGGTTCTAAGAAAAAAAAAATAATACCTTTGTGGGAGTATAAGTAAACAAAAAAAAATAACATTTAATGATTAATTTAATTTTTAGAAAATGTGTTCAAATTGTCTACCCCCAATCTCTAATACACAAACGGGACATATTTTAGGAACAAAATATAAATGAATCCAAAGTAATTCGTAGCAATGGTAGCAGAATAACAGGTACTGGGTAACGATTTTCCGAAAAATCGAAAAAGACGATTTTTCTCGATAACCATTAGACTTTCACTGAGGTCATATTTGTAATATTTGTGTATAAAAAAAAGAAATATGACCTGAGTAAAAGTCTCATGGTTTTCGAGAAAAATCATCTTTTTTGATTTCTCGAAAAATCGCTACCTTCTACTTGTTATTCTGCTACCATTGCTACGAATTACTTTGAGTTTGAACAAAAGGCACTAAAGCGGACGAAGTATATAGGTACCTAAGGCGGAAAGCGAATTGGTTCTAAGAAGAAAAAATAGTACCTTTATGGGGAGTATAAGTAAACAAAAAAAATAATATTTAATGATTAATTTAATTTTTAGAAAATGTGGGGCGGGGTCGAAGTTTCGAACCGTAAAAGCTTCGACGGTTCAAAACTCCGAATTTATGTGGGACGATCTTAAAACTTTTCGAAATTGTTTAAATCCGTCCTTTTTAAAACAGAAATGTCATTGCGAAGAATAGTTATACATCGAGGATTAAATGACAAGAATAATTATGGGACCGACCTGCAAAAGTATCGAAAATAAAAAATCCTACTTCTTAAAAAATCGTATTTTAATAATCAGAAAACGTAAAGTTCCGAAAAATTGTGGTGTTAGAAACTCGAGTTGCCTAACGGTCAAGTTTTATACCTGAAAAGGTTCAGAAAAAAAAAGTTCGAAGCCAAATATATTAGAATTTGTATGTCCCGAAAAGGGTAAACAGACGACAGTGTATTTATTCGACGGGGCAAAATTTCGACAGGGCAAAATTTCGAAAGAGAGTAAAACTAGCGCTACCAGTGGGCTCTGACGCTCGCTCCGTGAAAAAGGCCCATAGGACGTAACACCAGTGGCGGCTGCCATCTAAACGCACGAATTGCAAATTTTCGGAAGTTTGCCCCTTCGGAACTTTTACTTTCGGAATACCGCATCGTCGACGCCGTAATTTTCGGAGTCCGGAAAATTCGTATACCCGAGAATTGTTTTCTTCAATTTCATTACGTTCGCACCTTTCCGATGGTTTCTCGTTCGATAATATAATTTTCGGAACTTTGCGGATCTCTAAAAATCACCAATCCGGATTTTTTCAAGTAGCACTACTGACCGTTCGATAAATTGCTCTGTCGTCCGCGTAATCTTTCGAAAAAAATATTTACTCGACGATATTAAATTCGTATAATTTTTGGTATCGATTCATACCCGTTCGATGTTATTTACAGTCGATTATTCAAACTGTCGTCGGAATGAACCGTGTAATTCCTACTATTAAAATTCGGAGTTTTGCACCGTCGGAGCTTTTACGGTTCGAAACTTCGACCCGGCCCCGAAAATGTGTTCAAATTGTCTACCTCCAATCCCTAATACGCAAACGACACATATTTTAGGAATAAAATATGAATAAACCCAAAGTAATTCGTAGCAATGCTAGCAGAATAATAATGATGCTGAAGCTTGCATCGTTGGAACGCAACAAAAATAGATTTTATAATTTTTCATTCCCCGTATTGCTCTCGTTTTTCCTGGCAATTTAGGCCGAGGTCCTCGAAGGAGACCCCAAAAAAATGTTTCAACGATTTTTGTCTTCGAAAATCCAACCCTAAGGGGTATAAATGGTATGAAAAAATGTATTTTCCTTGCATTTCAAAGATGTAAACTTCAACATCACGAATAACAAGAACTAGCGTAACAAATTTCCGAAAAATCAAAAAAGACAATTTTTCTCGATAATCATCAAACTTTTACTGAGGTTATATTTATAATATTTGTATTATATATAAAATAAACAAATATTACCTGAATAAAAGTCTCATGGTTTTCGAGAAAAATCGTCTTCTTTGATTTCTCGAAAAAATCCCTACCCTTCTATTTGTTATTCTGCTACCACTGCCAAGTCCAAATCGGTAGTAAATCAAAGTTTAAATTCGCATCAAATCCTAAAGTGGTCAGAAACACAAACGAAAACACGCGAGATAACAAGAATAGCGATTTTTCGAACAAACGTCTCTTTGATTTTTCGGAAAATCGCTATTCTTGTTATCTCATTGTTTTCATTTGTGTTTCTGACGACTTTTGGATTCAGTGTGAATTTGAATTTTGATTTGCTTTACGCTTTGGACTTTGATAGCGATGGCAACGGAATAACAAGTAGTACGTGCCGATTTTTTTTGCTAGTTTTGAGACAACCTGTATATTTTGATTGGTAAAACACTAAAAGGACCTTTAATTCCGAGTTTTGCCGCGTTAAATGATCGGTTTTACGTCCTTTTGCTTCTTAGCGTTATATATATCGTTAGACATGCACAATTTGTACTATATATATCGAATGATAGCGGAGTCGAGTTCGCGGGGCCAGACAAGTCCGCAACTCGAGCACGTCTCTCTCTTTGTCGCTCTTTCTCTCTCATTCTTTTGCTCGGTGATGCGGACGACGAGCACCTAGAGCGCGTATAGTGATGAGCACTAATTGGTGTTAATTGGGTGGCTCATTCGAAGCTTCGCTTTCCCACGCCCGCGACTTTTACGCTCGCATTTTTCTCCCCCCCCCCTCCCTCTTTCTTCTCTTTCTTTTCATTGTCAACATTTTTTATTTTATTTTTCTTCGCACCTACACCACATAGACACTCGTATTCTAATTCGTTCATCCGTGCCGCCAAGTCACGTGTCGTCAAAGACACGACCGGGATTAACGCGTCCTTTTGCGACCCGCCGATCAACGATTTTTGTCCCGGTCCCACAGACGCCCCGATCTTTGTCGGTCTCGGCAATATTTAGTCGCGAATAAAACGACCAATCGTGTCACACAGTTCGCAATTTATTCGCTTACAGCGAAAGGTTATTGCGGGTCGAACAAGAAAAAATTTTGCAAGATTTTTCATGTTTTGCGATTTTTCAATTGAAATTTCGAGCTTTTCGAAATTTCCGATAGAATTGAATTTTTTTATTTACTAAAAGATGAAATTTTCAATTTTATTTTTACTCCATTTTTTTTAATTGTCTGATGAGACAATAAAAAACAAATGGAGTAAAAATAAAATTGAAAATTTAATCTATTAGTAAACAGTTAAAACAGTTGAAAACAGGAAAACTGGAAACACTGGATTTTTCCATCGACAATTTACTGTACAGAAAAAAAATATGTCTGCACAAATCGATACCGTTAAATGTTTCGTTGATGACGAAACGAATTTGCACGAAAAATCGAAAATTTCGGAGTATTTCTGTTTTTTTGGTTTTTTGTATTTTTAACATTTCAAACAGAAGGAAATGGACCTGTCGATTTTTCTCGAAACGCCACACACACACGTATGAATATCAGTGAGGTCATTTATGCGCGATGAATGAGCAAAAAGGTCGAAAAGGGTTAGAGCGACGAAATAATGAGAAGCCTCAGAAGGAGAGGTTCTGCTGGTTTGTATATTAAGGAGTTAAACGCAGTCAGGAGACCGAAAGAAGGTGATTTTTCAAGAATTTTTCCTGGAAAGACATTTTAATTTATTAACGTAAAAATTTATATACGTATTGTGGTAACTTTTAACTTTATTTTCATATTTTTTATTTGTAAAAATAATAATTTTTAAAGCTGCTATAGCCGATCTCCGGAAGCTCCTCTAAAAAAAGGTGTCTGGCGGTGAGCACGATATCTCCGGTTTGGATTATCCAAAATAAAAAAACCAAAAAGATTCTATTACTGGATAGATGAATCTGGGTATTGATCGAAGGAATAGTCGAAATTTTTATTTTTGACAAAACGGCTGCTCCAAAAAGAAAAAATTCCAATTTTCGAACAACATTTTTTCGTTGGACTGTTTAAAAAAAATTGAAATAATTATCGCAAATGTTATTCCTTCGATCAATACCTGAAGAATATATCTGAGAAGATTGTGTTAAAATTGCAGACCGATCGGTTGAGCAGTTTTTGAGAAATCGTGCTCACCGACTTTGAAAAAGCTTTCAAAGCTTAGGTCGCCTACTTTGGTAACGCTCCGAGCGTCCTTACAAATATGCATGTATCTCCAAGAATATTTGCCGGGTCGATTTGAAATTTTCAGTGAATATACTCAAATATATCTACATTTCAAAAATGCAACAAAAAAAATGGATTTTTTGAAATTCCCAACTGCGTATAACCCCTTGAGGGGGGAAATAGGGTTAGGACAGCGTTATCTCAATGATTTTCATGAATTTTTTTATGGTATAAAAAATGAATATAATTTATTGAAACTTTGAGAATATTTTATACATATATTTAAGTATATACTATAAAATTTTTATACATATATTTAATTATATACTATAAAATATTAGCGACCCCATATTTCAGGTCACAATCAGACTCAGCATTTTGCGTACATTCGGGAAGCCGCAATTTTCATCTGAAATCAAACGAGGTTGGAATTTACTTTTATTATATGTCTCTCTTCTATATGAACCTAAATGCTATCAAAAAAATAGAAAATTGAATTTTTTACAGGGGTCAAAACAAAAAAAGCATAATTTTTTGCCATTTTTTACAACTTTATTTCCAAAAAAATTATTTTTTTAAATAATGATAATATTCCGATTTCAGGTTCATATAGAGTGCAATACTATGAAGAAAGTAACTGCCAATTTTCAAAACGATTGGTTGAATACTTTTCAAACTAGCGTGTATGCAAGTTCAAAAAAAGTCGTTTTCAGAAAAACGCGTTTGAAAAAATAGTACCGAGAAAAACAAGCAATATGGGGTCGCTAATATTTTATAGTATATACTTAAATATATATGTATACAAATTTTATAGTATATACTTAAATATATGTATAAAATATTCTCAAAGTTTCAATAAATTATATTCATTTTTTATACTATAAAAAAATTCATGAAAACGCTGTCCTAACCCTATTTCCCCCCTTACGGAACTCGTATTAGGGATGGCAGCATCAGAAAACGTCCCAGTGAGATTAGCTGCTTATGGTATGAGAGAGGAGGGACGTACTACTAGGAAGAGAGGTTCGTTGTACATCATGCTAGTCGGAATTCCCGTGGGCGTTTGTTATACTATACAAATGCAATCTATTATAATATATATATATATATATATATATATATATATATATATATATATATGTATATCACGACCAAGAGAGGCTCGCGACTTTGTTAGAAAACTGGCTTTTGCAAGGATTATGATAGAGAGGATGCGAGTCACTGCGCAATTCTTCAAACTTTTATTTTATTTTTTCTCGTCTTTTGAATCCATTCTCTCTCTTTCTCTCTCGCGCCAAAAATTGTTAAAATTCAACAACAATAGTTTTAACAGTGATCATTTTTTCTTACATAACAATTTTTATTGGTAAACTATTTGAAATGATTTTACACATGAACAACGGTCTTGGAACCGTAAAACTTACTAAAAGACGAAATTTTCAATTCTACTTTTTAATCCATTTTTTTTCATTGTCTCGTGAATCGAGCCGAATTTTTAAGTTGTTTTTCAATCGACAATTTACTGTAAAAAAAAACGATGTCCGAAAAAAATCGATACGGTTAAATGAACATTTTCGTTGATAATGGCGAAACGAATTTACAAGAAAAATCGAGAAATTTCGGAGTATTTTTGTTGTATTCGTAACATTCCAAACGGAAGGAAAATTGTAAAAATTCAAGAACAATACTTTTAACTATGATGATTTTTTCTTAAATAACAATTGTCATTAGTAAGTTGTTTTAAATGATTTATCGCATGAAATAGAAAAAAATTTATCACGAAACATATTTTTTTATTGATGAGTCAGTACGAAACTTCTGCTTGGAATTCAGCGGGTTTCGCGACAAATTTTTCTGAGTGAAAACATCGAGGATATCCTCTACAGGACGTACGATTTTTATTTTCCCAATCATATCCTCGGAAGTCCGAAAAATTTGAACGAATATTTGAGGTTGTGCTTTTTACACGGTTTCCTTCTTTCGCATAAAATATTTTCATTATTAAAATCATCCCGATGGGCAAGAAAAAAGTTGTTATTTTGCCCCCCCCCCCCCCCCCCCCAAATAGAAATATGCATCGCTTTTGCGTGGTTTTACTGCTCGTCGACGGACATTGGCATTTCTCTTCCAGCACGCCACCAATTCAAGCTACAACTTTACGTCTATGGCTGTTATAAAATAAGTGTGCAGTTCATGGAGACTGGAGAACGTTGCGAAAGATGCATCTCGGTTCTGCCAGTGGGTGAAGATGAAGTGTATAAGAAGCGGAGGACGGAGAACATACCGAGAGTAACAAAAAGACGGAGGTGAAAGAGGAATGGACGAGCGAGAGAGAAGAGTGGATTCGAAAGACGTAAAAAAATTAAATAAATGTTGAAAGAACTGCGCGGTAACTCGCATCCTCTCTCATAATCCTTGCAAAAGCCAGTTTTCACACAAAGTCGCGAAACTGTCTTCGTCGTGATATATATATCTATCTATATATATGCGAAAATGCATTTATATAGTATAACAAACGCCCACGGGAATTCCAAGTATGATGTACAGCGAACCTCTCTTGTTAATGTAAACAAATCATTTAAAATAATTTACCAATGAAAATTGTTAATTAAGAAAAAAATTATCATTGTTAAAACCATTGTTCGGGAATTTTTACAATTTCCCTTCCGTTTGAAATGTTACGAATACAAAAAAAAAAAATACTCCGAAATTTCCGGATTTTTCGTTTGAAAATTCGTTTCGTCATAATCAACGAAAATGTTTGCGTTTAACCGTATCGATTTTTTCTTATATTACATTTTTTTAAAGTAAATTGTCGATTGAAAAACAACTTACAAATTCTGCTCGATTGACGAGACAATGATGAAAAAATGGAGTAAAAAGTAAAATTGAAAATTTCGTCTTTTAGCAAGTTTTACGATTCCAAGACCGTTGTTCATGCAAAAAAATCATTTAAAATAGTTTATTAATGAAATTTGTTATTTAAGAAAAAAATGATCATTGTTAAAACTATTGTTCGTGAATTTTTACAATTTTCCTTCCGTTTGGAATGTTACGAATACACAAAAATACTCCAAAATGTCCGATTATTCTTGAAAATTCGTATTGATTTTTTCTTACATTGTTTTTTTTTACAGTAAATTGTCGATTGAAAAACAACTTAAAAATTCCGCTCGATTCACGAGACAATGAAAAAAATGGAGTAAAAATAAAATTGAAAATTTCGTCATTTAGCAAGTTTTACGATTCCAAGACCGTTGTTCGTGTAAAAAAATCATTTAAAATAGTTTATTAATGAAATTTGTTATTTAAGAAAAAAATAATCATTGTCAAAACTATTGTTCGTGAATTTTTACAATTTTCCTTCCGTTTGGAATGTTACGAATACAAAAAAATACTCCGAAATGTCCGATTATTCTTGAAAATTGGTATCGATTTTTTCTTACATTGTTTTTTTTTACAGTAAATTGTCGATTGAAAAACAACTTAAAAATTCGGCTCGATTCACGAAACAATGAAAAAAATTGAGTAAAAATAAAATTGAAAATTTGGTCTTTTAGCAGGTTTCACGATTCCAAGACCATTGTTCATGTAAAAAAATCATTTAAAACAGTTTATTAATGGAACTTGTTATTTAAGAAAAAAAAGATCAATGTTAAAACTATTCTTCGTGAATTTTTACAATTTTCCTTCCATTTGGAATGTTACGAATACAAAAAAATACTCCGAAATGTCCGATTTTTCTTGAAAATTCGTATCGATTTTTTCTTACATTGTTTTTTTTTACAGTAAATTGTCGATTGAAAAACAACTTAAAAATTCGGCTCGATTCACGAGACAATGAAAAAAATGGAGTAAAAATAAAATTGAAAATTTCGTCTTTTAGCAAATTTTACGATTCCAAGACCGTTGTTCGTGTGAAAAAATCATTTAAAATAGTTTATTAATGAAATTTGTTATTTAAGAAAAAAATGATCATTGTTAATGCTCATTGTTGAAAATTTCGTCTTTTAGTAAGTTTTACAATTGCAAGACGGTTGTTCATATAAAAACATCAATTATATCTGATTATTTATCGGGAAAATAATTATCAATATATACATAACGATCGAAGAAACGCTTCTGACTCACTTCCCTTTTAGAAATTTTCCTCCCCCGCGTCTCGCGTTAGAATATTATAAAAAGCCCGCGAGGTGGAAAGCGGCCCTGTATACTCATCGCGCAACGAATACCAATTCCGTCGTCGTTGATCGCGAGAGACTCCTTCTCATCCGGTCGCGTAGGTTTCAGGCTCATCGTAATAATTAATCATTGGAATCGATCACGAACCAGTGGAGTTCGCGTCGAAAGCGCGTAGATTTGTATTTTACGATATGTTCGCATGCATTAATATATATATATATATATATATGTATATACATTATACATATTATGCATATATGTACGTACATGCTTCAGGAGCAGCGAACACGCGAAGATTAATATACTTTGCTATAATTCTCGTTCCTAACTCTCGGCTCGGTTGAATTGATTAAACAACTCGCGGGCTTGTCGGGATATATTTATCGGAGCTCTTGACGAGAAATTTATGTGTTTTACGCGCCGTTAGAACAAGAACTAACCGATGGAGAACGGAGAAAATTTGCCAAAGTTGCCATGTTCATTTTGTTTTTGTTTTTGGAGTTGTATTTATTTTTTGTTTTTATTATTTCTTTTAAATTATTTGTTTGATCGTTAGAATGTGCATAGAATCGATGATAATTTAGAAAACCCATTCCCAAATTTCTATTTTACAATCATTAACCCTCGCACTGTAATTTCGCTGCGTCCGCGGTTCGCACTGAGTCCACAGTTTTCACTTACCATTTTCCACGTGTCAAATCACTATGAAAAATCCGAAAAAATTCACAAACACTCTTGAACCCTTCTAGAATGTGAATCCACGATTATTCAAGTACAAAAGTTATTATATTTTTCACTGTAAATCGGTATCTGAGCGAAAATGCTAGGAATACATTTTTCCGGTTGAGACGAAATCGCCACCAGTGGGACCAAGCATATTTGAGGATTTATTCCGAATCGTCAGAAAACCAGTTTTTAATAATGAAAATGAAAAAATCTTGCGGACAAAGTTCAACAATCAAGTTCTATAAAAATTCGTGTATTTTCTTTTCGGTGGTTTCTTTATCGTTAAAAATTAACATGAACGATTGCAATTTGGAAAATTCTTCCTGAGTTTCTCGATGCTTCAAGTCAATAATAAAAAAATGGATAAATTTTGAAAAAACTACAAAGATAAAAGAAAAAAATACCCTGATAATTTTTACTTTAGAGCGATTTGTTTTCACCTTAGCGAGATTTGTCGAAAAAAAATCCGCGGGCGTTATTCTTTTCGTTGCAAATTGACTGTCGGTGCTCATCTCAAACGATGAATGGCAGTGCGTTACTTGGATTATTTTTTTTCTTTTTTTTTTACCTACAATACTCGTTGTCTCGCCTCATTGGCGGTAACGAGATTGCGCTCGTCTCGACGAGAAAACCCGATAGACGGGACAAAAAATCGTCTCGTCTAAACGCCGGGGCGTCAAGGCACGTAAACCGCGGCTGTCCCAAGTCAACAAGTACGTTGAATGCTCGAGCGTACACATTCGATTACATATAAAACCCGCAAATGAGGCTCAGCGTGTGTTCCCGTCTGTGAGCATTAGTTGTCATTAGTAATTGACTGGAAAAGTCGGCGAAACTATATACGGGACTTTCAAGACGAAAACGACTGATCCATTAATCTCGCCTCTCCCCACTATTTTTAGGTTTTTTTTAGTTCCTTCAGTAAGCTGTAGAATGGTACGAAACGACACTCTTCGCATATTTTCAAATTACAAATAAAATTTGGCGCAGTAGCGATGAAGGTTTTTTTTTTCTAATTATTTTGATCCTATCGTTATTCGATATTTACAAACAAATTATTACGTCGATAACGGATATTATTCGGATTAAAAATTGTAAAAATTCAACAATAATAGTTTTAACAATGATATTTTTTTCTTAAATAACAAATTTCATTAATAAACTATTTTAAATGATTTTTTTACACGAACAACGGTCTTGGAATCGTAAAACTTGCTAAAAGACGAAATTTTCAATTTTATTTTTACTCCATTTTTTTCATTGTCTCGTGATTCGAGCCGAATTTTTAAGTTGTTTTTCGATCGACAATTTACTGTAAGAAAAAACAATGTAAGAAAAAATCGATACGAATTTTCAAGAAAATTCGAACATTTCGGAGTATTTTTTGTATTCGTAACATTCCAAGACGAAGAAAAATTGTAAAAATTCACGAACGATAGTTTTAACAATGACAATTTTTTCTTAAATAACAAATTTCATTAGTAAACTATTTTAAATGATTTTTTTACATGAACAACGGTCTTAGTTACTCCCTTTTGATATTAAGCCATCGATATATAAGTATCGAGCTATATAATACGAGTATGCAAGCACGCACATCGAATAGAATCGCCTACCGCGAGAGTTTGAACCTCTTCGTCGTCGCGCTGATTCTCCTCGTCTCTTCTCTATGTCAGTCAACGGTGGCCTCTCTATGCGTTTCGCGGAAAAGATCGAACGAGAGGTACGTGAGGACGCTTACAAACTTCTTACGAGAGAGCTTCACCGAGCTAAGTACACAACCATATACTCTAAGTACAGTAGGATATACATGTGCATAAATATACATATATATAATATGTATGAGCAATGAGCACACATTCATATATATATATATATATATATATATGTAGAAGCGAGTACCTGAAGGCACCGACAGGTCGAGGAGACGTGCAGGCACGAGAGCGAAGAACAGGTATATAATACTGTGTGGGAGTCTATGAAGGAAACGAACGAGTGAAAGAGAATATCGAAAGAGATTCAAGAACCAATTTCTCCCTCGGCCCAGGACTTTTAAACTCTCTCTTCTCACGAAAATCGGAATAACAGACATTTTCTGTCTCACTTGAAATCGAAATGAAATCGGATCACGAAAAGAATATAAATAATAATAATAATGACCCAAATAATACCATTAATAATAATAACTCTAAAAAATCAATAAACCATACTAAGAAGTAGAATAATTTCTACAATTTTCAATTCTAACTTACATTCGATTTACTATCCCGAAAAATGAATCGTGACAGATTTGTTGATATTCCGAATTTTTACAAATAGCAACAATTCTCTGAACGATTTTTTTCGGTTTGTTTCTGTACTGCATCTCATGTCGGTGTTAGCTCGATAGTCAAATAAAATCATAAAAATAAGAATAACCCTAAACATTTAATAAATCATACCAAGAAGTAGAATAATTTCTACAATTTGCAATTCTACCTCACACTTGATCTACTATCCCAAAAAATGAATCGTGTCATATTTGTTGATATTTGGAATTTTCACAAATCACAACAATTCCCTGAACGATTTTTCTGGGTTAGTTTCTGTACTGCATCTCATTTCGGTGTTAACTCGATAGTCAAATAAAATAAGAAAAATAAGAAAAACCCTAAAAACTTAATAAATCATACCAAGAAGTAGAATAATTTCTACAATTTGCAGTTCTACCTCACACTTGATCTACTACCCCGAAAAATGATTTGTGTCAGATTTGTTGATATTTCGAATTTTTACAAATAACAACAATTCTCTGAACGATTTTTTTGGGGGTTTGTTTCTGTACTGCATCTCATTTTGGTATTAACTCGACGCCCAAATCAAATAAAAACTTAATAACCCATACTAAAAAGTAGAATAAATTCTACAATTTGCAATTCTACCTCACACTTGATCTACTATCCCGAAAAATGAATCGTGTCGGATTTGTTGATATTTCGAATTTTTACAAATCACAACAATTCCCTGAACGATCTTTTTGGGTTCGTTTCTGTACTGCATCTGATGTCGGTGTTAACTCGATAGTCAAATAAAATAATAAAAATAAGAATAGCTCTAAAAACTTAATAAATCATACCAAGAAGTAGATTAATTTCTACAATTTGCAATTCTACCTCACACTTGATCTACTATCCCGAAAAATGAATCGTGACAGATTTGTTGATATTCCGAATTTGTACAAATAACAACAATTCCCTGAACGATTTTTTTGGGGGTTTGTTTCTATACTGCATCTCATTTTGGTATTAACTCGACGCCCAAATCAAATAAAAACTTAATAACCCATACTAAGAAGTAGAATAAATTCTACAACTTGCAATTCTACCTCACACTTGATCTACTATCCCGAAAAATGAATCGTATCAGATTTGTTGATATTTCGAATTTTTACAAATCACAACAATTCCCTGAACGATTTTTTTGGGGGCTTGTTTCTGTACTTGCATTTAATTTCGTTGTTAACTCGATACCCAAATAAAAATGGACAACTCTCTGCTTACCGATAGCTAAATCGATTTTGATGAATCGTCCCCCGCGTCCCTAAGTAACTTGGCCGCAGAGACGTTCCACGATATATTTCCATGAAATTGGATGGGTCCCCCAAAATCAATATTCAACGAGTGGCACAGCCGTGCTCGTTGTATTCCCCATATTTTATTTCTTTCGTGTCCTAAAATCTCGTTCTCCAGTCGTTGGAGCGCCGACGACAAAGGAAAAGAAATAACGAGAGCGAAATAAAAAAAGAAAGAAAAAAATTGAATAAAAAGATCGATGACGAGAGGAGAAATTCGTGCCGAGGTCGCGAGATGAATAATTGACAATCGATTTGCCTCGTAAAATTTTATACCTCGAGCGAGATATCGCGAACAATAATGAGGGTGTGGGCTTGTAATACAAGGGATTTTTCTTATTTTAACTCTTTTTTTCGTCCGTAGATCAATAAATAATCGCGAATTTATACAGAGTACTTGCTCGTTGGATTATAGTGTAAAAAGGTAGGCACAAGCGATGCAGTTTGAAGCAAGGCCGATGAGCTGCAGCGAAGGGTCCAAGGACGCGAATGCAATGCCGAGAGAGACGGGAAGAGACAGAAAGAGAGAGAGAGAGAGATGGTCGAAGGAGAATATAACGCAAGAGTCTTTGGACTCCTCTCTGTGAGAGTTCCTCGTCGCTCGTTCTTCTCGTTTTTCCTTCCCAAGAGCTTCTCTCCGAGCACAACCCCGAGCAACGATGAGACCGAACGTAGAGTTTTACCTGCACACAAAACGAGCCACAAAAGTGCCTCATTCTATCGTGCCTCTCTATCTATCTCTCTCTCTCTCTCTCACTCTCAAACATTCCACGTATTAAATACCTTCGTTACGTACACAAGATCAAGAGAGATGCGCTCTCGCATCCGTACGCCTTCGAAACATCCATACGATATATTTATTTTCAAATGTGCCCCAACCACATTTACTTCTCTGCGTGTTTCCCAACTCTGTCAATGGTGCCTGTACGGTTTACCACACGTTGTGAAACGTATTACGGAGTTTCGAAATTTTGGATACCATTTGACAGATTTTTCGGCTGTAAAACCGCTGAGGTACAGTTTTTCGTTTAAGGGAGGGAAATAGGGTTAGACGGTTGAAAAAATCGATTTTTTTTTAATTCCATAAATTGTTAGTAAATCTATTGAAAAATATGTTTCCAAAATTAAAAATGAAAATTCCGACTCGTTCTATTGTTATAAGTTATAAAGAGGGGAAGTAGGGTTAGGACAGCGTTTTCTCAATAATTTTCATGAATTTTTTTATAGTATAAAAAATGAATATAATTTATTGAACCTTTGACAATATTTTATACATATATTTAAGTACATACTATAAAATTTGTATACATATATTTAAGTATACACTGTAAAATATTAGCGACCCCATATTGCTTGTTTTCTTGGAACTATTTTTTCAAACGCGTTTTTCTGAAAACGACTTTTTTTTAAATTGCATACACGCTAGTTTGAAAAGTTTTCAACCAATCGTTTTGAAAATTGGCAGTTACTTTCTTCATAGTATTGCGCTCTATATGAACCTAAAATCGGAATATTATTATTGTTTAAAATATTTTTTTTTTGCAAATAAAGTTGTAAAAAATGGCAAAAAATCATGCATTTTTGTTTTGACCCCTGTAAAAATTCCAATTTTCTATTTTTTTGATAGCATTTAGGTTCATATAGAAGAGAGACATATAATAAAAGTAGATTCCAACCTCGTTTGATTTCAGATGAAAATTACGGCTTCCAGAATGTACGAAAAGTGCTGAGTCTGATTGTGACCTGCAATATGGGGTCGCTAATATCCCCGGTGTTTTTCAAGAAAATTCTTCAAAAATTTTATAGCATATACTTAAATATATGTATAAAATATTCTCAAAGTTTCAATAAATTATATTCATTTTTTATACTATAAAAAAATTCATGAAAATCATTGAGAAAACGCTGTTCTAACCCTATTTCCCCCCTTAAAGGGTTATACGCAGTTGGAAATTTCGAAAAATCGATTTTTATTTAATTGCATTTTCGGAAAGTACATATATTGGAGTATATTTTTTGAAAATTTCAAATCGATCCGACAAATATTCTTGGAGATACATGCATATTTGTAAGGACCCTCGGAGCGTTACAAAGTAGGCGGTTTAAACTTTGAACGCGTTTTTCTCAAAACGATGTTTTCAAAGTCGGTGATCACGATTTTTCAAAAACGGCTCAACCGATCGGTCTGCAATTTTAACACAAGCTTCTCAGATATATTCTTCAGGCATCAAAATGTCGACTATTCCTTTGATCAATACCTAGATTTACCTATCTACTAATAGAATCTTTTTGGTTTTTTTATTTTGGATAATCCAAAACGGAAATATCGTGCTCACCGCCAGACACCTTTTTTTAGAGGAGTTCCCGGAGATCGGCTATAGTAGCTTTGAAAATCATAATTTTTACAAATAAAAAATATGAAAATAAAGTTAAAAGTTACCACAATACGTATATAAATTTTTACGTTAATAAAGAAAAATGTCTTTCCAGGAAAAATTCTTGAAAAGTCGCCTTTTTTCGGACTCCTTAAGGAATCATGCGCAGTCAGGAGATCGAAAAAAAGGGATTCTTCAAGAACTTTTCCTCAAAAGACATTTTGCATTATTAACGTAAAAATTTATATACATATTGTTGTAACTTTTAACTTTATTTGAATATTTTTTATTTGTCAAAATAATGATTTTCAAAGCGGCCACAACCGATCTCCCGGAGCTCCTCTAAAAAAAGGCGTTTTGCGGTGAGCACGATATCTCTGGATTGGATCTTCTAAAATGAAGAAAACATCAAAGAATTCGTTAATATAAGATATTGTCTCCTAATTAATCGTAGAAATAAGCAATATATTAATATTTAACAAAATAGCGGCTTCTCAAAAAAAACATTTCGATTTTCCATAAAAACTTTGACCTTAAATTGTTTGTAAATTGGAAAATATTTATCTCCAAGAAAAAACCTTAGATTAATCACTAAGAAATATATTTATAAAGCTTGTATAAAAATTTGAGACTTATCGGTTTAGCCGTTTCCGAGGAATCTTGCACACCGACTTTAAAAACACAATTTTGAGAAAAACGCATTCAAACTTTCAAAGACTCTTTCAAATATGTGCGTAACTTCGAGAATATTTGTCGGATTGCCATGAAATTTTCTGTGTATATACTTAGATATCTCTACATTACGAAAATGAAATGAAAATAATATTTTTTTCTTTAAATCCTGACTGCGTGTGACCCCTTAAATCCGACAATTTTTCATGTCATCGATCTTGATTCCCTCAATTTCCATTTAGCAATTTTGAAGTTCAATCGAAAATCAACGAACTTAAATATCCCTTGTAGCAGTCCCCTCTTTGGAATGACAATTAGGGATAATACCTTAGTTTGTGAAGTACCCCCTTTCGGGGTGTGGGAGGGTTAAAAGTTGGAATGAATCATGACATTTCTTTGCTTTTTCTTTTGTAATTTCTTTTCTCCACTCTAAGTTCCACTCTAAGTGGAATAGCACATATATATTGTAGATTATAGAATGAAGCGTGGATCGATATAGAAATTTGGTCAAAAGACTACCGCCGAGTATGAGCACCGTTCTAACGAAAGACTAATATTCAAAACGATTTTGTGACAAAAAAATAATCATGAATAAGACGTCAAAGTAATTTCTTAAATACCCGACACGGAAGAATGCTAATGTTTTTTTTTTAATTATTTTTCCCCAGTGCTCTCTTGACATTCCGACATAACGTTCCCTACGCACGACGTCGTATTTTCTATTCGATAATTACACAAATTTTTAATATTCATGACGTTGCATACTTAAAAATGATACTACTTTCACGGAGTTTTTAATATTCCGGCTTGGGTAACGTGCTGTAGAACGTTCGACGATGAGAATTTTCGAGCAATGTGGCGGCCATTGGAATGTTTCAATATCAGAAAAATTTAACATAAGCTGGCCTATTAGAAAAAAATACGAACGAATTAGCATTTTATGTGATTTCGAAGATGTAGGTCCTCCTACGATTCTCGATATATCATTTTGAAACTCGTACATATTCAGGCGGGGTATTTAAAAGAATTTTCCTCGTTTGAAATTTCTGGTAATGGCTTACTTTTCGGTCGTCGTAAGAAAATATAAATATCGACAAGCCATTATTATTTTCTCTCTTCGAATTAATTAGTCACGGAGCGTTGTGTGTGGGTGATAAATCGAAGCGAAAAAAACCAAATGGGTAACCTTTCCCGTTTTTTTATAAAAGGTTATACGCAATAAGGAAAAAAAAAGTTTATTTTTACTTCATTCTCGTAACGAACAGTATATTTAAGTATATGCGCAAAAATTTCATGTCAATCCGACAAATATTCTCGAAGTTACACGCACATTTGTAAATACCCGTCGGAACGTTTGAAAGTTTCAATTAGATTTTGAAAGTTTTAATGCGTTTTTCTTAAAATTGTGTTTTCAAAGTCGGTGTGCAAGATTCCTTGGAAACGGCGAAACCGATCAGTCTCAAATTTTTACACAAGCTTTATAAATATATTTTTTAGTGATTAATCTAAGGCTTTTTCTCGCCGATAAATATTTTCCATTTTATCAACAATTTAAGGCGAAAGTTTTTATAGAAAATTGAAATTTTCTTTGAGAAGCCGCCATTTTGTTGAAAATTAATATTTTGCTTATACCTTCGGTTTAATACTAGATAATATCTTACATTGACGAAATCTTTTTTGTTTTTTCATTTTAAATGATCCAATCCAGAGATATCGTGCTCACCGCTAAACGCCTTTTTTTTAGAGAAGCTCCCGGAGATCGGCTATAGCAGCTTTAAAAATCATTATTTTTCCAAATAAAAAATATGAAAATAAATTTAAAAGTTGCCACAATATGTATATAAATTTTTACGTTAATAAATTAAACTCTCTTTCCAGGAAAAATTCTTGAGAAATCGCTTTTTTTTGGTCTTCTGACTGCGTTAACTCCTTAGTAGACAAATTTGAAAAATTTTCACAGATTCTCAAACGGTTAAATTTGAGGTTATGAAAAACAAAATTTGGCGACCCGATATTCCAATATTTTCGATAAATCTGCGAAAAGTCGAATTGGACGAATTTTGGGCGTTTAATTTTTGGGCTAGTGTCACCGTAGTCCTGGGAATTCCAGAGTGTAAACACTAGGAATAATTAAGAGACATAAATAACTTTTATCGATTAATCTAGAACAATTTTGACTAATTATTCCTTTTTAACGAGCCTTCATTCGACGAAAAAAAATTATTTCGTAACTGTTTGGGCGATATAATTGTTTGGTAATCGATTTTCAATGATTTCTCATTGGAAAATCAAATGGGGAAGAAGTCGTTTGCGAAAAGATCGTGAAAAATCTGAGAGCCACTGAGGACGCATAGTCTCTCACGGCTTTTTCCTCTTTTTCTTCTTCTTCTTCGGGCAGTATCCTGGCCACAGAAGAAGGAGCACGGAGGGTGAGGAAGAAACTCGCGAGGTAGGATGTTCTGTGGGCCAAAAGCCGAAAAAAGAACTTTGGTATGCGGTCCGCGGAGCGAGTTCACACACAACTCGCGAGTGTGCGGAATGAACTCGCGCTCTCGTGCGTTCGAAACCCTTATGGACCAATGGCTCGGTTCACTATCTTTCTCGCGAGTGAGAGAGTATAAAGAGAGAAGAAGACGATATTGCTGCGTTCTGTGGTGGCGATGCTGCTGCCGGTGCTGCCCGAAACCGGCATCGCGACATTCTACCTTCATTTACATACGCCATTATACACCTGTACCTACAAGACTCGCGATCTCAGAGCTTCGTGCTATGTGTTTCTCCATTTTTTTTTCTCTCTCTCCTCCTTTTTGCTCTCTACCCAATACACCGGAGAATCTTTTCGTCTCCTCACGTAATTTCGCTCAGATATAAATGAATATTTATTCGATTCGACTTTATTCGAAGCTTGGAATTTATATATTTTCATTGAGATTCGTTAATTAGTAATTCTTTACTCATTTGTTATTTAACCAAGTTACTAAGCATCGGCCTTTAATACATTTTTCGGAACTCAAATGTATTTTACCAAGTTGCCCATTGATGGTTTAAGGGATGAAATTGGGTTAGACGGTTCAAAAAATCAATTTTTATTTTATTTCATAAATTGTTAGTAAAACTATTGAAAAATATGTTCCCAAAATTTTAAATGAAAATTCCGACTCGTTCTATTGTTATAAGCCATTAAGGGGCGAAAGAGGATTAGGACAGCGTTTTCTCGATGATTTTCATGAATTTTTTTATAGTATAAAAAATGAATATAATTTATTGAAACTTTGACAATATTTTATACATATATTTAAGTATATACTATAAAATTTGTATTCATATATTTAAGTATATACTATAAAATATTACCGATCCCATATTGCTTGTTTTTCTTGGTACTATTTTTTCAAACGCGTTTGTCTGAAAACGACTTTTTTTTAACTTGCGTACACGCTAGTTTGAAAAGTTCTCAACCAATCGTTTTGAAAATTGGCAGTTACTTTCTTCATAGTATTGCGCTCTATATGAACCTAAAATCGGAATATTATCATTATTTAAAATAATTTTTTTTTTGCAATAAAGTTGTAAAAAACGGTAAAAAGACATGCTTTTTTGTTTTGACCCCTGTAAAAAATTCAATTTTCTATTTTTTTGATAGCATTTAGGTTCGTATAGAAGAGAGACATATAATAAAAGTAAATTCCAACCTCGTTTGATTTCAGATGAAAATTACGGCTTCCAGAATGTACGCAAAATGCTGAGTCTGATTGTGACCTGCAATATGGGGTCGCTAATATCTTCGGTGTTTTTCAAGGAAAGTCTTCAAAAATTTTTAAGTATATACTTAAATATATGTATAAAATATTCTCAAAGTTTCAATAAATTATATTCATTTTTTATACTATAAAAAAATTCATGAAAATCATTGAGAAAACGCTGTCCTAACCCTATTTGCCCCCTTAGGGGATTAGGCCACTCTAGTGGGCCGGAAAAAATAGGCTTTTTTGGGGATTTTTTTTCAGAAAAACTACAAAATAAATTGAGATTACAAAATAGGGTGTTTATCATACATATCAGTGACTGTATACAATAATTTTTTTTTAAGCGATTAATTTCAAAATGGCGGCTGTCCAGCGTTTTTGCGATGACGACTCCGTTTTTGTTGGCCGGAAAAATGAATCAGACAATTTTTAACCGATTCACTTGAAATTTTGAATATATCTTGAAAAATACATTGTCTATGGAAGAGCGTAGGATTATTTTGATATATTGATTTTTGGTCAAATGGCGCACTTCTAAAGTGGAGAGTGAAAAATTTGCTTAAAAAATCGTCAGAAAATTGTTAATAACAAATGAACTATGTAATATAAAAAAAAATCCTCCGCACTTCCATAGACAATGTATTCTTAAAGATATATTCAAAATTTCGAGTGAATCGGTTGAAAATTTTCGGAGTTATGTTTCCGGCCAACAAAAACGGAGACGTCATCGCAAAAACGCTGCACAGCCGCCATTTTGAGATTAATCGCTTCAAAAAAATTCTTTTATACAGTCACTGGTATGTATGATAAACACCCTATTTTGTAATCTCGATTTATTTCGTAGCTTTTCTGAAAAAAAATCCCCAAAATAGCCTATTTTTTCGGCCTCTAGAGTGGCCTAACCCCATTTTTTTTCTCTCCTCTTTTTGCTCTTGCCGATACCACCGGACAGACTCTTCGTCTCCTCGCGTAATTTCGCTGAGATATAAATGAGTATTCGATTCGAGGTTATTCGAAGCTTGGAATTTATATATTTCCATTGAAATTCGTTAATTTAGTAACTCATTACTCATTTGATATTTAACCAAGTTATAAATTATCGGCCTCCAATACGTTTTTCGTAACTCGAATGTGTTTCATTCGTAAACATTCAATCTCATCGATAAATATGATATATTTAATCACATGTGCTTCACCAAGTTGCCAATTGATGGCCTTAATTATAATTGTTTAATTGATGAGCCGTTGGCCATCGATATAATAAATGAATTAACAAATGATTATAAAAAATTCATAAAAAGCGGTTCTATTAAGCTGGCAACTCGAAATTTCTTGAATTCTAATGAAATTCAACTTATCTCGCAAATCTGTTGCGCGTTAAAAATCTCTCACATTTTTTTTTCTCATTTTTTTCCGAGGATTTCGATAAAATTTTTATTTTATTAATTTTTCAACCAATGTAAAGCTGTATATGTAGACTTGTAAGCTGGCAACTCGAAATTTCTTTAATTCGAATGACATTCAATTTATCTCGCAAATTCGCATTCTCACATTAACCATCTCTCACATTCTTCCTCTTTTCTCATATTTCTACAATGATTTTTTATTTAATTTTAATTCTAATTTTTTTTTTAAATTTTTGAACCAATGTAAAGCTGTATATGTAAACTTGTACAACGTGTACATGACTTTATGGTACATACGTAAACTTGTACGCAATCCTTTAATGGTGTTTATACGAAAAGATGGGAGAGGAAGAGATAAAGGAGTAAAAGTCGCATGTAAATCCATAATGTGTGTGCAAACGGATCGTCACGTGTGTACATCCGATGCTTTCTCTCTCTCTCTCTTTCTCTCTCTCGGGAAACGCACGTGCGTCAGTGTAGGCGTTCATCGTGCAGCGCAAGTTCCCCTACATGTACAACTCTCTTCTGATGTCTCTTTAGGCTTCTTCTTCTTCCTCCTTCTTTCATCTTCGTCTCGTTTCGTTCTCTCTGTCTCGTTGCTTTTCTCCGTTTGTTCATTGCACACAAATGTTCCTTCCTGACTCTCTCCCGTATCTCGAGTCTCTCAGAGATGAAACGGAAGAGAGAGAGAGAGAGTTGAGGAAGAAAGAGTTGGACCACATGCATTCAGACATACACCTGTTCGTGTCCTGAGTCATTCGACGGCCAAACACGCTCGGTCCCCCGCGGCTATTATTCTCCTTCTGATTCTCTCGTCGTGCTGGCGGACTCCACTCGCAGCATCACCGAGAGATCGAGATGAGAAGATAGAGAGAAAGAGAGGGGGCCCGAGCGATGGCGAAATAAAATTTAAAAAAGTATAGCGAAGATTCTTGATGGGGTCTTGGACAGAAGCGAGCTGCGACCAACGGCACTCTGCTCTCTTTTCTCGGCTTCGTCGTTTATTTCCCACGATTCCTCGGACTTTTATACCGTATTCATGTGCTCTATCATATATTCATTTGGGTAGCGTCTCGATTTTACGATTTAATGAGTTATCGAGAACGATGAGTCCGAGCTCATTTTCAGTTTTCATTATTGTTAATCGCGAATAAGAAAATTGCGAAATAATTCTCTTTGTAAATTGAATTTTACGCGAATTAATTGCGCAAATTAGTTGCAAATTTAATTTCGCGACTCGTCATTTCTTTCGTTAAATTGCGAAACAGCTCTTGCGCTATTTTAGAGAATTAAAAAAAAAACGTTCTTTACGTTCGTTAGCGAATTATCGTTTAACTCTCGGGACAGTGAGTTTTTGGGGAATTTCACAAAATCCTATCATTGCGAATTTTTTTATTTCTGATCGCAAAACGCCCGATGAAAAAATTCATCGATAAACGATGTGCAAACATATTTAATATTTTTTGTTAAATAAAGTTCGCACATGTGCGATTCGATGAAATACTTTTCGTGGGAAAGCAAACAATTAATATGAATTTATCGAATACGTGTTCTCTACGCGCTACGATAGAAAAAAAATGAAAAATTTCGTTTTTATCCATTAATTCGTCTATAAATCAAATATTAATGAGGCATTACTAAAAAAAAAAAACAAAAATAAAACAGTGTCCTAAAGCTTATAATGTAAACTTCTGAATCATTGATTATTCCGGCATTTTCGTTTTTCTATTTGTACGATATTTCATCAATTTTTCGAAATACCGATTAATTACCGAGAAATAAAAATTAAGAAACCTTCTGTCGGTAAAATAAAAATTGTTACGTTCTCACTATAATATTTTAGAGAATTGAAAAATCTTATTGTTCAACTCTCGGGACAGTAAGTTTTTGGAAAATTTCACAAAATCTTATCATCGCTAATTATGTAATTTCTGATGGCAAAACATCCGATAAAAAAATTCATCGATAAACGACGAGCCAACATCAAGATTTTCAATCAAAATTTAATTTGTTGAAAGATTAATTTTTTTCAAACACTTTTTTTTTTAACAGGTTAGGCCACTGTAGAAACCGAAAAAATAAGCTTTTTTGGGGATTTTTTTTCAGAAAAACTGCAAAATAAATCCAGATTACAAAATAGGGTGTTAATCATACATATCAGTGACTGTATACAATAATTTTTTTGAAGCGATTAATTTAAAAATGGCTGCTGTGCAGCGTTTTTGCGATGACGTTTCCGTTCTTGTTGGCCGGAAACATAACTCAGACAATTTTCAACCGATTCACTTGAAATTTTCACCATATCTTCAAAAATACATTGTCTATGGAAGTACGTAAGATTTTTTTTTTATATTGCATAGTTAATTTGTTATTAACAATTTTCATGACGATTTTTCAAGCAAATTTTTCACTTTTCACTTTAGAAGTGCGCCACTCTCCCAAAAATCAATATATCGAAAAAAATCCTACGCACTTTCATAGACAATATATTTTTAAAGATATAATCAAAATTTCAAGTGAATCCGTTGAAAATTGTCCGAGTTATGTTTCCCGCCAACAAAAACGGAGACGTCATCGGAAAAACGTTGCACAGCCGCCATTTTGAAATTAATCGCTTCAAAAAAATTATCGTATACAGTCACTGATATGTATGATAAACATGCTATTTTGTAATCTCGATTTATTTTGTAGTTTTTCGGAAAAAAAATCCCCAAAAAAGCTTATTTTTTCGGCCACTCCAGAGACCGAAAAAATAAGCTTCTTTGGGGATTTTTTTTCAGAAAAACTACAAAGTAAATCGAAATTACAAAATAGTATGTTTATCATACATATCAGTGACTGTATACAATAATTTTATTGAAGCGATTAATTTTAAAATGGCGGCTGTGCAGCGTTATTGCGATGACGTCTCCGTTTTTGTTGGCCGGAAACATAACTCAGACAATTTTCAACTGATTCACTTGAAATTTTCAGCATATCTTTAAAAATACATTGTCTATGGAAGTACGTAGGATTTTTTTTTATATTGCATAGAGAATTTGTTATTAACAATTTTCATGACGATTTTTTAAGCAAATTTTTCACTTTTCACTTTAGACGTGCGCCACTCGGCCAAAAATCAATATATTAACAAAAATCCTACGCACTTTCATAGACAATGTATTTTTAAAGATACATTCAAAATTTCAAGTGAATCCGTTGAAAACTGTCCGAGTTATGTTTCCGGCCAACAAAAACGGAGACGTCATCGCAAAAACGCTGCGCAGCCGCACATTTTTAAATTAATCGCTTCAAAAAAATTACTGTATACAGTCACTGATATGTATGATAAACACCTTATTTTGTAATCTCAATTTATTATGTAGTTTTTCTGAAAAAAAATCCCCAAAAAGCCTATTTTTTTGGCCTTTAGAGTGACCCAAGCCCATAAAGTTCGCGTATGAAATTACTTTTCGTGTAAAGTTTCGCATTTCGATGAAATACTTTCCGTGGGAAAGCAAACAATTAATATGAATTTATGGAATAGTCATGTAATATTGATAAAATCATTGAACCGCGTGAATATAACGGGAGCGGGCGTATGGAACGTTCGATGAATTGCACAGGTAACGGTACGGGCTCTGCGCACCGATATAATACACACGCGTACATAAATATCAGTTTGCGCTTCTCTCGAATGGGCTGCGAGTTACGCAGAGCAGATGATAATGCCCCGCGGCCACGTGGACTCGCGATGCATCGTTCTCTCTCTCTATCTCTCTTTCTCCTTTGGAGTGACGTCATATCATTGATAGAGGCGCCCACATTGGTATACGCACGATCCGTAAAGCATATAACCGCGCGAGTACCATCCCGAGTTACAACCACGTATCACAATGTCTATAGATAGGAATATTACATCGACCATTGGCAAACAAAAAGGGAGTAACCTACATCGGTTTGGACTTTTAATCTTGCCGATCGCGCCCTTTTGTTTTACCGGTAGTTAAAAAATAAATACATAGACCGAGAGAAAGACCAGGGAGCGTAACACGAAAAGAACTTGCCCGGTTAACGGAGCGGGGGTGGCAAAAAGATGAAAGAGCGAAAGAGACGAGACGTAAAATTGTGGGATAGAGAGAGATTATACGCGAACAATAGAGTGTGTCTGGCGTCTAGGTAAGAATAATTTTTTGAGTTGAACCCGCGTGGGCGTCATTGCGGAGGCAGGAGGAAAAACGGAGATTGTGCAAAGACTCAACGTCTCGGAGAGTTTACTTCTCATTTCATTTTGTGTGTGAACATTGGAGGCGTTCGGGAGATCGATTAAAAGTCGGTAAATAGACGTTTTTTTTGGCTTTTAAAATCCTCGAAAATTAATGGATCGGAACAGAATGACCGAAAAATAGACTTATTTGGGGATTTTTTTTCAGAAAAACTACGAAATAAATTGAGATTACAAAATAGGGCGTTTAACATACATATCGGTGACTGTATACAATAATTTTTTTGAACCGATTAATTTCAAAATGGCGGCTGTGCAGCGTTTTTACCATGACGTCTCCGTTTTTGTTGGCTGGAAAAATAACTCGGACAATTTTCACCGGATTCACTTGAAATATTGAATATATCTTTAAAGATACATTGTCTATGGAAGTGAGTAGGATTTTTTCGATATATTGATTTTTGGCCAAATGGCGCCCTTCTAAAGTGAAAAGTGAAAAATTTGCTTTAAAAAATCGTCAGAAAATTGTTAAAAACAAATGAACTATGCAATATTTAAAAAAAAATCTTACGCGCTTCCATAGACTATGTATTCTTAAAGATATAGTCAAAATTTCAAGTGAATCGGTTGAATATTGTCTGAGTGATGTTTCCGGCCAACAAAAACGAAAACGTCATCGCAAAAACGCTGCACAGCCGCCATTTTGAAATTAATCGCTTCAAAAATATTCTTATATACAGTCACTGATATGTATGATAAACACCCTATTTTGTAATGTCGATTTATTTTGTAGTTTTTCTGAAAAAAATCCTCAAAACAGCCTATTGTTTCGGCCTTTAGAATGGCCTAAGCCGTTAAGGGAGGAAATAGGGTTAGGATAGCGTTTTCTCAATGATTTTCATGAATTTTTTTATAGTATAAAAAATGCATATAATTTATTGAAACTTTATGAATGTTTTATACATATATTTAAGTATATACTATAAAATAAAAAAGACTCAGCATTTTGCGTACATTCTGGAAGCCGCAATTTTCATCTGAAATCGAACGAGGTTGGAATTTACTTTTATTATATGTTTCTATATGAACCTGAAATGCTATCAAAAAAATAGAAAATTGAATTTTTTACAGGGGTCAAAACAAAAAAGCATGATTTTTTGCCATTTTTTACGATTTTATTTGCAAAAAAAAAATTATTTTAAATAATGATAATATTCCGATTTTAGGTTCATATAGAGCGCAATACTATGAAGAAAGTAACTGCCAATTTTCAAAACGATTGGTTGAAAACTTTTCAAACTAGCGTGTACGCAAGTTAAAACGTCGTTTTCAGACAAACGCGTTTGAAAAAATAGTACCAAGAAAAACAAGCAATATGGAATCGCTAATATTTTATAGTATATACGTAAATATATGTATACAAATTTTATAGTATATATTTAAATATATGTATAAAATATTCTCGAAGTTTCAATAAATTATATTCATTTTTTATACTATAAAAAAATTCATGAAAATCATTGAGAAAACGCTGTCCTAACCCCATTTCCTCACTTAATGGCTTATAACAATAGAACGAGTCGGAATTTTCATTAAAAATTTTGGGAACATATTCTTCAATAGTTTTACTAACAATTTATGAAATAAAAAAAATCAATTTTTGAACCGTCTAACCCTATTTCCCTCCTAAAAAGTCAGTAAACAGACGTCTTTCGCTTTTAAAATCCTCAAAATTTAATGGGACAAAACAAATTGGAGTACAATAATATTTACAGCTGTTTGGAATATAAAAATTTCCACCGCAGTCTGTCATCGCTCGGATTATCTCTTGAATGTCTCAATTTTCATAGTTGATAAAATATAGTTTGGATCGGTTAGTGCATCCAAATAGGAATTGTTCCAAGGTACGCTTCTTCACTGTTCGTTAATTCGCGATGGTGTTACGGAAAAAACTCTCGAAACGACTGTGAGAAATTGAGAAATCGCAGAGATTGAACAGGAGGAAGAACGTAATAAAGAAAAAGTTTTAACCGAACGTTTGTGGAACCGGAATCACCGAGAGTAGATAAAATATCTCTTCAAAGGGATATTACATATATATATATATGGTTGCAATTCGGCACGGTTATATTATCCCGGCAAACTCTTCTCTGACACGCGGGCAAAAGCGAACGGTTGTAAATCTTGTTTCTCCTCGATCGTGTCGAGACTCTCGCGCTCCTCTCTCGCACAGCATCCGTGAGCTCTTTTCTGCTGCTGCTGCTGCTGCTGCTGCCGTTGCTTTGTCGAGAGAATTCCACCATTGCCCCGCGCGCGCTATTTTAATGAGAAACATATCCCCACGATCCTCGAGGCTATCGGAAATAAACGACGAAGAGTGACCCGTGTCTCGAGTCTTCTTTGACTTTTTTTTTTCTTTCTATTTTTCGTCCGGATCCGCCCAATTCTTGATGAATCGCGAATTCTGACCTTCCCCAAAAAAAGCCTATGAACCGAAAAAAGAATCGATTTATCTTAAATAATTTCTGGCCAAGTTGCAAATTAATGAATTCCCCGGTCCCAAATGAATTTTGGCTCGATAAATTTCATTCCAATTACAAATTCATTTGGTCATTATGAGTAGGAAAAGTCTGACGAATAATACGGTTCCTCCTTCGAACACGGTAATCCTTTTAATTCCTTAAGGGGGGAAATAGGGTTAGACGGTTCAAAAAATCGATTTTTTTTTATTTCATAAATTGTTAGTAAAACTATTGAAAAATATGTTCCCAAAATTTTAAATGAAAATTCCGACTCGTTCTATTGTTATAAGCCATTAAAGGGGGAAATAGGGTTAGGACAGCGTTTTCTCAATGATTTTTATGAATTTTTTTATAGTTCAAAAAATGAATATAATTTATTGAAACTTTGAGAATATTTTATACATATATTTAAGTATATACTATAAAATTTTAGAAGAATTTCCTTGAAAAACACCGAAGATATTAGCGACCCCATATTGTTTGTTTTTCTTGGTACAATTTTTTCAAACGCGTTTTTCTGAAAACGACTTTTTTTTACCTTGCGTACACGCTAGTCCGAAAAGTTTTCAACCAATCGTTTTGAAAATTGGCAGTTACTTTCTTCATAGTATTGCGCTCTATATGAACCTAAAATCGGAATATTATCATTATTTAAAATAATTTTTTGTTTGCAAATAAAGTTGTAGAAAATGGCAAAAAATCATGCTTTTTTGTTTTGACCCTTGTAAAAAATTCAATTTTCTATTTTTTTCATAGCATTTAGGTTCATATAGAAGAGAGACATATAATAAACGTAAATTCCAACCCCGTTTGATTTCAAATGAAAATTGCGGCTTCCAGAATGTACGCAAAATGCTGAGTCTGATTGTGACCTGCAATATGGGGTCGCTAATATCTTCGGTGTTTTTCAAGAAAATTCTTCAAAAATTTTATAGTATATACTTAAATATATGTATAAAATATTCTCAAAGTTTCAATAAATTATATCCATTTTTTATACCATAAAAAAATTCATGAATATCATTGAGAAAACGCTGTCCTAACATCATTTCCCCTCTCAACGTTTGTTCCAATCAAATAAATACCAAAAATAACGTAAAATAATTAAAAAATAACGTTATGCCTTTCGGCAGAAAATTTATTCATTTTGTGACAAATAAAAAGTGTAATTATTAAGTACGTTTTTATACATGAATAATTTATTTGAATGCCTGTAAAATTTATTCAAATCGAACGAATCGAAATGTAGAGGTACATAACAAAAATTATTCCAATATAGAAACACCCGTTATATCGTTAAAAAAAAAAGAAGAAGAGAGACGAGATAGAGTGTTCGGGCATCCGGGTATTTATCAGCGATATTAGAGCTCGCGAGTTTTTCCCGTACGGTTTTTGTGCCGGGGACCACATGCTGGTGTGGTTTCTGGTTCGGCTTTCCCTTTGGCCCGTGCCACGCGGTAAAGCTTCTCTTTCCGTTAATCATCAGGTATTTCAACGAGTGTCGAGGCAAAAGTATTGAACTCGCGTTAATTTACATGTAAAATTCTTGGTGATTACACTCTTACGTTTGCCGCGAGTTGATACGTCGATATATCGATGTCTTGCGAGTGGAAAGGCCGTATCGAGTGTGTGCAAGAGCACAGAATCGACGCCATTTTCGTTCTCGAACCCATCGTAACATCAACAGTTATTCTCGCTTTAGGGGCTTTTTTTTCTCCTCTTTACTTTTCGTACCGAATTTTTTTTACACTTTTTATTTTTACTTTTAATAATTTCGAACAAGGAGACGAGCAACAAGGCCGGACGCGAGTTTCGCCTCATAATTGAATTAGCCCCAGGCCCGGCGAAACGCTAAATGGACGAGTTTGCGCGAAGCTTACAGTACCGTGAAGAAGAGAGAGAGAAAAAAATGTATATTATAGAAGCGAGCTACCGAACAGTTATAGGGTACATGTCGAACGAAACGAGAGAAGGAACGAAGATTTTTCTCTCTCCCTCGTCACACTCGAGGATCACTAAGCGAGAGGCAATTTAAGGGTTTCCCCGTTTATGTCCCAAAGTCCCAGCAGCGTCCCTCAGGACTCGAGCGTCCTATCCAGTAACGAAAGTATATTAAACGAGAAAAAACACGCGTTGGGAAGTACAATTGCATGTGTATAGTAATAGACACGAGGGTAAAAGGTTGGTAAGAACTCAGGGGAAAGGTTGGAAGAACTCTTTGTGTTTACCCTTTTTTTTTACCCTTTCGGGCAGCCTCTTAGGATAAAGTCCCGAACTCTGAGCACGAACGAAAGTAAGATGAGAGAATATAGAAGAGGGCTCTCAGAGACAATCCGCGTTCGACGGGATCTCGAGGTTTTTAAATGTACAACACACATAGCGGAGCGAGAGAGGAAGAGAGAAGTGGAAAGATATGAAATATGTGAACGTCCCTTCAGCTTGAGAGGTCCTCTCTAACGTGCAGGCACTTCAAACACTTCTTACACTTTATGTTCTCCTTTCGTGTGTATACCCTCGAAATTTAATGGCAGTACAGGATGGAAGAGACCAGAACTTTCTCTAATATATATCGAACAAGCACACAAACCGTATGAGGCCCATTTCATAATAATTCGTAAACTCTTTAACCCTCAGCATTTTTTTTTATTCCAACCACGTTTTTCTGTTGTTTACCCCCCGAGTAAGTGGCCTCAGTTTTTTTTCTTTTACTATCACAAAATCTCAACGACGTAAATACTTTGAAAATAAGATGAGCAGGATATTGTTAGTTTACGTAAAATTAACGATTAGAGGGCAGAGTTAAATTTGATAAAACTTCAGCATCCTTACAAATAATATATCTACTCTTTTTCCACTATTTTTCATCTTTCTTTCGCTCGTGCCGTTACGTGAAATCCGCGGAGCGACGAACTTTACACAATGGACAGAGGAGGATAGAGAGCGAGTGCCCGAACAGAAGAAGGGTTTAACGCCACGCTTCGAATAGTCTCTTTTGTAAGCTTTGCCAGATCTGTGGGTATGACCTAACACATATGGGACATTCCCCATCAAGTCAACTATTTTGTAAATCTGTTCAAAGATCTCTGATCAAAGATTTTCTTCGTTTTGCGAATGAACTTAGTCTCGTAGCAGCGCCAAATTGGAGCTCAATGGATTTGAACTCGATGGAAAAAGAGGCGTAACTTTGACGATTTATTTTGAGAGTATGAAAAAAGGAATAGGATTTCTTTTCAGAGGGTTTATTTAACAGATATTAAAGTATGAAAAAAAAAAATTTTTACCATCATTTTGATACAAAATGGCGGCGACAGAGCCCATCTTGAAAAATCGTCGTTTTTTAAAAGACCTTCATGGGAGGACGGTTTTCTCGTAAAGTATGAGACCCGGGACAAAAAACCAAACATTTTTATAATCTATATACTATTGGCTATGAGTGTACGTAGGGGTTTTTTTTTAAATCAAATTTTCTAGAATTGGTGCACTGTTGAAAAAAATGAAACGATTTTTTGCCAAAACAAAAGCAGTAAATTGTTTATAAAAAAAAAAGTTTACATTAAATCAAAAAACGGCTGGGTACTCCGATAGAGAATGTAATTGTAAAGCTACTGTCTATCTCCGGTGTTTTTCAAGAAAATTCTTCAAAAATTTTTTAGTATATACTTAAATATATGTATAAAATATTCTGAAAGTTTCAATAAATTATATTCATTTTTAATACTATAAAAAAATTCATGAAAATCATTGAGAAAGCGCTGTCCTAACCCTATTTATCCCCTCAAAAGCCACTAAACAGACGTCTTTCACTTTCAAAATCCTCAAAATTTAATGGAACAAAAGAAAATGGAGTACAATAATATTTACAGCTGTTTAGAATATAAAAATTTCCCCCCTTAAGTGATACATATTTACGATAGAAAAAATGACAAATTTCGATTTTACCCTTTAGTTCATCTCTGAATCAAATTATTGAACCATTTCTAAAAAAAAAAAAACAAAAATCCAACAGTGTTCTGAAGTTTTCAACGTAACCTTGCGAATCAGTGATTATTCCGGCATTTTTGATTTTTCATTTGTACGATATTTCATGAATTTTTTCAAAATACCGGATTAATGACTTCGAAGTAAGTATACATTGACGACAAAATTCGTTTTTTGTTTCAATCTTCCACGATAAAAAATTGCCCGAGATGCGAATAAAAGAATGAAAACACTTTTAATTATTACATTCGTGTCTTCGTAGTCTGCATCGCTGAAAAAAAAATACGAAAAGTTCACAGTCCTTTCACGCTACGTACGATAACTCGAAGCGTGAAAAGCTACAAAGTAGGAAATCGTTGAGATGAAATAACGAAAGTGGTGGACTCGTTACGAAATGCACTCATAAATTTAATACACGTGTACGTATGGATCAACGAAAAGATCCATCGGAAGATCTTACGTTTGGTCGGGGGCCAATCGTTTCGAGAGACGAAGCCGAACAATGAAACGCATTTGAAATCCTCGAGAGCAAAAAGGCTATTATTATTGTTAGGTAGTTCTCGCTTTATTACCGTGTGGCATTGTACTTTTCGCGTTACATAGACGCGAGGAAAGGCACGAGAAAGGGAAAAGGCCTCGCTCTGGTGTCTTTTATCCATGTCGAGATAACACGAAACACAAGCGTTATTAACACGCTCGAATTTTCATCCCGACAAAGGCGAGAGCACGCGAAAGCGATGAGCGAATTTTTATTTTCTTCTTTTTTTTTTTTAACGCGCGAGCTCTACCTTCTGGCATTTCGGAGCAGGATATCGCACGAAAACGAAGAAATATATATCGCGATGGCAATCACTTGGATTACCGTGGTTATGTGTGTATGTGTATGTGTATTTGTGCCTCTGTTATGTGAAGTATACTGGCGAAACGCAATTTTACGCCGCGAGCTACCGGAACGAAACTGAATTCCTCGACTAACGAGTGAGCGAATCGTTAGACCGGAAATATCAACGATTCGATGCTGATATACACCGAACGTTTCGAAGCTTCGCCACTACTTCTTTTTTTCTTTTATCTCGTTCCACCCTTTCTTTTCGTTCGCGTCTTCGGTTATTTCGCGTTTTACGACATTTCTCATGGTTCGATAACCCGTGTTGCATGGCAAAAAGCCGGCGACGTTCTTTTCTCAGGCTCAAAATTTATATGTTACTTTTATGACCGTAATATAACGACGATCCAGCGATAATATTTCGCGCTTTTTTTAATATTCCGTTCGTTTTTTTTTTTTTTTTTTTTTTTTGACACTCACCGTCCATCTGAAGGTGAAGTGTAGCTGAAGGGTGACGGGATCGTTGAGGGTAAATGTGTTCTGGCCGAGTGCGTGACTAGATACGTTGCCGAAGCTGCATGAACCAATGGCCGTTACGTTAGACTGATACTCCTTCAGACATAGCCAAAATGCCGTTGTGCACGATTCCGAGCACGGTGGAAAACCACCGACATTTCTGCTCGTGCTATCGCCGTTGATTCCCCCGCCGCAGCATCTTCCGTCGACCAGTGTACCTCTGTTGTTCGTTAACGAGAGTATTTGAACCTCGAAGTAACCGCTACCGGTTGTCGCCTATAAAAATTAAAAACGTAAAACGTAAAACATTGGTCAATTAAGGAATCGCGTGTCGCTGCGCGCGCTGAAAATCGAGTAAATTTGAAAAATTGTTATGAAGGTTGTATGGTGAAAGAAAAAATTTAATTGTTGAATTCACATTTTTTATTAACCTTTTAACTATAAAGAAACATTTTTTTAAGTTACTTTTTTGTAATATTAAGGGATGAGGCCACTCTAGAGTCCGAAAAAATAGGCTTTTTGGGGGATTTTTTTTTACAAAAACTACAAAATAAATCGAGATTTTAAAATAGGGTGTTTATCATACATATCAGTGACTGTATACAATCATTTTTTTGAAGCGATTAATTTCAAAATGGCGGCTGTGCAGCGTTTTTCCGATGACGCCTCCGTTTTTGTTGGCCGGAAACATAACTCGGACAATTTTCAACCGATTCACTGGAAATTTTGAATATATCTTTCAAAATACATTGTCTATGGAAGTACGTAAGATTGTTTTTTTTATATTGCGTAGTTCATTTGTTATTAAGAATTTTTTGACGATTTTTTTTAAGCGAATTTTTCACTTTTCACTTTAGAAGTGCGCCATTCAGCCAAAAATCAATGTATCGAAAAAAATCCTACGTACTTCATAGACATTGTATTGCTAAAGATATATTCAAAATTTCAAGTGAATAGATTGAAAATTATCTGAGTTATGTTTCCGGCCAATTTGAAAAATGCGCTGGCGCAAAAACGCCGCACAGCCGCCATTTTGAGATTAATCGCCTCTAAAAAATTATTGCATACAGTCACTGATATGTACGATAAACACTCTATTTTGTAATTTCGATTTATTCTGTAGTTTTTCTGAAAAAAAACCTCAAAAAAGCCTATTTTTTCGGCCTCTAGAGTGGCCTAACCTCTTAACATTATTTTCTACGAGTATAAATGGACTACGGATGAAAAGCATGGTGTCTCTTTGTCGACATCAGAACTTTACCAAAAATTATCCAATCTGTAAAAATAAAACAGAATTTATTAAAATAATGTATTGGCAATAGTCTGCCGGAGGGAATTGTTTTTTTTTTTTAAACATAAAGAAACCACAGTATTTCCAACTTTAGTATGCAATTTTATTAAATTTTGTGTTTAATAATTTATAAAAAATCGTCCAACCAAAAAATTAAAAAAAAACCTCTCGTCTGTCTAAAGTATAAAGCATAAAAATCTGTAAAAAAAAATCATTTTTTTTTGTTAATTTCAGGGGTGTGTGAGTCCTTAAACCGATTGAGTTCAAACTTTGTAGAAATGTTGATCATTCCGCCTTTCGCCTTCTAGTTGGCGGGAATTGTTTTTGATAAATTGGAAAAAAAAACTACTTACGTTAAAAATTTTGCCGACATTTTTTCGTGAAATTTCGATTATTTTCTTCAAGGTGGGAAATAGGGTTAGGACAGCGATTTCTCAATGATTTTCATGAATTTTTTTATAGTTTAAAAAATAAATATAATTTATTGAAACTCTGAGAATATTTTATACATATATTTAAGTATATACTATAAAATTTTTGAAGAATTTCATTAAAAAACACCGAAAATATTAGCGACCCCATATTGCAGGTCACAATCAGACTCAGCATTTTGGGTACATTCTGGAAGCCGCAATTTTCATCTGAAATCAAACGAGGTTGGAATTTACTTTTATTATATGTCTCTCTTCTACATGAACCTAAATGCTATGAAAAAAATAGAAAATTGAATTTTTTACAGGGGTCAAAACAAAAAAGCATGATTTTTTGCCATTTTTTCCAACTTTATTTGCAAAAAAAAATTATTTTAAATAATTATAATATTCCGATTTTAGGTTCATATAGAGCGCAATACTATGAAGAAAGTAACTGCCAAGTTTGAAAACGATTGGTTGAAAACTTTTCGACCTAGCGTGTACGCAAGTTCAAAAAACGTCGTTTTCAGAAAAACGCGTTTGAAAAAACAGTACCAAGAAAAACAAGCAATATGGGGTCGCTAATATTCTATAGTATATACTTAAATATATGTATAAAAATTTTACAGTGTATACTTAAATATATGTATACAATATTCTCAAAGTTTCACTAAATTATATTCATTTTTTATACTATAAAAAAATTCATGAATATTATTGAGAAAACGCTGTCCTAACCCTATTTCCCCCCTTAATGGCTTATAACAATAGAACGAGTCGGAATTTTCATTCAAAATTTTGGGAACCTATTTTTCAATAGTTTTACTAACAATTTATGAAATAAAAAAAAAATCGATTTTTTGAACCGTCCAATCCTATTTGCCCCCTTGAATGCGTGCAATTTTTTTTAATTATCATTTTCTTCATTTTAATTACCGTCGATATCTACATATGTTCCAGCTGCAAAAACTTTTGAATTTTGTTGCATACTTGAATATACTATTAAAGTATACGAAAAGTTTGATGAATGCAGAATAAATATTTCTTAGTGAAAAAAATTCCTCAAAATTGACTAATTCTTTCCCGTTTAATTGTATAGGCCTCCCTTTAATTCGCCCGTGTTTCTTCCGGTCTTTATATACATACAATTTTGCCGTAAACCTTTGAGCCTCCCTTCGTTTCAAGAGAGCAACATAATAACGTACTCTAAACGGTCCCACGCGAGTTGATAAGTGTACAAATGTACGTATATACAAATTATACGCGAGCCTCCTTTCCTCCACCCCACGTGCGTTATAAAAGCAGCCGTTTTCTAATTGCGAGAGCATACTATAACGACTGTCTGCGCCAAGACTCGAGGGCTCGTCGTTGATAGATCGTGGTACCCGGTGTTCGTCGTTGTTGAGATTTAACAAAAAAAAAAAAAAATCTCATATCCCTTCCCTTCCCTTTCTCTCTTTCTCTCTTTCTGATTAGTACAGTGTACAGTGATTCGCGCACAGAAGCATAAACTCACGAGTTTACGTGCGTATATCTCTTGCAGTCTCATTCACCGCGTCTATCTTCTCGCATAATGATCTCTCGCGGTTTTTCGCCTAATGGCACTGACAAATGGGGCCTCGTACACGACGTGATTCGGAGGCGAGAAACACAAGGATACAGAGAAAAAAAGAGAGAGAGAGAAAGAGATTCAACTCCGTTGTAAAATGTACTTTATGTATTCCTTTAACTGGTACATATGTGTAATACAAATCGTCGATGGATCGAGAGTGGAGAACGGAAGTCTCTCGAGTTGGAGGAAGGTGCCTCGGGGCGCAAGGTTCCACGGGGCATTTTCTGATTACCGTGGATCCAAACGTCTCCAAGAATCTCTCGCTCTCTCTCTCTCTCTTGTAAACTCCAGTTCACAGTGTATCCCACACCCTGTTCAGTTTTGCTCCAGAAACGTGGAAAAAAAAGACTAGAAGAAAAACAAAACAACTAGTCGAAAGAAATCCGGCGGAGACTTTAATTTCGAAATGACTGACTTTTGCCGTTAACTAAGTATCCAATACGAGCTGAGAACGATTTTATTTTATTTTATTTTATTTTTTTTCGCGATTGGCAAAACGTTCGAGGACACTTCCAATGAACTATCCATGCAGAAATGTATGAGAAGCTTTCCCGTTATGCGGCTCTTACTATAATCGTGCTCACGATACTCCGCGAGAGACACAGATTATATACACACACAGGTATATATTATATACTTTATAATCGCGAGGTATATAATAATGCGCGCGCGCGGTGCATAGACCCAGCTAGTCTACATAATTACCGTAAGAGACGTTTATAGCGTTTTGTATATATATAATAAAATCGAAGGTAGAAAGCGCGGCGACGCGAGCGTTCCACGAGCAATAGGATCGTCTGCCTCTGGCCTTTGCTTTCCATAACGCGACAGCCACCAAACGTCTCGAGGAACACGCTGAAATAAAACCTCGCGGATCTCGACGACGCGTTTCTTCTCCCGCGCGATTCTCTCGCTTCCTTCAATGTGTTATATAACGTTATTTATAATCGGCAAACCGATATATTGTAGAATCGAACTATAAACAGTCTATGGAAGATAAGTGTAAGGGTGGAAATAGGGTTGGACGGTTCAAAAAATCGATTTTTTTTTAATTTCATAAATTGTTAGTAAAACTATTGAAAAATATGTTTCCAAAATTTTTAATGAAAATTTCAACTCGTTCTATTGTTATAAGCCATTAAAGTGAGTAGCTCTCCTTCAGTCGCTCTCCTCACTATTTTTTCAAAGGCGTTTTTCTGAAAACGACTTTTTTTGAACTTGCGTACACGCTAGTTTGAAAAGTGTTCAACCAATCGTTTTGAAAATTGGCAGTTACTTTCTTCATAGTATTGCGCTCTATATGAACCTAAAATCGGAATATCATCATTATTTAGAATAATTTTTTTTTTGCAAATAAAGTTGTAAAAAATGGCAAAAAATCATGCTTTTTTGTTTTGACCCCTGTAAAAAATTCAATTTTCTATTTTTTTGATGGCATTTAGGTTCATATAGAAGAGAGACATATAATAAAAGTAAATTCCAACCTCGTTTGATTTCAGATGAAAATTGCGGCTTCCAGAATGTACGCAAAATGCTGAGTCTGATTGTGACCTGCAATATGGGGTCGCTAATATCTTCGGTGTTTTTCAATGAAATTTTTCAAAAATTTTATAGTATATACTCAAATATATGTATAAAATATTCTCAAAGTTTCAATCAATTATATCCATTTTTTATACTATAAAAAAATTCATGAAAATCATTGAGAAAACGCTGTCCTAACCCTATTTGCACCCTTGAGGACTCACGTACCCCTGTGCGCGCTAAAAACTGAGTAAATTTGAAAAATTATTATAAAGGTTATATGGTGAAAAAAAAATTAAATTGTGGATTTCACACTGTTTATTAACTTTTAAACTATTAGAAAAAAAATAGAAAAATTTTTTTCTTTAATATTAACATTATTTTTTACGAGTATAAATGGTCTACCGATGAAAACCATGACGCCTCCTTGTCGACATCATAACTTCACCAAAAATTATTCAATCCCCAAAAATAACAAAGAATTTAGTAAAATAATGTTGTAGTAGTAGTCTGACCGAGGGAATTTCTTTTTTTTTCAGAATTAAGGGATTATTCGCAGTTGGAAATTAAAAAAAATCGATTTTTTTTTATTGCATTTTCGGAATGTACATATATTTGAGTATATTCTCTGAAAATTTCAAATCGATCCGGCAAATATTCTTGGAGATACACGCATATTTGTAAGGACGCTCGGAGCGTTACAAAGTAGGCGGCCTAAACTTTGAACGCGTTTTTCTCAAAACGGTGTTTTCACAGTCGGTGAGCACGATTTCTCAAAAACGACTGAACCGATCGGTCTGCAATTTTAACACAACCTTCTCAGATATATTCTTCAGGTATCGATCGAAGGAATAAGATTTCCGAAAATTATTTCTATTTTTTTAAACAATTCAACGAAAAAATTTTGGTCGAAAATTGGAATTTTTTCTTTTTAGAGCCGCCGTTTTGTCAAAAATAAAAATTTCAACTATACCTTTGATCAATACCTAGATTTATTTATCCACTAATAGAATCTTTTGGTTTTTTTATTTTGGATAATCCAAACCGGAGGTATCGTGCTCACCGCCAGACACCTTTTTTTAGAGGAGCTCCCGGAGATCGGCTATGGCAGCTTTAAATATCATTATTTTTACAAATAAAAAATATGAAAATAAAGTTAAAAGTTACCACAATACGTATATAAATTTTTACGTTAATAAATTGAAATGTCTTTCCAGGAAAAATTCTTGAAAAATCGCCTTTTTTCGGTCTCCTGACTGCGTATAACTCCTTAAAGAATTGACAGTATTTCAAACTTTAGTATGCAAGTTAAAAAAAAAATTAGTGTTTAATAATTTATGAAAAATTGTCCAGACAAAAAATTTAAAAAACCTCTCGTCAGTCTATAGAGAAAATAATTATCGATATTAAAAAAAAAAAATTTTAAAGCACCAAAAATTGACGGAGTTATCGTGCTGACACTGTCTAAAAATATAGTTTCGAGAAAAACGCGTTTAAAGTTTCTGGTGGTTACAGCGTTCGGTCACATTTATTGCTATAACTTTGTAACGGAGTGGAATTTTCTTAAAAGTTTTTTTTTTAATCCGTAAAAGTATAAAGAACAAAAATCTGAAAAAAAAATGATTTTTTGAAAGAGTCAGGGCTATGTGAGCCGTTAACGCTCTGGAAGAGTGAGTTACAGTTTTCGCGAAAGTTATTCGCGTTATGGATGAAAGTATCCGATAAGGAGACAATGAAGTAAGATGTAAACGCATGGAAACACATGTAAATTCGTTCCCCATCAATTCCGACCATTTACAAATTATCGAAATAATTTACATCAGAAGTAATTTTGTTTTCCTTCCAAAAGGATATCTAGAGAGATCATTCGTTTGCATTTAATTTTCGCGGTTGCATTTAACTTTCTCCGCGAAGAAGCAAAATCAGAAAAAGATCAAAGTGAATGTAATGCCATAAAAAAAAAAACCATGGCCCTGGAACGATTTTAATATCGTTCGTGTGAAATTCTCTCAAAACGATAAAAATATCGTTTACTCGCACTGCCTCATTATAATATACAAGTATAATAATAGTACATCGTGTTTTTTTGACTCCCGTTTATATGCGAGAATCGTTCTTCCTCTTCCCGGTGGTCCGTGTATAATTATCCACGGACAGCGTAAAGTATATCCAGATCGTTTCGTATAAATCTGTGTAAAAATATATGCAAGCGGATAATATCCACGCGAGCATCCGTAAAAGCATCGCGCATCGTTGTCGGAATCTCAGCCGATGCACGCTGTAAAAACAAGTGACAACTGCTGATCCGATCGACGCGATCACGTAACGAGAGGAACGAGGTGGATCGTTATCGCGCGTGATAAGTTTGAAAAATTTATCGATAAAGTTTCGAACGGTGCGATTGCCGTCGTGCTTCCCCATTTCTCGGCATCTCATAATCGAGAGTTTGCGATGATTTTCGTATCGGAGACTCGAGATTCTTATCGATTTTTAAAAGTATCATGGTGTAAAAGACGCCACCTGTTGTTTGTATTCGTATACACATTTATATCCGCAACTTTGAATTGCAATGCATATTTTATTTATCCGCGAAGCCGACTGTTTGTTCAACCAATTTGATTTTCGTACGTCATGCTCGCACGAACATTAGAGAGGAGGCAAGTTTTATTGACACGTGTGCATGACAGCCAATATTCGTTCTATAAGTATACAACGATTATGTATGTATACGATAAATATGACGTGAGCCGTTCGTCTCTCGGGACCACAAAATTTACGACTAAGCTAGAGAGCGCGGCTACTCTTCTTTGAAAGCGATACGTGCGCAAATATAAACGACAAAAACTTGCAGAGAATGTCCCGTGAACAAACATCGATGCATTATTTAGGATGAGCTGCGAAGCGATCGGAGTTACAGACACTGCCGGGTCAAAGTATTTTGCCGCTTAATGGAAATCGAAACTTTCCGAAATAAACTATTAATATTCATGACAATATATTCTATGAAATAGCTATCATTAGGCAAATGCCATAAATGTTCAACCATTTATTTTGGTTTCGGCTAATTAATTATTTATTTACATAATTTTTACCCCATCCATTAATTGAATCAATGATAATTTATACCGAATAAAGGATAAGCAGTCCCAAAAATAGGCATTCATTGAAATCTCGACGGCGATTAACAAAGAGAATGAAATTACCGAATATATATCGATAGGAGGTCGACGCCGAGCGCGTACCGTGGCGAGAGGCCCTCCGGGGTTCTCACAGGCGCGTACAGAGAGCTCGTAGCACGGCCGCGGCTCGAGAAGTCGGGCGATGTTAAAAAGAACGTACAGAAAGCTTGAAAAAAAAAAGAAAAAAAAAATCTTAAACAACTGTGTACGCGAGAAAACGAATAAGATGTGTATATACCGTGCGTGTTTGCTCGAGCATTTTTTTCCTAAGTTTGCACAGTCTCCTCACGTGCCAACGTCAAATTACGGAAGAAGCACCGACGACAAACGATCCTACATTTCTCTCTCTCTTTCTCTCTGTGACTCCTCTCGAGGCCTGGTCATTGCTCGGACAGAGCTACGCAATATACACGAAAGTAAAAGAAAAAAACCGAAGAAAAAGAATGAAAGAACACAAGAAATTATTCGTGACTACGAGAGGGAAAAAAAATGTAGAAAAGACTGCGATTTGAGATTGGTAGCCTATTTTCGTATAGTCAGACAGGCATGTCCGCACTTTGTACGAGACAAGAATTCATTCTTATTTTTCTCTTTTGTTCTTTAAGCTCCTAATTCTTCATAGACACGATTGACGAGTCAAGAGGTGTCATCACCCGGGGCTTTCTATTATAAACCCGAGAACTTTTAAGTGATCCCCCCGCGCCACCCCCCGTCGAGTTAACTCCGTTGGTGGTGGTCTTCTTCAGATTTATGTGTACGAGTATATAATCTATGGAAGGCAATTCCTGGGGGTTGGCCTCTTTGGACTAGAACTCGTGAATTTTATGACTTTTGACGAGCTTCACGAACGTCTCGTTTCAAACACCTGAATCCTGATTCATCTTCGTCTATATATGTATTTGCATATGCATATATGTGTATCGTTAATATTGCAGAAAATCAAAGAGCAAAATTCACTTCCAAGGACTCTTCCGCGCGAGAACTTTCTCACGCGGTGCGCGACGTGAATTCAATCGTAAATTATAAGTCGGAGCTTGATATTCAGAATTTGTTCCGGTGTACAGGGACTCTTTTTTTCGTCGAATTGATTTCATCGCCTCGCGGCAACGCATATTATATCGCTTGGTAGCGTAGATATTACAAGAAAAGAGAGAGAACATCCTAGCGATTTTATAGCTCGATATTAAATACATATATATATACGTATGGAAACCTGTTACGTTGGCATTTCGTTCGTTTTCGCCCGGCATGCAACATTAATATATACGTGACGATCAGTGAGTTCTGCGTGCCGAGCTCTCTGATAGTCGACGATCATGGTGAGCGGCGAAGAAGGCTTTCCTTTCCGCATAGTCAAAGTGCACCGAGCCATACCCACCTGTACTCTTTACTGCTCGGTCAATCCCTCGCCACCCCCCCCCCCTATTTTTTTATTATTATATATAGGAATGCACGTGGATGTTGCGGACTTAATATGAATAATTTGTGAGAAGCCGGGCGGTTGAAAAAAAAAATTAAAAAGAAAAAAGAACGATGCGGAGGCGGTGAAAGAAGAAGCATAGTCTCGAACGACTGTAGCGTGGCGCGTGCGATGCTCCCATACGTATATATACGCCTGTGCTGACTTTTTTCAGTTCCTCCTTCTGGCCCGCGATAAAAATCCTCCTACGTATTTTTTTTTTCTCCCGTAAACCTTCTTTCGAACATTTTTCTTCTGGCAAAAAAAAAACAGAAACGACTCTCCGCTCTCTCACGTTGTGGAACTGAACGCGTCGAGTGAAAGTCTTCCGGATCGGGATGATCCACGCGCTCCTCGCGTGCATACACGATCTTCCCATAAGGTTCGAGAGAACTTTGAGAGTCACGCGTTTCGTTCGCGCAAAGGATTAACTTTTATCGATAATAATAATAATGATAATGAGGACGAACAGATGGTCGGATGGTGATGCACGCGATCTCGGCCTGTCTTGCTCTGACGGCAATGAAAAAGATTCCTGTAAGAACGAACGACTTCTTAACTCGGTTATACTATTTTTTTTTTCGAGTCGACCAAATGATTTTTGTTTCTCGAAAAGAATCGTCATTGGATTACAAGATATTTTTTGTATTTATACGATTTTTAAACACGATCAATTGTTTTATGAGTGAGAAGTATTTTACACTTTTGAAATATTTTACATAGCTGTGATTGGAGCCAAAAAAACATGAAAAATTCAGTCTCCTCAATGAAAAACGATCAATGATTTTCAATGATTATTTGTTTAATCTGCTTGTTACAGTCATTCCGCAAAGCGTGATCATTCTCATCGTCCACGCTGAATTTCGCCAGGATAGTGGAAACAACGTTCAGCAAACCATCAATGGTGAGCCATATTTTTTTCATTTTTATATCAGGACAGTTCTGTTTTTAACGAATACGTCGTTCCCTCCGGGCAGCAAACAGCCGTATATCCGAGTAAAATCCGACGCGATCCATCAAAAGTTCGGAAATTTTGATGGAATAAATCTGCCAGGTGTTGGAGAAACCAAGAGCTGTCTTTTCTATTTTTTTTTTTTTTCCTATGATCACGATCACATTACCATAACCGCGAGCTCTTATTCTCCATTATGCAATTAAATCGCCAGCCCGTCTAGCTCGCGAACTTTAACAAAACAGACACCCCGTACACGAAAAGTCTTACTATACAACCGCGAATTTATTGATAGCAACAACGATGAGAAAAAAACAGCAAGCATAAAAAATACTTTATTATAACGAATTTTATTGGAATTAAATGAAATTTCGTGAATGTCGAACTAAATAGATTGAGTTACAATTTAGATAATTGAATCTCATTCGATGCCAGTTTCGTCTAGACACAATAAATTTGGTGGAAAATTTGACAAAAGGCTATTTATATCATAAACATTTTATTTCAGTGGAATTTCATTTGAAACAACATTTTTTTCAATCAAATATGAATTAATTAAATGAAAAAATGTTGTTTTATATGAAATTCCACTGAAATAAAATTTTTGCGACATACATAACCTTTTGAAATAATTGAATAACATTTATTGTAATAAATTCAATGGAAAATTTGACAAAAGGTTGTTTGTATCGCAAAAATCTGATTTCAGTGGAATTTCATTTAAAACAACTATTTTTCATTCAAATATGAAATAATTGAATGAAAAAATCTGATTTCAGTGGAATTTCATTTGAAACAACATTTTTTCATTCAAATATGAATTAATTAAATGAAAAAATGTTGTTTTATATGAAATTCCACTGAAATAAAATTTTTGCGACATACATAACCTTTTGAAGTAATTGAATAACATTTATTGTAATAAATTCAATGGAAAATTTGACAAAAGGTTGTTTATATCGCAAAAATCTGATTTCAGTGGAATTTCATTTAAAACAACATTTTTTTCATTCAAATATGAAATAATTGATCGAAAAAATGTTGTTTCAAATGAAATTCCACTGACATCAAATTTTTGCCACATAAATAACCTTTTGAAATAATTGAATAACAATAAATTCGATGGAAAATTTGACAAAAGGTTATTTGTATCGCAAAAATCTGATTTCAGTGGAATTTCATTTACAACAACATTTTTTCATTCAAATATGAAATAATTGAATGAAAAAATCTGATTTCAGTGGAATTTCATTTAAAACAACATTTTTTCATTCTAATATGAATTAATTAAATGAAAAATTGTTGTTTTATATGAAATTTCACTGAAATAAAATGTTTGCAACATGAATAACCTTTTGAAAAAATTGAATAACAATAAATTCGATGGAAAATTTGACAAAATGTTATTTGTTTCGCAAAAATCTGATTTCAGTGGAATTTCATTCAAAATAACATTTTTTTTCATTCAAATATGAAATAATTGAACGAAAAAATGTTGTTTTAAATGAAATTCCACTGAAATCAAATTTTTGCGACATAAATGACCTTTTGTAATAATTGAATAACAATAAATTTGATGAAAAATTTGACAGAGGTTACTTGCATCGCAAAAATCTCATTTCAGTGGAATTTCATTTAAAACAACATTTTTCTCATTCAATCATTTCATACTTGAATGAAGAAATTTCACTGAAATCAAATTTTTGTGATATAAATAAACCTTTGTCAAATTTCCCATCAAATTTATTGTAATAAATATTATTCAATTATTGCATATTTGAATGAAAAGGAAATAATTATTTCTTATTTAATACACAAGAGACCGACGTAGATATCGTCTCTCGTCGTGACGTTCTTGATCGTTTCTACGAGATCAAGAACGTTTCTCTCTCTCCAAACCGTTCCAATTCCTCACGACGCTCCCATTATCTTAATCCGCGTGTCTCCGATGGGGCGAACGTTCCGACGATGCTCCGGAATTACGTGCAAGCTATAAATATATCAAACAGTACATTTAATCATCGGTGCATGGATGAGATGATGGTCCATGATCGGAAGAGGACCTAACGTACGATCGACGATCTCGCGTATAAACGGGTGTGGGGGATGACGAGACGATGATCCCGATGATAATTTTACCTCATAACTTTTAAAACTATCACTATACCGAGTCAGAGCCAAGTTCAGAATCTTTTGCTAAGTTTTGAAAACAAAAAAAAAAGAAAAGTCAGACGAGAGCACACACAGCATCCCGCTCCTCTCGAGCGAGAGGAGAGAGAGAAAGAGGAGAGCTCGAAGACGCGACGAGCACCGTACGGTCGTAAGTTTCATCTTCCTCGTACACCCCCCTCGATTTTCTCCTCTCTCACTATTCCTGCCTAAGTCGCGAAGGTAGTAATTACCGGTGGCCGGCTACCTGCCCCGTGAGTGAAAATAGGCCTGCCGAACACCATTTAATTTTATATATCTTGTCGATGGTGTTGGTGTTGCAGCGGTGGGCAGTCGCTCGTCGAGGGCCGCTTCTCACGACCACGAAACCAAACTCACGCATACTCGGAAAATAATTTCATACATTTTATGTTCGTATATGCGTGCATATAACTAAATATACGAATGTCTACGTTTGTGAATTTGTAGAGACTTGTACGGGCTCAGAAGATTCTCTATGCTATGGTAGTAAAGTTGCTCATTCTTAGGCTCGTAGCTCTCCTCGAGATTGTTCTCTTCGTGCGTTATCCCTCTTTCTCTCGTAATATACCATCGGCTAAGACGAGAACCCACATATATCTCTTGGTCCGTCTCTTTTGCGCTTCTTCCACTTCTTCTTCATCTTCTTTGCCGTTGCTGCTGTTTCTATCTCGAAGACCTATACTTAATGTTATATGCTATTCCAGTTCTATCTTTCTCTCTCTTACTTTTTCTCGTTCCCCTCGTCGCGATTCTATTGCCTCAACTCCGCTCCACGATTACCTTCTCCAAAATGCGCCTCCACCCTCTCCTCCCCTTTCCCTGTTGTTTATAACCCCACTGGACCGGATTGACCGCTCGCGCAAATTACCAAAATAATTAAAAGCTCGAAAACGCTCGTATGTTATTCCCCCACCTCCCCCGAGATCCCCCTTACTCGTCCTCTTTCTCCGCTATATATTTCGCTGATCTCTCGGACTATACGTGCCCGTACCCCTTCCACGGAGCCGTGGGAAGCTAAAACTGGTTCGCACAAAATTCACCACAGGCGCCGGACAAAACAGTTCTTTTTTTTATTACACTTACTTCATCGAGCTCTTTTTTTCTTTTTATTCACCAAGTTGACGGTTTTTTTAATCGAGAAAAGTGGATTTAGTTGGATTCGATGAATTTTTGTTCGAGCCAAACACAAATTGATGAATAGAATTATGAAAATTGTTTATTGCTGTTATTTAGTATTGAATAATTTACTTACATAATTTCAATACATTTAATCGGAGCAAGATTATTAGTGTACGAGTTGTGCCCTGCGGTTTCAACTGCGTTAAATTTTCGTCCCGCGATTCAACGCGCCTCCGGCGCTTCTTAGGATCATAGCATAAAGTTATGTAACGTAAAGCCTTCCTGAATAAACGGGCTATCCAATGCAAAAAGAATTTTCCAAATCGGATTAGTATTTCCTGAGATAAGCGCGTTCGAACAAACATACAAACATACTAGCATACAAACATACAGACATACAAACACACAAACATACAAACATGTAAACATGCAAACATGCAAACATGCAAACATGCAAACATGCAAACATGCAAACATGCAAACATGCAACATGCAAACATGCAAACATACAAACATACAAACATATGAACATGCAAAGATGCAAAGATGCAAACACACAAGCAAACATACAGACATACAAACATGCAAACACACAAGCAAACATACAGACATACAAACATGCAAACATGCGAACATACGAACATGCGAACATGCGAACATGCGAACATACGAACATACGAACATACGAACATACGAACATACGAACATACGAACATACGAACATACGAACATACGAACATACGAACATACGAACATACGAACATACGAACATACGAACATACGAACATACGAACATACGAACATACGAACATACGAACATACGAACATACGAACATACGAACATACGAACATACGAACATACGAACATACGAACATACGAACATACGAACATACGAACATACGAACATACGAACATACGAACATACGAACATACGAACATACGAACATACGAACATACGAACATACGAACATACGAACATACGAACATACGAACATACGAACATACGAACATACGAACATACGAACATACGAACATGCAAACATGCAAACATACAAACATGCAAACATATAAACATTCCAGTTTTATTATAGTAGTAGGATAACAAACATCTACTTTTTGGACTTAAGACAGGTATTTTCTCGTAACAATTGCGAGAATCCCCGATTAAGAAAAAAAGCAATTTATTCGTTCTCTCGAATTTGTGATTACATAGAGGAAAGCGCCAATTTTGCGTCTCTGAACGCATTGAAGCGTAGTTCCTCCGCGAGCGCACGGAAACCGGCCCGCGGTGTGAACCTTCGTGTACCTCGTTTTACCTGATCTCTCCGCTTCTATATATACACAGCGTGTATGCATGCATGCCCGTGAGAGCGCAAGGTTTTGCTATCGAACACTCGAATACTTAAATAACGATCAAAGTGCATCACGCGATTACGCATGGTGTGCAACACATGCACTTCGAGAGTGTCACGGGTATCACGTATAACGGGGGAAAGGGAGGAGACAACGATCGACAACGACGACAAGCGGCAGACTGTATACTCGATACACCTTATTGTCAGGTGGAGGCAGTTCAAAGCACGATTAGTTACGCTCGACTCACCTGGGAGGTCGATCGAGACACGTTTGACTGAAAATTTTCGTTAACAAAGCGATCGACAGATCACTGTAGACGCTGGTACGATGACTTGAGACTTTTTCATAGCACCGATTTCGTCTTACTCATCGATCTTGATACTTATACTTTTATGAACGGTAAGCACCAAAGTTCACCAGTTCGAAACTTAGCATTTTTACATTATAGTCGAAATCAGAAATGTCACGGAACTCTTGGATATCAATTTCCGATTGGATCGTGATACTTAACTTTTTCATTGGCCATGTGGATTCTGCCATTTTGAATTCCAACATTTTTTTTTTCCATTTAATTCATCATCCAAAACTTCATTTCGTTCGATCGGTCACTAATCGACAAAAGTAATTCATTGAATTCCCGAAAAAGAAATTATTTGCCGACACTTCGATCATTTCTCTCGTCTGGTTAGCGTCATAAACAAAATTTTATAACGAACCGCGTTAGATTCTGCTCTCGATCGTGTGTCTCTATCCAACGTAACACCGGGCGAGGGACTTAATGAGCGTGGGTTGCTCGTAAACGTTTCATACTATATAGCCAAGACCGTTATCGGCATATTATACAAAACGAGTTGTGAATAATAGGATATATGTTGCGGGAGGTCTGTAATCATCACTCTATATAACTATATAATGCTCCGGTGATTATCCCACGATTACATCGTTGTGTAAGTAGCCGCGACAGACACAGTCTCCGTTCCTCCGCGCTCGCGCGCGCCCGCGCGAAAGCTCAAACTCTATGGACGCCGTGTTCCGTGTATTACGTATGCGGGAGCGTATTAGCGAAGATGAGCCGGTGATAGAGAGCGAGGGAGAAACGAGAGTGGCGCGAGGTGTCATAAATAAATTAAAATCGCGAATGGGATGCGGCGGAGGGAAGGAAAATTGCGAGAGCCAGCAGGAGAGTGCATAAAGAGAAGAAAAACTTGGACGAGATATTCAAGATATCAATATAATGGGATGAACGTTTAATCGTTGTTTTATCACGATCGAGATGGTGTATGACGAGACGTAGATATATGCTGGGAATTTGAAGTGGAATGCGGATATTTTCATCGATTTTGGCGAAAATTTGATAAATTTGAAAATTGCAGCTCCCGCGGGGGGGCGGGGGTGCTATCCAATTTCTTCTGGAGTAGTTTTTATCGCTCTTTGTGATCCATCAGTTGTCTACAATATTTACCCTCCTGTCGCATCCGCAATCCTTAAGGGGGGAAATAGGGTTAGAAGGTTCAAAAAATCGATTTTTTTTTAATTTCATAAATTGTTAGTAAAACTATTGAAGAATATGTTCCCAAAATTTTGAATGAAAATTCCGACTCGTTCTATTGTTATAAGCCATTAAGGGAGAAAATAGGGTTAGGACGGCGTTTTCTCAATGATTTTCATGAATTTTTTTATAGTATAAAAAATGAATATAATTTATTGAAACTTTGGGAATATTTGATACATATATTTAAGTATATACTATAAAATTTTTATTCATATATTTAAGTATATACTATAAAATATTAGCGATCCCATATTGCTTGTTTTTCTTTTTTTTAACTTGCGTACACGCTAGTTTGAAAAGTTCTCAACCAATCGTTTTGAAAATTGGCAGTTACTTTCTTCATAGTATTGCGCTCTATATGAACCTAAAATCGGAATATTATCATTGTTTGAAATAATTTTTTTTTGCATATAAAGTTGTAAAAAATGGCCAAAAAATCATGCTTTTTTGTTTTGAATCCTGTAAAAAATTCAATTTTCTATTTTTTTTTATAGATTTTAGGTTCATATAGAAGAGAGACATATAATAAAAGTAAATTCCAACCTCGTTTGATTTCAGATGAAAATTGCGGCTTCCAGAATGTACGCAAAATGCTGAGTCTGATTGTGGCCTGCAATATGGGGTCGCTAATATCTTCGGTGTTTTTCACGGAAATTCTTCAAAAATTTTATAGTATATACTTAAATATATGTATTAAATATTCTCAAAGTTTCAATAAATTGCATTCATTTTTTATACTATAAAAAATTCATGAAAATCATTGAGAAAACGCTGTCCTAACCCTATTTCCTATAATCAGACTCAGCATTTTGCTATTTTTTCAAACGGGTTTTTCTTGAAAACGACTTTTTTTGAACTTGCGTACACGCTAGTTTGAAAAGTTTTCAACCAATCGTTTTGACAATTGGCAGTTACTTTGTTCATAGAATTGCGTTATATATGAACCTAAAATCGGAATATTATCATTATTTAAAATAATTTTTGTTTCTGCAAATGAAGTTGTAAAAAATGGCAAAAAATCATGCTGATTTGTTTTGACCCCTGTAAAAAATTCAATTTTCTATTTTTTTGATAGCATTTAGGTTCATATAGAAGAGAGACATATAATAAAAGTAAATTCCAACCTCGTTTGATTTCAGATGAAAATTGCGGCTTCCAGAATGTACGCAAAATGCTAAGTCTGATTGTGACCTGCAATATGGGGTAGCTAATATCTTCGGTGTTTTTCACGGAAATTCTTCAAAAATTTTATAGTATATACTTAAATATATGTATAAGATATTCTGAAAGTTTCAATAAACTATATTCATTTTTTATGCTATAAAAAAATTCATGAAAATCATTGAGAAAACGCTGTCCTAATCCTATTTCCCCGCTTAAATCACGCGGTCGACGTATCAGCTGATTTTTCCAGCCCCGCACATTTTCGTCGGGCACGTGCGCAATTGTTGACCAATCTGAATGGGAACCGTTCCGTTCGAAAGATTATGAAATTCACTTCGAATGTACTTTTTTGAAATTTTCAAATTCGTCAAATTTTCGCGAAAATCGACGAAAACATTAGTGCTCCACTTCGAACGCCCGCCACTGTATGTATATCAAGGGTGTAATACCTACTGCGCGGCGTAGTAAATATCTCTACTTCGGTAAAAAAAAAAAAACCCCCTCTCACACATGACCCAACACAGCTAAAAACAACCCGACACTATGTATATGGATATGTAAACGAAGTAGAAAAAAAAAAAAGATCAACCTGTTGATGACAGGTTTGTGGGTGGAGCGTCGTACAACGCCTCTCTCGCCAACAAAGAAGACCCTCCATTGCTCTTTTGGAATCTCTTATAGCTTACTCCTCTTACTCTTTTGCTTCTTGTCTCTCTCACTCTCCCCTCGCGCATTGTTCCCCGTGGGCCTCCTGTCTCAGCCGATGCCAATGTGATTTCTCGCTGCTCTCGCGAGCTCTGACGAAAGAAAGAAAACAGTGTGCCCAGGCGGCTTTGTTTTGTTGCCGCTACTGGCGTGTAGCATCGAACGTGTTCCACTTCTTCGGGGTGGCGATCCCATCGCTTCACGTTCCTCGCACGATATATACGCGCTTTGTTTGGCACGAAAGACTTCGCGATCCGGCTCGTAAACTGTCTTCGATGAAGCCGGTGTAACCGACGCCCAGGTTACAACGGCAAGCCACACGGTCGAATGGATAAAAAAAAAAAGACTCGTTCTTGTTTTTTTTTATGTCAGGGAGGTATTCACCGGTTAACCGTGAAATCAGCCCAATTTCTGCGGAGAACGAGTTAAACTTGGGACTCTCGCCTGGGATTGGAGACTCGCCATTTCCACACTCGTCTCTCACTCCCGCAGCGATATAATCGCCGTCCACGCGAATTCGTCATCGTATTCATCATCGCGAACGATATTTTTTCATGGTCCTTTTCAAAATTTTTGCCGGCAATTCGTCAACGGTAGTCTTCCAAACCCTCCTCCTCCTCCTCCTCCCAAACAATCTTGAGGGTGCCTTTTTGTTTTTCTTCACCAAGGACATCGGCGTCAATTTGGAACGAGTTGAAAACATTCGAGCCAATTACGCTCCATAACACTCGGGCGAATGACGTCACAGTGAGTTCTAACCTCGAATTACCGGAAAGAATTCAGCAAACGTTTAACAAAAGGCCCAAGTCCTCTATTTCCTGACTTACTTCCATGGGAGCAGAGCGGGTTTCACGACCGATCTCCCAGGCAATGATGAGGATAGGTCGAGCCATAACGCTCCGTAACACACTTGCGCGCGCTCGCTCTTATAAACTATATGGAAGAGGAGGTAATCCAGGATGTTCCGGGAAGCCGTAAAGAACACAGTAGAATAGAGGACCCCGACTGTTGGACGTGTATAACGACGAAGGTTACCATCATGGCGGCGGCAGCAGCGACGACGTGTTTTGCTCTCGCTGTGAAGAACAAAAAAGAGAAGAGGATCAGCTCGGCGGCACGCACCTGTGCGGCGCGCAAACGCGTTCATCTCTCGTGATTTCTCGTTTCACTTTTTCTGACGCTGTTAAGGCACACGCGGGAATCGTGTAGCAGGCCCAACAGTTCACTAGGCGAAATTGGTAGGTCATAGTTACCACAACGATGAAGAGGAAGAGGAGCGAAGGACAGGAAGAAGAACGGACCACAACACGGCGTGGTTTGTGTCCATCATTTGCCCTTGTTGTCCTGCGGTTCCGAGTAAATCGGTGCACGGGGTACGGTTCCATGTCTAAACATCACGTTGCAATTACTTTACAGATAATAACATCGCAGTCGAAAACTACACAGCACATATTTACACATGCGGTTTAATGGGTTTTGTCGGGTTTTATTGGGTTTTGAACGTAGCAAACGCAACCCAAACCCCAAACCAAAACCCAACAAAACCCAACAAACCCAACAGAACCCAACAAACCCAAGAAATCCCAACAAAAACCAACAAAACCCAACAAACCCAACAAATAACAACAAACCCAACAAAAACCCAACAAAACCCACTAAAACGGTTCCATGTGTAAACATCACGTTGCAATTACTTTACAGATAATAACATCGCAGTCGAAAACTACACAGCACATATTTACACGTGCGGTTTAATGGGTTTTGTCGGGTTTTATTGGGTTCTGAACGCAACAACGCAACCCAAACCCCAAACCAAAACCCAAAACCCAACAAAACCCAACAAACCCAAGAAATCCCAACAAAACCCAACTAAACCCAACAAATAACAACAAACCCAACAAAAACCCAACAAAACCCACTAAAACGGTTCCATGTGTAAACATCACGTTGCAATTACTTTACAGATAATAACATCGCAGTCGAAAACTACACAGCACATATTTACACGTGCGGTTTAATGGGTTTTGTCGGGTTTTATTGGGTTCTGAACGCAACAACGCAACCCAAACCCCAAACCAAAACCCAAAACCCAACAAAACCCAACAAACCCAACAGAACCCAACAAACCCAAGAAATCCCAACAAAACCCAACTAAACCCAACAAATAACAACAAACCCAACAAAAACCCAACAAAACCCACTAAAACGGTTCCATGTGTAAACATCACGTTGCAATTACTTTACAGATAATAACATCGCAGTCGAAAACTACACAGCACATATTTACACGTGCGGTTTAATGGGTTTTGTCGGGTTTTATTGGGTTCTGAACGCAACACCGCAACCCAAACCCCAAACCAAAACCCAAAACCCAACAAAACCCAACAAACCCAACAGAACCCAACAAACCCAAGAAATCCCAACAAAACCCAACTAAACCCAACAAATAACAACAAACCCAACAAAACCCACTAAAACGGTTCCATGTGTAAACATCACGTTGCAATTACTTTACAGATAATAACATCGCAGTCGAAAACTACACAGCACATATTTACACGTGCGGTTTAATGGGTTTTGTCGGGTTTTATTGGGTTCTGAACGCAACACCGCAACCCAAACCCCAAACCAAAACCCAAAACCCAACAAAACCCAACAAACCCAACAGAACCCAACAAACCCAAGAAATCCCAACAAAACCCAACTAAACCCAACAAATAACAACAAACCCAACAAAAACCCAACAAAACCCACTAAAACGGTTCCATGTGTAAACATCACGTTGCAATTACTTTACAGATAATAACATCGCAGTCGAAAACTACACAGCACATATTTACACATCCGGTTTAATGGATTCTGTTGGGTTTTATTGGGTTTTGAACGCAACAACACAACCCAAACCCCAATCCAAAACCCAACACAACCCAACACCACCCAGTAAAAACCACTAAAACGGATGTGTATATATGCGCTGTGTATTTTTCGCCTACGATGTTATTATCAGTAAAGTAATTGTAGCGTGATGTTTAGACGTGCTAACCGGGGTACGATTGAACAGCGGGATGGAGGAATGGCGAACGCAGTTATGATGGTATCGAGAGAAATGTGTGATCTAAATATTGAGCAATATTGAGAAGACAATATGCTGTAAAATGAAAAGTTCGAAACAGTGTAATGCAACAACGGCGCTGGCTATCATAGTGGATACTTTTTCGACCGCGAATGTTGTTCTTACGGGTACGGGAAATCGGGTTAAGCGACTTCACGATTCGTTTCATTCAGCCCCGGTTTCACGTATCTCTTCGGGGCTTCTCGACGAGCGATTAGTGTCTGCGGTGGTTTGCGAGTGAAGTTCTGACGCGCAGAGCAAAACTCGGAAACCCAGACCCGCGGGGCCTGATTTTTATAGGGGCCTTGCGTGACCGCTGGCTAAATGGTTCGCCCTGTAAACCCGCCCATCGTAGTATACTTCGAGAGGCTTCCCCGGTGGTGTGCATGCTCGTGATGAGAGCATACGGAGTTCCATTTCGATTTTGCTACTACTCTCAAAGGACCCGGGGAGAAACAGCTCCCAAGCTAAACCAGAAATCTGTGGGCCACACCGGTTTAATCTTCAGGTTTTTCTTCTGTATCGGCGTTGTTGTTTGTCCGCTCTCTCTCTCTCTCGGCCCTTCCGTACTTCTGGCGAACATCTTTCGCCTCTAATTCGTGGCACGCTACGGATCAAAACAGTCCAGAGAGGGAGAGAGGCCAGAAGCCAGCTCCCCTCCCTTTCATCTCTTCCAAGCTATACAGAGCGAAGATATAATCATTCGGGCTTACATTTTCTTCGATCCCTCTTAATATTCTCTCGCGTGTGTTTCGCTCTATCCGCGCGCGCGCGCGTGTTTCTCCCAGGAGGCTAACAACCTCCATCTGATGATCCGAGCAATATATAATTGGCAATCGGGACGTGCGCGGTAAAGGGACTACACAGTCCCAAGGAATAACAGCCGAACAAAACGCAAGAACCCGAAGGGAGTGATGAGAGCTGGAAGAAGACGAAGTAGCGGAGTAAAATACTCGAGTAGGACGAGGAGATGCATATATATATATTCGCCTCGTTGAACGACGGGACGTCGGTTGAACGTCGGACGTCTGCGGCAAGTGTCGCACGGGCCAGAGAGGAGTCTACACCGGATCGCGCTCTTTGCTCTCCCGCAGACTTCTTCACGAGAGCTTGCTCCTCCCCGGCTCTCGGGGAAACACAAGAGTTGCTCTTCTGGTGGGTAGTGAAAAAGCGGATGACTCGACGAGACTCGAGCTTAAGTGGCCGGTGGCAGAGTCCTCGAGGAAAACGAGGGAGAGAGAGATGAGGATGAACAAGAAGCTCACCATGATGAACGTATCCTTTGGTATACATATATACATTTCTGATGGAATTAAAGTCAAAAGGACGCGTCGACTATTTATAAATTTAGACTTAGTGCCCTTTTGACTGAAATCGAAGCACATAGGCCTCCGGAATGGAGGATGCATTGTATGTGCGTGTGTGTGACTAAGTACGTGTATGTCTTGGCGTCGAAGAGAAAAGTGCTGATCGGTGACATCAGGACATCTTTCTCTCTCTCTCCTCTCTCGTACTCCTCCTTCTCTTGATGATTAAGTCCCGAAGAACGATTGATACGATGGCATGCATACGTGAGGCCAGCTCGCCGATGGGAGGAGAAGAAGATTGGAATGAGCGTAAAATTGAGATGACAACCGTGGTTGGATGAATGCTCGCAAGAAATTGAAGCTTCACAGAAGAAGAAGAGGCAAACGGGAAGATTCTGAAGAAGCTGACGAAAGTATATATACATTAGGGTGGTTCTTAATTTGGTGATGTTGGAAATTTTTTGGTATTGTTCCTTGAAAGTAATCAACATATCCAGAAAAAAAATTGGGCACAAGCGGAACTTTGTCCAATAATTCTAACCCACCCCACCGAGCTGTCGAATTTTTATATGAAAAAATGCATGCATTCAAAATTTTGTTAAGAAAATTGTTTATTATTTCAAAACTATTCATGATAAAAAAAATTTATATTGCATTTTTATAGGAAATTTAATGCTCTACAAAAAAGGTATCTGGTAAAATTCTTGTGAATCTAATATTTATCACGTTATTAACAAAAAACTGTCATCATTTATTCCAAAGTCCATCATTATGGCCAAAACAGGAGTTTGACGTCGAAAAACTGCAATGTATTCTTCATATGCAATTAGAAATATGAAGAGATACGTAGTGCACTCAATAACAGTATGTGAACGATATTTAAATTTTCAATTTTATCAATTTTATTATCATTCATGATAAATTTTTCTTCTTTGATCGATAAGGACATTGATTTCTTTATCAGTTCCAAATCGATGGCTTTTTTTGAAAGATTTGAAATCAACTCCTCATTTTTTGATATCGATGTTGGTTGGATGAATGCTCGCAAGAAATAGAAGCTTCACAGAAGAAGAAGAAGAAGCAAACGGGAAGATTCTGAAAAAGCTGACGAAAGTATATATACATTAGGGTGGTTCTTAATTTGGTGATGTTGGAAATTCTTTGGTATTGTTCCTTGAAAGTAATCAACATATCCGGAAAAAAAATTGGGCGCAAGCGGAACTTTGTCCAATAATTCTAACCCACCCCACCGAGCTGTCGAATTTTTATATGAAAAAATGCATGCATTCAAAATTTTGTTAAGAAAGTTGTTTATTATTTCAAAACTGTTGATGATAAAAAAAATTTATATTGTGTTTTTATAGGAAATTTAATGCTCTACAAAAAAGGTATCTTGTAAAATTTTTGTGAATCTAATATTTATCACGTTATTAGCAAAAAACTGTCATCATTTATTCCAAAAGTTCATCATTATGGCCAAAACAGGAGTTTGACGTCGAAAAACTGCAATGTATTCTTCATATGCAATTAGAAATATGAATAGATACGTAGTGCACTCAATAACAGTATGTGAATGATATTTAAATTTTCAATTTTATCAATTTTATTATCATTCATGATAAATTTTTCTTCGTTGATCGATAAGGACATTGATTTCTTTATCAGTTCCAAATCGATGGCTTTTTTCGAAAGATTTGAAATCAACTCCTCATTTTTTGATATCGATGTGAGCGAGTGGATTTCTAATGAAAATTATTTACAAGGCTTAAAAATAGTTAAAGGAATTAAAGTGGTTAACGATGTTGCAGAAAGAGGAGTGAAACTTATTACAGAGTACAAAGATCGTCTCACTTATGATGAAGATCAGAAACAATTCATTGTACAAATAATTGAAGAATATAAAAAAAAATATCCTGATATTAACAAAGCAACTTTGCTCCAACCGATGTAATTCATTATTGTAAGTTGATTTTTTAAATATATGACATCATTCATTATAATTCACAATAAAATTGATAAAATTGAAAATTTGAATATTGTTTACATTTCATTGTTGAGTGCGCTACGTATTTCTTCATAATCTTATATAAATACGAAAAATAAATTGCAGCTATTCAACGTCAAACTCCTGTTTTGACCATAATGATCGACTTTTGGAATAAATGATGACAGTTTTTTCCTAATTACGTGATAAATATTAGATTCACGAGAATTTCACGAGATACCTTTTTTGTAGAGCATTATATTTCTTACAAAAACGTTATATAAAATTCTTTTATCATAAATAGTTTTGAAATAATAAACAATTTTCTTAACAAAATTTTGAATGCATGCATTTTTTCATATAAAAATTCGACAGCTCGGTGGGGTGGGTTAGAATTATTGGACAAAGTTCCGCTTGCGCCCAATTTTTTTTCTAGATATGTTGATTACTTTTGTGGAACAATACCAAAGAATTTCCAACATCACCAAATTAAGAACCACCCTAATATACATATTTATATGAGAATATGGCGAGGGAAAGTCGATAGGGATTATAAGTATTTTACTAAAGTCCGATCCAACTTTTTGATCGGTATTTGTGCGTGTATGTGTGTGGCCTCGTGATCGGGGCGAGGCTGTACAAGCATCTTTGTAACCTATGTACTTGTATGCATATCGTGTGTGTAGGGTGTGAGAGAATTATCCCATTGTGACGTGGACTTTCAGAAAGGCCTCGAGTGTCTGACGTTTCAACTTCTTTACTCTCTCTCTCTCTCTCTCTCTTTTTCTCGTTACCATCGACCAATGTCCACGACGATTCTCAAACTCTCCGGGTCGTGGATATATTATATCGTTACGAGCCTCTCGTTTACCGGTGAGTCACGGGCAAACGTGTACGGTACTGTATGTTCAACGACTCGCGTTACAGAGGCTGCAAGAATGAAAATCTATGGAGTAATTTACCGTGGGACGGTTGAAGGAAGGTGACCATTTTGTAGTGACGCGGAATAGCGCCTGCCATATTCTTGCAATCCGACTCTTTTTTTTCCCTCGGGGTATATGTGAGAATGAGGAGAAAAAAAAGTGGCAAACGTTATGCACTCCAGTCGCAATAATTCCCATGCATGAGACTACGAGTACACCATTCCGAGAAAATACGCGATATTAGTACTTCGAAATCGAGGACTCAAGTAGCGTACCTGAATTATTACGATTTTTATAACAACTTAGGTATAGAGTATTGTAACGATCCAATGGGTTTACCATGTTGGAATATATGAGAACGTAACTCTCACAATTTTAGACGTAAATTAATTCGCGCTAAAATATTTTATTCGCTGGCAATTGATATTTGGATATTTGGACTGAAGAAAAGGGTACTCAACGAACGAAGAAACTCTCGTTTCCATTTGCTAAAACATAGAATTGAGACGTCGCTATTTTTTCTTGACTCAATCATACAGCGATCGAATGACAAATATATTGACAATAAATGATATTTAATCTTTTTACTTTAAAGTTTTATACGCAGTCAGGATTTTCAAACAAATTTTTTTAATTTCATCTTCGTAATGTACATATATTTGAGTCTACACGCAGAAAATTTCATGTCAATCCGACAAATATTCTCGAAGTTACACGCATATTTGTGAAGAGGCCTCGGAGCGTTTGACAGTAGCGTCGTAAGTTTGAATGCGTTTTTTCTCAAAACTGCGTTTGTAAAGTCGGTGTGCAGGATTCCTCGGAAACGGCTGAACCGATCAATTTCAAATTTTTACACGAGCTTTATAAATATATTTTTTAGTGATTAATCTAAGAGTTTTTTTCGCCGATAAATATTTTCCATTTTATAAACAATTTAAGGCGAAAATTTTATCGAAAATTGAAATTATTCTTTGAGAAGCCTTCATTTTGTTGGAAATCAATATTTTGCTTATTCGTTCGATTAAATGCTAAATAATACCTTATATTAACGAAATCTTTTTTGTTTTTTTCATTTTATATGATCCAATCCAGAGATATCGTGCTTTTTAGAGGAGCTTCCGGAGATCGGCTAAAGCAGCTTTAAAAGTAATTATTTTTACAAATAAAAAATATGAAAATAAAGTTAAAAGTTACAACTTTATGTACATAAATTTTTATGTTAATAAATTGAAATGTCTTCTCAGGAAAAATTCTTGGAAAATCGTTTTTTTCCGGTCTCTTGACTGCGTATAATTCCTTAGCAAATCTTTCGTTGGGCATGACGAACTAAATGTTTAGTTATTACTGTTGGGTTATTTAAATTTATTGCTGAGAATTATTTTTTCAAGAGAAGGGGTTCGAAAACTAATCGAGAGGTAATATAAATATTTAAACAACAATGTTCACAAATAAAAAAAAACAGAGATATTCTTTTGGTCCTTGTTACCAGCATTCAGTCTCCTAGATATTTCCAAAGAGCACAGACGTTCTTTCCTCGTGCAATATAATAAAGAAGTAAAGTTAAAGTTAATTCACTGCATTCCACATTTATGTATCTACGCCATTTCCACCAATTACCACAAAATTTTACCCCGAGCCAAACGTGATTCATTAACAAGTGCCAAACGTCACTTGGTCCAACTGGAAATTTTGTCCATAACAAGTAAACGATTTATTTCGAGAAATTCAACAAAGTACTTGTCAACGTTAAATAATCGGTTATTTTCTCCCCTTCGTGCGGATTATATTTCAGGTATAAAATCAGGGTCGTAAGACACGAGAGAGAAGTAGTGGCGAGCGAGAAAGAGAAACAGATATCGCGTCTTTATTATAACGTTAAAGGGGAATGGTCGTGTTATACCCCGAACCTCCGAGGAAGTCTCCTTGACATCGTCGTCGTATTTGGCTTTGTCGAATAATTCCAGAATAAATATTTATATATATATATATATATATATATATATATATATCGAGGACACTTAACAAACAAAAGAACGTAAGGCACCGTTACTTGACGTGTTAAAAACGTCGAGATTACGTCCTTTTGTTTGTTAACACTCAATTTATGTATCTATATACTTTAACACCGTATATATATATTAGGGTGGTTCTTAATCTGGTGATGTTGGAAATTCTTTGGTATTGTTTCTCAAAAGTAATCAACATATCTAGAAAAAAAATTGGGCGCAAGCGGAACTTTGTCCAATAATTCTAACCCACCCCACCGAGCTGTTGGATTTTTATATGAAAAAATGAATGCATTCAAAATTTTGTTAAGAAAATTGTTTATTATTTCAAAACTATTTATGATAAAAGAATTTTATATAACGTTTTTGTAGGAAATATAATGCTCTACAAAAAAGGTATCTTGTGAAATTCTCGTGAATATAATATTTATCACGTAATTAGCAAAAACCTGTCATCATTTATTCCAAAAGTCGATCATTATGGTCAAAACAGGAGTTTGACGTCGAATAGCTGCAATTTATTTTTCGTATGTATATAAGATTATGAAGAAATACGTAGCGCACTCAACAATGAAATATAAACAATATTCAAATTTTCAATTTTATCAATTTTATTGTGAATTATAATGAATGATGTCATATATTTTAAAAATCAACTTACAATAATGAATTACATCGGTTGGAGCAAAGTTGCTTTGTTAATATCAGGATATTTTTTTTTAAATTCTTCAATTATTTGTACAATGAATTGTTTCTGATCTTCATCATATGTGAGACGATCATTGTACTCTGTAATAAGTTTCACTCCTCTTTCTGCAACATCGTTAACCACTTTAATTCCTTTAACTATTTTTAAGCCTTGCAAATAATTTTCATTAGAAATCCACTCGCTCACACCGATATCAAAAAATGAGGAGTTGATTTCAAATCTTTCGAAAAAAGCCATCGATTTGGAACTGATAAAGAAATCAATGTCTTTATCGATCAAAGAAGAAAAATTTGTCATGAATGATAATACAATTGATAAAATTGAAAATTTAACTATCGTTCACATACTGTTATTGAGTGCACTACGTATCTCTTAATATTTCTAATTGCATATGAAGAATACATTGCAGTTTCTCGACGTCAAACTCCTGTTTTGGCCATAATGATAGACTTTTGGAATAAATGATGACAGTTTTTCGCTAATAACGTGATAAATACTAAATTCACAAGAATTTTACAAGATACCTTTTTTGTAGAGCATTAAATTTCCTATAAAACACAATATAACATTTTTTTATCATGAATAGTTTTGAAATAATAAACAATTTTCTTAAAAAAATTTTGTATGCATGCATTTTTTCATATAAAAATTCGACAGCTCGGTGGGGTGGGTTAGAATTATTGGACAAAGTTCCGCTTGGACCCAATTTTTTTTCTGGATATGTTGATTACTTTCAAGGAACAATACCAAAGAATTTCCAACATCACCAAATTAAGAACCACCCTAATATATATATATATATATATATATTACAGTTGTATATAGTGTATTCACTGAAATGAGAAGAAAAGGATCAATTTAGCTCGCGATGAAGCAAATAAGGCTGCGTATACGTGCGTTTCGGGTAGGGTGTCAGCGGGAATCCAACTTTATGGTCCTGGAACTTTCCCCTTTGAAATGCTCGCGGGATGAAGATCGGCAAGCGAGGGTTAAAGGGGGCGAGGAGAGGATATAAGCGTGGTTTTAAGTCTCGCGCACGTCGTGCCCAATCGCCGAATTAACCAGCATCCGAGAGATGGACCAAAAGAGCTGATCCCTCGGGAGAAAAAAAGAGGGATGAAACAGAAAGAGAGAAAGAATCGTTTTGCTTCGCGTGAAAACCGGCACTCGGTGATTCTCCGATGCTGTTCTTTCTCTCCTCTTCATCCTCTTCTTCTTCTTCTTCATCCTCTTCTTCTTCTTCTTCTCTCTGGAGAGAGCATCACGTCCGCTCCGGGTAATTAAGCCGCCACGCTACGGACGATGAATTATTGCCTCTGGTGTGCTCTTTGCCTCAGCCTCGATGAGGAGATCGAGATTCTTGCTTATATTTTCCTGCTTCGACCTCCTCCTCTCATTCCCCTTTTCTTCTCCTCCTATGCATACTTTGCCCATCACCTTGACTCTTGGGGGGGGGGGGGGGGCGGGGGGGGGGGGGGGGGGCTGCCGATAAAATTGCCAAAAGGAAGGAGACGAGCGAGATGGAAGCGCGAGTATATCAGAGCTATCGGAGAGATGTACCATTTATTTTTTATATATATGTGTATATATAACAGCGTGGAATTGAAATGGGCGAGTCGGTAGAAATCAAGAGAGGCCTCTTAAGATTCTCAATTCTGGCGAGCGCGCGCAAGAGATGATCGAAGGATTATGAGAGCCACTATGCGAGATCGATTCGAGTATCCTCTTTCTCTCGTGAGAATACACGGAGAGAGGGAGAGAGATAGGGGTACGACAGGGATCAAAAGCGATGGAAAATTCTTGCACGTTTCCGCGAGGGATTGCAGGTAGAGAAGTACTCGCGCTAATCGTTGGAGAGAGATCTATTGCGTATCTCGCAATTTTCTACGATCCAATCAAAGCTATAATAACCCGATTTCCGGAATTACGGAGATGAATAATTAATTGTATTTTATGGATTGGCATTGGATAACTCATTTTTTTTTCTTTTTCATTTTTTTTTGGCGATTCGTGTAGTTAGGAATAGTTGAAGAAATTAAAAATTCCAATGAATTGGAATTACTTTTAAAATCTTATGAAATCAGCACTATAATTGTAATGACGATCGTTCACCCTTGCCTGTCTCGTTGCAACTTTATATATAGAGCTGACCCTCGCGGATTCACCTTTTATTATTAAATTTTCGTCCCTCGATTTAACGCGCTGTCACCGCTCCTTAGGGTCATAGCATGAAGTTATATAGTGTAAAGCCTTCCCGAATAAACGGGCTATCTAATGCAAAAATAATTTTCCAAATCGGATTAGTATTTCCTGAGATTAGCGCGTTCGAACAAACATACAAACGTTCAAACAAACTTTCCAGCTTTATTATAGTAAGTAAGAAGTAAGATTAGGGTCATAGCACAAAGTTATATAGCGTAAATCCTTCGTGAATAAACGGGTTTTCTAATGCAAAAAGAATTTTCCAAATCGGATTAGCATTTCCTGAGATTAGCGCGTTTGAACAAACATACAAACGTACAAACAAACTTTCCAGCTTTATTATTGTAAGTAAGAAGTAAGATTAGGGCCATAGCATAAAGTTATATAACGTAAAGCCTTCCTGAATAAACGGGTTATCTAATGCAAAAAGAATTTCCCATATTGGATTAGTATTACCTGAGATTAGCGCGTTCGAACAAACATACAAACTTACAAACAAACTTTCCAGCTTTATTATTGTAAGCAAGAAGTAAGATTAGGGCCATAGCATACAATTATATAGCGTAAAGCTTTTCTGAATAAACGGGTTATGTAATGCAAAAAGAATTTTCCATATCGGATTAGTATTACCTGAGATTAGCGCGTTCGAACAAACATACAAACTCTCCAGCTTTATTATAGTATTAAGATTCATCACACGAAATGTCGCGCAAAAATATTTTTCCACATATTCTTTCGCGAGGAAACAAAAGTCGAGGAATCAAAAGAACCGATAAATGACTCGATCATTCTGTTTTCTTTTCTCAATCATATTTTTTGTGACAGAAAAAAAAAAAATTAAGACAAAAATCAAGCCTGAAATGGCTCAATCTTCAAGCCGGCCAATTTGTTTATTATTTCAACGAAATGTCCCTTGATTAAACATAATAAATCCATTGGCTCTTTAGCCAAGAGCCTACTGTCGCGTGTTCACGACGATTCTGAAACGTTTTGACCCCTGCAGCGAAAGTCGTTAAAGTCACGCCCGCAGATAGGTAGTTGACACTTCCGGGTAAAGGGTTCTACACGTGTTTACAATCGACGACGCGGTCATTAATGTATATAAACGCACAGAGGCGCGCGTGCTTGCACGTGAAGAGAGCGAAAAGTCTCGCGGGAGAAAAATATTTTTGTCCCACTCGCGCTTTTTCTCCGTTTATTTTATTTTTTTCCCCTCTCAAGTAAAAGAGACTCACGTGCCGATGTATACCTATACGATACTCTCTTTTCCCGTTGGCAATTTTGCTAAATTTAACGAGAAGTATACGGTGCGCAACCGTGCGCGCAACGACGAGCCCATTGGCTCGTCGCGTAACGACCATTCCGGCCCCGCGGTAATTGAAAGAGCGGCTTAATTACGCACGAACGAAATCGTCCCGCATATGCATATGTATACAAGGAAAAAAAAAAAGAAGAAAAAACAATCATATATATGCCCTGAGCCATTTGCCCTGATTATCCTCTGACTCTTTTCTTCGAAACTCGTTTATTATACATCCACCTCTCGTATATAATACGAGCAACGATAATTTCTCGTGAAACATTCGCGAAACGACGTTGGGGCTTTTTTCTTCTTTTCTTCTTTTTTTTGTCTTTCATTCCCAAACTCCGGACCATTATTTTCGTGCTTGCGTGGGGTCGTGAATGCGTCGTTTTTGTGCAAATATATACACAAATAAATAGGGCATAAAATGGGGAAGAATTAAAAAAAAAGCATTAACGACAATTGCATAAAAAACAATCTTGTACACCTCTATGTTTACATATGATTAGTTCCTACTTTTATTCACGTGAAGTTTTAACTTTTCGTTATTAAGTGGTTAACTTCTTCAACGATACACATAATTCGCTCTACTTTTTTTCCCCCTCGCAATATACGTGCAATATTTTCCTCGCAATAAATGTTACAATATACGCAAAATAGCTGGTTACAAAGGTTGTGAAGGAGGGTTAAATAACTTTGTGGAAAAAGTGAATAAAAATCTTCTGGAATTTTTGACGAAGCGAAAGAAGGATCAAAGTGGTGTCTTGGTTCTTTCGAAATATTTTCACATTCAAAAATGGCTGTTTCGATGCAAGGAAACTGTAGAATGTTATATGAAGTATCAAGACAGTCTTCTGGTCTAACCGAGGATTTTTTTCGGGGTTTAAAAAAAAAACAATTCATAGGTAATATTAAATATTTCAACATCGATCTTTTTTCCACTTATTTATCGATACTTGCAGAACACTGCAAATTTTTTTCGAGTACAATAAAAGAAAGTACAATAAAAGAAGACACGATTCCATAACGACTGTGACCATGATTCCAGACGTTCTACTCATTTGAAACAATAAAACCAACAAGTTTATTGATCATTACAAATATGGCTTGCGCGTGAACCGCTGAAAATGTTGAAGAAAAAATTATGAAACATTTTTTATAGTTGTTCAAAGATTTTGGAAAAATTCTAAAATCCGTACACATTGATCAATAATGGCACTTGCATGGGATCGTGAATGTGTCGTTTTGTCGAAATATATACACAAATATATAGGGCATAAAATGGGGAAGAATTTAACAAAAGATAATCTTGTACACGTCTATATTTACATATGATTAGTTCCTACTTTTACTCACGTAAAGTTTTAACTTTTCGTTATTGAGGAGGGAAATAGGGTTAGACGGTTAAAAAAATCGATTTTTTTTTAATTTCATAAATTGTTAGTAAAACTATTGAAAAATATGTTCCCAAAATTTTAAATGAAAATTCCGACTCGTTCTATTGTTATAAGCCATTAAGGGTGGAAATAGGGTTAGGACAGCGTTTTCTCAATGATTTTCATGAATTTTTTTATAGTATAAAAAATGAATATAATTTATTGAAACTTTGAGAATATTTTATACATATATTTAAGTATGTACTATAAAATTTTTGAAGAATTTCCTTGAAAAACACTGAAGATATTAGCGACCCCATATTGCAGGTCACAATCAGACTCAGCATTTTGCTATTTTTTCAAACGCGTTATTCTGAAAACGACTTTTTTTGAACTTGCGTACACGCTAGTTTGAAAAGTTTTCAACCAATCGTTTTGAAAATTGGCAGTTACTTTCTTCATAGTATTACGCTCTATATAAACCTAAAATCGGAATATTATCATTATTTAAAATAATTTTTTGTTTGCAAATAAAGTTGTAAAAAATGGCAAAAAATCATGCTTTTTTGTTTTGACGCCTGTAAAAAATTCAATTTTCTATTTTTTTATAGCATTTAGGTTCATATAGAAGAGAGACATATAACAAAAGTAAATTCCAACCTCGTTTGATTTCAGATGAAAATTGCGGCTTCCAGAATGTACGCAAAATGCTGAGTCTGATTGTGACCTGCAATATGGGGTCGCTAATATCTTCGGTGTTTTTCAAGGAAATTCTTCAAAAATTTTCTAGTATATACTTAAATATATGTATAAAATATTCTCAAAGTTTCAATAAATTATATTCATTTTTTATACTATAAAAAAATTCATGAAAATCATTGAGAAAACGCTGTCCTAACCCTATTTCCCCCATTAAGTGGTTAGCTTCTTCAACGAAACACATAATTCGCTCTACTTTTTTTATCCCCTCGCAATGCACGTGCGTTCGTTCCACTCGCGTATATATTTATTCATAAATTGTACGTGATTTTATTTTTGATCTCGTGATACACGAAGTTTCGTGGATGCGGCTATAATAAATATATATATTGTATATAAACGAGACAGCGTGTGTCGTTAACTTTATTGGCTGCACATGCACCGGCCAAAAATTCATTCCGGCTATGCGAGCGCACCAGTGAGAATCGTCTCTCGAGAAGGATTTTTATTCCCTATCGTATATATCAATCCTACTGCTCGTGAGCGAACCGTCGGTGGTTGTTCGTTGCAACCAGCAAGGTCCTCGTCCACGATAAACGAGTGAAAGTTTCGGCGAGCGTTGATGATATTATAGTGGCAACGAGGAAGAAGTAAACGTATATGTACAATTTTACTGTAACCAAACGTTAGAAAGTCATCGATAGATATATCTTCTTCGTCCTTTGTCTTCTCGCGATATCGGGGGTCCCCTTTCATATTTCCTTTCTCCGTCGCAATTTTCTCGCACCTCTAGCAACGGCCATTACCCGCTCATTATTACGAACGATGAAATAAAAATGAAAATCATCATCTTCGTGATAATTCAGCTTTGGAGATGCAAAATGCGTCGAAGTGAGAGTAAGGAAAGTTCGCACGATACGACGTATGCATGTGGTAACGTGAACTAGAAGGCGATCTCGCTTTTCGCTCATCTAATGACATTTCGAACATTGTTGGACAAATGTTCTTTTTATCGTATTAAAAAATCCCCAAGTACCACAAAGGGGATGGTGATTTTGACGGTTTCTTTAATGACGATTCTGCACGACGATTATTTTCATAAGAAATTAAGTACCTTAGTATCAATTCCATGTTTTCGTGACAAGTATTCATTGCATTTCGTGTTAAACATTTTTCAGTAACAACACGATTTGTAAAAGTCGTAATTTAGTACCTAAAAAAAAGCTTGATTTTAATACAACCCTTTCAAGTACCCTCAATCTTTTTTAAGTCATTAACACTAAACGTACCAAGCGGGGGGGGGGGGGGGGGGGTTAAATGATCCTTTTCAAAATTTACTTGAAATTCGTACCATTCATTGTTATTCCTATCGCTCATCTGACTTTCTGTAAATTTGTATGATTATTTTCTCCAAAATCCGAAGTTATGTTAGGAATTATTTCCTTTTAATAATTAAAAGGTATGGCCACGGTAGAATTTTCAAAAAAATCGACGTTTTTTTTTGCTTAAACGATGCTTTATCATCATAAAAATAAGTCAAGTTGAGTCGGGGTAGTAGTTAGTATTTTTTTTTCATCGGATTTGAGCATATAGTAAGCCAACCTCTGGCACGGCCATAGAGTAGCCGAGCGCGCCGCGTGACAAATAACTTCAGAAATTTTTACCCGATTGACGTGAAATAAAAAAAAAAAATGTTTTCAATTGCATTTAGCAGAGAAGTCGTACGGAATTTCTGGTTAATTAAAAACTCTCCATTTTATGAGCAGTTTTATACGAAATTTGTCACTGGAAATTCATCTTTTAAGTTCAAACGTCTACAGTATTCGAATAAAACAATATTTTTCAAATTCCGTACGTACATTCTCCACGTATTCTGATGTAGATTAACGACAATGTTTTTATTTTATTCTGGGTAAAAAATTGTCGATGCCAAATGTCAGGCCCGAAATAAAAGATACCAAAAGCAAATAGCGGTAGTCGGCCATTTTGTATAACAAAAAAACCAAAAAAAAAATATTTTTCATTAGCTTGACATTTATACTTAATAGATGTGCAATTAGTTTTATAAATAAATGACTTTTTCATAAAAAAAAAAATTGTTAAATGTCCACATGATTTTATAAACGCTACCGTGGGCCATAACCCTTAAGAATTTCTTTCTAAAAAATCAACGTTTATTTCATAAGGTGTTTCAAATGATTCATTACATGCAGGCAGGTTGAAACTTCCGTACTAATTCTCAATTATTTCGATTTTTTTATTCTCGATAAAATACATTTTACGATTCTCACGACGATGAATCACGATCTTGGGGTATAAAATTTTTGTTCATTCGAGGAAAAATTATCGAGAATCGCCGGTTTGTCGTAAAACAAACGATAATATTCGCTGTACCGGAAGTGAAGAACCAGGAGGTTGAATAAGACAATTCATAATAATACGAGAAACTCCCCGTTTCGGGTAATAGTAGTCGTTTAACAATAAGTATAATAACAATGAAATAGTAATTTAAAAAAAACGATAATATTACTAATAATCAGAATAAACGAGTTGTAATACCGTTGTATAATTTTTTGGCTTTTTACCTGTATGAGGTGAGCAAAGAACAGGACGTAGGCGGCGGCCGCCCTCATGGCTTCCCTCGGGAATGCCCTCGACTACCGCATCACCAATTGTCGTTTCTCCTCGGCTATTCCGTCCCCAGGCACGTTATATAATCCTTTTATTCGTTACTATTATTATTACTATATTATTCCACGAGAATCCTCTTTAAATTGATATTTCCTCTCTCTTCATTCACAATTCTCATACGTAACTGAAAATCATCACTTTAACACTATCTCATTGCCGATCATGAACAATTTCGATCCTGATGCGCGGCGCACACACTTTAAATTTTATCCTTTATTTTTTTCCACTCTAAACACTTTCTTCGGTGTTTTTATATTTTTTTTAACCCCCGTTTATTTGTTTTCACCACATTACGACGGCGGCAAATGACCGCGAAACGTTTGCCTCCTTGCAAAGCGACTCACTTCCTCCTGGTACTCGAGAGTGTTTGGCGCTAGAGTGTACGAGCAAACGTAAACAAACAAAAAAAAAAGTGATATTAACGCGTCGCGGTGCGTTGAACAGTTGAAAATTTTACACTTGGACGCTCGGATGAGTTTTTAAGATGATCCCCCGGAAGTCGTCGTTTTGTATCCTTAGAATGATCGGGGGTAGATTTAAAAAAAAACAACGTAGAGATTAAACACGGTTTTTCGACACTTTTTTTGTTATCGTTTCTGCGTTAATTTATCGCTTTGTCGATTTTTTTTAAGGAGAACAATATTTATACAAAATATTGTATATTCAGTTTTCTTCTGATCACACTTTTAATCGTACAATCAGTAAATACCTTACACGACGTTTTTTATTCTTTTTTCATTCAATCGATCTCTTCACTCTCATCTCATCTCTGCTCTCTTCTCTTCGCTACACGCTATCCGGTCACTCCTCGTCAAGCGTTTCAAGTTTCTTTTTCCCTCGTTCGGCCTCTGGAACGCGTTTAATTAGGGAGGTTCGTTATTTGCCGGTGGCGTTCTCGCGACAAACACCGAGTCGCACTTTTTCCTTGCTAAAGTTGCAACTCTCGTCAGGGGGAGAGCTATGCAAGAAGAACTAACGAGAATAAATATATATATGTGTATTGTATACGTGTGTAAAAGATTGAAAGACCGGTCGTTCCTTAGGCGTGTAATTGACGAACGTTTAAGGACGTGCTTGACTTCGCTCCTTCTTTCCTTCCCGTATTTTCTCTTCTCTATACATACATATAGATACAAAATACGAAATAAATACTCTGACGGTATTATATGGATCACAACACGTGTCCTTTATAAAAGCACTTTTGCCCAAGGCGGTGGATCGCCACGTGGGCCACGTTAAATTCAGAAAATATTTCCCGTAATCACGATTTCTTCTACACCCTCTCCTTTGTTTATTTTATTATATTTTTTTGTTTATTATCACCAGACGTATCCACGTGGCACAAATGTTTCGACGAGCACTCGACGATGGTTTTCTTACTCGTATAAATCGCAGTATTCAAAGTAGTCACGGTCGAGCTTGAGTCTGACGGTGGGTTGAGCGAGAGTGACACTACTGTTCGTCGCTAAACTTTCGCGTCAGCGACGACGTATAACGATTTTGCGCGCTCGGCCCGGTCGAGGCGACGACGAATTTCTTTCCCGGAAGTACAGCATAAGAATCACCGATCATTTGTGCCCGAATCTTGTCGTTTTATTTTCTCATTTACGGGGAAAAAAAAGAACAAATAGAAACGAGTAAGTGAACATGAAAGTTGACGGGTTGCAATTTGTCGATTCTTTAGAATTCCCGTTGTCTCGTCACTTCGGGCATTTGCTACTGAACGTTTTTCTTCCTCCTCTTCTTTGCGTCAAACACTCACTTGTTCTCACATAAATCCTCGAAATCCCTAGTCTTGAGGGGGAAAAAAATACAAAATGGTCAAAGAAAAAGAAAAATTTGAGGAAAAACAACAAACACTTTTTGAGTCTTCGCACAATGACGGGAGAAAAAAATCGAGCGATAATCCAATGGATGTACGAGCAGGGGGTTGTTGAAGAGTGTTTGCACGTGAAAAAACGCCCGAGGGAGTACAAACGGTGTTTTGTTACTCCTTTCTTTCTCTCTCCCTCCCTCTCTTTCGCCGATTTATCCGTCTCGCTTCGCGAACCGGGATCCTCTCCGGTTTTGCTAAACTTCCTCGTTCCCTTCGACGGCTGCTTCGGTCGTCCTTGCCGCGGGGACTGTGGCGAACTCACAGAGGGGAGGAAGGATCCACGTTGTTGAATCCCCTCCCTTTGTCTCGGGAAGAACGATCCTTTTGCTCTTCTCTTTTTTCTTTCCACGACCCTTCGCGTTCTCACTCTCTCTCTTTATCTCGCAACAAACAGCACGAAAAAACGGCTCGTAGGGAATTGAAAAAAAAAAAACAACAATCGCGACAACACACCCGCAAAAAGTTGTAAATAATCACGATTACACCTGGGGTCGTGACACTTCGTGAAACCAACGAGAGTGGAAGATAAGCGTCCGGCGTCGGCGAACAATTATAAAGATAATTGCACACTAAACCAAAAAACAACAACAACAACAATAAAAGTAGAAAATAATCACTGTGGACGTACAATTTTTCTTTCTAATATTTCACAAGATACAATGTATTCGCTGTAATTGATATAAAAGTTAAAAAAAAATATATATGTTTGCACAGAGCGTTTTATATAGCGGTATAAGCGCACGTTGAGCTCGAAATGAACGGGCACCTCCGCGGGGTACACGTGGCTCGGTTGCTCCGGGGATACTGAGTCGGAGCCGCAGGCCGGCCTGCGGGCCTCCCCCCCACTCCCTTTATCGCTCTTTCTCTCGAGTTGCCCCGTTCGGCAATTCTGCCCCCTCCTGCCCCTCACCGCCGCCGCCCGACCCATCGCTCCAGAACCCCCTTCTCCAGGCTCCTGGACGAGCTATATTACGAGACGGACTATAGCGGACTGTACGAACCCAATGGAACATGGTCTTGGACTCTAGCATTGAGAGAAGAAGAGATGGAAATATCGCGTCAGTGGCGGGGGGGGGGGGGGATGGGCCCCCTTCCGAACCTTCGCCGGCGCCCTCACTCTACCGCGACGCATTTTGCTTCCCCCTGGAGAAACCCGCGGCTCTCGGTCCTGTATTTATCCGTATATACCAGCGTGTATGTAATGGTCTCTTGCGCACCTCGCGCTGCAGCGTCCAACGGATACACATCGGCCGATAGTTTTCGATGAAACTGACCGTGCCGCGGATGGATAGCGCGTTTTAACGCAACGGCGCGATTGTCAAACGGTGAGTCGAGGCTAAAATGAACCGGATTCACGGAAAAGTGTATCGGATAGATCGAATTTATGGGGTAGTAATGGGAGTTAACGGGTAATGTGGGTCGGGCTTGTTACAGAGGTTGCGAAGGAGGGTTAAATGACTGAAAAAAAATTAATAAAACTTTTGGAAGCTTTAGGTGAGGCGAAAGAAGGAGCAGAGTGGTTTCTTGGTTATTTCGAAATATTTTGACAAAAAAAAATGGCTTTTTCGACGCGAGGAAACTGTAGGATGTTGTATGAAGTATTGAGACAGTCTTCTGGTCTAAACGAGGATTTTTTTCGAGGTTTAAAAAAGAAGACAATTTATTGGTACTGTTAAATAATTCAACATCGGTCTTTGTTCCACTTATTTATTGACACTTGCCAGGTACTCTGCAAATTTTTTTCGAGTACAATTAAGGGGGAAAATAGGGTTAGGACAGCGTTTTCTCAATGATTTTCATGAATTTTTTTACAGTATAAAAAATGAATATAATTTATTGAAACTTTGAGAATATTTTATACGTATATTTGAGTATATACTATAAAATTTTTGAAGAATTCCCTTGGAAAACACCGAAGATATTAGCGACCCCATATTGCAGGTCACAATCAGACTCAGCATTTTGCGTACATTCTGGAAGCCGCAATTTTCATCTGAAATCAAACGAGGTTGGAATTTACTTTTATCATATGTCTCTCTTCTATATGAACCTAAATGCTATCAAAAAAATAGAAAATTAAATTTTTTACAGGGGTCAAAACAGAAAAGCATGATTTTTTGCCATTTTTTACAACTTTATTTACAAAAAAAAAAATATTTTAAATAATGATAATATTCCGATTTTAGGTTCATATAGAGCGCAATACTATGAAGAAAGTAACTGCCAATTTTCAGAACGATTGGTTGAAAACTTTTCAAAAAAACGTCGTTTTCAGAAAAACGCGTTTGAAAAAATATTGACCGCTCGGTTATACACGTGGCGCGCTCGGGGCCTGAATGAGAGCTACTCACTTTAATGGCTTATAACAATAGAACGAGTCGGAATTTTCATTTAAAATTTTGGGAACATATTTTTCAATGGTTTTACTAATAATTTATGAAATAAAAAAAAATCGATTTTTTGAACCGTCTCACCCTATTTCACCCCCTAAAAGAATTAAAAAAAAATTCATAAATCTTCTGGAATCTTTGGTTGAGGCGAAAGAAGGAGCAGAGTGACTTCTTGGTTATTTCGAAATATATTGACAAAAAAAAATGGCTTTTTCGACGCAAGGAAACTGTAGGATGTTATATGAAGTATTGAGGCAGTCTTCTGGTCTAAACGAGGATTTTTTTCGACGTTTAAAAAAGAAGACAATTTATTGGTACTATTAAATATTTTAACATCGGTCTTTGTTCCACTTATTTATTGACACTTGCCAGATACTCTGCAAATTTTTTTCGAGTACAATTAAATAAAATTAAGGGTGTTACGCGGTTTCAAGTCGACATGATTCCATGGCGACTGTGACGATGATTCCAGACATTCTACTCATTTGAAATAATAAAACCAACAAAATTATTGATCAGTACAAATATGACTATAATTTTGAAGAAAAAAATATGAAATATATTTCATGGATGTTCAAAGATTTTTGAAAAATTCTAAAATCCGTATACATTGTTTCAGAAGGTCGCCATTTTGTGAATTTGTTTTTTCTTTGAAATTTTAGAGGTTCACGCGATAGCCATACATGTACTGATCAATAATCTTTTTCGTTTCTTTCGTTTCAGACGAGTAGAACGTCTGGAATTATGGTCACAGTCGCCATGGAATCATGGCGATTGAAAATCGCGTAGCACCCTTAATTTATTTTTATTGTACGCGAAAAAATGTGCAGAGTACCAGCAAGTATCAATGAACAGGTGGAAAAAAGATCGATGTTGAAATATTTAATAGTACCTATAAAAGAAATTTTTAAACCTCGAAAAAAATCCTTAAAACACTTCTTTTAAAGAATTGACTTGTAGTGGAAGAAAATCGATGTTTTATTGCCGCTGGGAAACCCGACAATTCTTAACGAAGCATTGTAATTTCTAAAGTTCGCGTAACTTTGAGTTATTCACTGTTTTAACGATAAATTATAATGGCTGTCAATCGATTTTGCGAGAAATATGAGAATTGACCCTAAAAAAATCGGGGTAAAAACGCTAATTTGAAAAAGAAAGTTACTCGTTACACTGGCCAACAATTCAAGTGCCTTAAATATTTCACTGACGTTTCATCGACGGAAAATCCAATATTTTCGTGAAATCCGAATATACAAAATTCCGTTCTTATCTGGAGTATTAAAAAAAAGTAAAAAATTAAACTTTAATAAACGAAAATGCCGCGTGTAAAGTAAGAAAAAATTACTGTTGAATAAATACGGTTTTCGTCGAAATGCATTCACATCTTCTCGATGCTAGCGTATACCTGAGGGATTATTGTCGATGTATGAGCACACGAACGTGTTGGTTATTTCGTATATAAGGTTTTCGCGAGTGATCCTTATGGCCTATCCTCTCACAGGTCCTGTATACATATAAAACTGCACCACGAGACGTACATGCACTTAACACACTGTACACGATGTCTTAATGACAAAAGGGCATCAATCCTATTTGTGTAATAGTAAATACGCCCTTTTGACTTCAATCTATCGATATATTCACCATACATTCGCAATTCTCCTTCTCCCTCTCGTCCCTGCTCCTTTCTCTCTCATTCTTTCATTTTCAACGCTTCTCTCTCTCTCTCTTTCTCTTTCTCTCTTTCTCTCTTGCTGTGCCTTTCTACTGTAAAGCGCATTACACGTTATACTACACTTGTGCTTGGCGCTCTCTCGTTGTATCTCTCTCTCTCTTCGGGATGCTGGGCTCGTTCTACACGAGGACTCACGGGATCGTTCCTATATAGCTCCGCGCCTCTCTCGCGTATCTTACAATCGGTTTCATCACGAGTACCTCGCTCGCTCTGTACACCAACCGAGGTGTACATGTATTACATATATATATATATATATATATATATATATATATATATATATATATTTATAACCATATATACCAGAGGCACTTGGCGTCTCTAATACTGTATATAGTACACCGCAGTATAGTTTGCTCTCACCTCTTCAGATCACTCGCGCAAATCCCACGACTATATTTCTAGACTATATACCGTATATATACGCTGTACTTATGATATTTTAACTTCTGCTCGACGGGCTTCGAACGATTCCATTTGTTTCATAATATTTTCAGCACAATTCGTGTTAAAAAAATAAAAAGAAAAAGAAAGAGCTTAGCATTTGCTCCTTCCACGTTGAAAATACAGATACAATTATCCTGTATTTAGTCGAATTGCAATGACGCAATTTGGTAGAACTTTAACCATTTTGCTGTTGCCAAAATTTTTTTTTAATTGTAAAGTGGTCATCGATCGTTCTTAATTGTACAATAAATCCTCTTTATTTCTAGACTATATACCGTATACATATATACGCTGTACTTGCCATATTTTAACTTCTACTCGATGAACTTCCAACGATTCCATTTGTTTCATAATATTTTCAGCACATTTCGAGTTAAAAAATAAAAAGAAAAAGAAAGAGCTTAGCATTTGCTCCTTCCATGTTGAAAATACAGATAGAATTGTCCTGAATTTAGTCAAATTATAATGGCGCAATTTGGTGAGAGAAAATAAGATAGAATGAAACTTTAACCATTTTGCTGTTGACAAAAAATTTTTTTAATTGTAAAGTGATCATTGATCGTTCTTAATTGTTCAATAAATCCTCTTCATTTCTAGACTACATACCGTATACATATATACGCTGTACTTATCATATTTTAACTTCTACTTGACGAACTTCCAACGATTCCATTTGTTTCACAATATTTTCAGCGCATTTCGTGTTAAAAAATAAAAAGAAAAAGAAAGAGCTTAGCATTTGCTCCTTCCATGTTGAAAATACAGATACAATTATCCTGAATTTAGTAAAATTACAATGACACCATTTGGTAAAAGAAAGGAAGATAGAATGAAACTTTAACCCTTTTGCTGCTGGCAAAAAATTTAAAAAATTGTAAACCGGTCATTGATCGTTCTTAATTGTTCAATAAATCCTCTTCATTTCTAGAGTATATACCGTTTACATATATACGCTGTACTTGCCATATTTTAACTTCTACTTGACGTACTTCCAACGATTCCATTTGTTTCATAATATTTTCCGCACATTTCGCGTTAAAAAATCAAAATGAAAATAAAGAGCTTAGCATTTGCTTTTTCCACGTTGAAAATACAAATAGATTTATCCTGAATTTAGTCAAATTATAATGGCGCAATTTGGTAAAAGAAAAGAAGATGAAACCTTGAGAAAAGAGAACGAAACTTTAACCATTTTGCTGTTGACAAAAATTTTTTTTTATTGTAAGCTGGTCATTGATCGTTCTTAATTGTCTAATAAATCCTCTTCATTTCTAGACTATATAACGTATACATATATACTCTGTACTTATCATATTTTAACTTCTACTTGACGTACTTCCAACGATTCCATTTGTTTCATAATATTTTCAGCACATTTCGCGTTAAAAAATCAAAATGAAAATAAAGAGCTTAGCATTTGCTCCCTCCACGTTGAAAATAGAGATACAATTATCCTGAATTTAGTAAAATTACAATGACACCATTTGGTAAAAGAAAAGAAGATAGAATGAAACTTTAACCCTTCTGCTGCTGGCAAAAAATTAAAAAAATTGTACACTGGTCATTGATCGTTCTTAATTGTTTAATAAATCCTCTACAGATCACTCGCGCAAATTGTACGACTATATTTCTAGACTATATATCGTATATATACGCTGTCCTTAGGATATTTTAACCTCTACTCGACGAGTTTCCAACGATTCCATTCATTTCATAATATTTTCAGCACATTTCGCGTTAAAAAATCAAATTGAAAATAGAGAGCTTAGCATTTGCTCCTTCCATTTTGAAAATACAGATACAATTTTACGGTACAGTTTTCTCGGGCTATTCAATTCCGGAAACAATTATCCTCAATTTAGTCAAATTACAGTGACGCAATTTGGTAAAAGAAAAAAAAAGATAGAATGAAACTTTAACATTCTTGCCGAACGTATCTTTTGATTTTTTTTCTTTATATCGTTATAAAAATGCGAAAAATGGTCAGAGGGAAATTAAAATGATTTAATCAAAACAAAACAATTGTTCAAAAGGCTGAGGAAAAAAATCGTCAGGTTTTTCTAATTTTCGTCATTAAAAAGAAGTTAGTCAAAAATCTTTTTTTCTTCTTTACATCATTATCCAAATACTTAAAATGATCAGTGGTGAATTGAAATGGTTTAATCGAAACTAAACAATTGTCGAAAAGCTATGAAAAAAAAATCGTCAAGTTTTTCGAATTTTCGTCATTAAAACGAAATTGGTGAAAAATGTTATCAGCGAAAAAGTTCGTATAGTAAAAGTTAATAATAGGTGTGCTGTTGCTCAAAAAAAAATGGAAAAAAAATTCTAAAGTGGTCATTCACCGTTCTTAATTGTCTCAATAAATTGTTTAGTCCGATCGTAGCACACAAAAGCCCTCGGAGATTTTGGCTCTCTCGTGCCGTGGCACGCTATTACTTATTCGGAGAGTCGCTCGCACACACATCGGCGTTCTCGGTCGATGGGAGAGAAAACTCGCGAGAGACTCGCCGCTGGCCCGCGCGGTCGTCGTCGACTCTTTTCCTCTTTCACTCTTCTGCCCAGAAGGTCTGCCCGTTCGCCCAGAGAGCCTGGCTTGTTCGCCCGCCACCATCGGGTTGATAACCCTCTCTCGCGGCAAAGGGCCTCTCACTCTCTTACCTCACTCTCTCGCTCTCGTCGAGCGAGTTTATTCGAGATTCGCGGACCGTACTCTCGCGTATATACACACCGAAATGTCATCGTTGAAAGAGAAGAAAAAAATTGTTTCGAATAGATGAAATATTGTTGCTTGAATGAAACTTCCATTTTTTTTCGAATAGTTGCCGGAATTGAAAAAAAATAAATAAAATTATAACCCGTGACTATAAAAAGGATATCTTATTTTGGTAAATGTGAATTTTATAAAACATCGGTGTCGTGGTTCAAAATCCCGGTAAAATAATCGAAGGGCGCGATGATTCATTTAGGCGGAGTTTGTAACTTAGCAAAAGTTCACATGGTCGGCTTAAAAACATTTGTTTACCATCAAAATCATTTGAAATATAATTGAGGGCTGGCGTATTGCTGCGCGCGCTAAAAACCGAGAGTAAATTTGAAAAATTATTACAAAGGTTATAGGGTGAAAAAAGAATTAAATTGTTGATTTCACATTTCTTATTAACTTTTCAACTATAAGAAAAAAAATTAAAAAATTATTTCTTTCAATATTAACATTGTTTTTTACGGGTTTAAATGAACTAATGATGAAAACCATAGCGCCTCCTTGTCGACATCATAACTTCACCAAAAATTGTCCATTCTCCAAAAATGAAAAAGAATCTAGTAAAATAATGTAGTAGTAATAGTCTGACGGAGGAAATTTTGTTTTTTTTCTTCAAAAATAAAGAAATTACAGTATTTCAAACATTAGTATGCAATTTTAAAAAAATAAATTAGTGTTTAAGGGAGGAAATAGGGTTAGGACAGCGTTTTCTCAATGACTTTCATGAATTTTTTTATAGTATAAAAAATGAATATAATTTATTGAAACTTTGACAATATTTTATACATATATTTAAGTATATACTATAAAATTTTTGAAGAATTTCCTTGAAAAACACCGAAGATATTAGCGAACCCATATTGCAGGTCACAATCAGACTCAGCATTATGCGTACATTCTGGAAGCTGCAATTTTCATCTGAAATCAAACGAGGTTGGAATTTACTTTTATTATATGTCTCTCTTCTATATAAACCTAAATGCTATCAAAAAAATAAAAAATTGAATTTTTTACAGGGGTCAAAACAAAGTAGCATGATTCTTCGCCATTTTTTACAACTTTATTTGCAAAAAAAAAATTATTTTAAATAATGATAACATTCCGATTTTAGGTTCATATAGAGCGCAATACTATGAAGAAAGTAACTGCCAATTTTCAAAACGATTGGTTGAAAACTTTTCAAACTAGCGTGTACGCAAGTTTAAAAAAAGTCGTTTTCAGAAAAACGCGTTTGAAAAAATAGTACCAAGAAAAACAAAGTCAAGGCAGTCATAAATTTTCTTCGGTGTTTTTCAAGAAAATTCTTCAATAATGTTATAGTATATACTTAAATATATGTATAAAATATTCTCAAAGTTTCAATAAATTATATTCATTTTTTATACTATAAAAAAATTCATGAAAATCATTGAGAAAACGCTGTCCTAACCCTATTTCCCCTCTCAATGGCTTATAACAATAAAACGAGTCGGAATTTTCACTTAAAATTTTGGTCACATATTTTTCAATAGTTTTACTAACAATTTATGAAATTAAAAAACAATCGATTTTTTCAACCGTCTAACCCTATTTCGCCCCTTAATGATTTATAAAAAATTGACGAACGAAAAAATTTAAAAAACTTCTCGTCAGGCTATAGAGAAAACAATTATCAAGATTTAAAAGAAAAAAACGTTCAAAAATATTAAAAATTGACTGAGTTATCGTGATGACACTGTCGGCAAACATAGTTTCGAGAAAAAACGCGTTTAAAGTTTCTGGTAGGTACAACGTGAAATTACGGCCAGCCTCTCATTCCAGCTATAACTTTGTAACGGAATGGAATTTTCTTACAAGTTTATTTTTGAAAAATACTTAAAAGTATAAAGAATAAAAATCTGTAAAAAAAAATCGATTTTTTGAAAATTTCAGGGGTATGTGAGCCTTCAAGAGAATGAAATAATCGAATTTTACTCGTATTTCGTAATTTTTATTTTTCCATTCCGTATCTGCGAAAATAGAGAAGTGAGCTTTGAGCGCCGAGAACGATGGATATATCGATCGTAACATTTTTTTTAAAGTTATCCACTTGGTACGAAACGCCCTGTACAAATATCCCGCAGGGAGGGAGAGGTATACGAGGGAGCCGCGAAGAAAATTATGTATACACGAGGTTTTATTCCGCGACGAGACACGGTGAATAATTTTTCGGCGCGTCGAGAAATCGAAGGGCCGAGATGATCGTCGAGAGGAGATCCGAGAGGCACACCGAGAGACGATTATGAATAATGGATAGAGGTCCTGTCGCGTGTCCTGTGTAATTATCCGGTGTCGAACGATGCGAGGAGCGAGAGGACTCTTTCTCGAACGAGAGATATTGCTCCCGGTGTTTAAACCGAAAGACTGCACGAACGGCACACCCGCGGGAGGATTGCACATAGCTCGGAAGCGCGATCGCTCCGTTGCTCCATGAACGCGTCTTCGATTTATCCCTTCGTACATTTACGCGCATCCCACAGCTTTTATCGTTATGCGTTACGCACTTGCACCTCTCGGGAAAGAGCGCGAGTCATTGAATCTTTGCACGAGATTATGCGCTCGAAAATGTTTAACACTAAACGTATCAAGCGAGGGTCCAATAACCCCTTTCAAAATTTACTTTAAGGAGGGAAATAGGGTTAGGACAGCGTTTTGTCAATGATTTTCATGAATTTTTGTATAGTATAAAAAATGAATATAATTTATTGAAACTTTGAGAATATTTTATACATATATTTAAGTATATACTATAAAATTTTTGAAGAATTTCCTTGAAAAACACCGAAGGTATTAGCGACCCCATATTGCAGGTCACAGACTCAGCATTTTGCGTACATTCTGGAAGCCGCAGATTTCATCTGAAATCAAACGAGGTTGGAATTTACTTTTATTATATGTCTCTCTTTTATATGAACCTAAATTCTATAAAAATAATAAAAATAAAAAAGCATGATTTTTTGCCATTTTTTACAACTTTATTTGCAAAAAAAAAATTATTTTAAATAATGATAATATTCCGATTTTAGGTTCATATAGTAATGCAATACTATGAAGAAAGTAACTGCCAATTGTCAAAACGATTGGTTGAAAACTTTTCAAACTAGCGTGTACGCAAGTTAAAAAAAAGTCGTTTTCAGAAAAACGCATTTTAAAAAAATAGTACTAAGAAAAACAAGCAATATGGGGTCGCTAATATCGTCGGTGTTTTTCAAGGAAATTCTTAAAAAATTTTATAGTATATACTTAAATACATGTATAAAATATTCTCAAAGTTTCAATAAATTATATTCATTTTTTATAGTATAAAAAAAATTCATAAAAATCATTGAGAAAACGCTGTCCTAACCCTATTTCCTCTCTTAATGGCTTATAACAATAGAACGAGTCGGAATTTTCATTTAAAATTTTGAGAACATATTTTTCAATAGTTTTACTAACAATTTATGAAATAAAAAAAATCGATTTTTTGAACCGTCTAACCCTATTTCCCCCCTCAACGGGTTAGACCATCTAGAGACCGAAAAAATACGCTTTTTTGGGGATTTTTTTTCAGAAAAACTACAAAATAAATCGAGATTACAAAATAGGGTGTTTATCAAACATATCAGTGACTGTATACAATAATTTTTTTGAAGGGATTAATTTCAAAATGGCGGCTGTGCAGCGTTTTTATGATAACGTCTCCGTTTTTGTTGGCCGAAAACATAACTCAGACAATTTTCAACCGATACACTTGAAATTTTGAATATATCTTTAAAAATACATTGTTTATGGAAGTGCGTTGGATGTTTTTTTTATATTGCATAGTTCATTTGTTATTAACAATTTTCTGACAATTTTTTAAGAAAATTTTTCACATTTCACTTTAAAAGTGCGCCATTTGGCCAAAAATCAATATATCGAAGAAATCCTACACACTTCCATAGACAATGTATTTTTAAAGTTATATTCAAAGTTTCAAGGGAATCGGTTGAAAATTGTCTGAGTTATGTTTCCGGCCAATTTGAAAAATGCAGTTTTGAGATAAACGCGTTTAAAGTTTTGAGGAGATCGCTGCGAACGAGGCGGTCTTGTACTAGAATTCGAAAATCGAGTACTTAGAGATTTTTCCCGGCGATAATCTTTTGACACATCATTTTTGAGGTCTCAAGGGACAATTTTAAAAGTAAAATCGATTTTTCGAAAATTCTAGAGTGGCCTAACCCCTTAAATTCTATCGCAGATTTAAAATCAAACGTCACTCGAATAAAAATGACTCGGAGCCGTTTATTCGTGGCCGTGTCAAACAAAAATTGTTTAACCGAACGAGAGTAGATTCTTAAAAATCAATTGACCAACTTTTTGATCCGGAAAAATCGTTACATAGAGATCGATCGAAATCCCGCGTTATAATAACGGAGACTCTGTATACAGAGAGGATAGAAACGGAGGAAAGTTACAAAGATATCGGGGTAAGGAGATGCTGGAATATTATAAAGGAATACTTGTATCCCGTAGAGACCATCAGACTGATGTACAGTGTATATCGTTACAAGAGCGCGAGAGCGCGGTTAGAACGCTGCCTTGCAACGAGCACGGAGATCCCCATGGAGCCGAGAGAGCGTGCATCGGCGAACGGACTGACGGACAGACAGTAGTTGTAGTAGTAATAGTAGTCTGTAGTAGGTAAGGTAGTACCACTGTAAAATTGTGGTAGTAGTAGTCGTAGTGGGATGCTGCCGCGTTCTGATCACGTAGGGTACGTATCTGCTATACACTCTCCCAGCTTCTGCATTTACTGTCTCACTCGTTTACATATATTTATATATATATATATAAATCTCCCTACTCTTGACAGCGCTCTTTTTCTCTCTCACAAGACCCCGGACAGTTCTGCACTCTCAGAGGAATCCTGAGGCTCTCCTCCTTCTTACTCTTTCTCTCTCGCTCCCATCGCTCTTTGCATCTATCCCTCAGCGTCCAGCAAACCTCTCCTTCCATCGTTTTCTTTCCATCGTACTATATGTCCGTTCGCTCGCTCAAGACAGAGAGCGCGAGAGGGAGGGGGAAAGAGGCCCGAGAGAGAGAACCCGATGGGCCTTTTTCCCTCTCTCTCTTTCTCCTCGGCCACTGCCGGCGGGCATCATGATGGTCGCTACTCTCCGCAGGCGCTTACTCGGGGCTCGGCTCCGAGCGCTCCTCGCGCTAGCTCGGGTTCTCGCCAGCGGCTCCCTTCTTTCGCTTGTTTCTCATTTCTCTCTCTCTCTCGCTCTCTCCCGTTCTTTCACTCACTCAAAGCCTCGAGCGCGTTGGGCGCTCGTGTATAAACACACATACACGAGTCTAAGTGAGCCCCGAGGGTCAAGGAACTCCCTCGGGAACAGGTTCACCACCTCCCGTACCTCCCAATCCTCTCAGCAACCCTCTCCCACTGCAACGACGACGCCGCCCTATGCCCCCACTGATTCTTACCTTAGGGCTTTACTTTTTTCTCTCTCTCTCTCTTTTTCTTATTACATCCGCGGGGCATGCAGTACCCTCAAGGCATTACCAACATCCACGCAAACACACACTCGTATTAATATATCTTTGCGTCTATAAACACAGGACCGAGAAAATCACGGAGAGGCAAATCTTCGTTTCGTTGTGTGCTCGCCAATTGGACGTACATGTTCATGTAGCATCGGTCATTTGTACATGTGCGTGTAACATATATCGCGTGATGGAAAACTAAAGGGCAATATACGATTCAAAATATCAAGTTATGCTCCCTTTCATTTTTACCATGCGGTTGACGCATTTGTTGACGATTAAAATAATTTGTAAAATTTTCATAACATTCCAATCTTTTCGATAGATCTTTATTACTTTTTCCTTTTACTAATGGCATTGAGAAACTTTCGATTTACTTTGAATTCATTAGAACTCATGAATTGTACTCGGACCATCATTTTTACCATACAAATAGTTTTTTGAAATAAAGGTTCATTGCAATTAAATACATTTTTGTTTTATAAGAACAAAAATCACGCTTTTGCTGATTTTCTATAGAGTTGTTGAGTTTATTAAGCGTTCATACGCGGCCACGATTGAAAAAAAAATTTTAATTTCATTTTAAATGAAAATTTTTACGGTAATATAAACCGTAAAAATTGTATACTACTCATAAGTTAAAGTTCAATATCTCAAGAAATATCAATCTAAGCATTCGGGTCGATAGGACCTTTTTCGTAGGAAATTAAATTTCCAATAAATTTTCCATTTACATTTTTTTAGTAAAGTTAATTGTTCCGGAGATAACAGCAAAAAAAAACGAGAATTTTGGGTAAAAATCAACTTCAGTGACCCGTACCAACTCACCAGTACAATTTACACTTTCGCCGCAATAGGCACTTTTCTAGATTGTTTTATCCTGAGTAAATCGAAACCAAGAACAATATGATAGCATGAAATGCGGCTGAGTTATAGAATTGTGAAAAAAAAAATTTGATTTACGCGTATTTTAGATGGAAAATCTTTTCACGCTAAGGGAAAGTACTTAGAATTAATATTAAAGGCTGTAACTTTCAGGGAATTTGTTTTTCGACATATCCAACAAAATTTCAAGTGGGGATTAAAAAAAAAAATAGTCGAAAAAAAAATCGCCCTAATACATATATTTAAGTATGTACACAAAAAATTTCATGTCAATCCGACAAATATTCTCAAAGTTACACGCATATTTGTAACGACGGCTCGTGGTGTCTGAGCATGATTTTAAAAGTTTGAATGCGTTTTTCTCAATACTGTGTTTTTAAAGTTGGCGAGCAAGATTCCTCGGAAACGGCTGAACCGATCAGTCTCAAATTTTTACACAAGCTTTATAAATATATTTTCCAGTAATTGATCGAAGGTTTTTTCTCACCGATAAATATTTTTCGTTTTATCAACAATTTAAGGCCAACATTTTTATTGTAAATCGACATTTTTTTTTGAGAAGCCGCCATTTTGTTAAAAATTAATATTTTGTTTATTCCTTAGATTAAATACTAAATAATACCTTATATTAACGAAATCTTTTTTGTTTTTTCATTTTGGATGATCCAATCCAGAGATATCGTGCCCACCGCAACACGCTTTTTTTTGAGGAGCTCCCGGAGATCGGCTATAACAGCTTTAAAAAGCACTATTTTTACAAATAAAAAATATCTAATTACAGTTAAAAGTTACCACAATATGTATATAAATTTTTACATTAATGAATAAAAATGTCTTTCCAGGAAAAATTCTTGAAAATCCGCCTTTTTTCGGTTTGCTGACTGCGTATAACTCCTTAAGGAAAGGTCTGAATTAGTCAGTGTAGTGAGGCGAAATACTACGATATAGTAGTCGCACAATAAAAACGAAAATCAAAGTACTTCGCATCGGGCGTAAAAAATTAGTTGATGCACCTAAAATCGCGTAAAAATGCGAGAGCGCCGAAGTGCCCGAGGTACGATAACCTGCTGGTCTTTAGGTGTGCCTTTCTTTCTTCGTTCTCTTCTTCCGTTTCTCGCGGTCAGACCCGGCCAGAGCACACACAAGATAGCAGATTCCACCTGTGCTGCTGCTGTCTTTCCCATTCCTCTGTCTTCCTCTCACTCCCCTTTGCCCAGTCTCTTTACTCCTCATTCTCATTTTCTCTTCGCCTCTCCTCTCACGACTGGTACATTATGTGGCCGGGATCTCATCCGCGCAACGAATCTCTTCTGGATTCTCGCAACTTCTCGCTTTCTTTTCCACTCTCTCGCCTCGTATCCACTTTGTCATTTTTATTATTTTATTTATCTTGCCCCCGGCGAACTTTGGCATCAGTTGCAAACGTACGTGTCTTTAATGTTCGTGTGCGTAATGTAGAGTGTATGTAGCAGTGAATGACGATAAATGTTTTTAACGTTGTATTTTGTTTAAGCAAACCATTGAAGAACAAAATGTTGAAAATTTAGATCAATGTATTTATCTAAACGTATCGTAGTGGTTAGTTTGATGTCTAAAAAAAAAAAGACTCAATACGCAACTTTTTTCCAAATTTAAGGACTCACATAACGCTCCGCGCGTTGAAAGCCGAATAAATTTGAAGAATTATTATAGAGGTTATGTGTTGAAAAAAAAAAATTAAATTGTTGATTACCCATTTTTTATTAACTTTTCAACTATAAGAAAAAAAATTGAAAACATTTTTTTTTTTATTTTAACATTTTTTTTCACGGGTACAAATGGACTACTGATGAAAACCATGACGCCTCCTTGTCGACATCATAACTTCACTAAAAATTATCCAATCTCCAAAAATAAAAAAGAATCTAATAAAATAATGTACTAGCAACAGTCTGACGGAGGGAATTTTTTTTTTTTTTTTTTTTTTCAGAAATAAAGAGACTACAGTATTTCAAACTTTAGTATCCAATATAAAAAAAAAATAGTGTTTAATAATTTATAAAAAATTGTCCAACCAAAAAATTAAAAAAACCTCTCGTCAGACTACAAATAAAATAATTATCAAGATTTAACGAAAACGAAAGTTTAAATAATATTAAAAATTGACTATCGTGCTGACACTGTCTAAAACATAGTTTCGTGAAAAGCGCGTTTAAATAATGTTAATATTGGAAAAAAAAAATGTTTTAATTTTATTTCTTGTAGTTGAAAAGTTAATAAAAAATGTGAAAGCGGCAATTTAATTTTTTTTTCGCCATATAATCTTTATAATTATCCTTCAAATTTACTCGGTTTTCAGGGCGCGCATGAGTCTGTGAGCCCTTAGGCCCTAACGCTTCCATGATTTCAATTTATTTTATTTTTTTTAAATTCAAAACTGACTCCACAAAATATCAATAATTGCAAAAAGTGTTGGGCGTATTTCATTAGCTACTAATAATTTTTTTCAGTAAGAAATTACAGTATTTCAAACTTTAGTATCCAATATAAAAAAAAAATTAGTGTTTAATAATTTATAAAAAATTGTCCAACCAAAAAATTAATAAAACCTCTCGTCAGACTATAAATAAAATAATTATCAAGATTTAACGAAAACGAAAATTAAAAAAAATATTAAAAATTAACTGAGTTATCGTGCTGACACTGTAAAAACATAGTTTCGTGAAAACCGCGTTTAAGGTAGTAGTCTGGTAACTTAAGCCGATTTTCATGTCCTTTTTGGAGAGCGTTTTTTTGTAGGAAAATAAAAATGTATCGTTTTGGATATTTAGGATGTTTTGATTTACATATTAAAGATACAAAAAAAAATTTGTTTGAAAAAATTTAATAGTTTATTATTATTATTATTATTGATCGAAGTTGGCACCTCGAAAAAAAAGCGCGTGGGTGGCCCTGGTGATTTTGGCTCTTGATGTTATCTGAAATAAAAAATTCTTGATAATTCTTAATCTACTGAAGTTAAATTTCATGGATAAATAACCAAATCAAGAATTTTTGATTTCAGACAACATCAAGAGCCAAAATCACCGGGGCCACCCACGCGCTTTTTTTTCGAGGTGCCAACTTCGATCAATAATAATAATAACAAACTATTAAATTTAAAGAAAAAATTTTTTTTTGTATCTTTAATATGTAAATAAAATATCCAAAACGATTCATTTTTATTTTCCTACAAAAAAACGCCCTCCAAAAAAGACATGAAAATCGGCTTAAGTTACCAGACTACTACCTTAAATAATGTTAATATTGGAAAAAAAAATCTTTTAATTTTTTTTCTTCTAGTTGAAGAGTTAATAAAAAATGTGAAAGCGGCAATTCAATTTTTTTTTTGCCATATAATCTTTACAATAATCTTTCAAATTTACTCGATTTTCAGGTTTAACGCTTCCATGATTTCAATTTATTTAATTTTTTTTTTAATTCAAAACTGACTCCACTAAATATCAATAATCGAAAGAAGTATTGGGCGTATTTAATCAGCTACTAGCAATTTTTTTCGTCAAAGTAGCGATTCCCCACTCATCGGCCCACCCTATTTATCGCCATTCTCCATTCGTACCGCTTCTCGTTGGGGCCTGTCAATTTTTGAAATTCTCGTTTGACATCGGACATCGGACTAAAGAAATCGGACAACCATGCGTTAGTATTACATTATTGTGTGTGTGTGTGAGTGTGTACGTATGCGTGCGGTATATATACCGTATGAAAAGAAGAGAAAGATACTCGAGATTGTCTCGCCCGATAAGCCGAAACAACGTAAGTCATCTCGTCACGCTCGATCGCGCATTATCCTCGGCGATCAACGACTCTCTCTCTCTCTATATATATATATCCATATAAATACATATATATATTTATTTCCTGCTGAGAAGCAAAAGGGCATTAATCCATACAATTTTACCCGTAAAATCGTGTGGGCAGAGGTTCTTTTTGCCTTTCAGCAATCTTTATTACACGCAGATAGTTATGCAAGCGGCGATTCAGTGTTAAAGCCAGCAGGAGCAAAATATGGTGGCCTCTCAAGCTCGATCTTGATCTCCACAACGGATTTTCCGCACCGTTGAACATCTCTCACGTTCACGTAGCTGCCGAATGTATATATTCATTCGTTCTCCATATCTCTCTTTTTACGTTTCCCGCGAGGGTTAGTTGTTCGCGCGAAAAAAAATATACAATTTTCCACCCGGTAATCTCGACAAAAGTGAGAACTGCAACGACAAAGTCACGAATCATCATTCTACACCTTCATAATATCGTGACTTTTTTTCGTATCCTTCGTGTTTGTGTTTCTTCTCAAAAACTCCGATGATTTTTATTCGCAAGAATTCTTCGTGCGTGCAAAGAGATCCGATAGTTTTTGGTTTTTTTCTCTTCCTCAAAGATAGTCGTTCCCTCTCCGCGTGCGTCCGAGTGTGCGAGGTTCAAGTTGGTTTAACGCCGGGTCAGTGAAGACCCCAGCTCTCGCGATAAGAACCGCGCTCGAGTTAATTAATATTGGGATAAAAAAAGAAAAATTAAGAAAGCGGAACGACGAGAGAAGAGGCAACGAGTACAACAAAAAAAAAAAAAAAATATGGAGAGCGAGAGAAGGTGCGATAAGCCAGCAGAACTCTCAGAGAATGAAAACGAACGAGATATACGAAGGAGAGTTAGGGGAGGAGAAGAAGAAGATGAAAGTGTGAGTACATTGGTGTGTATATATGTGGATCTGTTAGAGTGTTAAACTACGGCAATTATACCGAATAATCCTGCCGGAGGATCGAGAGAGAGAGAGAGAGAGAAAGAGAAGGAAAGGGGGGAGAAGACGCTTATCTAATCGACAGGTAAATTCGAGCCTCTCGACGGGAGAAAACTGCTAGCATATCCTCGGACCTTTCGCACCTCTCTCTATCTTTGCTACTCTTTCTTCTTTCAGTTTTGTTTTTTTTTCTTTCTTTGTCCTTTCGATTCGTTCTCCAGTCTCTCCCGATTCTCATTTTCAAGGCTCCACGTGCATTCGACATACACGGGCTGTTCCATGTCATGAGGGGTTGATTTTACGACGTGAGGGATTTTTACCGGAGCTTTGTAAATTCGTAACCGGCGATTACGAAGAAGGAATTATAAGCAAAAGCACTACCAAATTTTGGTTTTAATGCTGTTTTTTGGAAATTATTATTCCACTGCTTGGATCTCACGAGTTAAGGGGTTTCGCCACGAAAGGGGGGTGTAAAATCATGTGGACATTTAACAATTTTTTTTTTGTATGAAAGAGTGATTTATTTGTAAAACTAATTACACATCTCATTAGTACAAATATCAAGCTAATGAAAAATATTTTTTTTTGTTTTTTTTTGTTATACAAAATGGCCGACTACTGCTATTTGATTTTGGTAACTTTTTTTCCGCGGCCTGACATTTGGCATCCACAATTTTTGACCTACAAGGAAAAAAAATTCTCTTTAATCTACATCAGGATATCTGGAGAAGTACGTAGGGAATTTGAAAAATATTGTTTTATTCGAATATTGTAGGTATTTGAACTTAAAAGGTGAATTTCCAGTGAAACATTTCGTGTAAAACTTCTCATAGAATGGAAAGTTTTTAATTAACGGGTTAGGCCATTCTCGAGGCCGAAGAAATAGGCGTTTTTGGGGATTCTTTTTCAGAAAAACCACAAAACAAATTGAGATTACAAAATAGGGTGTTTGTCATACATATCAGTGACTGTATACAATAATTTTGTTGCAGTGATTAATTTCAAAATGGCGGCTGTGCAGCGTTTTTGCGATGACGTCTCCGTTTTTGTTGGCCGGAAACATAACTCAGACAATTTTCAACTGATTCACTTGAAATTTTGAATATATCTTTAAAAATACATTGTCTATGGAAGTGCGTAGGATTTTTTAAAAATAATGTATAGTTCATTTGTTATTAACAATTTTCTGACGATTTTTTAAGCAAATTTTTCACTTTTCACTTTAGAACGGCGCCATTTGGCCAAAAATCAGTATATCGAAAAAATCCTACATACTTCCATCGACAAGGTATTTTTAAAGATATATTCAAAATTTCAAGTGAATCGGTTGAAAATTGTCTGAGTTAAAAACAAAAACGGAGGCCTCATCGCAAAAACGCTGCACAGCCGCCATTTTTAAATTAATGGCTTGAAAAAAATGATTGTATACAGTCACTGATATGTGAGATAAACACCCTATTTTGTAATCTCGATTTATTTTGTAGTTTTTCTGAAAAAAAAAAAAACCCCAAAAAAGCCTATTTTTACGGCCTCTAGATTAACGATAATTTTTTTCTGTTCTACGTCAAAAATTGTGGATGCCAAAAGTCACGCCGCGGAGAGCCTCAAAGAAAAAGATACCAAAAGCAAATAGCAGTAGTCGGCCATTTTGTATAACAAAAAAAAATATTTCTTATTAGCTTGACGTTTATACTAAATAGATGTGTAATTAGTTTTATAAATAAATCACGTTTTTATACAAAAAAAATTGTTAAATAATAAGAATTAACGCATTATTAAGAAACAATCGACAAAAGTTGAAATGAATTCATTTTTTTTAAATTTAGTCTTTATTTAATAAACGTAACTTAAAAATTCCATCTGCCAAACATTGTTGGATTCAATGCGAAATACCCCATTTGTATATGTAAAGAGTAAGAGAATTCTCAGTGTGGGCTTGTTGGCAATATTTATGCGAGCGTAAACGAAAAATTGGCGAACACCTTCGGTGATCGAACGACACTCTTCTTCTCTGCGAATCTTCATTTCTTTTTTTTTTCATCTTATTCGCCTGTGAATTTTACGCGTAACGTCACCAAACCCAAAATCCATTTCTCCTCATTCCTCCTTTTCTCTCGTTTCTTTGTCGTCGTTTATATTAACGGTTAAAATAATTAGTAAAATTTTCATAAGATTTTAATCCTGGAAATAATATTTCATTATTTTCCAATTATTTTTCCCTGGAAATAGTTTCATTATTTTTCCATTTACCAATGACACTGAGAAACTTTTGATTTATTTGAATTTATTAGAACTCATATGAATTGTATTCGCCTTTGAATTTTACAATTAACGGCACTAAACCAAAAATCCATTGTTTTTTTCTCATCTCATTCCTCTTTTTCTTCGTTTCTTCCTCGTCGCTTATATTGACAGTTAAAATAATTAGTAAAATTTTCACAACATTTTAATCTTGGAAATAACTCTTCATTATTTTCCAATTATTTTTCCCTGAAAATAACTTCATTATTTTTCCATTTACCAATAACATTGAGACACTTTTGATTTATTTGAATTTATTAGAACTCATATGAATTGTATTCTCCTGTGAATTTTACACTTAACGACACTAAACAAAAAATCCATCGTTTTTTTTTTTTTCATCTCATTCCCCTTTTTCTTCCGTTTCTTCGTCGCTCATTTATATCACATACGTACATTATAGTACGTATACAATATATGTACATTGAAGCATATCTCGAGGACGAAATCGTATATATAGAGGAGATGAGCTAGCGGGGCGCGATCGTTAGTTAAAATCCCATTAGTAAAAATCCCGGTTTCGTCGGTCCAAGACGAGCTCTTCTCTCTTCTCCTTTGGCCCCCTTACGGTATATACTCGCCCCGCGAGACCGTTTTCGGTCACTCCTGACTTCTCGGGCACGAGCGACCGAGAGAGGACAGCTTCTCCGGGATGAGACTTCAGCCTCTACTCTCTACCATCAAGATGTCAACCGAACGAGATGCCGGCACTCTGATATATTGGGAGTGAGAGCGCACACGAGCGGGTTTTAACGAGGAGAATAGTCGATTCGTGAACTCTTTCTCTCTCTCATTCTCTCGTTCTTTCTGTGTCAGAGCTCAGCATCAACCATACCGTCTCTATCTCTTTTTTTGGTTCATTATTATTTTTTTTTCTCTTTCTCACAGAGCCACCGGTACCTCTATATATTCACTCGCCCGTACGACAGAAGTGAACGAGACCCTCGAGAAACCATTTTCGGTGTGTCCCAAGAGTCAACAGGTGTCTCCTACCTGTCGTTCACTCCGTGGGTCTTTCTCATCGACTGTATGTCCGAGGAGGGAGAGAAGCTTCGATATTTTCTCTCATATATATCTTCTAAACGTTTCTCTATGAATCCCTCCTTTTTCCCTTCATTCGGTCCACGAGAATCTTACTCGCGATCCTTTTTGAGAGACAGTTCTCTCTCCTTTCTCTCTTTCTCTCTCGCTCTCTAGCATTTCCGTGAGACTTATCGAAATCCGTTTAGCGGTTAATACAGTATATAAGAGATCCCTGGAAATAATGGCTCTCGCAGCAGGGAGCACCCACGACTCCCGCGCGCGCCTATTCTCGTGAGAATCCCACGTAGAGCTCGAGGGATTTGACGATGAGTAAGTGGGTTTCTCTGAAGTGTTGAAAATTATACTTACTACTGCCTTTTTTTCCCATAAACCCGGGAAACGGGGGCGCGAGGTAGACGCAAAATTGATTCGTTTCAATTAAAGAAATTTGACAGAAGTGGCCAATTGAACGCTTGGGGGGTCTGATTAATATTCTTTGAGGGGTCACATACTCCTGCGCACGCTGAAAATCGAGCAAATTTGAAAAATTATCACAGAGGCTATATGGTGAAAAAAAATTAACTTGTTGATCTCACATTTTTTATTAACTCTTCAACTATAAGAAAAAAAATAAAAATATTTATTTTTTCCAATATTAACATTATTTTTTATGGGTATAAGTGGACTACCGATGAAAACCGTGGCGCCTCCTTGTCGACGTCATAACTTCACCAAAAAATAGCCAATCTGCAAAAATAAAAAAAGAATCTAATAAAATAACGTAGTAGTCATAGTCTGACGGAGGGAATTTCTTTTTTTTTTTAACAAAAATAGCGAAATTACAGTATTTAAAACTTTAGTATGCAATTAAAAAAAAAAAATTAGTGTTTAATGATTTATAAAAAATTGTTCAACCAAAAAATTAAAAAAACCTCTCGTCAGACTATAGAGAAAATAATTATCAAGATTTAAAAAAAAAGAATTCAAAAAATATTAAAAATTGGCTGTTATCGTGCTGACACTGTCAAAAAACGTAGTTTCGAGAAAAACGCGTTTAAGGGGGGAATAGGGTTAGACGGTACAAAAAATCGATTTTTTTTTATTTCATAAATTGTTAGTAAAACTATTGAAAAATATATTCCCAAAATTTTAAATGAAAATTCCTACTCGTTCTATTGTTATAAGCCATTAAGGAGGGAAATAGGGTTAGGACAGCGTTTTATCAATGATTTTCATGAATTTTTTTATAGTATAAAAAATGAATATAATTTATTGAAACTTTAAGAATATTTTATACATATATTTAAGTATATATTATAAAATTTTTGAAGAATTTCCTTGAAAAACACCGCAAAAATTTATGTTGACTTTGTTTTTCTTGGTACCTTTTTTTTCAAACGCGTTTTTCTGAAAACAACTTTTATTGAACTTGCGTACACGCTAGTTTGAAAAGTTTTCAACCAATCGTTTTGGAAATTGGCAGTTACTTTCTTCATAGTATTGCGCTCTATATGAACCTAAAATCGGAATATTATCATTATTTAAAATAATTTTTTTTTTGCAAATAAAGTTGTAAAAAATGGCAAAAATCATGCTTTTTTGTTTTAACCCGTGTAAAAAATTCAATTTTCTATTTTTTTGATAGCATTTAGGTTCATATAGAAGAGAGACATATAATAAAAGTCAATTCTAACCTCGTTTGATTTCAGATAGAAATTGCGGCTTCCAGAATGTACGCAAAATGTCTGATTGTGACCTGCAATATGGGGTCGCTAATATTTTATAGTATATACTTAAATATATGTATAAAAATTTTATAGTATATACTTAAATATATGTATAAAATATTCTCAAAGTTTCACTAAATGAAATTCATTATTTATATTATAAAAAAATTGATGAAAATCATTGAGAAAACGCTGTCCTAACCCTATTTCCGCCCTTAAAGCTTCTGGTAGGTACAACGTGAACCCGATGTCCAGTCACATTTCTTGCTATAACTTTGGTAACGGAGTGGAATTTTCTTGAAAGTTTATTTTTGAAAAATTCTCAAAAGTACAAAGAATAAAAATCTGTAAAAAATAATCGATTTTTTGAAAATTTCAGAGATATGTAAGCCTTTAATGAACAATTACATACAAATGTATCCTACATTTTTTAAAATCGTTTTTACAAATTGTTACTGCATTTAAAATAAATTATTTCATCGTAAACGTAAAGCCAGATTTTGGAAAAAAATCGCTCCAAATCCTTTGCTACTACGTTTTATACTCTTTTTATTGTTTTACCGTACGTATATATTATGACCCGGGAGAGAATCGCCGTAAATGAATGTGTAGCGTTTAGTTTTACGATGGTTCAGTGATGTGGTAACGGTAATTGATAATTAAGTAAGGGAAAAATTCTTTACGTTTATTTTCAGAGGGAAATTGATGGAAATAAAATTTTTCAGATACAAAAAATCACTTTGTGCTATAGAATTTAAAAACCGATTAATTTACAGAAAAATAATGTAGCTCATTAGCCACAAGACATTTTTTCTTTCTTATAAATCAAATTTGTAGAATCAAACGAATTTTGATTAGTGACCATACATTTTGTATATTGAAAGATTCTCCGTGAATTGAACGGTAAAAAATAACTATAATATTCATAAACAATAAAGAATAAAATATTAATTTTTTGACAAAATTACCGGAATTCCCCAGCTTAGGGAACTTCGAAACTATCGCGCTACTTTCTACGTAGATATTGTGTTATTTTTTTTGGGTGTAATCATTGACTTTTTCGTTAGCTCATTCCCGTCAATTACCGGCCATGTTCTACACGATATTCCGTATAACCGATGACTCGTTAGGTCCACTCAATCAGGATGAGAAACCGAGATCTTTATCGTCAATAGTATTCGTGGCGGGGGAAATTGAGCGTCGGTTCATTATTGTCGGGGTTGATGAAAATTCTCAGACCACACTCGAAAGTCCCTTGAGTATTGCGTGTAAGAGTCGCTTCGTGTCGTTGTTAAGAACGGAGAAGAAAAAAGAATAAAAAAAGGGAAAGAAATTCCTCGGAGTTTGGTGCCACGGCGACAAAATTCTTCGCTGTGGTTTCCGGGAGAAAAATGGACACAAAAGTATGAAGGATCTTTCGACACTCTCTCGGGAGAGATGATCGCGTAACCGAAACGTTCGAACCACAAAAATCTGGGAACTCTGACCAACCGGTACAGAAATCTCGGTATAAAATTCCCTTCTTTCACTCTCCTTCTCTCTCTACTCCCCTTTACGTTAAACGCATATAGACGCGAGTTGTTTACCAATCGATATAATATAAAACACACGATGCCGAGAATGAGCCCGAGAGAAAGAGCGCGCGTGTATCTCGCGTACTCCCTGGCATCGATATAAGTGCTTACCAATCACAGAATCCCATTAAATTGCAGGAATTTTTGCTCGCAAACCCGATCAGATTCTCAATATCCTCGTCGTGTTGTCGTGTACCCCTGCACCCAGACCCCGTACTTCTCGTATATCTCATTCCATCGCCGCGGCTCGAGCAGTTAATTTCCGAGTAGTAATTCAAAGTCTTGCTCCCTTTGCGTTTGTCTTTGAAGGAAAAAGTACGGTAAATCACGAAAAAATAATAAAAAAAAAATTAAATGCATAACCAATAGTGAAACAAAACTTTAATAGAATTGCAAAATATTGGCCGGGAATACATCTCCCGCTCGTTACGAATCATGCGGTTTTTTTTTAAACCAAATGAAAAGTATATATTTTAAGGAGTTATACGCGGTCAGGAGACCGAAAAAAGCGATTTTTTTAAGAATTTTTACTGGAAAGACATTTTTATTTATTAACGTAAAAATTTATATACACATTGTGATAACTCTTAACTTCGTTTCCATATTTTTTATTTGTAAAAATAATGATTTTTAAAGCTGTTATTAAAATTTTCGTCTTAAATCGTTTATAAAATCGAAAATATTTGTCGGCGAGAAGAAACCTTCGATTAATCACTAAAAAATATATTTATAAAGCTTGTGTAAAAATTTAAGACTAAGCAGTTTAGCTGCTTCCGAGGAATCTTCCTCACCGACATTAAAAATACAATTTTGAGAAAAACGCATTCAAACTTTTAAAATCTCACTTTCAAACTTCCTAGACGTCTTTACAAATGTGCGTGTAACTTTGAGAAAATTTGTCCGATTGACATGAAATTAAAAAAAAAAAAGAAAGAAATTACAGTATTTCAAACTTTAGTATGCAACTTAACAACAAAAATTAGTGTTTTATAATTGATAAAAAAATTGTCCAACCAAAAAATTGAAAAAAACTGTTTTATTAAATCTTGATAATTATTTTCTCCATAGTCTGACTGTAGAGAAGATAATTATCGAGATTTAAAAGGAAAAAAGTTAAAAAATATTAGCACTCGACTGAGTTATCGTGCTGACACTATCTAAAAACATAGTTTCGAGAAAAACGCGTTTAAGGGAGGAAATAGGGTTAAGACAGCGTTTTCTCAATGATTTTCATGAATTTTTTCATAGTATAAAAAAGGAATATAATTTATTGAAACTTTGAGAATATTTTATACATATATTTAAGTCTATACTATAAAAATTTTATACATATATATAAGTATATACTATGAAATATTAGCGACCCCATATTGCAGGTTACAATCAGACTCAGCATTTTGCGTACATTCTGGATGCCGCAATTTTCATCTGAAATCAAACGAGGTTGGAATTTACTTTTATTATATATCTCCCTTCTATATGAAGCTAAATGTTATCAAAAAAATAAATAATTGAATTTTTTACAGCGGTCAAAACAAAAAAGCATGATTGTTTGCCATTTTTAAAACTTTATTTGCAAAAAAAAATCTATTTTAAATAATGATAATATTTTAGGTTCATATAGAGCGTAATACTATGAAGAAAGTAACTGCCAATTTTCAAAACGATTGGTTGAATACTTTTCAAACTAGTGTGTACGCAAGTTCAAAAAAAGTCGTTTTCAGAAAAACGCGTTTGAAAAAATAGTACGCTCGGTTATACACGTGGTGCGCTCGGGGCCTGAAGGAGAGCTACCCACTTTAATAGCTTATAACAATAGAACGAGTCGGAATTTTCATTTAAAATGTTGGGAACATATTTTTCAATAGTTTTACTAACAATTTATGAGATAAATAAAAAATCGATTTTTTGAACCGTCTAACCCTATTTCCGCCCAATAGGGTTAGGACAGCGTTTTCTCAATGATTTTCATGAATTTTTTGATAGTATAAAAAATGAATATAATTTATTGAAACTTTGTGAATATTTTATACATACATTTAAGTATATACTATACAATTTTTAAAGAATTTCCTCGAAAAACACCGAAGATATTAGCGACCCCATATTGCAGGTCACAATCAGAATCAGCATTTTGCGTACATTCTGGAAGCCGCAATTTTCATCTGAAATCAAACGAGATTGAAATTTACTTTTATTATATGTCTCTCTTCTATATGAACCTAAATGTTATAAAAAAAATGGATAATTCAATTTTTTACAGTGGTCAAAACAAAATAGCATGATTTTTTGTCATTTTTTTACAACTCTATTTGCAAAAAAAAATCTATTTTAAATAATGATAATATTTTAGGTTCATATAGAGCGTAATACTATGAAGAATGTAACTGCCAATTTTCAAAACGATTGGTTGAAAACTTTTCAAACTAGCGTGTACGCAAGTTAAAAAAAAGTCGTTTTCAGAAAAACGCGTTTGAAAAAATAATACCAAGAAAAACAAGCAATATGGGGTCGCTAATATTTTATAGTATATACTTAAATATATGTATAAAAATTTTATCGTATATACTTAAATATATGTATAAAATATTCTCAAAGGTTCAATAAATTATATTCATTTTTTATACTATAAAAAAATTCATGAAAATTATTAAGAAAACGCTGTCCTCACCCTATTTCGCCCCTAAATGGCTTATAACATTAGAACGAGTCGGAATTTTCATTTAAAATTGTGGGAACATATTTTTCAATAGTTTTACTAACAATTTATGAAATGAAAAAAGAATCGATTTTTTGAACCGTCTAACCCTATTTTCCCTCTTAAAGTTCCCGGTAGGTACAAACCCAACCCGTTGTCCGGTCGACATTTATTGCTATAACTTCGAAACGAATTGGAATTATCTTTAAAGTTTTTTCTATTTAATTATTAAAAGTATGGAGAATAAAAATCTGTAAAAAAAATCGATTATTTGAAAATTTCAGGGGTATGTGAGGCCTTAAAAAAAATGGAAACGTGATCAGTTTGGAAGTTATATTAAAAAAAACATTCCACTCCAAAATTGGCTGTTTGACCAATAAATTTTCGTCCAACTATATAACAACGAAGTATTCATCGTCGGATTAACATGCTTTCCCGGAATTTTTCGAGGGTTGTAAAATACATTTGACCGTTATTGCATTAAATTTTTACGATTTATCCGTCGCTCACGTTCTCCCCTTTACACGCTCATAGTCGTTTCTCTACTCTCGCGAGAGATCTTCTTCCTCCTCGGTGAGTCGGCGAGGGGCACGACGCCGAGTTGGCAGGAGAAAAGCTCTGCCGGAGAACGACAATCTTACGGGGCCTTTCCGGGCGCACGACCCCGAACGGTCTTTTACCTCGGCGAAGACGTCTTCGCGGACGTTGTCAACGAGCGAAAGCGAGAGAGAGAGAGAGAGAGAGAGAGAGAGAGAGAGGCTGCGCGCGTCTGTGGACCTCCATTGAAGAACCTCTCTCGAGTCTTACACGCTGGGACCCCCGGTCCTCAGGCAAAACGCCGCCACGTGACGGGCATTCGTAATATAACAACGCGAATGACCGTTGTTCATCGGCTGTTTCGAGTGTACGAGGTTTTGTGTATTCGTTCTTTCTTGTTTCCTCTTCAAAGGACCAACGGAAGATGATGATGCTAACGAAATAAAAAAAATAAAAAAATCGAAAGAAATGGACGAGCGTGTTTTGTCCTCTCGTCATATCTACATTCGTTCCTTTCGCTGGTCATTTTTCGATCTTACAATGTAGCAAAACGTTTCGAAGAAAAATTCGTTCGATTGAACAAAATTTCAATCAACGAAAACGCACTCCAGGAACATTTTTATTTCGCTTGAAAGTTTCGTTCTAGGTATACTTTTAATCAATCGAATTTAACCGTTCGTGGTCACGCGGGGTCAAAATCACCCCAAGCGCAACTTTAAGCTAAAATTACTATGCCTCTTTGCTCATTTTTTTTCGCTATTTTGAAAAATTGATAAAAATTCTTTGCCATGATATTCTCATTCTGAAAGGTTCAAACTAGTATCCTGAATTTTTATGAGTCGTTCGGAACGATACTGGCAACGCGGCAATTGTTTAAACATGGCTGGGGTCATTTCGACCCCCTGTGACCAACGTGTTATTTCTAGAACGTGTGACCACGAAGGGTTAATCGAACGAAAAAAATCATCGATCTTAACGAATTTCCAAGGATCCGAAATATCAAACTGTCAATAATAATATTTGCGGAAGTTTGTCAATTTTTATTTTCGCATCAAATCAATAGCAAAATTAGAAACCTCAAATTAGGCGAAAAAAAATTTTAAGCGACTGCTCGATTTTTGGTACTTATCAAAATTGAGAATATAAAAAAAGTCTCCAACATTTGTTTCAAAAACGTGAAGAGAAAGAGTCACCCCGCAGGTAGAGTTTTCTCACCGAAAGGCACACGTGATTTCGACGTGATTCTCGGTGCGCGAACGATGTGTGTGGGTCCCGCGAATCCTCAGTTTTAGTCCCCTGCACCAACGCCCTTACTATATATTTTCGTTGGGTCGTTCGTAGAGGACGAAAGGTCGTAAACGAAGCGACTATTCAACGGAAAACTAATGTCAGTTGAAGCCCTTTGTTTGTAAACAGTTGAGTATTACATATAACCCATCGCGAAAGAGCATTCTCTCGTTGGTACGTGATCCGGCATAAGACATATTTCCTTAGCGAAGAAGAAGAAGGGAAAAACTTTAGCGGCAATTACAATAACGACCGCGATATATAATTGCCCTTGGTGCCCGGGCTCTTTTGTGTTTACGTGGCATCATACGCGACCCTGTGCGCCGCAAGAGAGAATACACGCTCGGTATAATATATATATATATATATATATATATATATATATATATATATATATATATATATATATATATAATATATATGAATTTATACATATGTATACTTATATGCACTCTGGTCACGTCGTCATATATATATGCTCGTCGGTACGTCCGTATACCTCGCGATTTCTCGTTCGGTGCAACTTTGAGGACGAACTCCGTACAGGGGGAACACACACCCGGTTCTTCTTGCCGTGTAACATATGATGTTATAAAATATTAATCCCGCGATATGAGATCTTGTCGAGAGTCGAAACGAAACGGATTGCCAAATCGATAAAACTCAGTGCTCCGGTAGTGTATAATTATTCGATAAAAAAAAAAAAAAAAAAAATAATGAAGACAGACGGAATGTCATTCGTTGTGGCGGAATAATTATTTCAAATTATTCTTAATTATTCTACGAGTCATTTTTTACTTTTTTTTACAGTTAACGTTCGTAATTATTTTCTCGTAGAATTATTTCAAAGGCTGGTTCATTATCGATCAAAGAAAGAACACAGTTTTTTTTTTTATTTCACATCAAATTTAGCTTGCGAACCTATTTTCCCACAAAATTATCATAAACAGATCATTTCAATAATAATAATAATAATAATAATGATATAGAATATATAAAAATAAAAACATACGCATTGTCATTCATTATGGCGGAATAATTATTCCAAATTATTTTCAATTATTCAACGAGTTATTTTTTATTTTTTTACACTTAACATTCGTAATTATTTTTTTCATAGAATTATTTCAAGAGGTGGTTCACTCTCGATCAATAAAGAAAACAATTTGTTCTCTTTTTCATTTCAGATCAAATTTAAACTTGTGAACCTATTTTCCCACAAAATTATCATAAAACGAACATAACGACAACAACAATAATAATAATAATAATAATGAAATAGAAAAATAAAAAAATAAAAACACGTATTGTTATTCATTATGGCAAAATAATTATTACAAATTATTCTCAATTATACGAGTTATTTTTTATTTTTTCACACTTAACATTCGTAATTATTTTTTTCATAGAATTATTTCAAGGGGTGGTTCACTCTTGCTCAATAGAGAAAACAATTCTTTTTCTTTTTTATTTCATATCAAATTTAACTTGTGAACCTACTTTCCCACAAAATTATCATGAACTGACCACAATAATAATAATAATAATAATGGTATAAAAATATATAAAAAAATAAATGAAAACACACGCATTGTTATTTATTATGGCAGAATAATTATTCCAAATTATTCTGAATTATTCAACGAGTTATTTTTTTAGAGTTAACATTCATAATTATTTTCTCGTAGAATTATTTCGAAGGGTGTTTCACTCTCGATGAATAAAGAAAGCAATTTTTCATTTTTTATTTTACATCAAATTTAACTTTCGAACTTATTTTCCCACAAAATTATCATAAACCGAACATAACGACAACAATAATAATAATAATAATAATAATAGAATTAAAACACACGTATTGTCATTCATTATGGCAGAATAATTATTACAAATTATTCTCAATTATTCAACGAGTTATTTTTTATTTTTTCACACTTATCATTCGTAATTATTTTTTTCATAGAATTATTTCAAGGGGTGGTTCACTCTCGATCAATAAAGAAAACAATTTTTTTCTTTTTCATTTCATATCAAATTTAACTTGTGAACCTATTTTTCCACAAAATTATCATAAACCGAACTTAGCGACAACAATAGGAATATTAATAATAATAATAAAATTAAAAAATTAAAAAATTAAAAAATTAAAATTTAAAAAATTAAAAAATTAAAAAATTAAAAAATTAAAAAATTAAAAAATTAAAAAATTAAAAAATTAAAAAATTAAAAAATTAAAAAATTAAAAAATTAAAAAATTAAAAAACTAAAAAATTAAAAAATTAAAAAATTAAAAAATTAAAAAATTAAAAAATTAAAAAATTAAAAAATTAAAAAATTAAAAAATTAAAAAATTAAAAAATTAAAAAATTAAAAAATTAAAAAATTAAAAAATTAAAAAATTAGAAAATTGAAAAATTAAAAAATTGAAACATTTAAAATTTAAAAAATTAAAAATTTAAAAAATTAAAAAATTAAAAAATTAAATAATTAAAAAATTAAATAATTAAAAAATTAAAAAATTAGAACACGCGTATTGTCATTCATTATGGCAGAATAATTATTCCAAATTATTGTGAATTATTCAACGAGTTAGTTTTTATTTTTTTAGAGTTAACATTCATAATTATTTTTTCGTAGAATTACTCCAAAGGGTGTTTCACTCTTGGTGATTAAAGAAAACAATTTTTTATTTTCAATTTCCCATTCAAATTTAACTTGTGACCCTATTTTCCCACAAAATTATCATAAACTGACCATAATAATAATAATAATAATAATAATAATACAAAGTAACGTGTATTAAATCTTGGAAAATCTAATTACGATATATATGATGCATACTTTACTACGAAAGACATTGTCATTATTTTCTTCGAACGTAAATGACGACAATATACGTCGTTCGGTTGAGGGAATCGGAGAAGATGAATGGACTAGCTGGTTTCCGTTGATAGATGCCGATAAATACATATACCTGGTTGCTGTCGGTCCTCATCACGAACGACGACGCAAACAGGGATAAAAGATTCAGCGAGAGGATGAGATAGAGAGGGAGAAACGTTGAGCTCGGTAAATCGCTAATTTCGCCGCGTACGGGCACACACAAGTCGATCGGAATTGACGACGAACAAACAACGACGACAACGAGGAGGAACGGAAGTGCCTCCATGTTTTTCTGACTGCGATCGCGCATCGTTTCGAGTGGAATGCGCTCGTTGCGTTTATATAACGTATAGCTTATACCTCAACCCTTTTCTCTTAGACCTCCAGAGCATACATATATATATATATATATATATATATACTCGGTTTATGCGCGCTTGTTCGTGATCGCAAGAAAAATCTCATATACGCTCTCGCAGTCAGTTCCGTCGCGATCTTCTCGTTGGACCCCCGGTGCAACTTACTACTCTCTCTCTCTCTGCTTCTCTTCGTCGTAGTATTCTTTGCGCGATTCGCAGAGAGAGAGAACTCTCACATTCATGAGTTCGGACTTAATCCAATAATAATAAACAATACATGTAATAAAATACAAATAATTAATGAACCGAATTAATATTTAAACAAAAGTACTATTTTGAGTATTGTAGCCAGCATTGGGGGAGGGCACCAAAATATCTAGATATTTGTCAATGAAATTTGAATCTCGCGCTGTTTTATTATCGCAAAAAATTAAGAGGTATGGCCACGGTAGCGGATATAAAATCATGCGGACATTTAACAATTTTTTTTTGTACGAAAAAGTAATATATTTATAAAATTCATTACATATCTATTTAGTGTAAATATCAAGATAATAAAAAATATTTTTTTTTTGGTTTTTTTTATCTTTTCTTTGAGACTCTCCGCGGCGTGACATTTAGCATCTACAATTTTTTACCTAGAAGAAAGAAAAAAAATTCTCGTTAATCTACATGAGAATATCCAGAGAAGTACGTACGGAATTTGAAGAATATTGTATTATTCGAATATTTTAGGCATTTGAATTTAAACGGCGAATTTCCAGTGACGAATTTCGTATAAAACCGGTCAATAAAATGAAAGGTTTTTAATTAAACGGAAATTTCGTACGTACGTCTCCATATATTCTGATGTAGATTGAGGAGAATTTTTCATTTTTGTTCTAGGTAAAAAATTGTCGACGCCAAATGTCGCGCCGCGGAGCGCGTCAACAAAAAAAAAAGATACCAAAAGCAAATAGTAGTAGTCGGCCATTTTGTATAATAAAAAAAATTTTTTTTTTTAGCTCGATATTAGTGCTAAATACATGCGCAAATCGTTTTATAAAAAAATCACTTTTTCATACAAAAAAAAATTGTTAAGGGGGGAAATAGGGTTAGGACAGCGTTTTCTCAATGATTTTCATGAATTTTTTTATAGTTTAAAAAATGAATATAATTTATTGAAACTTTGAGAATATTTTATAAATATATTTAAGTATATGCTATAAAATTTTTGAAGAATTTCCGTGAAAAACACCGAAAATATTAGCGACCCCACATTGCAGGTCACAATCAGACTCAGCATTTTGCGTACATTCTGGAAGCTGCAATTTTCATCCGAAATCAAACGAGGTTGGAATTTACTTTCATTACATGTCTCTCTTCTATATGAATCTAAATGCTATCAAAAAAATAGAAAATTGAATTTTTTACAGCGGTCAAAAGAAAAAAGCATGATTTTTTGCCATTTTTTACAACTTTATTTGCAAAAAAAAAATTATTTTAAACAATGATAATATTCCGATTTTAGGTTTATATAGAGCGCAATACTATGAAGAAAGTAACTGCCAATTTCCAAAATGATTGGTTAAAAAATTTTCCAACTAGCGTGTACGCAAGTTCAAAAAAGTCGTTTTCAGAAAAACGCGTTTGAAACACGTGGCGCGCTCGGGGCCTGAAGGAGAGCAACTCACTTTAATGGCTTATAACAATAGAACGAGTCGGAATTTTCATTTAAAATTTTGGGAACATATTTTTCAATAGTTTTACTAACAATTTATGAACTAAAAAAAAATCAATTTTTTTAACCGTCTAACCCTATTTCCCCCCTTAAATGCGCACATAATTTTACACCCGCTACCGTGACCATACACCTCAATCGTAATGGATTTTTGATATTCTTAAATTTTTCAAATCACAGATAACAGTGATATAAAAAAAAAAATCATTATACCTTACTAGTGCAATTTACGGTAGTAGTCCGGTAACTTAAGCCGATTTTCATGGCTTTTTTGGAGGGCGTTTTTTTGTAGGAAAATAAAAATGAATCGTTTTGGATATTTAGGATGTTTTTATTTACATATTAAAGATACAAAAAAAAATTTTGTTGAAAAAATTTAATACTTTATTATTATTATTATTATTGATCGAAGTTGGCACCTCGAAAAAAAGCGCGTGGGTGGCCCCGGTGATTTTGGCTCTTGATGTTATTTGAAATAAAAAATTCTTGATAATTCTTAATCTATAGACATGTCACTCTGGTCGGAACTACTGAAGTTAAATTTCATGGATAAATAACAAAATGGCGGACTTTGGAAAAAAAAGTTTTGTTTCCAAAGTCCGCCATTTTGTTATTTATCCATGAAATTTAACTTCAGTAGTTCCGACCAGAGTGACATGTCTATAGATTAAGAATTATCAAGAATTTTTTATTTCAAATAACATCAAGAGCCAAAATCACCGGGGCCACCCACGCGCTTTTTTTCGATGTGTCAACTTCGATCAATAATAATAATAATAAACTATTGAATTTTTTCAAAAACATTTTTTTTTGTATCTTTAATATGTAAATAAAAACATGCTAATATCCAAAACGATTCATTTTTATTTTCCTACAAAAAAACGCCCTCCAAAAAAGACATGAAAGTCGGCTTAAGTTACCAGACTACCACCTTAAAGCAGGCATTGGGACACAGATGAGGAGACTGCAGAACATTTCGTCGGGTTTTATTTTTGTTTAAACATTCTTGTTGGGCGTCACTGTATCCTACCTGCTGCTCGTGTCTTGTAAATATGTAGATATTATATAGTATACGATGATAAAACGAGAGGAAAAAAGTATATTATTAGATATGTATACGTATTGTCCGAGACACTACGATTTATCGAGATATCGGGATGGGCTTGTACGATGATATTATATATTGTATAAAAAAACATGTAGTTCACACACATAAATGGAGCATTATTCTGCTCTCTAAATAACAAAATGGCGAACTTTGGAAAAAAAACTTCATTTTCCAAAGTCCGCCATTTTGTTATTTATCCATGAAATTTAACTTCAGTAGTTCCGACCAGAATGACATGTCTATAGATTAAGAATTATCAAGAATTTTTGATTTCTGATAACATCAAGAGCCAAAATCACCGGGGCCACCCACGCGCTTTTTTTTCGAGGTGCCAACTTCGATCAATAATAATACTAATAATAAACTATTATATTTGTTCAAAAAAATTTTTTTTCGTATCTTTAATATGTAAATAAAAATATCCTAAATATCCGAAACGATTAATTTTTATTTTCCTACAAAAAAACGCCCTCCAAAAAAGACATGAAAATCGGCTCAAGTTACCAGACTACCACCTTAAAAGTAGCCAAAAACTTTTTGTTAATATCCTTAAAAAGTCGTAAAATGGAAATAAACTTTCACCGAATCAAATACAACGGTAAAACGGATCAGCAGAATTGCGACAGAACGCACACGGTAACGAAAAAATCTTTCCTGTGAGATTGTAATAGTGGTTCAGACCGGTATTAAACGATCAGCGAGCGATTTTTCTACTGGTTTGTACGAGAAGTCGAGGACTACATACATAGGTACACGCGAAAAGATGAGAGAGGGGCCCCCCCGGTGGGTCCGGCTCTCGCTTCGTTGAGGTCCCGACGGGGCCCCATCGAGAGAACTCCGAGCTAATCGGCACGGTGTTCCCCAAGCACGTACCTCCCTCTCCCTCCTGCCTCTCTCTTTTTCTCTCTCGTTCGCATCTTAAAGAAGTGTTCGCGAGAGAAGTTTATACATATATATTTCATGTCTGGTATTAATAGTCCTCTCGGTGGTTTGAAAAACCCATCGCAGCGCGATTGGATGTCCGTAGCCACGGATTTTATCCCCAAGCAGAGGGGGCCACGATTTTTCGGGCCCTTTCTCTTGCTCGCGCAATGTGTTTATGCGCGCTTATGTGCGGCGCGTTGAGCGTTTATTCAAAGCTCGGAAATAACATTTTCCACGCTGAAACTTACGACGAGAAATATTCGTGTACGATAATCATTCGTTGAACATTTTTTATTTTATTTTCTTCTCTTCACCTTGACGTTAAGTGGGCATTATATTAATTCCACTTAACGAAATATAGGAAGCGGTGAGAGAGAAGGAGAGAGAGCAACATAAAAATGTGAAACAGCCATTGAACGAATTAAAATAACTGGATTCAATTTGCAAAGCCGGTGCTTAGGTTCGTGGCGAAGTGTATACGGGGAAAAAATAAATAAATGAAAGAAGGAAGGAAGAGAAGGTAAAAGGAAAAAAAGGTGCGTTCAGCGATAACGCGCTCGCCATGAGAACGAGGGCGTGAGACGAGCGAAAGGTTCTTCTCATCTGTAACCGAGAGAGAGACGACGACTCTTGTGTACAAGAGCCGCGGTTTTTGTTCTAGGAAACAAAAGAGCTTAGCTCAAGGAGTTTTAATGCGAATAGTCATAAGGTTTACGCCCTTTTTGTTTGCTCGACGATGTTGTATGTATATAGAGTGGAGAAGAAGCAGGAAAACGATGCGCAGTCGTAATCTGCCTCCTCGAGACACATAGAGACCTGGCATCGAGTGTACACTCGGTTTGCCTCGATGAATTTTCTTCGCAGCGTCCAGCAAAGTTCTTCCTCTGTGTCTATTAAAATTATGCGAAGCGCGAGAGAGTTTTCTTTGCGTCCTTCCAAGGCATATACGATTTTACGGATCTGTTTCTCTCTTTCTTCGTGGTTTTTACGGCTCTTCAACGTCTCTTACACCACCGCTCATGAATCGCGTCTCTTTCTCGCCCGCTTTGCGTTTTGTTGCGAGATTTCTATCCTCTCTTCCGTCGGTAACTCCGTATCATTCTCGCTCGCTCTTGTCTCGCGCTATTTTCACAAGAGCCACGACGACTTCTATGTAATACACCCGGTACACAGCTCATCTCTCGACGTTGTGCTCTCTCGGGGCCTGATGCTGCTTTCATAGAGGTCCCCCGAAGAGTATAACGCCCGAGCCAGAGCCCAGATGGAAAAGAGACGCGGAGCTTTGGCGCGCGAGAAAATTCGCACCGGATCTCCTATCCGTAAAACTTTTGTTCTGTTATATTACAGACAGGACAACGGCGAGCCCGCAGCTACACTAATTTAATAATGGCATAATGAACGACGCTGAACAAAAAAATGTGGAAACTTATGGTCGATCATAAAATTGAACGGTCGACTAACGCATTGATGAAATTGGACTTATGTTTAATCAGTTTAAGGAACTCACGGTATATGTATGTACTTCGAGATGTATTTTTTTATTGTATTTTCCAACGTGCACTGTCGCGGGTTTTTACGTATGACCCTTCCCAATTTTCCCATCCTATCGCTCCTTACTTGCACTACGTTAAGGGGGGAAATAGGGTTAGACGGTTAAAAAAATCGATTTTTTTTAAATTTTATAAATTGTTAGTAAAACTATTGAAAAATATGTTCCCAAAATTTTAAATGAAAATTCCGACTCGTTCTATTGTTATAAGCCATTAAAGGGGGAAATAGGGTTAGGACAGCGTTTTCTCAATGATTTTCATGAATTTTTTTATAGTATAAAAAATGAATATAATTTATTGAAACTTTGAGAATATTTTATACATATATTTAAGTATATACTATAAAATTTTTGGAGAATTTCCTTGGAAAACACCGAAGAAAATTTATGACTGCCTTGACTTTGTTTTTCTTGGTACTATTTTTTCAAACGCGTTTTTCTGAAAACGACTTTCTTTGAACTTGCGTACACGTTAGTTTGAAAAGTTTTCAACCAATCGTTTTGAAAATTGGCAGTTACTTTCTTCATAGTATTGCGCTCTATATGAACCTAAAATCGGAATATTATCATTGTTTGAAATAATTTTTTTTTGCATATAAAGTTGTAAAAAATGGCCAAAAAATCATGCTTTTTTGTTTTGAATCCTGTAAAAAATTCAATTTTCTATTTTTTTTATAGATTTTAGGTTCATATAGAAGAGAGACATATAATAAAAGTAAATTCCAACCTCGTTTGATTTCAGATGAAAATTGCGGCTTCCAGAATGTACGCAAAATGCTGAGTCTGATTGTGACGTGCAATATGGGGTCGCTAATATCGTCGGTGTTTTTCAAGGAAATTCTTCAAAAATTTTATAGTATATACTTAAATATATGTACAAAATATTCTCAAAGTTTCAATAAATTATATTCATTTTTTATACTATAAAAAAATTCATGAAAATCATTGAGACAACGCTGTCCTAACCCTATTTCCACTCTTAAGGGATTAGGCCACTCTTTTGTTTTAACTTTGACGATTTATTTTGGGAGTATGAAAAAAAGGAATAGGATTCCATTTCAGAGGGTTTATTCAATACATAATGAAGTACGAAAAAAAAAAATTTTATTATTATTTTGATACAAAATGGCGGCGACAGATCCCATCTTAAAAATCGTCTTTTTCAAACTGGAAGTACGTATTACTTGAACACCGTTGCATGAATCGATTTGAAATTTTGAGAGTAACTTCACAATTACATTCTCTATCGGATTACATAGCCGTTTTTTTTAATTCAATGTAAACTTTTTTTTTATCAACAATTTACTGCTTTTTTAACAAAAAATCGATTCACTCTTTCAACAGTACACCATTTCTACAAAATTTGATTTAAAAAAAAAAACCTTACGTAGTCCGATAGCCAATAGTATATAGATTATAAAAAAATTTGGTTGTTTGTCCCAGGTCTTATACTTTACGAGCAAACCGTCCTCCCGTCAAGGTGTTGAGAAAAAAGACGATTTTCAAGATGGGCTCTGTCGCCGCCATTTTGTATCAAAAGGATAATAAAAAAATTTGTTTTCATACCTCAATATGTGTTGAATGAATCCTCTGAAAAGAAATCCAATTCCTGTTTTCATACTCCCAAAATAAATCGTCAAAGTTAGGCCTTTTTTGTCTGCCGTTGGAGTGGTGTTGTCCCAAGGAAGATCAGTGAAGTCGCACACCGATGACGCGTTCACCGCTGTCGGTTAATAACGTATCATCAAAATCAATTTATGTGACGATCGAAAAAATAATTATTATATAATGAGTCATTAAAATTAATTTATCTGACAACGTGATAAATTATTGCAGCATGAATACTGTAGCCTTGTAGCAACAAACGAATCATTATACATTGAGAATTCGCAGGTTAATAGAGTGTGGCACATCCAAGGAGACGAGAGATCGTCTAAACAACTTTTCTTTTTTTTTTTTAATCCTTAACACGTCTCCCGGCCAAACGGTGTTTCGAATAGCCAACTCTCGTTTCTTGCTACTACTCTTTTTTTTTTTCGTGTCAATTAATATTTCGTCACGGTCGAGAGCGTCATTGAAAGGATCAGTGGGAGCAACGCTAAAATACTCACGAACTATACAAATGATATTGCCTTGGCGAGGGAGTGGGGGAGGGGGGGGAAGCTCTTGGGTGACATCGAAGGGGGTCTATTATGAATTCATTCGAACATTCGTATAACATTGAAAAAAATCGGGTAAAATTTTTAATTTAATTTTTAATGTACGTGTTTTTGTTGTAAAGGAATATAATTTAGTATTGAGTCGTTTTTTTTGCTCGCTATTTCTCAATTCTGTCACTCATCTTACCGTCGTTTTGCTCCATTATATTAAATAATTTGAATAATAATAATAATGGATATATCGTGTTCTTTGTATATTAGGACAAACTGGAATCTTTTGAGGCATGAAAAAAAAAAAAAAAAAAAAAAAAAAAAAAAAAAAAAAAAATCCAATAGCATGAAAAGCCGACACAAACTGAGATCTCGCTCGCGGGATAATTATTCTGCGATCTCGAGGGACCGTTCCCCGCTTGGAAATTCGTTTTATCCTCATCGCGTGTAACGCGGTGCGCGCTCGCGCGCGGCCACGGCATTTGCCGAGCATGGATTATAAAAGCTCGCAAGACCGCCGCGAATTCGCGGAATCGGTGAAACGATTTTTAATAACGCTGCAACGAATCGAAAGACCTCGTACTCCCATGTTATATATTTTTATATATGTGTGTTTGTGTGTGTGTGTTGTATATAAAAATGCGATCGTTCGTACGAGAGAAATCTCTATTGCGATACGACGACTGAACTCTGCGAATGTTACACGATAACAATCGTGTACATATATAACAAATTTGTCGGCATATTTACGAGCGTGAAGGTGATTAAATACATTTCGATTCGGATATCCCGATCTATATTGCTTGTACAAGCCTCAATTATATTAATCAGACAAAGTCCGGTTTTATTGAAACTTTATGAATTTTATTGATATCAAAGAGCGGATTTTCATAAGGGCTCACATACCGCTGTGGCGCCCTGAAAATCGAGTAAATTTGAAAAATTATTATAAAGGTTTTGTGGTGAAAAAAAAATTAAATTGTTGATTTCACATTTTTTATTAACTTTTCAACTATAAAGAAAAAAATTGAAAAATCTTTTTTTACAAATATTAACATTATTTTTTACGGGTATAAATGGACTACTGAACGAAAACCATTGCGCCTCCTTGTCGACATCATAACTTCACCAAAAAATTACCAAACTTCAAAAAATAAAAATAATTTAGTAAAATAATCTAGTAGTAATAGTCTGACGGAGGGAATTTTTTTTTCAAAAATAAGAAAATTACAATATTTCAAACTTTGGTATGCAATTTAAAAAAAAAAATAGTGTTTAATAATTTATAAAAAATTTTCCAACGAAAAAATTACAAAAACCTCTCGTCAGACTACAGAGAAAATAATTATCAAGATTTAGAGAAAAAAAAAGTTAAAAAATATTAAAAATTGACTGAGTTATCGTGCCAACTCTCGTCTAAAAACATCGTTTGGAGAAAAACGCGTTTAAGGCGGGGAAATAGGGTTAGGACAGCGTTTTCTAAATGATTTTCATGAATTTTTTTATAGTATAAAAAATGAATATAATTTATTGAACCTTTGAGAATATTTTATACATATATTTAAGTATATACTATAAAATTTTTGAAGAATTTCCTTGAAAAACACCGAAGATATTAGCGACCCCATATTGCAAGTCACAATCAGACTCAGCATGTTGCGTACATTCTGGAAGCCGCAATTTTCATCTGAAATCAAACGAGGTTGGAATTTACTTTTATTATATGTCTCTCTTCTATATGAACCTAAATGCTATCAAAAAAATAGAAAATTGAATTTTTTACAGGGGTCAAAACAAAAAAGCATGATTTTTTGCCATTTTTTACAACTTTATTTGCAAAAAAAAATTATTTTAAATAATGATAATATTCCGATTTTAGGTTCATATAGAGCGCAATACTATGAAGAAAGTCCCTGCCAATTTTCAAACTATGAAGAAAGGCAGTGCCAATTTTCAAAACGATTGGTTGAAAACTTTTCAAACTAGCGTGTACGCAAGTTCAATAAAATTCGTTTTCAGAAAAACGCGTTTGAAAAAATAGTGACCGCTCGGTTATACACGTGGCGCGCTCGGGGCCTGAAGGAGAGCTACTCACTTTAATGGCTTATTACAATAGAACGAGTCGGAATTTTCATTTTAAATTTTTGGAACATATTTTTCAATAGTTTTACTAACAATTTATGAAATAAAAAAAAATCGATTTTTTTAACCGTCTAACCCTATTTCCTCCCTTAAAGATTCCAGTAGGTACAACGCGAACTTAAGGACCGGTCACATTTATTGCTATAACTTTGTAACGGAGTGGAATTTTCTTAAAAGTTTTTATTTTTTTTAAGTATAAAGAATAAGAATCTATCAAAAAAATCGATTTTTCGAAAATTTCAGGGGTATATAAGGCCAAAAAAAAACTTAATTTTTAACGGAATGTTCATTTTGTAGTATTTCATGATTCTCTTCCGGGAGTTACAAGTTTCCGAAACGTCAACTCCCATTAAATCTGTGTCATTGACATGTTATCAACTAAAAACCGGCAGCGAATAAATGTAATCCGATAGATAGAATCGTTCGGAAGTGTACTTTGATCAAACGACAAGGGTGACTAGTTTGATTTGTGCTCGACTGTCCTATATATTCACGTGTATTTTCTTATTTTTTATTAACATTCCAACTATAAGGAAAAAAATTAAAAAATCTTTTTTTTTAAATATATTATTTTTTATGGGTATAAATGGACTACTGATGAAAACCATGGCGCCTCCTTGTCAACATCATAACTTCACCAAAAATTATCCGATCTATAGAAATAAAAAATCATCTAATAAAATAATCTAGTAGTAGTGGTCTGACGGAGGGAATTTTATTTTTTTTCAATAATAAAGAAATTACAGTATTTCAAACTTTGGTATGCAATTCGAAGAAAAAAAATAGTGTTTAATAATTTATAAAAAATTGTCCAACGAATAAATTACAAAAACTTCTCGTCAGACTATAGAGAAAATAATAATCGAGATTAAAAAATAAAAAACTTAATAAATATCAAAAGTTGACTGAGGTTTCGTGCTGACACTGTCTAAAATAGTAGTTTCGAGAAAAACGCGTTAAAATTTTCTGGTAGGTACAATGTGAACTTACTTAAAAGTTTTTTTCTTGAAAAATCCTTAAAAGTATAAAGAATAAAAATCTGTAAAGAAAAAAACGATTTTTTTTTTAATTTCAGGGGTATGTTCGCCGTTAATTATTTTTCATTTACATAAGTTTAGCTTGTATCGTATGAAATTTATTTGAGAATTTACGAATGTCAATAGCGACATTCATTGAATTCAGCACTTTGGCCCGGAGTTATTCTGATCGAACGTTTAGGATGACTTTGGTTAAATTTCGCTAGATTCATTTTTCAACAATCTTCCGGAAAGATCGTTCAACCCTCTTTTTCCACAAGATGAGGGTGCATTTAGGATCATCGAACAGCCCATAAACGGTTGTGAAGAGCGTGGCGTGGAAGGTTAAGCGTGTAAGCAAGGTAGCAAAATGGACGTGGAGAACGGCGCGCGCAGTTGCCCCAAGGGATTCTGGATCGTTGAAGCTTCTCTCTCCTTCGTACCTATCATACTTATATATATACTAGCATATACTAGCGGCTAGCCTCTAACCGTACAAGCAGAGCGATCTTTCCTTCTCTCTCTCTCTCTCGGTTAGAATAAAAATAAAAATAAACCAAAAGCTATACGAGGAAAGCGTCAATATATGCCCAAGTATAAACGACGGTGCGTGCGGGTATAAAGCGATAAATATATAGGTGTAACAAATGTGAGTTAACGTTAAAGTATCATGGTCGAAAGAGCTTTGGAGGTTTGCTGATGGCGCTGGAGGTGGCGCGACAGAGTGAAGCAAAACCGGGACACACATACTCCGCAGCCCCCGTCGTCTTCGTTCGCTCGGTTCCGAACGGCAAGTCTTTATGAATGCAGTCCTCGACGCATTTATGCCGGTAGCTGGAGGCGCTTATAAATAAAAGGGAGCGACAGTACAGTATATAGAGAGTATAGAGTCACTGTACAATCATTTTTTTATATACGCGTGAATATATGGGACATTCGAGCACTAATCAAACTAGTCACCCTTGTCGTTTGATCAAAGTACGACTTCCGAACGTTTCTATTTATCGAATTACATTTATTCGCTGCCCGGTTTATAGTTGATAACATGTCAATGACACAGATTTAATGGGAGCCGACGTTTCGGAAACTTGTAACTCCCGGAAGGGAATCATGAAATACTACAAAACGAACAGTTCGTTAAAAATTAAGTTTTTCTTTTATGGCTCACTTATCCCTGAAATTTTCAAAAAATCGATTTTTTTTTACAGATTTTTATTCTTTATACGATAAAAAATAAAAAAATAAGAACTTTTAAGAAAATTCCACTCCGTTACAAAGTTATAGCAATAAATGTGATCGGCTCGTAAATTCACGTTGTACGGTAACTGTAAGGGGGGAAATAGGGTTAGGACAACGTTTTTTCAATAATTTTCATGAATTTTTTTATAGTATAAAAAATTAATATAATTTATTGAAACTTTAAGAATATTTTATACATATATTTAAGTATATACTATAAAATTTTTGACGAATTTTCTTGAAAAACATCGGGGATATTAGCGACCCCATATCGCAGGTCACAATCAGACTCAGCATTTTGCGTACATACTGGAAGCCGCAATTTTCATCTGCAATCAAACGAGGTTGGAATTGACTTTTAATATATGTCTCTCTTCTATATGAACCTAAATGCTATCAAAAAAATAGAAAATTGAATCGTTTACAGGCGTAAAAACAAAAGAGCATGATTTTTTGCCATTTTTTACAACTTTATTTGCAAAAAAAAATTATTTCAAATAATGATAATATTACGATTTTAGGTTCATATAGAGCGTAATACTATGAAGAAAGTAATTGCCAATTTTCAAAACGATTGGTTGAAAACTTTTCGAACTAGCGTGTACGCAAGTTCAAAAAAGGTCGTTTTCAGAAAAACGCGTTTGAAAAAATAGCGCGCTCGGGGCTTGAAGGAGAGCTACTCACTTTAATGGCTTATAACAATAGAACGAGTCGGAATTTTCATTTAAAATTTTGGGAACATATTTTTCAATAGTTTTACCAACAATTTATGAAATAAAAAAAAATCAATTTTTTGAACGGTCTAACCCTATTTCCCCCCTTAAATGCGTTTCTTTCCAAACTATGTTTTTAGACAGGGTCGGCACAATAACTCAGTCAATTTTTAATACTTTTTAACTTTTTTTTTCTCTAAATCTTGATAATTATTTTCTCTATAGTCTGACGAGAGGTTTTTTAAATTTTTTGTCACCACAATTTTGAATAAATTATCAAACATTATTGTATTATTACACTATTTTTTATAAACTATTAAAAGTTTGATATACTGTAATTTCTTTATTTTTGGAAGAAAAAAAGAAATTTTATTTATTTAATTTCATTTATTTAGAAATTCAGAAGGTTATAGCAATAAATTGGAGACTAACCGTAGGTTCACGTTGTACCTACCGGTAACTTTAAACGCGTTTCTCTCGAAACTACGTTTTTTTAGACAGTGTCAGCACAACTTTTTTTTTCTCTAAATCTTGATAATTATTTTCTCTATAGTCTGACGAGAGGTTTTTTTAATTTTTTGGTTGGACAATTTTTTATAAATTATTAAACACAAATTGTTTTGTTTTAAATTGCATACTAAAGTTTGCACTACTGTAATTTCTTTATTTTTGAAAAAAAAAAAAAAAATTCCCATTGTCAGACTGTTACTACTATATTTTTTTACAAGATTCTCTTTTATTTTTGCAAATTGGATAATTTTTGGTGAAGTTATGATGTCGACAATGAGGCGCCACGGTTTTCATCTTTATTCCATTTATACCCGCGGAAAATAATGTTTATATTGAAAAAAATAATTTTTTAATATTTTTTCTTATAGTTGAAAAGTTAATAAAAAATGTGAAATCAACAATTTATTAATTTTTCCACCGTATAACTTTTATAATAATTTTTCAAATTTACTTGGTTTTCAGCGCGGGCAGCGGTATGCGATTCCTTAAGTTTATAGATCTTGAAAGAGAAGCAGAAAAGAAAGGAAAATTTAGAAAATTCTCAACTGTCCAATCAGTAACGGGTAAAATATTTTAAAAAAATTGAAGATATAGTGAATTAAATTTCAACAAAAGTATGGCAGGAATTACAAAGATTACACCAAAAAAACGGGAAATAAAAACGAGGTGTCATAAATTGACTTATCCGGATGAGTGATAGGAAAAACAAAACTGGATCAAATAATTAAAAAAAATGTAAGAATTGGATGTCGGATTGATTCCAGATGAAATGCCCTATATTACGTTGGTATATCGGACATTTGACGAGAAGCGCGGGCAACCGCACACGCCGATGCGTGCTTGAGCCGCGGATTCAATTATTCCGCGATTACAACGCGTCGCACGACGACTGACGAGAGTGCTCTTGGCTTCTCGTGTGGATTCGCTTCTTTCTCTCTTTCCTTCTCTCTTTCTGAGTAGATTGTAACTCACTGTTACAGTATTTCTCTCGTATATATATATATATATATATATATATATATATATATATATATATATAACATTCGAGCTATAATACCATATATTTTTCTCATCTCGTTACTTTTTCTCTCTTTTCCACTGTTTCTACCTCTTTCTTTCATTGCCATTCTTTCTTCGAGTTGTATAAAACTCTCGCTCGCATTCCGGTCCATGAAAGTGTGTGGGGAGGCTTTTGCGAGAGATACAGAAAGAGAAAGAGAGAGAGAGAGAGAGAGAGAGAGAGAGAGAGCGAGAAAGAATCTTGGATCCCCGCGCGATTTTCTCGATCATTACTGGTATACGTTACACCGTAATATCCGCTTCTTTTATATAGTCGCCCCGAGAGACATCAGCACAGCGAGTGGGACGTTTCGTTAATCATAGTTTCCCTCCTATAAGCAAAAGTTGTTGGCCAGTTTTTTTTTTTTCTTACGAATTTATATGCGGTAGTTTACAATTTTTCATTACGAACTTATGTTCGAGTAGAATTTTTGTTATCAATTTTTACATAGCAGCTATATTGAGAATTATCACGGAGGCGTGGTCTATTCAATATGGCTACGTATTCCCAGTCAGCCAAAGTCAGTCGGCACCAGTTACCACGGGAAACAGTAGTAAACCCTCGAATGGGATTAACCCATTAGAAGGAGAAAATTCTGAAGCTTTGAATACTTAGATTTTTCATTTATTGTATTTTATATTTCAAATTTCGTTTGTGTCACGTTAAAAAAAAACAGTACAATATTAAATAAACGCGTCATATTGGAATATGACAGTATGTATATTACTCCATTAGAAGAAGAAAATTCTGAAGCTTTGGATAATCAGATCTTTCATTTATTGTATTTTATATTTCAAATTTCGTTTTGTGTCACTTTTTTTAAAAAATAAACAGTACAATATTGAATAAATGCGTCATATTGGAATATGACACTATGTATATTACTCCATTAGAAGAAGAAAATTCTGAACCTTTGAATACTCAGATTTTTCATTCATTTTATTTTATATTTCAAATTTCATTTTGTGTCACTTTTTTAAAAAATAAACCGTACAATATTAAATAAATGCGTTATATATTAGAATATCACAGTATGTATATTACTCCATTAGAAGGAGAAAACTCTGATGCTTTGAATACTCAGATTTTTCATTTATTGTATTTTATATTTCGAATTTCGTTTTGTGTCACTTTTTTTTTAAATAAACAGTACAATATTAAGTAAATGCTTCATATTAGAAAATCACAGTATGCAAATTACTCGATTAGGAGGAGAAAATTCTGAAACTTTGAATACTCCGATTTTTCATTTATTTTATTTTATATTTTTAATTTCGTTTTGTGTCACTTTTTTTAAAAAATAAACAGTACAATATTAAATAAATGCGTCATATTGGAATATCACAGTATGTTTTACTCCATTAGAAGGAGAAAATTCTGAAGCTTTGAATACTCAAATTTTTCATTTATTATATTTTATATTTCGAATTTCGTTTTGTGTCACTTTTTTATAAAAATAAACAGTACAATATCAAATAAATGCGTCATATTGGAATATAACAGTATGTATATTGCCCCATTAGGAGGAGAAAATTCTGAAGCTTCCTGGAGGCGCGCAGCATCCTCACCCAGAGCCTGAGGGCCCGGTCTCCAATGCGCGCACGACGACGAACTCTCTCTCTCTCTCTGCTCCTCGACCGCACGATGTCCGGCACACGCGAGAGGTGAGTACTCGAGCATTATCATCTTCCTCTGTACTATTATAGACACAGAGGTATATTTTGTACAATGTGTACTCTACTACAGTGTAGTTTCACCGTATATATTCGCGAAACAATTCCGTACCTACTGGTCGATCTTTTGCGTGCGCGGGGGGATAGAGAATCTCTCTTGCTTCCCGTTATCGCGATATCGCCATTGAAGTCTCGGCTCTCTAGCGCCCGAGAGAGAGAAAACTGGGATTTGCCCGCCGCGTGAGCGCACGTCACCATCGTCCGCGCGCGAGCGCGCGAGTGCGCGGATAGATAAGCCACCGGCGGATCTGATTAGCGCCACGTACATCCTAGTGTACACATTATACACGATCTACTCTCTGCCCTACAAGCTCTCTCCCACGCCCTGACTAAGCCCACTCGTCTATGGGATATTCCATTCGAAATTCAATCATGAATCATTCTGCCAATAATTCAAGTTGATACTCGTATGTTGTTTTTTTTCTTCTTTTGATAATTCCATTAAATTATTGTGAAAACATCATTTCATTAGAATTTGTTGAAATTGAAATTTACAAATGGATTCCTCAGGGCTTGTTTGTGTAGAAACAATTTACGGTATTTCTAAAATGAAAAGGATTACATGTCGATTTCGCTATGAAATTTAATCAAGACTCATTTTGAAAACAATTCGAGGTCATACATTGTTTTTTTTTTTGATAATTCCATTGAATTATTGTGAAAACATCATTTTATTAGAATTTGTCGAAATTTAAATTAAAAAATGAATTCTTCAGGGCTTGGTTGTCTAGAAACAATTTTCGTTATTTCTAAAATGAAAAGGATTACATGTCGATTCCGCTGTGAAATTTAATCAAGAGTCATTTTGAAAACAATTCAAGTTGCTACATTGTTTTTTTTTTCGATAATTCCATTAAATTATTGTGAAAACATCATTTTATTAGAATTTGTCAAAATTGAAATTCAAAAATGGATTCCTCAGGGCTTGGTTGCCTAGAAACAATTTTCGTTATTTCTAAAATGAAAAGGATTACATATCAATTTCGCTGTGCAATTCAATCAAGAGTCATTTTGAAAACAATTAAAGTTGCTACATTTTTTTTTTTTATAATGGCAATGAATTATTGTGAAAACATAATTTTATTACAATTTGTCGAAATTAAAATTAACAAATGGATTCCTCAAGGCTTGGTTGTGTAGAAACAAGTCTCATTATTTCTAAAATGAGAAGGATTACATGTCCATTTCGACATGAAATTCAATCAAGAGTCATTTTGAAAACAATTCAAGTTGCTAAATTGTTTTTTTTTCCCTAATTCCGTTGAATCATTCCACGAATATATCGTTATTTCTAAAATGAAAAGGATTACATGTCGATTTCGACATGAAATTCAATCAAGAGTCATTTTGAAAACAATTCAAGTTGCTAAATTGTTTTTTTTCCCTAATTCCATTGAATTATTCCACGAATATATCGTTATTTCTAAAATGAAAAGGATTACATGTCGATTTCGACATGAAATTCAATCAAGAGTCATTTTGAAAACAATTAAAGTTGCTACATTTTTTTTTTTTCGATAATTCCATTAAAGTATTGTGAAAATATAATTATATTAGAATTTGTCGAAATTGAAATTAAGAAATGGATTCCCTAGGGCTCGATTCTCTAGAAACAATTTTAAAAACAATTCAAGCTGCTACATTATTTTTTTATTTATAATTCCATTGAGTTATTTCGAAAACATAATTTTATTAAAATTTGTCCATATTGAAATTAACAAATGGATTCCTCAGAGCTTGGTTGTGTAGAAACAATTTTAGTTATTCCTAAAATGAAGAGAATTACAAATCAATTTCGCTATCTTGAATTTCGAAATTTCGGCGTTTGAATTTGAGATCAAATCGACCTGAAAAAACCCCTTCCAGTCCAGGCATTCAAACGTCGATGCAAACAATGTTTCTGATTTTCTCGAGTCGCTCAGAAACCCTTTCATAATCCATTTTGGTCGTGTGAGAGTTAAACGAATGTACGGACTTAAATATTCTTGGATTTCGCATAAAATGTCCCATATATTGTATATCACCGAACGTGTGGCTTGGCGCAAGCTCCGAGATTCTTTGCGATAGCTTCGGATCTCATTTAATACATCGAATTTATTATATTTCGTAATCAATGCACCGTATCTCGATGAAATTTATTGCCCACGATGCGATTTGAATGAAAATCTTTTAATTCACACGCGACGAAGGTTCGCATAATTAATTATCGTCGTTGAATTCTCTTGATAACACTGGCAGGCTGATTGTGCGTGAAATAGCAAAATTATTGAAATATCGAACAATGATCCACGAATCAACGAAAATGGATGAGCATTTTTTTCGAGGTGCCAACTTCGATCAATAATAACAATAATAATAAACTATTACATTTATTCAAAAAATTTTTTTTTTGTATCTTTAATATGTAAATAAAAACATCCTAAATATCCAAAACGATTCATTTTTATTTTCCTACAAAAAAACGCCCTCCAAAAGAGACATGAAAATCGGCTTAAGTTACCAGACTACTACCTTAACGTAAAAATGTTTTCAGGAATTATCTACCATACTTGGGCTTGATTCTATTACGCCGCGATTTGTCTACTCGAAAGAAAAATTTATAAGATTCCAATGTTGAGTAAAAAGACAAAGTAGAAAATATTTAATGAATATCAGCAAAATATTGATAAACAAATTATTGTCCCAGTTGCTTGACTAAAAGAATTCGTAAAATAACAAACAAACAAAATTCTTTGCTAAGAATCCCAATGCCGCAAAGTTTTGTCCTTTAAAGCGTTTAACATTTGTAACAAATGTGAAACAAATGTCGTTGTTTTTCTTTCGGACAAATAAATTGCTGCTTAATAGACTTGATTTTAGATGAATTGTTTTTTTTTTGGTTGTGTAACAGCGGGGTGGCAAAGCGAAGAGAGTAAAGTGGAGAAACAGGGATATAGTAATATGTGTAGGGGAAGAAAATGGAGGTGAGAGACCCGCAGGGTCGCTGCTGAGGACGAGCGTCACGCTTTTACCAACGGATTGAACGGTTGTCCGTGAAGATAATCGCGAGGATATTAGGGACCAGAACCGCGTCGAAGAGGCGTTACCATCGTTGAATTCGCGTGAAACGACTCTTCGCTCGCGCGGCAAAATGAACAGGCGAATATAAGATGAACTTTTATAGAGTATAAATTTCTGCTGATATTGTCTGTGTGCAATCATTTACGTTCGATAATAAACAAATATTCGTATCATGAATCTAGGAACATTGATTCAAGGAGTTTAACTTTAAATGCAATTGAATTCGTGAAATAAATTTTGCGCGGGGACAGATAAAATTGTTTTGAACGACGTAAATCGAAATTTCTCGGGTATGGTCCAGCCGAGGAGAATGAATAATCGCTTCTCGGTGGAAAAATGAACGACTCTTTGAGGATCAGCCGTGAAACGAGCGCGCGCTAAGAGTCTCGGTGGAGTCTCCGATGGCGAGCTCGTGTTAGTCAGGACGAGACGCAGCCTTGAGCCAGTGAGACTGGTTTCTGTTTTTGCTTCCATAGTTTTCATCCTTCGAGACTCTTCGGTAGTCCATCCTTCTTCGATTCTTTTACCACTTTTTATTTCCACCTCTGTGCGCTGTTCGCTTCCTTTCTTCTTCATTCTCCTCTCATGTTTTGTTTTTTATTCTTTTCTTCACTTTTTCTTACTCTCGTATTCTCGTTTTTCTTCGGAATCCTAGGTCCCCCCCGACAGTTTGCTCACTGTTGAAACTTCTCCTGAGGACCACACTGGGAAACATCAATTTTGTTTAAATTTTTATTTCATCGACAGCGATGAAAATTGGCAAATTATTCGATTTGCAAATAGAAACTGATCGAGGGCGTGATGCGGGAGAATTTTTTATCAACAAAAAATATCGCATAGAAAATCCCAAAAGATCGACTATTGGAAATCGTTCTGACCCTCATTTCCTCTCACTATTAATGCAGTTTTCTACTCTTAACGAGCATTTTTTTCGAGATTTAAACAAAAATTCTTAGGTATTGTTAAATATTTCAACATTAATCTTTTTTCCCACTTATTTATCGATGCTTGCGGGTACTCTGCAAATTTTCTCGAGTACAATAGAAATAAATTGAGGGTGCTACGCGGTTTTAAGTCGCCATGATTCCATCGCAAATGTCACCATGATTCCAGACGTTCTACTCATCTGAAATAAAAAAAACCAATAAGATTATTGATCAGTACAAGTATGGCTATCGCATGAACTTCGAAAATTTCGACGAGAAAGAAAATTCACAAAATGGCGACCTTCTAAATAATGTGTAAGGATTTTTGAATTTTTTTACAATCTTTGAACAACCATAAAAAATATTTCTTATTTTTTTCTTTGAAATTTTAGAGGTTCATGCGATAGCCATACTTGTACCGATGAATAATATTTTTTGTTTTTTTGTTTCGGACGAGCAGAACGTCTGGAATCGTGGTCACAGTCGCCGTGGAATCATGGCGACTTGAAACTACGTAGCACCCTTAATTAATTTTTGTTCTACTCGAAAAAAATTGCAAAGTACCGGCAAGTATCAATGAATAAGTGGAAAAAAGAACGATGACGAAATATTTAATAGTACCTATGAATTTTATTTTTTAACTCCAAAAAAATCCTCGCTTAACGGGTTAGGCCATTCTAGAGTCCGAAAAAATAGGCTTTTTTGGGGATTTTTTTTCAGAAAAACTAGAAAATAAATCGAAATGACAAAATAGGGTGTTTATTGTACGTATCAGTGACTGTATACAATATTTTTTTTGAAGCGATTAATTTCAAGATGGCGACTGTGCAGCGTTTTTGCAATGACGTCTCCTTTTTCGTTGGCCTGTAACATAACGCAGACAATTTTCAACCGATTCACTTGAAATTTTGAACATATCTTTTAAAATACATTGTCTATGGAAGTGCGTAGGATTTTTTTTATATTCCATAGTTCATTTGTTATTAACAATTTTCTGACGATTTTTTAAGCAAATTTTTCACTTTTTGCTTTAGAAGTGCGCCATTTGGCCAAAAATCAATATATCGAAAAAATCCTACGCACTTCCATACACAATATATTTCCAAAGATATATTCAAAATTTCAAGCGAATCGGTTGAAAGTTGTTTGAGTTATGTTTCCAGTCAACAATAACGGAGATTTCATCGGAAAATGCTGCACAGTCGCCATTTTGATATTAATCGTTTCAAAAAAATTATTGTATACAGTCACTGATGCGTATGATAAACACCCTATTTTGTAATCTCGATTCCGTTTGTAGTTTTCTTGAAAAAAAATCTCCCAAAAAGCCTATTTTTTCGACCTCTAAAATGGCCTAATCCCGTAAACGAGAAGACTTGAGCTAGAAATTACGCAATTGTCAATTTAATCAAACGGATAAAAAATTAACTGAACGTTGTCACTATATTAACGCTCAATCGTTTCCAAGACTTGGCAAAAAACATCAACATTCCTTCTTCGCCGATTATTCAACGTGTGCTCATTCTATCAAAAAGTTTCCCTTCGTTAAGGGAGGAAATAGGGTTAGAACAGCGTTTTCTCAATGATTTTCATGAATTTTTTTATAGTATAAATAATTAATATAATTTATTGAAACTTTAAGAATATTTTATACATATATTTAAGTATATGCTATAAAATTTTTGAAGAATTTCCTTGAAAAACACCGAAAATATTAGCGACCCCATATTGGAGGTCACAATCGGACTCAGCATTTTGCGTACATTCTGGAAGCCGCAATTTTCATCTGAAATCAAACGACGTTGGAATTTACATTTATTATAGGTCTCTCTTCTATATGAACCTAAATGCTATAAAAAATAAGCATGATTTTTTGCCATTTTTTACAACTTTATTTGCAAAAAAAAATTATTTTCAATAATGATAATATTCCGATTGTAGGTTCATATAGAGCGCAATACTATGAAGAAAGTAACTGCCAATTTTCAAAACGATTGGTTAAAAACTTTTCAAAATAGCGTGTACGCAAGTTAAAAAAAAGTCGTTTTCAGAAAAACGCGTTTGAAACAATAGTACCAAGAAAAACAAAGTCAAGGCCGTCATAAATTTTCTTCGGTGTTTTTCAAGGAAATTCTTCAAAAATTTTGTAGTATATACTTAAATATATGTATAAAATATTCTCAAAGTTTCAATAAATTATATTCATTTTTTATACTATAAAAAAATTCATGAAAATCATTGAGAAAACGCTGTCCTAACCCTATTTGCCCCCTTAAGAGTAGAAAACTGCAAAAAATTTAAAAAAAACCTCTCGTCACACTATAGAAAAAATAATTGTCAAGATTTTAAAAAAAGAAAAGTTAAAAAATATTAAAAATTAAAAAGGGGAGAAATAGGGTTAGGACAGCGTTTTCTCAATGATTTTCATGAATTTTTTTATAGTATAAATAATGAATATAATTTATTGAAACTTTGAGAATATTTTATACATATATTTAAGTATATACTATAAAATTTTTGAAGAATTTTCTTGAAAAACACCAGGGATATTAGCGACCCCATATTGCAGGTCACAATCAGACTCAGCATTTTGCGTACATTTTGGAAGCCGCAATTTTCATCTGAAATCAAACGAGGTTGGAATTTACTTTTATTATATGTCTCTCTTCTATGTGAATCTAAATGCTATCAAAAAAATAGAAAATTGAATTTTTTACAGGGGTCAAAACAAAAAAGCATGATTTTTTGCCATTTTTTACAACTTTATTTGCAAAAAAAAAATTATTTTAAATAATGATAATATTCCGATTTTAGGTTCATATAGAGCGCAATACTATGAAGAAAGTAACTGCCAATTTTCAAAACGATCGGTTGAAAACTTTTCAAACTAGCGTGTACGCAAGTTCAAAAAAAGTCATTTTCGGAAAAACGCGTTTGAAAAAATAGTACCAAGAAAAACAAGCAATATAGGGTCGCTAATATTTTATAGTATATACTTAAATATATGTATTAAATATTCTCAAAGTTTCAATAAATTATATTCATTTTTTATACTATAAAAAAATTCATGAAAATCATTGAGAAAACGCTGTCCTAACCCTATTTGCTCCCTTAATGGCTTATAACAATAGAACGAGGCGGAATTTTCATTTAAAATTTTGGGGACGTATTTTTCAATACTTTTACTAACAATTTATGAAATTAAAAAAAAATTGATTTTTTGAACCGTCTAATTCTATTTCCCCCCTTAAACTTCACTTTTCTACGTCCACCTATTTAACTTACTTTATTCCATTCGAATTGCGCAAATCTCCGAGCGATTTCCTTTCGATCCTAACAAGCCAACGTAAAATATAATAATTCCCCCCTGTTTTTTGTTTCATCGCAATTTTTCTTATCGCGCAATTCACATCGAAACATGGAACGCGAAGTTTAAGGAATTTGGGGTTTCGTCGTTAAAAAAAAGGCACGGAGAGGAAACAGACGAAGAAATAGGAGAAGATATCCCGATGATGAACGTTTAAGGAATTGTCGAAAAGTCCGAGATACGAATCTTTCGACCGTTTAAACGAAACGAAGATCCGTATACGACGGAAAGTGTCTCTTCGTTATCGCGACGAAAGATCACGTCGATCTGTCACCGGTGCGAGATTTTTAATTACCAACGAGTTAACATATACATTTATACAATATATACAGCTCGATCTATCCAACGAAACGGAAGATGTAAAAAAATAAGAAGAAGAAGAGAGACGTTCGTGCGTAAACTCGTATTAAACACAAGCGGGGTGGTCACGCCGTTGAACTATAAAAATTCCATCGGGTTAAACGTCTCGAGAGGTCTACGGGAGTGAACAACACATACAAACGATATCGTATTTAGTTTTAGTCCTGCGTCGTCGTCGTCGTCATCATCATCTTCTCGCGGTCCATACCTTAGTGGCGTTCATTTTGGGCAATAAAAATTTCTTCCGCCCGAGCCGAATTACCGAACTCCCTTTTTCGTTCCAGGCTCTCCTTTTCATCATCGTCGTCCTCTTTCTTATTTATTTTCTTTCGTCCTCTCCCGTGTGCGCAAACGTCATTCGGCAGCATTTATTAAAAGAGCCATATTATACAGATATATATATATATATATATGTATATATGTTATAATAAATAAAACGAAGCGTCCGGTCCTCTCGTTCACGAGTCAACGCCGCGTCGCGGTAACTCGATTCTATATAGGTGAGAAGACCTCCTTTCTCGCTCTTGCACCGGGGCTAGTATAGAGTGCGAAAGGCCTTTTTTTCTAACCGCTCATTTTTTTTCTTCTCGTTTCCCTTCCCCTCTTTCTCTTTCTTCCTTCTTCCGTCGTAAAACGCCACCTAAATCGAATACCGCGCCTTTGCGGTGGTTATAATGGCAATAAACGACTCTCATTATAATCGTTTATTATACTCGTATATATAGATATATACGTAGTATACTTGTATTACGAAAAAAAATGAGAAATATGTCTTCCACCTGTCGTTTACGCCTTATGTCCTTTTCTACACGTTCGTTTTAACAGCCCAATAATACGTCGCAGGAATTCATTGCTTCTTCTTTTTGATTTCTTTTTTTTTTTCATGGGTATATATTACACAAGAATATATGTGTATCCATTTATTGTTATTGTTATTGTCATTAAAGATTGTTCGTAAGTCGAGCAGCAACATTCTGTGCCATCCTTGGTTACCACTTACAGGCATATACGAACTAGCTATGCTTCACCCGCGTTTAATTTGGATTATATATCTGTCTCGTACGCATTATGAGTACATGACCAAGTGCATCTCATTGACTGTAAATACTATCCGGAAATTATGTCGAAAAATCAAAGGACCAATCACTAAAAAGTAAATCGACACTTTTGCCGCTTTTTAGCGTCATAGCATGAAGTTGTATAGTCTAAAGCCTTTCCGAATAAAAGGGTTATTTAATGCAAAAAGAATTTTTCTAATCGGATTAGTATTTCCTGAGATTAGCGCGTTCAAACAAACGAACTCGCCAGCTTTATTATAGTTATAGTAGTGTAGTAGTAAGATAGTAAGATTAGGATTATAGCATGAAGTTATATGGTCTAGAGCCTTCCCGAATAAACGGGCTATCTAATGCATCAAGAATTTTTCTAACCGAATCAGTATCTCCCGAGGTTAGCGCGTTCAAACAATCAAACTCTCCAGCTTTACTAAGTTATAGTAGTATAGTAGTAAGATAGTAAGATTGGGGTCATAGCATGAACTTATATGGTCTAGAGCCTTCTCGAATAAACGAGCTATCTAATGCAAAGAGAATTTTTTAAAATCGGATTAGTATTTCCTGAGATTAGCGCGTTTAAACAAACAAACTATCAATTTTTATTATAATTATAGTAGTATAGTAATAAGATAGTAAGATTAGGATTGTAGCATGAACTTATATGGTCTATAGCCTTCCCGAATAAAGGGGCTATCGAATGCAACAACAGTTTTTCTAATCGGATCAGTATTTCCTGAGATTAGCGCGTTCAAACATACAAACTCTTCAGCTTTACTATAGTTATAGTAGTATAGTAGTAACATAGTAAGATTAGGGCCATAGCATGAAGTTGTATGGCCTAGAGGATTCCCGAATCAACGGGCTATCTAATGCAAAAAGAATTTTTCAAATAGGATAAGTATTTCCCGAGATTAGTGCGTTCAAGCACACAAACTCTCCGGTTTTACTATAGTTATAGTAGTATAGTTGTAAGATAGTAAGATTACGGTCATAGCATGAAGTTGTATGGCCTAGAGCCTTCCCGAATAAAAGAGCTATCTAATGCAACACGAATTTTTCAAATCGTATTAGTATTGATGATATACTAATATGAGATTAGCGTGTTCAAACAAACAAACTCGCCAGTTTTGTTATAATAGTAAGATAAATGTCGTTAAACGAGAATGAATTATCGTAATTTTTCGTTGTAATCTTCCTTATTTTTTTCTTATATAAAACTTGGAATTTGACCTTTGTGACTCTCGCGTGTACCAAACGTGAGATTTAACAGTCTTTTTTTATATATCCTTTAATATTTCTCGTCTCCACGACTTTTACAAGCTCGTTGCTCATCGTCCGTACACTTACTAGGGTGGTACTAAAATCGTCCGCGACAGGAGGTAAATAAAAAGTTGTTATTCAGTACTTTTGTTTCATTAGTTGAGGTACTATGTTTCGCCATAATTATCTCCCCTAATAAATAAAATTAAAAACCAAGAAAATCATGTAAAAGCATGGGATGTCGCTGCTTCAATTGCCTTGAAAATTTCGGTCCAATAACACAAAGTTGAGTCATCGTCATAACTCGAAAAGTTCCTGTTAAAGTCCAAAAACAAATCATAGAAACGTATCGCTTTTTTCTCTCAATTTTTTCGCCCTCATGCACTCGCGTTCCTTTTGTTATTACATTATTTCTCACTTAAACATTTCCTCTCGCTTCTTCCTCTACTCTTCATCATCCACTTCATTCTTCTCTCTCGTTTCTCCCGTATAGCTTCGGTAGCGCAAAGAGTGAGAAAGAGAGTTCGGGTACCGTGGCCTCGCTATCTACACAACACAGGCGTTCGCGCGCGCCCCCCAACGGACAGGTTGTGCTTTACTCCCCGTTGCAACTGCAGCGAAAGAGAGACTGCTGGTACGCGCCACGGCATCAGTGTACTGTACCTGATGCTAGAACTATAAATATATATATATATATAAAATGTCCGATCAACGCGTAGCATTCCAGAGTCGACTTCTTCTCCTCGAGCAACCCCTTTCCCTCTATACATACACACTGCTTGGTTTCTTTCTCATTCCCTCCGAGAAAATATGGCTCCCGTGAGGAATCTCTCGTTCTTCTCGTCGGCTTCGTTCCTCGTTCAACTCTTTCCACGGTATCCCTTGCAGCTTGTATAGCAGCCATTGAAACGAGGGAGAGAAAGGTTAGAAGAGATGGGAAGAGGAAAGAAAGAGAGGAGAAACGATTCCTCCGAGTCGATAGAAGGATCAATGGGACTCCGTCGTATATATAACGAGTAACAGTATACTCGGAATACTAACTGCCGTATTATCGCCCCACTCGACTACTCATTCACCTGTTTTCTCTCCTCTTTGTAATCAAAGACGCCATAAATAAACGTTGCGCATGTGCTTGCGACCGTTTTCCACCCTCCTCGTACATGGATATTTCTATTATATTTTTTTGTTTCTCATTCGTTTTATATGTGTGTGTGTGATAACGCGTCGAAATTCTCTGGAACGCACACGACACGTCTTACATTCACGCTTGAGTCACTGTACATACGTTTGGACGTAGATACTCTCCGGCATTTTGCTCTTGCTGTATATATTGGCTTGTGGAAAAGCCTTCCGAGAACTATTCAGCGTCTTGTAATCTTTACTCCTCGGATACCGAAAGCCCGAAGATCCGAGAAAACCGAGTGAGCAACGCATTATAGAAACAGTAGGGAGTATACGATTATTGCTGGTAAATGGCCGCACTCCGCTGAACAACGAGAACCGCGCCGTTTCGAGCATCAAACCACGAGGAATATCTGTACAGCATCGGTAAAGACGAGTCGCCAAGTCTTTCTCTCTCTATCTCTCTCTTTCTTTCTCTTTCTGTATATGTTCGTTTCGCGTTAAAGTTCGCAAACCTGGAAGAAACATCGTTTATATTGTACACTGGGGATAGATATGATACAGGTGTAAAATGAATAGAGAAAGACGGGTCATATAGTGCGGAAACGTCACGGTACGAAATGATTCATAACCCGAGTTTGGAGAACAACTATTCGTTCACGGGTCAAAGCATCCCTCTTTAATACTGCTTATGACCCCCTCCCGAGATTTGATGTATCTAATTATTATGACCTACCGATAATCGTGATGCGAATGAAAACGTTTTTTTACCAATTATTATTAGTTTTATTTTTTATTTTTCGATTTTTCTAGACGCTAAAATTTAGACGTGATTGATAGATTACTCTTTAGGGGGGAAATAGGGTTAGACGGTTCAAAAAATCGATTTTTATTTAATTTCATAAATTGTTAGTAAAACTATTGAAAAATATGTTCCCATATTTCCCAAAATATATCCCAAAATTTTTAATGAAAATTCCGACTCGTTCTATTGTTATAAGCCATTAAGAGGGAAATAGGGTTAGGACAGCGTTTTCTTAATGATTTTCATGAATTTTTTTATAGTATAAAAAATGAATATAATTTATTGAAACTTTGAGAATATTTTATACATATATTTGAGTATATACTATAAAATTTTTATACATATATTTAAGTATATACTATAAAATATTAGCGAGCCCATATTGCTTGTTTTTCTTATCACTATTTTTTCAAACGCGTTTTTCTGAAAACGACTTTTTTTTAACTTGCGTACACGCTAGTTTGAAAAGTTTTCGACCAATCGTTTTGAAAATTGGCAGTTACTTTCTTCATAGTATTGCGCTATATATGAACCTAAAATCGGAATATTATCATTATTTAAAATAATTTTTTTTTTGCAAATAAAGTTGTAAAAAATGGCAAAAAATCATGCTTTTTTGTTTTGACCCCTGTAAAAAAATTAATTTTCTATTTTTTTCATAGCATTTAGGTTCATATAGAGGAGAGACATATAATAAAAGTAAATTCCAACCTCGTTTGATTTCAGATGAAAATTGCGGCTTTCAGAATGCACGCAAAATGCTGAGTCTGATTGTGACCTGCAATATGGGGTCGCTAATATTTTATAGTATATACTTAAATATATGTATAAAAATTGTATAGTATATACTTAAATATATGTATAAAATATTGTCAAGGTTTCAATAAATTATATTCATTTTTTATACTGTAAAAAAATTCATGAAAATCATTGAGCAAACGCTGTCCTAACCCTATTTACCCCCTTAAATTCAATTTCAATCACGGAGAATGGAAAATTTATTTTATTTCATCACTTCACTTCGGCCTTTTTAATTTCTCTATTAATTTCACTTAATTCCATACAGTTCCCTATTAATTTTACTTAATTATTATTAATTTGTTGTTGTTGTATGTTTCAATTTTTTTTAGACGCTGCAGTTTGGACGTGATCGATAAATTATTCTTGAATTATATTTCAATCACGGAGAATGTAATCTTTATTTTATTTCGTCACTTCACTCCGGCCTTTTTAATTTCTCCATTAATTTCACTTAATTCCATACAGTTCCCTATTCATTTTACTCAATACATTATTGTTTTTTTTTTATGTTGTATGTTTCAATATTTTTTAGATGCTGCAGTTTGGACGTGATCGATAAATTATTCTTGAATTATATTTCCATTACGTAAAATTTATTTTATTTCATCACTTCACTTCGGCCGTTTTAATTTCTCTATTTATTTCAATTAATTCATTACAGTTCCCTATTAACTTCACTTATTACATTATTATAGAATTTGTTGTTGTTGTATTTTTCGATTTTTCTTAGACGCTGCAATTTGAACGTGATCGATGAATTATTTTTAAATTCCATTTCAATAACGAAGAATGAAAAATGTATTTTATTTTATCACTTCACGTCGTTTTTTGTTTGTTTTAAATTTCCCGATTAACATCACTCAATTCATTACGGTTCACTGAGAGCAAAAATTTCTGCGTTAAAAAAAATAAGAAATATCTGCTGTACCGCAGTGAATGAGTGATGGGGAGGGTACTCGTATATTAGCATGAGAAAGAGGCCGGGCTACTCTCACGAAACGCGGACGTTGTAAAAATATTAAAATAGTTCACGGTAGTTGGATACACTCGAGTTTCGCCTTACGTATTATATATATCTGTGTAGTAAAAAAAATATTGTGTACCACGCAGTGTAGTAGACATTTTGTATACAATATAGGTGGATAGTATAGATGGCACGCGGTAGTTACGTGGCTACCGTTTCGAGTCACATCCTGCCTCGTATAATTTGTGTTTCGGTACTAATACCAGTAAACGACAAGAAGAGCATGGAGCAAAATTCTCTTGTGCGTACGTACGATCATTGACTATTACTCAGGGTGCTAGAAAGAAAGAAAGAGAGAGAGAGAAGGAGTCGAGTATAATAATAGTCGGTAAGTAGTAATAGTCTCTTGGAGCAGCGCGCGGGCGCATTACATGGTATATATTTTGCAACCGCGAAGTAATAGTTATACAGCTGATGCTCATGTCGTGAAACCCCGCAACGGAGAGAATAACCACCGAAAGCTGTAAACTAAACAGGCGATAGAGCTTTTCCGGCTGTTCTTTCCCGTTTTTTTCCCTTAAGGGGGGAAATAGGGTTAGGACTTTTGTTAGAAGTTAGAAGTTTAGGGTTAGGAAATTTCAGTTAGGAGCGTCTTCTCAATGATTTTCATGAATTTTTTTATAGTATAAAAAATGAATATAATTTATTGAAACTTTGAGAATACTTTATAAATATATTTAAGTATATACTATAAAATTTTTTAAGAATTTCCTTGAAGACACCGAAAATATTAGCGACCCCATATTGCAGGTCACAATCAGACTCAGCATTTTGCGTACATTCTGGAAGCCGCAATTGTCATCTGAAATCAAACGAGGTTGGAATTTACTTTTATCATATGTCTCTCTTCTATATGAACCTAAATGCTATAAAAAAAATAGAAAATTGAATTTTTTACAAGGTCAAAACAAAGAAGCATGATTTTTTGCCATTTTTTACAACTTTATTTGCAAAAAAAAAATTATTTTAAATAATGATAATATTCCGATTTTAGGTTCATATAGAGCGCAATACTATGAAGAAAGTAAGTGCCAATTTTGAAAACGATCGGTTGAAAACTTTTCAAACTAGCGTGTACGCAAGTTCAAAAAAAGTCGTTTTCAGAAAAACGCGTTTGAAACAATAGTGCGCTCAGTTATACACGTTGCGCGCTCGGGGCTTGAAGGAGAACAACTCACTTTGATGGCTTATAACAATAGAACGAGTCGGAATTTTCATTTATAATTTTGGGAACATATTTTTCAATAGTTTTACTAACAATTTATGAAATTTAAAAAAAATCGATTTTTCGAACCGTCTAACCCTATTTCCGCCCTTAATGAGGAAAGGGGAAAGGGGAAAAGGATCGTGAAGCCCACCCCTTACTCTCCGAACAATCTCTTGCTCGAGATTTTCGGGGCGATTTTTTTTTTCTTGCAAAATAAAAACAACAACACGGCTTTTTCTTTGTTTCGATCGTGCAGTCCTCCACCCTTAAACATTACGTAAAACTGGTTGTTTTAATAATCGAACGCTGACGCAACAAAAATTAACACGGAAGCATGAACAATTCAATATAGCCGCTCATTCCCATTCGGCCCAAATCAGCCAGCATTATTTAGCACGGGGAACGGTAGTATATGACGTGCCGTGTTTAACCTCAAAATCAGAAAAAATATTGCCCGCCACTCCACGGCCAAATAAATGTTTTCGAACAATAAACTATTACTTAGAACATTAATATGTCACGTCACATAATGTTATATTCATAAATTGTTCATTCATTAGCAATTATGCAATTTCAGTCACGCCTCTTGTTGTTTACACGATGCGAATAAAAGGGTTTTTGAACTTTCGCGGGGGCTGAAAATCTCATGGCCCTCGAACCGAACATCGTTCATGTTCTCCCGATTTTTATTTTATTATATCGTTGCTGTAATAAAGCTGGAGATTTTGAATTATCAATTAAAACGTGACACATTAGCACAGTAATCATAGGGCGCCCGGTTGGGAGGAAGTAGTTTTAAATCTGGCCGACAGAGGTCGAGTTGCTAAATGGTAACTCCCAATAGAATATCAGTGGGATAGAGTATATGTACATCACCAGTCAATCAATACACCCGTTGCGCAATTTAAACGCGTGACTATATATCGTCATTCATATATATCCACTGAATAGTCACACGTAACGATTTCTCAATAAAAAATAACTTTAACAATGCCGGTAACAAGTAACGAGAAAGAGAGGTAGAAAAAAAACTTCTTCTCAACTCGTTCGCGAAAGTTTGTTGGCAGTTTGCGCTGGTATCGGGTTATTACAACCGTGGCGTTATTACTCCGGGGCGCGGGTATATAGGATCCATCATCTATAATAATCGATAACGAGGTCGGCACGATTCTCTCTCTTGGCAGGATTATCGGAAAGTTACCGTATAGATGGACACGAGCCAATTCGCTGTCCCACAGAATCTATATATCTATGTACAAGTTTGATTCACAATACAGACGTAACCGTACACAAGCATTAATCGATCACTAGCGGACAAAAAGCCCTTTTTTCAACAAATCTTACCATTCACATATTGTAAATTACGCCCTTTCATTTCCTAGCACCACATAAATCATTTTTTTGTTGTTTTTTTCGTGCACTCGTGTCTGGATGCACGAAAAAATAACCGAGAATCGTTTAGATATATTAATGTATTTTAACTGACAATAGTGAACGCGCGGTCGGTGCGCGGCTCTGGCGATCATCCAAGTTAAGCAGCTTTCGTCGCGGTCACTATTTGGATGGATGACCGCTTAGCCGTGCTGACGCGCCGACTGTTGAGCAGGAAGCAGTTGTATCGAGTTTCTGTTGTAGTAAATACAACTGACACTCAGTCAAAAAACAAAACCGACACAGGTTTTCCGCAGTTTCCGTTTTCGGGCGCAATGGACGTTAACCTAAAGCACGAGTTTCCGTTTGCAAGCGTTAGGTTAGCTTAGGGAAGTGCGGATAGGAGTCATATGGGTGAAAATGAAAAATAAAATGGAATAGAAAGGGCAAAAATGCAATTGAAAATGGAGTACGTAAAAATCCGAATGGGTATACGTTTGAACAAAGAAAAATAATTCTAAAAAATTATATTAACGTACGTTATAGGATTTGAGACGCATATAGACATAAAGTATATACTGCAAGTATATAAACGACTTAACTTTCGTCCAATAGCTTCCGGTGCTATTATTAAGGTTGGTAGTCGGAATAACGACGACAGAGACGAATCTGTCCAGCCGACGAGATTGAACTACAACGACGTCATATTCTACTTCATGTATAGAATTCGACGTACATGATATAGAATTCGACTACTTTTACATACATACTACACAACGTCGAATTCTATATCATGTATTGAGTACATATATACTCGATACATGATGTAGAATTCGACGTACATGATGTAGAATTCGACTACTTATACATACATACTACAACGACGTCGAATTCTACATCATGATGTAATTCTACATCATGATGTAGAATTCGACGTTGTAGTATGTATGTAAAAGTAGTCAAATTTTACTTCATGTACGTCGAATTCTACATCATGTATAGAATTCGACGTACATGATGTAGAATTCGACTACTTTTACATACATACTACAACGACGTCGAATTCTATATCATGTATCGAGTACATATATACTCGATACATCATGTAGAATTCGACGTACATGATGTAAAATTCGACTACTTTTACATACATACTACAACGTCGAATTCTACATCATGTATATGTAGAATTCGACGTACATGATGTAGAATTCGACGTACATGATGTAGAATTCGAGTACGTTTACATACATACTACAACGACGTCGAATTCTATATCATGTATCGAGTACATATATACTCGATACATCATGTAGAATTCGACGTCGAATACGTCGAATTCTACATGATGTATCGAGTATATATGTACTCGATACATGATATAGAATTCGACGTATATGATGTAGAATTCTACTACTTTTACATACATACTACAACGACGTCGAATTCTGCATCATGTATCGAGTATATATATATTCGATACATGATGTAGAATTCGATGTACATGATGTAAAATTCGACCACTTTTACATACATACTACAACGTCGAATTCTACACCATGTATAGAATTAGACGTACATGATGTAGAATTCGACTACTTTTACATACATACTACAACGACGTCGAATTCTACATCATGTATCGAGTATATATCTACTCGATACATGATGTAGAATTCGACGTCGTAGTGTGTATGTTAAAGTAGTACATATATATAAAAGTACGATCAGGAGATCAGGAGAGTGCAGAGAGCCGTAGAAAGAGCAGTCGATGTTAACGCCTAATACGAATTAATTGGACGCCGAGTTAATCATAGAGAGAGAGAGAGTGAGAGAGAGAGAGAGAGGTATTATATACATATATATGCATTTAAGACTTTAAGCTACAAAGCCGACGATTTCGAAGAGACATTCCAACGCTGTCCGCCCAATTATCGCATTGGTTCCTCGCTCTTGGCTTCAGAAGGAAGGGGGGGTGGGGGATGAGGGTTTAGTATTATATATACATTTATACTATGACATACTATATGTATATTAGAAGCGTGCGTGTATATGGTGTAGTCTGGCAGGCGTCGGCCTCCTCTTCGCTCGCGCATTAATTAAGTTATTTTTAAAGCCGCAAAAGGTTCTCTCCTATATAGTCGCGAACCCGTCAGTATATAGAAGGAGAGAAGCCTCCACTCGGAATATGCCTTCGGGGCGAGCACCTGAGAAGAAGGACTCGTCGCACATAATATTTAACTTGCACTTGGCCATCTAATTATTTAACTCGTTCATTACAATATATTTATATTTTACCGTAGCATAGCGGGGTTGTTGCAGTTTTCGCCGAATGTGAATTAAACTGATTCAATCTTTTCGTTTTTTTTTCTCCCTTAAATTTGTTAAAAGCAATATCGCGATAATTGTTATTTTAACGATGGCGGAATGGAAGTTGGGTTAGCTTAGCGAAATGCGGGTAGGAGATGACAGGTGGAGAAATGGAAAAAAATGGAATTGGGAAGGGGTTGTACGTAAAAATCCGCAAAAATACAATAAGTATAGCGATATTTGTTTACGCGCTATACTTATTTTACGGTCGTTACAGGGCTACTGAATTAAACGTGGGATCCGTAGGGATTATAAGCAAGGTCGTCGATTCACAGCCAAGCAAAGGCACGAAGCAGCGGTAGCTTTACAAAAAGCGAATGAACATGCGGTTGCAACCAGTGGTATTAACCAGCGAGGGCAAGAGAAAAACGGAGCAACCCACCGCGGTTGACTTTTCTCTGTTTCGCGTTCGTAAAGAAGTGGACGAGCCAGGATTCCCTCCCATCACCCCTTCCCACCCTCCCTCTTCTCGACTCTACGATGTATAGTCGAGAAATCGAAGATCGAATCGTGTACCACAAGTTGAAAAAGAAACGAGATCCACAAAAACACTTGCAGAATTGTAAATGATATTGAAATTGTTTTTTTTTCCCTCTTCCATTATCGATAATAGAAATAACGTATACGCGAGCAATGGTCAAAAGCTTCTACTCATTGGTATCGCAATGAAGTTTTTGTGCGTAAGAACGAAAAAACGACTATGGCATACGAAACGAGCACCTTTATTCGTACATCTCGCTCAAAGAGTAGTATAAATATTTGTATCGACTATTTTTAAACGAAAGGTCGTAGCTAAATTTGCTTAACGTGTGAAATTCTAATGATTCGGCCTTTTTGTTTCTTAACGGTCAAATTGTATACGGATGATGGCAGTCCCTCGAAAGCCGACCCTGAAGTCGAACGAGCAAACGATCTTTCCTCGACTGAAAAATGAGACAGGAGGCGAGAGTAAAAGAGACTGAATTGAGTGTGAGCGAAACCGCGATGGACGAGAAAGAGACTGAAATAGAAAAACGAGAGAGGAAAAAAGAGCAGAAAAAAATTAAGCGAGAAAACAGAGAGTACGATAATTAACGCCTCGGACACTCACCGACCATCTTATGGCGTGTGTGTGTGTTTGTTGCTCTGCTCGAAGAGTTATAACGGTAACGCAGCTTGGGTCCAGTTGTCCCAAGAGAGACAGAGAAACAGAGAGAGGGAGGATAAGGATAAGGAGGTGTCGGGATCCTCGTTAGTCGTCGAGCACGTATTTAATACCTCTTTTTCCTCTCTTTTTCTCTCTTCCTCATTTTCTACTCATTATAACCTCTCGCTTCTATCTCTCGCTCTCTCTCTCTCGGATTATCTCGAACATAAGATTGCGTTGGGAACTAAAACACTCCGCGAAAGTGTCCAGAATACTCACATTGGTGTCTCTTTTATCTCACCCTAATTTCGTCCTTTGCTTCTCATTTCTTCTTTGTCCCGTTGTTCTCGAACTTTCTCAGAGCCGGGAGCTTTGAATTTTCCCGCGCTCGACTGCCACGCCTTCCGCCATTTTCTCCGTAGCAAAGGCAACCATTTGCCGAGACCATCGTTCGGCGCCGGATGACTGGATGCTTCTACAATTCGTTAGTTCTACTCTGAACTTTTCGAAGATACGTTCGCCCTTTGTGTTTTCGTAAACACGGAATTAATTAATTAACTGTCCGGCAGTCAATATATCTTCGGGGCTCGACAGGTTTACATTTTCACACTTTTCGTTCGACACCCTACCCGACGCAAGGTGCGAAGAAAAACGTGAAATAGAACGGGAGGTTGTAGCATTCGGAAGAAAAGAAAATACGGAAAAAACTTTTAGGCACGCCCGCGCATCTCTCGAGGGAAATCCCACGCGCCAGGATGAGGACTCGATGAGAGAGAGTCGGTCACGTTTCCTAATTGCGACGAGGGTTGGGATCTTCCATCGGTCTCAAAGAATCTTTCTCTCTCTCTCTTTCCCTCCCTCTTTCTCAAGATATACAGCATCTTTGCTGGAACGAGACATAGTCCTTTTTTCGTCTCTCTTTTCTCGCGGTCAGCGCGATCGTCATCTTAACCCAGTCTTCTAGTCTAAACGTGGATTTTTATCGAGGGTTAAAAAAAACGAAAAAATTCATCGGTACTATTAAATCTTTCAACAGCGGTGTCTTTTTTTTCTACTTATTTATTACTTAGACTGCTTTTAATCGAACCGACCGCGGACGATTCCCAGAGAGTCTCCCCTGGCTGACGATTCCACAGGATTCCTCGCAAGCCAATGGCGACTACGAGACACCAGGGAAAATGAGACCCGAAAGACGAAACTTTCTTGAGCTTAGTCACGCTTCGCAATGAGCATCGCGGGAATCTATACATATATATACTTCACACATTGATTCCGGATTCTCGGTTGTATATACCGTGAATTCCTCGCCACAGAAAGCCCCCTCGTTGCGAGCCTATTAAGCGTCGTTATTGGGCCCTAATGGGTGCACACCTCGTCTGCCTCGTACGCAGAGAGTTACCAAGCACACACCGATCCAAGGAGCACGATAATATACCGATTATCGGGTTACCTGTACAGCCGAGTAGTGGGAATATAATGTCGTCGATAACCTAAATGTATTCCGTGTTCTTTGTAACTCGATGCTCGTGAAGTTTACTTTTGGAATTTTTTACATGGAATAATTGAGAATTTATTTTTAAGGGCTCGTATATCCCTGAGCGCGCCGAAAACCGAGTAAATTTGAAAAATTATTATGAAGGTTATATGGTGAAATTAAAATTGAAATGTTCATTTAACATTTTTTATTAACATTTCAACTATAAGAAAAAAAATAAACAAATTTTTGTTCACATATTAACATTATTTTTTACGGGTATAAATGGACTACTGATGAAAATCATGGCGCTTCCTTGTCGACATTATAACTTCACCAAAAATGATCGAATCTGCAAAAATAAAAAAGAATCTCGTAAAATAATGTAGTAACAATAGTCTGACGGAGGAAATTTTGTTTTTTTTTCAAAAATAAAGAAATTACAGTATTTCAAACTTTAGTATGTAATTTAAAAAAAAAATTAGTGTTTAATAATTTATAAAAAATGGCCCATCCAAAAAATTAAAAAAACCTCTCGTCACACTATGGAGAAAATAATTGTCAAGATTTGAAATGAAAAAAGTTTAAAAATATTACAAATTTACTGAGTTATCGTGCCGATACTGTCTAAAAACATGGTTTCGAGAAGAAAGCGTTTAAATAATGTTAATATTGGAAAAAAAATGTTTAATTTCTCTTCTTATAGTTGAAGATTTAATAATAAATTGTGAAATCAACAATATCATTTTTTTTTCACCATATAATAATTTTTTTCACCTTCATAATAATTTTTCAAATTTACTTGGCTTACAGCGCGCGCAGGGGTCTGTCAGCCCTTAAGGGGGGGAATAGGGTTAATACAGCGTTTTCTCAATGATTGTCATGAATTTTTTTATAGTATAAAAAATGAATATAATTTATTGAAACTTTGACAATATTTTATACATATATTTAAGTATATACTATAAAATTTTCGAACAATTTCCTTGAAAACATCGAAGATATTAGCGACCCCATATTGCAGGTCAAAATCAGACTCAGCATTTTGCGTACATTCTGGAAGCCGCAATTTTCATCTGAAATCCAACAAGGTTGGAATTTACTTTTATTATATGTCTCTCTTCTATATGAACCTAAATACTATCAAAAAAATAGAAAATTGAATTTTTTACAGGGGTCAAAACAAAAAAGTATGATTTTTTGCCATCTTTTAAAACTTTATTTGCAAATAAAAAATTATTTTAAATAAAGATAATATTCCGATTTTCGGTTCATATAGAGCGCAATACTATGAAGAAAGTAAATGCCAATTTTCAAAACGTTTGGTGGAAAACTTTTCAAACTAGCGCGTACGCAAGTTCAAAAAAAGTCGTTTTCAGAAAAAAGCGTTTGAAAAAATAGCAAAATGCTGAGTCTGATTGTGACCTGCAATATGGGGTCGCTAATATCTTCGGTGTTTTTCAAGGAAATTCTTCAAAAATTTTATAGTATATACTTAGATATATGTATAAAATATTCTCAAAGTTTCAATAAATTGTATTCATTTTTTATACTATAAAAAAATTCATGAAAATCATTGAGAAAACGCTGTCCTAACCCTACTTCCCCGATTAATGGCTTATAACAATAGAACGAGTCGGAATTTTCATTTAAAATTTTGGGAACATATTTTTCAATAGTTTTACTAACAATTTATGAAATTAAAAAAAAATCGATTTTTTGGACCGTCTAACCCTATTTCCCCCCTTAACAGCCTCTGTTGTCGATTTCATAATACTTTCTTCTGGATCGACGAGTATCGAGTGCGACAACGATGACAATTGTCGAACAAAAAGATTTCGAAAAAAACAGCGTAACGAAAGAAGTTGGTAAAATTAATGGCTACTGTAATTAATATTTCTTTTTCTAAATTTCCACGGTTTTTATCACACAGAGTTTTCAACAAAATTTTCTCTAATCGTAACCGGCGAAGAAGAAATTTGTTACAGCCATTTTATTATGTTAGTTTATTTTATTTTTTTCATAAAACCCTGAATATTCATTGACGAACGGAAAATTTTGTGGGAAGAAATCATTTAGGCACTATATCATCGAGTAATGAATTTTAAAAGTAATTAATAATGCCTCTGTATAAATGTATATCCTTCTTGAATTACGCTCAAACTCTGACCATTATCTCTCGTAAAATTAAAGTGGTGTAGTTTACCACTCCATCGGACAACATGTATAAAGGTATAAGGGGAGCGAGAGAGAAAGAAAGAGGAAAGTGCAAAATCGTACAGAGATCGTTGCGTATCCCCCGGGCTCTTTCAATGAGCCTTTTCTCCTACGTGTTATATTTTAACTCCCCTTGGCTCGAGTACCCTACGCGGTAATGGATACTATATATACGCACGTACAATCTCAACGCAATCTGCGAGCTATACACCTATAAGCTCTTCAAACGTTCGACCGCATTACGTATCCCATATATAAAATACAGTGCCGGGCATTTGAAGTGGAGTTCGATTATCTTCACTGATTTACGTGAAAGTTTAACGAATTTGAAAATTTCAAAAAAGTACATTCAAGGAAATTTGATAATCTTCGAACGAAATAGTTCCCATTCAGATTGGTCAACAATTGGAATTGGGTGGAAAATCGGCTGATACGTCGACCTCGTGATTTAAGGGTTGCGGACGCGACAGAGGGTAAATATGGTATTCAACTGAAGGGTTACGAGCAGGGATAAAAACTACTCCGGGAGCAATTGGATGCGGAACCCCCTGGTGGCAGGGGAGGGGGTTAAAGTGAAAATTATTTTTCGGGGCTAGCGCGAAAACTGTTGGACCGATTGGGCTCATTTTTATCATGGATGTATTGTTCAAGAGGGCCTATGACCTCGTGAAAATAAATTGGCGTTATCGTACCCCGGAAACGGTGGGGAAGTTCGTGAAAATTTTATATCCTCAATTTGATATCCTCAGTCCATTTCAAGTGTCCAGCACTGTATGCACAGCTATATACGAAAGCAGAACGATCGTGATCGTTGAACAAAGAGGGATGAAACACGATCGTCTCGATTCATATAACGCTTTCGCGGCATACATCGTTCCTACACCACTATTTCTTCGTTCACTTGTTTGCACTTTTCTATCATCCGAACGGCCATCACCGAGAACAAACACGAGAATGGCATCGAGTACGCATCTGGACTCTGGCATCAACTTTTGCCCTATATATGTTGTGTAAACTTACATATAAAATATTCCAGGTTGAACCCACAGATCCTTTATCGTTTTTAAGGGGGGAAATAGGGTTAGACGGTTCAAAAAATCGATTTTTTTTTATTTCATAAATTGTTAGTAAAAGTATTGAAAAATATGTTCCCAAAATTTTAAATGAAAATTCCGACTCGTTCTATTGTTATAAGCCATTAAGGGAGGAAATAGGGTTAGGACAGCGTTTTCTCAATGATTTTCATGAATTTTTTTATAGTATAAAAAATGAATATAATTTATTGAAACTTTGAGAATATTTTATACATATATTTAAGTATGTACTATAAAATTTTTGAAAAATTTCCTTGGAAAACACCGAAGAAAATTTATGACTGCCTTGACTTTGTTTTTCTTGGTACTATTTTTTCAAACGCGTTTTTCTGAAAACGACTTTTTTTTTAACTTGCTTACACGCTAGTTTGAAAAGTTTTCAACCAATCGTTTTGAAAATTGGCAGTTACTCTCTTCACAGTATTGCGCTCTATATGAACCTAAAATCGGAATATTATCATTCGTTAAAATAATTTTTTTTTTGCAAATAAAGTTGTAAAAAATGGCAAAAAATCATGTTTTTTTGTTTTGACCCCTGTAAAAAATTCAATTTTCTATTTTTTTGATAGCATTGAGGTTCATATAGAAGAGAGACATATAATAAAAGTAAATTTCAACCTCGTTTGATTTCAGATGAAAGTTGCCGCTTCCAGAATGTACGCAAAATGCTGAGCCTGATTGTGACCTGCAATATGGGGTCGCTAATATCTTCGGTGTTTTTCAAGGAAATTCTTCAAAAATTTTATAGTATATACTTAAATATATGTATAAAATATTCTCAAAATTTCAATAAATTATATTAATTTTTTATACTATAAAAAAATTCATGAAAATCATTGAGAAAACGCTGTCCTAACCCTATTTCCCCTTAAATCATTTACTTTTTCTTTTAGTACATCAAACATTAGTGAGGAAAAAAAAAACAAACTGATTCCCGTTCACGGTACGAATCCCACTAAGGTTTTTATCAAAAGCTCAAATACTTTTGGTGTAAAAGCGTTAAAAAACCGAAGATGTTAATTTTTTTACATTTCCCGAATAGCTAAGTATACGAAGCATCCCAGTTATTATCTCTTGGGTGTATATATACATATATTTATGTATATAAATTTATGAATGACGAGTAGACGACAGCAACGTGTCAGGGAGAACCGGGTTGCCCGGGGGCGCGTCGCTCTCATTCACAGCCAAGTGTTATTTTTTTTTTTAAATCCCGCGTGCAGCGAAAGGGAGAGCTCAAAGAGGGGAAGAAGGTTATACAGAAGCTCACGCAATGCGTTACGCACACCGAGAGCGCGTTGCACTGAGCTCCACGCGCGAGCATCTGTCGCAATCACCGCGGCCATTGTCGGGCTCTCGTACTACTGCGGGGGACGCTTTACGGTACTTTTAAAAAGAGGGGTTTCGCTGCCCCTGTTATATCCATCCTGTGCTTTAACTCTGTAAGATATATCTATGGACTTTTGTAACGGGGGACACGAGCGTTTATGTTACGAACATTGGAATCGCGAACTCGTCGCACAATGCAAGGACCTTCGTCCGCTCGGTCGCGAATTGAGCGCACATGTGATCCTCCGCACGTGCTCCATTAGATCCATATATATATACATATATATATACGTATTTATGAATGTAGAGTTTGGTGTATATAGAGGGCGGGGCAAAGAGGAGCAAAGTGTCCTCAGGCACACGGCTTCCGTCGTGCTCTCGATCCGTACTCTATTATTATATCAATTTGTATGTAAAAAGAGGTGAAATTATGTATATGGGAACTTCCATGCCGGAACTGACGAGATCAATTAAATAATAAAATTGGAAAATTAAGGGTTCACCTACCGCTGCGCGCGCTGAAAAACCAACTAAATTTGAAAAATTATTATAAAGTTTGTATGGTGAAAAAAAAATGAAATTGTTGATTTTACATTTTTTATTAACCTTCCAACTATAAGAAATAAAATTAAAAAATTGTTTTTTTTCAATATTAAGTTTATTTTTTACGGGTATAAATGGACTACTGATGAAAACCGTGGCGGCTCCTCGTCGACATCATAACTTCAGCAAAAATTATCCAATCTGCAGAAATAAAAAAGAATCTAATAAAATAATGTAGTAGTCATAGTCTGACGGAGGGAATTTTTGTTTTTTTTTTTCAAAAATAAAGAATTCACAGTATTTTAAGCTTTAGTATGCAATTTAAAACAAAAAAACTAGTGTTTAATAATTTATAAAAAATTGTCCGACCAAGAAATCAAAAAATTCTCCCGTCAGACTATAGAGAAAATGATTATCAAGATTCAAATTTAAAAAAACTTAAAAAATATCAAAAATTGATTGAGTTATCGTGCCGACACTGTCGAAAAACATAGTTTCAAGAAAAACGCGTTAAAGTTTCTGCGTTAGGTACAACGTGAACCCGACGGCCGGTCACATTTATTGGTATAATTTTGTAACGGAGTGGAATTTTCTCAAAAGTTATTTTTAAAAACATTTCTAAAAGTATAAAGAATGAAAATCTGTAAAAAAAATCGATTTTTTTTACAGATTCAGTACATATGTATATATATTAGGGCGATTTTTTTTTTTGACTATTTTTTTTTGAGTCTCCACCCGAAATTTTGTTGGATATGTCGAAAAAGAAATTCCCTGAAAGTTACAGCCCTTAATATTAATTCTAAGTACTCTCCCGAAGCGTGAGAAGATTTTCCATCTAAAATACATGTAAATCGAATTTTTTTTAATTTCACATTTCTATAACTCAGCCGCATTTTATGCTATCATATTGTTCTTGGTTTCGACTTACTCAGAATAAAACAATCTAAAAAAGTGCCGTTTGCGGCGAAAGTGTAAATTGTACTGGTGAGTTGGTACCGGTCACTGAAGTTGATTTTTACCCAAAATTCTCGTTTTTTGCTGTTATCTCCGAAACAATTAACTTTATAAAAAAAATGTAAATGAAAAATTTATTGGAAATTTAATTTCCGACAAAAAAGGTCCTATCGACCCAATTGCTTAGATTAATATTTCTTGAGATATTGCACTTTATTTAAAAAATTTTTTTTTATTATTCAATATTCCATATTTTATTAATTTTATACTACTCATAAGTTAATGTTCGCAAAAGCTAATTTTCGAGAACTACGGTTTATTTATTTTTTGATATTATTGATGAAACGGCGATGGGTTTAAAATAATGGAGTATGTTTTAAGGGCTCACATACCGCTGCGCGCGTTGAAAACCGAGTAAATTTGAAAAATCTTTGTAAACGTTATACGGTGAAAAAAAAATTAAATTGTTAATTTCACATTTTTTATTAACTTTTCAAGTATAAGAACATTTTTTTTTTTAATTTTCTCTTAAATATTAACATTATTTTTTTCATCAGTAGTCCATTTTGTATAAATGGACTACCGATGAAAACCATGGCGCTCCCTTGTCGACATCATAACTTCACCAAAAATTATCCGATCTGTAAAAATGAAAAAGGATCTAGTAAAATAATGTAGTAGTAATAGTCTGCCGGAGGGAATTTCTTTTTTATTCAAAAAATAAAGGAATTACAGTATTTCAAACTTGAGTATGCAACTTAAGAAAAAAATCAGTCTTTAATAATTTATAAAAACTTGTCGAACCAAAAAATTTAAAAATCCTCTCGTCAGATTATAGAGAAAATAATTATCAAGATTGAAAAAAAAAAAAATGCAAAATATTACAAATTGACTGAGTTATCGTGCTGATACTGTCTAAAAATATGGTTTCGAGAAAAACGCGTTTAAAGTTAGGACCAGGTAGCCGTCCCATCCCGATATCCGGTCACATTTATTGCTATAACTTTTCAACAGAGTGGAATTTTCTTAAAAGTTTTGTTTTTTTAATTCTTAAAAGTATGAAGATTATCTGTAGGAAATCTGTAAAAGAAAATCGATTTTTTTGAAAATTTCAGGTGTATGTGACCCTTTAAAACTGACGAAAGAAATTGATATGAAAAATAATGAATAATATTCGAAATTTTCCGGATCGGACTTTGGGTGAATTTTGCATAAAATTCACCGTACAATAATAGTGCAATGGCGACTACAAAAAGAGATTCCTTGGACACTCGTCTTCGAGTAAGAGGTACTCAGGGGTAATCCGAGAACCTAATACCGTCTGTTTATGACCACGGTACGCGCGATGGCACTTTTTTTTTCTTTACCGTTTAGTTCCTTTTTCAATTCATCTCGTTTGTCGTTGGGGCTTCTCCGATTTCTCGCGCACGCGTGACACGCATTGGCGCACTTTAAATTTTTTTTGTTTTTTTTTTTATTCGCTTCGATTCACGTTCTTTAATTCCATATAATGCGCGGCGCCAAACGTCATTAATACGAGGACGTTAGGATTTAATATACGTTTGGGCTTGTGCCGAATAATTTTTTTGTCCTTTTTTTTCTTAATTATTTTCTCACTCTCTCGTTGTGGGACCAAGAGGCAGGCGGAAAGAAAGAGAGAGAGAGAGAGAAAGAGATGATGAAAATTACGCCCGAGGAGACACGTAAGGATCGTAATAGTATTAAACTTAAAATAATAGTATGTTTGAACCACCCCGCCGGCATGATGATGCTATCTTTTTTTTTTCTCTTCATTATTGCTTTATTCTCGAATTTTTTTCTCTTCTCTTATATTTTGTATGAGACTATGATGTGAAAAAGCATGAGAAAAAAAACGGGTACAAAAACGATCTAAACACAACGACGACAACGACGTGAGAGTCCTGTATCTTTCTCTCTCTCTCTCTCTTCCTCTGCTTCTCTTTCTCACTACAAAAATTACATAGGCAACGCGTAACGAGGATCATTAACCGAGGGACCGAGGGAATTTTTAATTCGACTTAATTAAATTAGATTCAATGAGTATACTACACGGGGGATGATAAGCGACGCCAGCGCTGAAAGGAGAAGAGAGATGGGAGAGAAAGGAAACTTCGAGACTCGTTCCAAACTCGGATGCTGTGTTGTATTACACATGTATATATCTATGTAGCACATTGTTAAATTCAGAAAAGTAAGCGTGATGATGATAATTAATGTGACATGGGTACAGTGCTATATTCTCTCGTTCGAGACCTATAGCTTTAACCCCAGACAATTTTACGAATCACTATAAAACACAATGGAGAAGGGTTCATCTCGTGTTAACAAAAAGTTCTCTGTGTGTCTACTCGCTATTTGACTGTCACATTAATTTATATTTCTCTATAGATTCGTTTCGAGGGTTAAAAAAAATTAACAAAAGTTGTGGGGTCGTTTTTGTCGGGAACAGACTTTGCAATTCCCATACATAAATACGTCATCCCCTATATTCTCCTGTATATATTTTCGCATCATCGGTGACACGTGTTAGTCCTTCGTTTTTTTCTCGCAAGAGCAGCCTCTCGTCAAATGTGATCGCCGGACTTTGACGCGGTCAATATTAGTGTTACGCTCGCGTAAAAAATTTCAATTCACTTTCGACGAAATGTTACAATGATTCATACACGTACTTCGAGAAATATGCATCGAATGCGCTGGATAATATATTCGGGGGTTCAGCGAGAAACAGACGGGAAGACTGGAATTCGGAATAATTGAAAATCATTTGTTAACGAAATAATTCTAAGGTATTTTCTGAAAACATATTTATTAATATTTTTCATGAATAATTTATCAAGTCTCACATTAAACTTTCTTTAATGAAATTAGACACATTAAGGGGTTACGCCACTCTAGCGGCAGAAACAAAAGTCTTAACTTTGACAATTTATTTTGGGAGTATGAAAAAAAAGGAATGGGATTTCTTTTCAGAGGGTTTATTTAACACATATTGAGGTATGAAACAAAAAATTTCTATTATCATTTTGATACAAAATGGCGACGACAGAGCGCATCTTGAAAATCGTCTCTTATTAAAACACTTTCACGGGAGGACGGTTTTCTCGTAAAGTATAAGACCTGGAACAAAAAACGATAATTTTTTATAATCTATATACTATTGGCTATGGGACTACGCAGGGATTTTTTTTTAATCAAATTTTGTAGAAATGGTGCATTTTTGAAAAGAATGAATCGATTTTTTGCCAAAAAAAGCAGTAAAATTACACATTTATTAATATTTTTCATGAATAATTTATGAAGTCTCACAATAAATTTTTTTAACGAAATTAGACACATTCACCATTAAGGGAGAAATAGGGTTAGACGATTAAAAAAATCAATTTTTTTTTATATCATAAATTGTTAGTAAAACTATTGAAAAATATGTTCCCAAAATTTTTAATGAAAATTCCGACTCGTTCTATAGTTATAAGCCATTAAAGCGAGTAGCTCTCCTTCAGGCCCCGAGCGCGCCACGTGTATAACTGAGCGGTCACTATTTTTTCAAACGCGTTTTTCTGAAAACGACTTTTTTTTAACTTGCGTACACGCTAGTTTGAAAAGTTTTCAACCAATCGCTTTGAAAATTAGCAGTTACTTTCTTCATAATATTGCGCTCTATATGAACCTAAAATCGGAATATTATCATTGTTTAAAATAATTTTTTTTCTGCAAATAAAGTTGTAAAAAAAGCCAAAAAATCATACTTTTTTGTTTTGACCCCTGTAAAAAATTCAATTTTCTATTTTTTTGGTAGCATTTAGGTTCATATAGAAGAGAGACATATAATAAAAGTAAATTCCAAGCTCGTTCGATCTCAGATGAAAATTGCGGCTTCCAGAATGTACGCAAAATGCTGACTCTGATTGTGACCTGCAATATGGGGTCGCTAATATCTTCGGTGTTTTTCAAGGAAATTCTTCAAAAATTTTCTAGTATATACTTAAATATATGTATAAAATATTCTCAAAGTTTCAATAAATTATATTCATTTTTTATACTATAAAAAAATTCATGAAAGTCATTGAGAAAACGCTGTCCTAACCCTATTTCCCTACTGAACGGATCACACCGCTTTAGCGGCAGAAACAAAAGGCCTAACTTTCACAATTTATTTTGGGAATATGATAAAAGGAATGGGATTTCTTTTCAGAGGGTTTATTTAACACATATTGAGGTATAAAACAAAAAAATTCTATTATCATTTTGATACAAAATGGCGGCGACAGAGCCCATATTGAAAATCATCTTTTTTTAAAACACCTTCATGGGAGGACGGTTTTCTCGTAAAGTATAAGACCTGGAACAAAAAATGAAAACAATTTATAATCTATATACTATTGGCTATGGGACTACGCTGGGATTTTTTTTTAATCAAATTTTGTAGAAATGGTGCACTTTTGAAAAAAATGAATCGATTTTTTGCCAAAAAAGTAGTAAATTGTTTATAAAAAAAAAAGTTGACATTGAATCAAAAAACGGCTATGTACACCGACGGAGAATGTGATTGTGAAGCTACTGTCAAAATTTCAAATCGATCCATAGAACGGTGTTCAAGTAATACGTCCTTCCATTTTGAAACAAACGATTTACAAGATGGGTTCTATCGCCGGCATTTTGTATCAAAATGACACGAAAAAAATTTGTTTTCACACTTCAATATGCGTTAAATAAATCCTCTGAAAATAAATCCTATTCCTTTTTTCATACTCCCAAAATAAATCGTTAAACTTAGGCCTTTTTTTCTGCAGCCACGATGATTTTTTTCGAGGTTAAAAAAAAAATGCTTTTACTCCTACAATTGTCTACATGATTACAGAAACGTTCTTCGAAAATCGCTCGTTTGGGAGCGATTTTGTTATGCCACCACAAATTAAGCTAATCTCCAATTTAACTTTATGTTTTTTAATGTTAAAAATAAAAATTCGTTCTAGGTAGCACTACAGTTAATTTAATTCGATATTGCTGAACTGCACGAGCCCTCACGAGCCGGTTCAATCGGTAAGACTCCCCCTGGAATCATCGACAAGTCGATTATTCGTGTCCCGTTACGAATGCTCGCTATGCGCGCCTCCTCTCTTGATCTTCACGTAGGTATTTATATTCCCTCCATTTCTGATCTCTTTCTCTCTCTCTCTTTCTCGTGGCTCCCACTTTTCCGGGTTCACGCGTCGTTAGTTCGACAGGACCGATCGATAGATTATTCCCTCTTCTTGATTCTCCCTCTCTCATTCGTTCTCCGCGAGAAATAAGACAGAAGATCGGCGTCGTTCGATTCACCATCTCGATGTTACGGTCTTATGGATAGAAGTACCGCGGAAGCGAAGAGGGTTTTTGTCGGTCTCTCCTCTCGCGGTTCATCTCTACGTCCAACCTCTCTGTGTACCCGATCGTTTCTCCTTTGAACAAAACTAAAATACATATACCGATCGTACTCCTACTGCTAGTCAACAAAGCTGTATACTTCTTACACTTTTTTTTCTTCTTCTTCCTCTCTGCCACCGCTCTGAGTACAAGTACACCACCGCGGTGATAGAGTCAACAGCTTGCGATCAAGCCTAGAATAGCGCCACGATATCGGCTGAGGGGGGGAGCTATCGTTTCGTATTTTATCGTCTCACCGTGGTCTTGTTTTCTCTGTACAACATAAATTTCCATTTGACGATCTATTCCCCTGCTAGGTACAAACGAGACGCCCGCGAGTGTCGATAATAATCTTTGAACCAATTCGCATCACACTTCCTACCCTCGTGTTAAAATAAATGTACGCGACAATATAAACGGAATTATACATATTTTTATTGTTAATTAATTATGATTAGCACAAAGATCTCAATATGCGGGCGAACAAAGAAGAATTAACAAACCACAGCACAAAATACGTCACGAGAATCAACAACCACCCAAATCACCTTGCTGCGAACCTACTCCAAGAAGAGGAAATAAGGAGGAGAATGAAAAGACACAAACCGAAAGACCTACAGTGGGTCAAAAAAGTATTCATACACCTTGTCTTTTTACGATAACTTTATAGACATAAGCGATACGCGAAGAAAGCCAATTTTATTTAATAGTACATCAGGTGCAGAGATAAAGTGCAAATGGAGAATTTTTTCCCAGGAATAATAGAAGAATTATGCCAAAAAAACGAAAATTTTCGGGCAAAAAAAGTATTTATACACTTACGATTATAGTGAAAACCTACATCATCATAGTTGTTAATTATAACTAATATTTGGTGTGCATCCATTTTGCTTCAATTATCGCCTCCAGTCTCTTAGGCATAGATTCTACTAGCTTTTGCGTTGTTTTTTTTTGCTATTTTCGTCGATTCTTCTAAAAGCACTCTTTGGAGATCGGATTTGTTTGTTATTTTTCTTTTTCTAATTTCTACATCCACCAAGTGCCATAAATTTTCAATAGGATTGATTTCCGGAGATTGTGGTGGTGTAATGAATTGTTTGCGGACATTATAAAGTAACCTTTCCCTCGTTTTCATGGCAGTATATTTCGGGTCGTTATCTTGTTGGAAGTAGAAATTTCCATCCAAGCCCATTTTATCTACACTTGCTTTGAAATTGCTGCGCAACACGTCGATATATTTCTGGGCATTCGTTGTACCATCTATAAAAGTCCAGATTACCAACGCCATAATATCCCATACAGCCCCAAACCATGACGCTTCCTCCGCCGTGCTTTACAGTCGGTATTAAATTTTTCTGCTGGAGCTCGGTATTTGGTTTCCGCCGGACGAATTTTTTTCCATCGGACCCGAAGATGTTAAACTTCGATTCATCCGAGAATACGACACGTTTCCAAAATTCTATAGATTCTTTTACGTAGGTTTTTGCGAAACCTAAACGTTTTTCTCGATTTATATTATTAATGGTTTTTTTGCGGGCAGTTCCGCCGTATATTTGGGCAGAATGGAAAACGTTTCGAATAGTCCGGGGACACACGCTCTTCCCCGATGTTGACGCGACATCATTCGCTAAACTGCGAGCACTTGTGAACGGTTTTTTTGTAGCCTCTGTAGCGATACTCCGACGCTCTCGTACCGTTAGTATTTTCGGTCGACCGGTTCGTGGCTTATTTTCTCTGCTGTTTTGTTCTTTCGTATTTTTTTATTATATATTGCACTATTGCGAAACTTAGATTTAGTTCTTTACTAATTTTTCGATAACTTTCACCGCGTTTCCGAAGAAAAATCACTCTGTCTCGGATGGATATTGATATTTCGCTTTTCTTTGCCGTCATATCTGTTCAGAGGTTGAAGATCTACTACCGCATGGAATAGGTCAAAACTATTGTGTAAACGAAGACTTGTTTACATTGTACGCAGAGGTCAGACCGTCCGTGAGTGAATATCGAGGTTTAGCAGCTCAATCGTAAGTGAACGAATACTTTTTTAGCTCGAAAATTTTCGTTTTTTTTTCCATAATTCTTCTATTATTCCTGGGAAAAAATTCTCCATTTGCAGTTTATCTCTGTACCTGATGTACTATTAAATAAAATTGGCTTTCTTTGCGTATCGCTTATGTCTATAAAGTTATCGCAAAAAAACAAGGTTTATGAATACTTTTTTGACCCACTGTAAGTGTTCGATTCTAAAACGGAACTAACAACAAATTGTTAACGGCTAGGAATCCGACATAAATGGATGCCAACTTGGTTCATGCAAAAGTCAATACATCCAACACAATTGCCGAGTGTTTAAAATAATAACAAATTGCGATTAAAAAACTATATAATAAAAAAAAACTTATGATTTAATGCTATGAGAAATTGACGGTATATCTCTTTTTTTGTTTCATGACTTATAGATAATTTCTAATAACTATTTGGAATTTGTTGAAAACAAATGAATTTCAATGAGTTTTATAAACGAATTTTAAGGATTTGTCATTGAATAATGAGAGTAATTTATTTCATTGAATCTCTTTTTAAATCGCAAAAATACGTATTCAAAAAAAGTGAATATTATTTAAATTCAATAAATTCTGATCAAATTTCATGTTAAATAATATTTTCATTAATTATTCAGTTTTGCAATGTTTTTTTTTGTTCTCCCAATATCCACATTTTTCGATCGCTCTTTCGTTGTATATAAATTTCCGAAAAAAAAAATCGAAAAAACTACTTCTAAAATTGACAACCGTATAACTTCAAAATTCTACGAGAAGAAATTGAATGTTATTTACTAAATAAATTGATTATTTCTTCTTACGAAATTTCGTTGCATTCACACTTATTGGGGACACTCGAACCTTTTAGGTAAATATCTCGAGATCGCTGGACGATAGTCCGACATATTACCGATCATTAATTTCACCGAATGATTTCCTATTCGGTCTGTACGTACTTATAGGAAGAAATCAATCACTCGCGGGCGTCGGGAGGAGAGGTATGAACTTTTTGCCGCTATAGCCGGTTGCGAGACCGAGATCGGTAATAATTCTAATGGAGGTAATAATTCCGTGCCGCGATCCCGACGAAGAGTATCCGGACAGGTTTCTTCGTGTGGATCACTTTAGTCTCCGGATCTTCTGGTTAACTTCGATTCTATAGCCTCGTAGTCGTCGATATCGACGTCGCGCGAGGGTTATTAATTATCATTATCTCGCGTTAAGGACGAACCGGAGAGCGGCATTCTTTGACTATACAACAGATCGTGTCCGCATTTTCCTCCCTTCATCCCATTATACTCGTGAGTATTTAATACAACGTTCTTTTATGTATAGATCCGTGGAACAAGCTCTTCTGAACGTTATTAGAAGAGAGTGCGTAGAAACGAGAGGGATAAAGAGAGAAGGTCGAAGTTCGAAAGCCAAGAAGCGCTTTCGAACACTATAGAGCAACCGCCTGTGCCACAGAGAGAGAGAGAGAGAGAGAGAGAGAGAGAGAGAGAAAGAGCAGTTAGAGATTGATGAAAGAAACCGCGTGAACACGCGGCTAACTACATTTGTTTCTCTAATAACAAACGACGTCGGTACTGCATATACGTTGTTAAGTATGCACTACGGCCGTACAGTCGTATTCAAAATGTAGAAGAATAAAAGAACTCTTTTCATCGTCTTTTCATGAGAAATTAGGTTCTTGCTCGCTCCAATGTACGATGGAAAACGTGAAATATCAATGAATTCAGGTCTCACTTACGAGGTCTGTTCAAAAAGTATCGCGAATTTTTAATTTCCGCGGGCTACGTATATTCGATTTTCGATTTTGTTGTGGCGTTAGGTTGGTACTCGTGTCCCTCACTTATACTGGAAAAATCGGCCATTTTGAATGTTTAGCTAATTGTTGACAGCTGTTTTGGTTAGACGTGTTTTGGCTTGTCTTCGATTTTTGCCTATTCCAAAAAAGCAGCTTCCATTACGATGATTGAGCTTTGGTTTCCACGTCATAACCATAAACCCATGATTCGTCACCAGTTATGACCCTCTGGAGCAAATTTGGGTCGTAGCGGACCGAGTCCAACGGCTCCTTAGCAATGTTAACGCGACACTGTTTTTGTTCGAAATTGAGCAATTTTGGCACGAATTTCGCGGCGACCCGTCTCATGCCCAAATCATTGTTAAAAATCGAATAGCACGAGCCAATCGATATGTTTAGTTCCTCAGCAACTTCTCTAACGGTGATTCGACGATTGGCCAATATTATTTTCTTCACTTCGTCAATGTTTTCGTCTGTTGTTGATGTGCTCGGGCGTCCGGAACGCACTTCGTTGTCCGCATCTTCTCGGCCCTCTGAGAACATTTTGTACCACCGATAAACGTTGCTTTGGTCCAAGGTAGCTTCACCATATGCCACAGTCAACATTCAGAATGCGTCCGCGCACTTAGTTTTGTTTTTCACACAAAATTTGATACAGATTCTTTGATCCATTTTTTGGAATAGGCAAAAATCGAAGACAAGCCAAAACACGTCCAACCAAAACAGCTGTCAACAATTCACTAAACATTCAAAATGGCCGATTTTTTCAGCATAAGTGAGGGACGAGAGTACCAACCTAAGGCCACAAAAAAATCGAAAATCGAATATACGTAGCCCGCGGAAATTCAAAATTCGCGATACTTTTTTAACAGACCTCGTACACCTAAGCCCGCTGAAAATCGAGTAAATTTGAAAAATTATTATAGAGGTTATATGGTGGAAAAATAATTAACTTGTTGATTTCACATTTTTTATTAATTTTTCAAATATAAAAACAAAAACTTTTTACATTTTTTCATAATATTAACATTCTTTTTTACGGGTATAAATGGACTACTGATGAAAACCATGGCGCCTTCTTGTCCACATCATAGCTTCACCAAAAAATATCCAATCTGCAAAAATAAAAATGAATCTAGTGAAATAATGTATTAGTAATAGTCTAACGGAGGGGATTTTTGTTTTTTTAAAAAATAAAGAAATTACAGTATTTCAAACTTTAGTATGCAATTTAAAAAAAAAATAGTGTTTAATAATTTATAAAAAATTGTCTAACCAAAAATGTAAAAAAACCTCTCGTCAGATTATAGAGAAAATAATTATCAAAATTAAAAAAAGAAACAAAACTCAAAAATATTATTTTACGTTTTGAGAAAACGCGTTTAAAGTTTCCGGTAGGTACAACGTGAACTTACGGCTAGTCTCTCATTTATTGCTATAACCTTCTGAATTTCTAAATAAAGGAAATTAAATAAATAAAAATTAAATAAATAAAATATCTTTTTTGTTAAATAAAGAAATTACAGTATTTCAAACTTTGGTATGCAATTAAAAAAAAAAAATTAGTGTTTAATAATTTATACAAAATTGTGGTATCGAAAAATTAAAAAAACCGCTCGTCAGATTATAGAGAAAGTAATTATCAAGATTAACAAAAAGAAAAGTTAAAAAATATTAAAAATTAACTGAGTTATCGTGCCGACACTGCCTAAAATCATAGTTTCGAGAAAAGCTCGTTTAAAGTTTCTGGTCGGTACAACGTGAACTTACTGCTAGTCTCCCATTTATTGCTATAACAATCGGAATTTCTAAATAAATGAAATTAAATAAATGAAAATTAAATATATAAAATTTTTTTTTTTTTCAAAAATAACGAAATTACAGTATTTCAAACTTTAGTATGCAATTAAAAAAAAATTAGTGTTTAATAATTTATAAAAAATTGTCCAACCAAAAATTAAAAAAAAACCTCTCGTCAGATTATCGTGAAAATAATTATCAAGATTTAAAAAAAAAAAAGAAAGTTAAAAATATTATTTTGCGTTTTGAGAAAACGCGTTTGAAGTTTCCGGTAGGTACAACATGAACTTACGGCTAGTCTCTCATTTATTGCTATAACCTTCTGAATTTCTAAATAAAGAAAATTAAATAAATAAAAATTAAATAAATAAAAATTAAATAAATAAAAATTAAATAAATAAAAATTAAATAAATAAAAATTAAATAAATAAAATTTCTTTTTTTTTCAAAAATAAAGAAATTACAGTGTTTCAAACTTTAGTATGCAATTTAAAAAAAAAATGAGTGTTTAATAATTTATACAAAATCGTGGTATCAAAAAATTAAATAAACCTGTCGTCAGACTATAGAGAAAGTAATTATCAAGATTAACAAAAAAAAAGTAAAAAAATATTAAAAATTAACTGAGTTATCGTGCCGACACTGCCTAAAATCATAGTTTCGAGAAAAGCTCGTTTAAAGTTTCTGGTCGGTACAACGTGAACTTACAGCTAGTCTCCCATTTATTGCTATAACGTTCTAACGGAGTGGAATTTTCTTAAAATTTTTTTTCCGAAAAATTCTTAAAAGTATAAAGAATAAAAATCTGTAAAAAAAAATTGATTTTCTTGAAAATTTCCGGGGTATGCGAGTCCTTAACAGAGAGATTACTTTTGCCGTGATGAAAATAAAATGAGAATGTACCCAGAGCAAAATTTCAGTGTATCAAGTGATGTCATTCTGAATTCTCATTTCCCGAATCAAATAAAGTTGAATTCATACTGTTTACTCTTGGAAATATCGACTAAAACATGTTTATTTTAACAATTTATTACTTTTCGGACATGACTGTACCGTCGGTATATCAACATTATCTATGTATATCTATACGTATTTATATATACCACCTACCTGTTCGCCAACGAAGAATAATCATTCGACCATCCGGCATGTAATGTAATTTAAATTGACTTTGTTGCTTCGCCTTGACGCGAATTGACGTCGATCCCACCGGATCGGGAATAGTACGTCGAGGATATATTCTTTCGCGAGAGAGAGAGAGAGCGAGATAAAACGAGAGAGAAAGTCAAGGGTGCATATGTACTTGAATCGAAAATTTATTACCCGAAGCCACGAGAGAGACTTTTGAATTTTATTTCGACGACTTTTATTATCCCTCTGCGGCTCTTTTTTTATGCGACCGTACTTTTATTCGATCTCGGTCTTTCTCGGGGGACGAAAGAAAACGAGTCCCGGTGCGAGACAAGGTAATTAAAGCCCGAAGCACACTCGCTCCCTCTTTCTCATAAGACACCGACGATTCACGGTTACATTACTGGCTACAAGATGATTCAGAAAAATCATGATTTTTTCTTTTTTCTTTAAGGAACAAATTGTCCGATCTACGTCTCCAAGGATGAACGACCATCGCGAATATTTGTCCACTTTCGTTCATGTGTTCGTTTTTGTTTCCCCAACATTTTAACGAGTTATATGCAGCTGTCATAGGCGAAATTCAAGAATTTTTTTCACAACTAAAATGCATTTTTCAAGTGAAAACAAAGCGTCATTTCATAGTACAATTATTGAACTTAATACATTTTTTTTTTCGTCAAGTTAAATAAAAAAATTGCCGAGGTACGGCAATTCTACGAAAAAGTTCTTCTTTACGGTGACCACGATAACTTGAGAACGCGTTTTCTAAAATAAATTAATAAAATACATTCTATTAGAAGACATCAACATCTGCTGAATGAACAAAGGATTTTTTTTTCTTTATGAATACTCGCTGTTTTATTAAAACGAGAACGTTATAAGACGAAAAAAAAGTGAACGTTCAGTAAAATCACTGCGATTTTGGTAAGAATGAAAATTTCCAAAAATCCTTAGTTCAATAAGCAGACGTTGATGTCTTCTAACAGAATAATTTTATTCGTATTTTTCAGATAAGGCGTTCTCAAGTTATCGTGGACACCGCAAAAAAAGGACTTTTTCGGAAAATTGCTATACCTCGGCCATTTTCAAATATATGTTGACAAAAAAAATTATATATCAAGTTCGATAATTGTACTATGAAATCACGCTCTGTTTTCAATTTAAAAATGCATTTCAGTTATGGAAAAAAATTCTTGAATTTCGCCTACGACAACTGCATACAACTTATAAATTGAAACGACTTGTCAACGGAGTAATCATGACTAATTATTCGAAAAGAAAAATTCTAATTTCAATATTCCATCAATAGTTTGTAATTATATATTTAAAAACATTTTTAATCGTTTTCCTTTCGAACGAGCCGCTCTTATCTCACGACAAAAGTTATGTGAAATCATAACAACCCTCGATCTCGCGAAAACCACACGCACTTTATTCGTCGTCCTATTCGTTTCTTCGTTATTTTTTTGATTTTCCCATAAAATATAATCGTGGAATGGTCTCAATTCTGAATCGCTCTGTACACGTTTCCTCGCTCGTACGAGAGCTTAACGCGCGTAAGAGTCTTTTGCGCAAAGTTCTGCGTTCTGCGGCTCACCGCATGTCCTACACGGTATCTTCTCGCTCCCTGATGCAGTAAAACCATCATTACCCCTACTATATCTATATATATATATATATATACAGACGAGAGTATCCTCCGGATTTTTTATACGCAGACGATATCGGGGATATTATGCATCGTGCTATATGCTCGTTGATGCCACACCATCCAGCACCTTGTATCATCCGACTATACTGGAGTACCAGCCCCGGTGGTGAACCGTGACGATCCGACGTGAAATTTCCGGCGATGTTTCCGACCAGATCTTGTGTATTTTTTACGTAAAAAAATAACACAATGGAAGCTATCGGTACGTATCGGAAATAACCGTTTTTAATAATTTTATGGCAAATTGCGAATAATCATCCTCAAGGGATCAGGTAACCCTGAAATTAAAAAAAAAACGATTTTTTTTTACAGACTTTTATTCTTTATACTTTGAGGGATTTTTCAAAAGAAAACTTTTAAGAAAATTCCACTCCGCTACAAAGTTACAGCGATAAATCTGACCGGACATCGGATTGGGACGGCTACCTGGCTAACTTTAAGGGGGGAAATAGGGTTAGACGGTTAAAAAAATCGACTTTTTTTTAATTTCATAAATTGTTAGTAAAACTATTGAAAAATATGTTCCCAAAGTTTTAAATGAAAATTCCGACTCGTTCTATTGTTATAAGCCATTAAGGGGAGTAATAGGGTTAGGACAGCGTTTTCTCAATGATTTTCATGAATTTTTTTATACTATAAAAAATGAATATAATTTATTGAAACTTTCAGAATATTTTATACATATATTTAAGTATATACTATAAAATTTTTGAAGTAATTTTCATGAAAAACACCGCAGATATTAGCGACCCCATATTGCAGGTCACAATCAGACACAGCATTTTGCTATTTTTTCAAACGCGTTTTTCTGAAAACGACTTTTTTTTAACTTGCGTACACGCTAGTTTGAAAAGTTTTTAACCAATCGTTCTGAAAATTGGCAGTTACTTTCTTCATAGTATTGCGCTCTATATGAACCTAAAATCGGAATATTATCATTATTTAAAATATTTTTTTTTTGCAAATAAAGTTGTAAAAAATGGCAAAAAGTCATGCTTTTTTGTTTTGACCCCTGTAAACAATTCAATTTTCTATTTTTTTGATAGCATTTAGGTTCATATAGAAGAGAGACATATAATGAAAGTAAATTACAACCTCGTTTGATTTCAGATGAAAATTACGGCTTCCAGAATGTACGCAAAATGCTAAGTCTGATTGTGACCTGCAATATGGGGTCGCTGATATTTTATAGTATATACTTAAATATATGTATAAAAATTTTATAGTATATACTTAAATATATGTATAAAATATTCTCAAAGTTTCAATAAATTATATTCATTTTTTATACTATAAAAAAATTCATGAAAATCATTGAGAAAACGCTGTCCTAACCCTATTTCCCCCCTTAAACGCGTTTTTCTCGAAACTATATTTTTCGACAGTGTCAGCACGATAACTCAATCAATTTTTAATATTTCTTAACATTTTTTGTTTTTTAAATCTTGATAATTATTTTGTCCATAGTCTGACGAGAGTTTTTTTTACGTTTTCGCTTCGACAATTTTTTATAAATTATTAAACACTAATTTTTTTTAATTGCATATTAAAGTTTAAAATACTGTAATTTCTTTATTTTAGAAAAAAATAGAAATTCCCTCCGTCAGACTATCACTATTACATTATTTTATTAGATTCTTTTTTATTTTTGCAGATCGGATAATTTTTAGTAAAGCCATGATGTCGACAAGGAGGCGCCATGGTTTTCATCAGCAGTTCATTTATACTCATAAAAAGTAATGTCAATATTTAAAAAAAAAATTTTCAATTTTTTTTCTTACAGTTGAAAAGTTAATGAAAAATGTGAGATGAACAATTTAATTTTTTTTTCACCGTATAACCTTTATAATAATTTTTCAAATTTACCGAGTTTTCAGCGCGGTGTGTGAAAAGATTAACGAATGAAAATGAATGAATACCCTCGCGAAAAGTGAAAATAAAAAATGATTCGTCAAAAATCGTTCACACATCGATATCTCGACAGTTTCTCCCTCGTTAAGGGCCCATATATATTTACTTAGGTATTTGCGTGCCCCTGATTGCAGCAGACATTTACGACATAAATTATTCGCTCTTAAAATAAATCTTTTATCTCGTAGAAATAATTATCGTTCGTCCGAACATGGTCATTTATCTCTGACGTCAATAAATGAAAAAAAAAACGTGAAGTTGCCCCAAAGAGAATAATCGGCAAAGCACGTGGGAAGATTAGACGGCAATTTCTACAATGAAACGATGATCGATTTACGCAGCGAAATACCATCACCCTCCCACTCCCTTCGTACAAAAGATTATAATCATATACACGAAACTCTTTGGGTTCCCCCAAAATTCTGATTAGAATTTCGCGAAAATATCCTCTTGTACACGTTTCGATCTTGTTTTTTGTTTTCTTTTTTTTTTCATCTTAACCACCAGAGTGCTTTTTTCCGTTCGAGAATCACGAAGTTATCCAGCGGTATATTAGCTTTTGAGGGAACTTGTGCGCCTGCTTATTAACTCATGATAGGCCCGGTATATGAGCAAGGAGAAAAAGAAAGAGATGATAGAGAGACGAGCGAGTATATACAAGGGCTATAATAATGATTCTGTGAGGAACCCCGTAAAATTGGATATTATCACGCCATTTTTTTCATTTACCCTTTTGTTTCTTTTTATTACAGTATATAGAAACATTTTATGTCTCTCATCAGGCCCTGAATTAGAGGGTTTCGTCGAGAGAGTACGTTTTCAAAAATCAAGAAATCAGAGATATAATAGAAGAGAGATCAAAAATAATTAAGTGGAGCTTTTTGTGTATTTATTAAAAAATTAAACTTTTCGTTCCGGATTACTTTACCATTGCATTCGTTTATATATAAAAAAATGAAATAGCAATAGATTGTCAGATTTTGCGTATAATTTTGCGTAAATAATCGTACTGCTTGTCGATTGTCTTGAATATTAACGGGTCATACGCAGTTTGAAATTTCAAAAAATCGATTTTTTTCATTACATTTTCAGAATGTACATATATTTGAGTATATTCTCTGGAAATTTCAAATCGATCCGGCAATTATTCGTGGCGATACATGAATATTTGTAAGGACGCTCGAAGCGTTACAAAGTGGGCGGCCTAAACTTTGAACGAGTTTTTCTCAAAACGGTGTTTTCAAAGTCGGTGAGCACGATTTCTCAAAAACGGCTAGACCGATCGGTCTGCAATTTTAACACAACCTTCTCAGATATATTCTTCAGGTATTGATCTAAGGAATAAGATTTCCGATAATTATTTCTATTTTTTTTAAACAAAACAACGAAAAAATTTTGGTCGAAAATTGGAATTTTTTCTTTTGGAGCCGCCATTTTGTCAAAAATAAAAATTTCGACTATTCCTTCGATCAATACCCAGATTCATCTATCCACTAATAGAATCTTTTTGGTTTTTTCATTTTGGATAATCCAAATCGGAAATATCGTGCTCACCGCCAGACACCTTTTTTTAGAGGAGCTCCGGCAGATCGGCTGTAGCAGCTTTAAAAATCATTATTTTTACAAATAAAAAATATGAAAATAAAGGTCAAAGTTATCACAATACGTATATAAATTTTTACGTTAATAAATAAAAATGTCTTTCCAGGAAAAATTCTTGAAAAATTGCATTTTTTCGGTCTCCTGACTGAGTATAAATCCTTAAACATTAAAAAATAAAGCAAGACGTGATAATAATAATAACACATTTATTGTATTTATTTAATAATTTCGCGATGATAGAACTCGGTCAATTACGCGGGATCGCAATTCTCGAGTCTATATTGCCTCGCGCAAATAATTCTCACTCGATTGGCCACGCTCGCTGCTTCGTCTACTCGTAAAAGGTCTCACAGTTCGCATTTATTGTCGATGCTCACCGAGAGCGTGTCAATTATTCGATTAATGCCTTTTTTTTCGTATCATAGGATTTTTTCGTCGGCACTTCGAGACTTTACGTAAAAAAATCGATTGATAAAAATCAATATCCTTTAGAAAATGATCGACAGGTTCGATGACACGAGAGGATATTCGCGAGTACGATAATATAATAAAAAAATATGATTGACCACAAGCGGACGAAGACGATTTCCAGGATCCCCCCGTCGTGTGTATCGCTCAAGTTTTTTTTTCTCCCCCCTCGATTCATTTGTGGATTCGACGAGTCAGTGCACCGTTCGTTCCCTCAGACTCACGGTGTGGTCCAGCCGATATTCGCTTGTACCTAATCGATAATCACAACATTGACGATCCTTCTGAATTATAACTTGTAAGGGTTTAGGCCACTCTAGAGCACAAGAATAAGTCGGCATATTTTGGGATTTTTTTTAGCGAAATGACGAAATAAATCGAAATTCCGCGCAAAGTTCTTAATTATACTACTAATGAAATGTAAAAAATAATTTTTCTACAGTAATTAATAACGAAATGGCGGCTGCACAGCGTTTCTCCGTTGACACCTTTTTTTCGGGAGGGTCCACGGGCGGAAACGTAACTCAAGCAATTTTTCACCGAGAACAAAAAATCAATTTTTTTTCGATTGTACACAAGAACAGCTACGAAAGTACGTAGGATTTTTTCGATATAATGATTTTTGGCAAAATGGCGCATTTTTTTTTAAAAGGTTAAAAATGTTGGGAAACAACTATCAGATAATTATTTCTAACAAACAAACTATGTGCTATGACACAAAAATCCTAAGTACTTCTGTAGATTATCTAGTTTTGAGCGTACAGTTAAATTTTCAAATCCAAAATTTGTTCGAGTTATGTTTCCTTCCAGTTTAAAAAACGTAGTTTCGAGAAAAATGCGTTAAGGGTTAATAGGCACTGAGGATTTTCAAAGAAATTTGTTTTTATTTCCTTTTCGTAATGCACATATAATTAAGTATATACACAAAAAATTTCATGTCATTCCGACAAATATTCTCGAAGTTATACGCGCATTTGTAAAGACGTCTCGGAGCGTTTGAAAGTAGATTTTGAAAGATCGAATGCGTTTTTCTCAAAATTGTGGTTTTAAAGTCGGTGGGCAAGATTCCGGGGAAACGGCAAAACCGATCAGTCTGAAATTTTTATATAAGCTTTATAAATATATTTTTTAGTGATTAAACTAAGGTTTTTTCTCGGCAACAGATATTTTCCATTTTATAAACAATTTAAGGCCAACATTTTTATCGAAAATCGGAATTTTTTTTTAACAAGTCGCCATTTCGTTAAAAATTAATATTTTGCTTATTCCTTCGATTGAATACCAGATAATACCTCACATTAACGAAATCTTTTTTGCATTTCTCATTTTAAATGATCCAATCCAGAGATATCGTGTTCACCGCAAAACGCTTTTTGTTAGAGGAGCTCACGGACAACAGCTAAGGCAGCTTTAAAAATCATTATTTTTACAAATAAAAAATATGAAAATAAAGTTAAAAGTTACCACAATATGTATATAAATTTTTACGTTAATAAATTAAAATGTCTTACGAGGAAAAATTCTTGAAAAATCGCTTTTTTCGGTCTCTTGACTGCGTTATGGCTCGTTAACGGTGGCAATAGGGTTAGGACAGGGTTTTCTCAATGATTTTCATGAATTTTTTTGTAGTAAAAAAAATGAATATAATTTATTGAAACTTTGAGAATATTTTATACATATATTTAAGTATATACTCCAAAATTTTTGAAGAATTTCCTTGAAAAACATCGAAGATATAAGCGACCCCATATTGCAGGTCACAATCAGACTCAGCATTTTGTGTACATTCTGGAAGCCGCAATTTTCATCTGAAATCAAACGAGGTTGGAATTTACTTTTATTATATGTCTCTCTTTCATATGAACCTAAATGCTATAAAAAAAATTGAAAATTGAATTTTTTACAGGGGTCAAAACAAAAATGCATGATTTTTTACCATTTTTTACAACTTTATTTGCAAAAAAAAAAAATTATTTTAAATAATGATAATATTCCGATTTTAGGTTCATATAGAGCGCAATACTATGAAGAAAGTAACTGCCAATTTTCAAAACGATTGGTTTAAAACTTTTCAAACTAGCGTATACGCAAGTTAAAAAAAAGTCGTTTTCAGAAAAACGCGTTTGAAAAAATAGAACGCTCGGGGCCTGAAGGAGAGCTACTCACTTTAATGGCTTATAAAAATAGAACGAGTCGGAATTTTCATTTAAAATTTTGGGAACATATTTTTCAATAGTTTTACTAACAATTTATGAAATAAAAAAAAAATCGATTTTTTCAACCGTCTAACCCTATTTCCTCCCTTAAGCAAAAGAACAATTGCGATTTTTCCAGAAAGGCCTGGACCCTTAAGCTTTTAATTTTCAACATTTTTTCCTTCAACTTTGCTTTTTACGCTTGTATAAACTTTCTGTTATCATCTAAAATATCGCGACAAGAAATTCGTTTCTCACTTTCGTTTGTTTTACCAAGGCGATTATAATACCTGTCAGACGTAATCTCGTGAATTATCTGAGCGCTCTTCCTGCCCTTGGACTTAACGTGTTGCTCATGTTAAAAAATTTCTCAGCCAAACATAGTGATACGGTAGTCATTAATGATATATACATATATATATATAGAACGAGTTAGTTGCTCGTGCGCGCGGAACGAAAAGCTCGATCCCCTCGTTATATTGATGAAGCAATACACGATATCGCGGTCGTTATATTACGAGACACCGCGGCATAATAAGCACTACCGTACACACTTTGCATATATACACATGTACGTGATACATTACTTTTTAGTGCACAAACATACTGGTCGAGTACTTATGATTTATCGAGCCCGGAGACCTTAGCAGCTCTCGCGTTGCGAAGACCATCAACAGCGGATATTCCATGTACCGGATTCAATTTTTAACCTTATTTTCATCCCGCTAACTCTTATTTTTGTCTTTATTATTCTTTACGTACGATCCGCAAGGGAGCGAAGTTCCTGGATGAGAATCTCGCGAATTTGCTCACTCGTGACGACTCCAGATAAACGATCGTGTGTTTTCTTCTTTTTTTCTTTTGTTTCAATAATAAATTCAAAGTTGTCGCTGTTGAACGTAAGACAAATAATTAATATATCGTTCGTTCGTTCGTACTAGAAGGACAGAGAATCGTCGATAACACCCGAAAAAATTTCTATGATAAGTCTCTAACTGTGGCGTCGTATGGGTCCGAACATAATTGATAACAAATTATCTGTCGCGTCAGGCATGAAAAAAAAAAAGTCATCCTTCCGGTGTGCTAAAACATTTTCGATGATGAAATTTTCAACAACTCCACGAAGTACCCAAACTTCCTATTGTCTGTATCGTATTTTAACGTCGCGTTCATTGTTACAACAAAAATATAATTTATTTGTACAAAGTAAAGTTTGCTTCGATGAAATTTTATTTTATTCATTCAAGTAAGTGAATTTTATTGTAATTCAAATGCAATTCCATTGAGGGAGGAAATAGGGTTAGGACAGCGTTTTCTCAATGATTTTCATGAATTTTTGTATAGTATAAAAAATGAATATAATTTATTGAAACTTTGAGAATATTTTATACATATATTTAAGTATAAACTATAAAATTTTTGAAGAATTTCCTTGAAAAGCACCGAAGATATTAGCGACCTCATATTGCAGGTCACAATCAGACTCAGCATTTTGCGTACATTCTGGAAGCCGCAATTTTCATCTGAAATCAAACGAGGTTGGAATTTACCTTTATTATATGTCTCTCTTCTATATGAACCTAAATGCTATCAAAAAAATTAAAAATTGAATTTTTTACAGGGGTCAAAACAAAAAAGCATGATTTTTTGCAGTTTTTTACAATTTTACTCGCAAAAAAAAATTATTTTGAATAATGATAATATTCCGATTTTAGGTTCATATACAGTGCAATACTATGAAGAAAGTAACTGCCAATTTTCAAAACGATTGGTTGAAAACTTTTCAAACTAGCGTGTACGCAAGTTCCAAAAAAAGTCGTTTTCAGAAAAACGCGTTTGAAAAAATAGTACCAAGAAAAACAAAGTCAAGGCAGTCATAAATTTTCTTCGGTGTTTTTCAAGGAAATTCTTCAAAAATTTTATAGTATATAGTATATATCGATTTTATTATCGATTATTTACAAAAAAAATCGGTAATGGAATTCGCATTATGCACTATTTTGATAACGAGTTGTTGCGATCATATGGGACCACCACAAAGCATTACAATATAATCTTATTTATACAAAAAAAAAAATTATATTATTGTTTAGATAAAAGTGGAATTTATAACGCTAATACGTTACACTTAAGGGGGGAAATAGGGTTAGACGGTTCAAAAAATCGATTTTTTTTTAATTTCATAAATTGTTAGTAAAACTATTGAAAAATATGTTCCCAAAATTTAAAATGAAAATTCCGACTCGTTCTATTGTTATAAGCCATTAAAGTGAGTAGCTCTCCTTCAGTAGCTCTCCTCACTATTTTTTCAAACGCGTTTTTCTGAAAACGACTTTTTTTGAACTTGCGTACACGATAGTTTGAACAGTTTTCAACCAATCGTTTTGAAAATTGGCAGTTACTTTCTTCATAGTATTGCGCTCTATATGAACCTAAAATCGGAATATTATCATTATTTAAAATAATTTTTTTTTGCAAATAAAGTTGTAAAAAATGGCAAAAAATCATGCTTTTTTGTTTTGACCCCTGTAAAAAATTAAATTTTCTATTCTTTTGATAGGATTTAGGTTCATATAGAAGAGAGACATATAATAAAAGTAAATTCCAACCCCGTTCGATTTCAGATGAAAATTGCGGCTTCCAGAATGTACGCAAAATGGTGAGTCTGATTGTGACCTGCAATATGGGGTCGCTAATATCTTCGGTGTTTTTCAAGGAAATTCTTCAAAAATTTTATAGTATATACTCAAATATATGTATAAACTATTCTCAAAGTTTTAATAAATTATATTCATTTTTTATACTATAAAACAATTCATGAAAATCATTGAGAAAACGCTGTCCTAACCCTAATTCCCCCCTTAATGGCTTATAACAATAGAACGAGTCGGAATTTTCATTTTGAATTTTGGGAACATAGTTTTCAATAGTTTTACTAACGATTTATGAAATAAAAAAAAAATCGTTTTTTTTAACCGTCTAACCCTATTTCCTCCCTTAAGGGCTATGGCCACGGGGTAGCGGGTAGAAAATCATGTGCACATTTAACAATTTTTTTTTCTATGAAAAAGTGATTCATTTTTTACATTTAGATTTGAAATTTCCAACTGCGTATAACCCGTTGAAACGTTCACGACAACCGTACTATTTGGCATTATCGTATGCAATAATAAAAAAATAAAAAATAAAGCTTCCAAAAAATGCTTGTTGCGCCCTTCTCGTATAAAAAAATGACCGTGGAAAAAAGGTCAAGGGAAATGGAGGCCGATGGAAAAAATAGAATTTCCTTTGCTCTTTTGAATTTTGTTGGCTTTTCTCGTATTTTGTTCATTTGTTAATCGTGTATCAGTAGTGTGTCGTGCTGTTAGTGTTTCTTTCAATTAATTCAGCCATCACTTTTTTTTTTAATACTGTTTTTTCCCTGGCCATTTAATCCCTCAGCGTTATTTTTCCGGCTGTTTTTTCCACAGCCATTTTTTTTTCTCCTAAATGCCACCGTTCTATACACCAAATTGGCAACAATAATCATAATATTTAAATATATGTAATAAAGTTTTTGGCGATATTTATTCATAGTGACGAGCGATTATAGATCGACTGTTGGTGAATTTCGCGAGTGTATTCATCGCGATTCAATTCTCAATTATAAGCTTCATATACAATATACCGGTTGGCGAAACGAGCCCCGTGAATTTGCCGCTAATAAGCCAACAAATTACACGTCCTCCGAGGAGAGTGACATGTAATATATTCGACCGTGTACTACGGTGCTTTGTGTGATTTCCTGTTAGCAGATGGCTCAAATCTCTCTTTATAATTCTCGAGTTCTTTTCCGTTCGCCAACGCGCGCGCTCGCGCGACCGGGACCAGCTGTACTAATCCGGGCGTGGTAATCATTATCGTACACAACGTCACACATATGTATAGCTAGAGAGATACTTTACAGATATATATAAATAAAGAGAGAGAGAGAGAGAGAGAGGGAGAGAAAGGCAATTCATAATTGTCGGCTTAGAGACATCGCTGTGGCGGTTCTCTCGCGGTAAAATCACGCACCGGGACGAATCATATCTACGGCTTAATTCCGCATGCCGGGAATGAATAACCGAGTGTGTGTGGCACCCGCAGAGTATAGAGAGAATGAGAGATATATCCTTGGCCTCTCGTGTGACACGTAATACACGACTGACCGAAAAGTACGAAATTTATCGATCGCACAATTATTTAATGAGAATTATCGTTCCGCCGAAGATCAGACGTTTAAAGAAGATTGCTTAATCACATTCACGCGGCGAGACAAATCGATTTTATTTTATTCAAATGATCATTTGAATTAAATCAATAATTTTAGGGCTCACATACAGCTGCGTGCGCTGAAAACCGAGTAAATTTGAGAAATTATTATAAAGGTTATATGGTGAAAAATAAATTAAATTGTTGATTTCACATTTTTTATTAACTCTTCAAGTACAAGTTTTTTATTTTTTAAATAATTTTTTATTTTTTATTTTTTATTTTTTAAATGATATTAACATTTTTTTTTATGGGTATAAATGGACCACTGAGGAAAACCATGGCGCTCCTCCTTGTCAACATCATAACTTCACCAACAATTATTCAATCTGCAAAAATATAAAAGATTCTAGTAAAATAATGTAGTAGTGTAGGATATAATGTATCAACGGAAGGGTCCATATACTAAAATGCATCTTACGTAGCAACGGCGTTGCTAATGACGATGATATAATAAAACAATATAAGAGAATCAACAGTTTGTGAAAAACCAGCGAAAGGGCCGGAAGTGCTTGCTTAATAAATCTATTTAATCAATAAATAAAATCTTCGCCTTTATTCAATTATTTATTTATTTATATAAAGCGAATCCTGACAAAACAGTCGACAAGAAGTGCGACAGTAGTAATAGTGTGACGGAGGAATTTTTTTTTTTTTTTTTTCTTCAAAAATAAAGATATTACAGTATTTCAAACTTTAGTACGAAATAAAACATAAAAATTAGTGTTTAATAATTTGCAAAAAGTTGTTCAACGAAAAAATTTTAAAAACCTCTCGTCAGACTATAGAGAAAATAATTATCAAGATTTGAAAAAAAAGAAAAGTTAAAAATATTAAAAATTGACTGATCTATCGTGCTGACACTATCTAAAAACATAGTTTCGAGGAAAATGCGTTTAAAGTTTTAGCTATTTATTGCACATTTATTGCTATAACTTTGTAACGGACATTGCTTAATCACATTCACGCGGCGAGACAAATCGATTTTATTTTATTCAAATGATTATTTGAATTAAATCAATAATTTTAGGGCTCGCATACCGCTGCGCGCGCTGAAAACGGAGTAAATTTGAGAAATTATTATAAAGGTTATATGGTGAAAGAAAAATTTAATTGTTGATTTCACATTTTTTATTAACCCTACAAGTACAAGAAGAAAAATTTAAAATTTTTTTAAAATAATATTGACATTATTTTTTATGGGTATAAATGGACCACTGATGAAAAACACGGCGTCTCCTTGTCGACATCATAACTTCACCAACCATTATTCAATCTGCAAAAATATAAATGAATCTAGTAAAATAATGTAGTAGTAATAGTGTGACGGAGGGATTTTTTTATTTTTATTTTTATTTTTTTTTCAAAAATAAAGAATTTACAGTATTTCAAATTTTAGTATAAAATTTATAAAAAAATTAGCATTTAATAATTTATAAAAAGTTGTCCAACGAAAAAATTTAAAAAAACCTCTTGTCAGACTATAGAGAAAATAATTATCAATCAAGATTTGAAAAAAAATCTTTTTTTCGTGCCGACACAGTGTCGACACGACACTGGGTAAAAACATAGTTTCGAGGAAAATGCGTTTAAAATTTCCAGTAGATACAACGTGAACTTACGGTCCGGTCACATTTATTGCTATAACTTTGTAACGGAGTGGAATTTTCTTAAAAGTTTTTTTTTAATTGTCAAAACTATAACGAATAAAAATCTGTGAAAAAAAATTGATTTTTTCGAAAATTTCAGGGGTTGCGATCCCTTAGTACATTAAAATAATTTAATTTCGTTCAATTCATTTAATAAAGCGAAGAGCTTTTTTTTATTTAAATTACATTCTTAACAAAAAGTTTTAGGGCCAATCGACTGTAGGTAACACGATTTTTTTCCTCTTTAAACTCTCCGCTCGGCTCTTTTTGTTTCCGGCATTCTAAAGAGACAAATAATGACAGTAGCGAGAGGAACTTGAATGGAAATTCTTTATTTTATTTAATTTTTCTTATAGTCTGAATAGGCGAGAAAGAGCAGCCGCCCCTCCCTCGCGATTATACGATCGAGACTCCCCCGTATATTCGTTGGTCAAAGAGTTCACGATGTCCGGCAATGAATCTCTATCATTCTCTCTCTCTCCTCTCTGGCAATGGTACAATCAGTATGAGCGTTTGGACCAGGAGTCTTCCATAATATATCTCTCTGTGTACGTATTTCTGTGCGTGCGTGTTCGTTCATATGTGATGTGCTAGCATCGAATCATCCGAGCTGCGAAGACCAATTTGACACAATAGCACCGGTTAAACACAATAATTACTCTACGAAGACTGCGGGGACGTGAATCGAGAAGAATAAAAGAAAAAAAACGTACGAGAAGAAAAAAAAATGAAAGGACACGAGAAGCAGGAGATAAGAATTAGCGACGAGAGTCATTATCATTGCGGAAATTGTTGGGCTATCACGATTGATCCTTATAGTCGACACTCGATTCGATATCTCTCTCTCTCTCTCTTTTTCTCTCTCTCTCTCTCTCCCTCTTTCTGCCCAAGCCATAATTTATAATAGGAATACTCTCAAAGTCAATTGACAGAAATTGAACGAGGAGGGTTCGCTGATAATTTAGCTCCGAACCCCGATTATACCCTGTACCCTCGAGTGTCACGAGAATGTACGATGCCAGAGGCCACAAAAGGTACACATTACTTCATAGACCATATATCAATTTATCTACGGGACATTTCATGCTAAATTTATCAATATCTGACGCTCAAACTCTGGAATTTGATCCATTATTTATTATACAATTGTTACAATTTCAAATAGCAGGCAAACATTTTTTTTTTTCATCGCCTTTTCGCTGCGTGTTAATAAAAGACATTTTCCTAAATGTTCTGTGAAATTGTTAACGCCGGGGAATTGCAATTGCAACCGTAGACAAATTTTACACCTTGGATAACATCGGAATTGCGACAACAATTGAAGTTATAACGATTTAACAAATGTGTCGCGTGAAAGGATTATGAAAAAATTATGTTCATTGTAGTCCGCGACGTATAGAATAAAGTTACATTTAGTAGCAATCAGAATATCGCATATTTGCAATTTACAAAATATTCATAGAAGACTGTCCAAAATTCTCTCTTTAATTAAGGGGAAACGCCACTTTAGCTGCAGAAACAAGAAGCCTAACTTTGACGATTTATTTTGGGAGTATGAAAAAAGGAATAGGATTTCTATTCCGAGGGTTTATTTAACACATATTGAATTATGGAAAAAAAAATTTTCATTGTCATTTTGAAACAAAATGGCGGCGACGGAGCTCATCTTGAAAATCGTCTTTTTCAAACTGTGAGGACGTATTGCTTGATCACCGTTGCATGGATCAATTTGAAATTTTGACAGTAGCTTCACAATTACATTCTCTATCGAAGTACGTAGCCGTTTTTTTTATTTAATCTAAACTTTTTTTTTTTTTAATAATTTACTGCTTTTTTATGGCAAAAAATCGATTCATTTTTTCAAAAGTGCACCATTTCTACAAAATTTGATTAAAAAAAAATCCCTGCGTGGTCCCATAGCCAATAGTATCTAGATTATGAATATTTTTTGTTTTTTGTCCCAAGTCTCATACTTTACGAGAAAACCGTCCTCCCGTGAAGGTGTTTTGAAATAGGACGATTTTCAAGATGGGCTCTATCGCCGCCATTTTGTATCAAAATGATGATAAACATTTTTTTTTTCATACTTCAATATGTGCTAAACAAACCCTGTAAATAGAAATTCCTACTCCTCTTTTCATACTCCCAAAATAAATCGTCAAAGTTAGGCCTTTTTTTCTGCCGCTAGAGCAGCGTTTTTTCCCTCAAGGGGGGGGATTGGGTTAGACGGTTCAAAAAATCGATTTTTTTTTATTTCATAAATTGTTAGTAAAACTATTGAAAAATATGTTCCCAAAATTTTTTATGAAAATTCCGACTCGTTCTATTGTTATAAGTCATTAAGGGAGGAAATAGGGTTAGGACAGCGTTTTCTCAATGATTTTCGTGAATTTTTTTATAGTATAAAAAATGTATATAATTTATTGAAACTTTGACAATATTTTATACATATATTTAAATATATACTATAAAATTTGTATACATATATTTAAGTATATACTTTAAAATATTAGCCACCCCATATTGCTTGTTTTTCTTGGTACTATTTTTTCAAACGCGTTTTTCTGAAAACGACATTTTTTTAACTTGCTAACACGCTAGTTTGAAAAGTTTTCAACCAATCGTTTTGAAAATTGGCAGTTACTTTCTTCATAGTATTGCGCTCTATGTGAACCTAAAATCGGAATATTATTATTATTTAAAATAATTTTTTTTTGCGAATAAAGTTGTAAAACATGGCAAAAAATCATGCATTTTTGTTTTGACCCCTGTACAAGATTCAATTTTCTATTTTTTTGATAGCATTTAGGTTCATATAGAAGAGAGACATGTAATAAAAGTAAATTCCAACCTCGTTTGATTTCAGATGAAAATTGCGGCTTCCAGAATGTACGCAAAATGCTGAGTCTGATTACGACCTGCAATATGGGGTCGCTAATATTTCATAGTATATACTTAAATATATGTATAAAATATTCTCAAAGTTTCAATAAATTATATTAATTTTTTATACTATAAAAAAAAATTCATGAAAATCATTGAGAAAACGCTGTCCTAACCCTATTTCCCTCCTTAAATAAAGAATCAAAAAATTCACACTATTGACAACAGTCAATCGATTATATAGAAAGGAAAAAAAAAAAACATCGCGTTGTCACAAAATGTCCCATACATTACATTGAACATTGTTTCCGTGTATTATACTTGTACGTATAGTGTATACATAATAATGGCCCGAAGTCTCGAGGGTCTTTTTACTCCGTGATTTTAGCCAAGGGATCTAGATAATTTGTGATTAATTAGATATTACAAGCGTTATTGATGGGAATAGCCGAGGTCGGAGCTCGCCAAAAGAGAGAGATCGAGAGTGCAGCATCTCTTGCGAAAAGGGGAACGCGAACTTTGCAAGATGGGTAGAAAGAGAGAGAGAGAGAGAAAGAGAGCTCGTGAACGATCCTCGACGAATGGACGAACGAACGAACGAAAGGACGAGACACGAGACGGACGCACGAACGAGCGTTGCAAAGAGAGATCAGATCAGGGACGGTAGGTGGTCCATCGGCCCTTACCAGCATCTCCACTCTCTTCTTCTTTAGCTCGACGAGTTGAGCTGCTGCGATGCGCGAAATGCTGAGAGAAGAAATCTTCTCCCTCTCTCTGTCTCTTTCTCTCTTTCCTCGACATCTCAGGAAGAGAAACAAAGAGAGAGAGAGAGAGAGAGAGAGAGAGAGAGAGAGAGAGAACGCGACAGAGAGCCCGTCTTGGCAATATCCAGAGAGGATCCTCTTGGCTCTTTTCTTATTTCCTCTCTCGCACTTTCGTCCAGTTCGTGGCTCATCTCTTTCCTCTCCCGAGTATCGTTCAGCCCTTGCAGAGCAATCCGCTACACGAAACACTCATCCTTCCATTCTTGTTCTTACCTCTTCCTCTTTCTTCGCCTCCTTTTTCTTCTTCTTCTTCTTCTTCTTCTTCTTCAACTACCAAAGAAACACAAGGATCATTCTCGCTATCGCACAGTGTACGTTCCTGTCTCTCTCTCTCTCTTCCTCTTTGTGTATATGTATTGCCGTTTCGATACCAACCACATTGCCAATAGGAACTCCGGCAGCAAAACTCTTCGACGGTGTAAGCCCCCGCGAAGGAGAGTTTGCCGCGATCGAATCTCCGAAACGAGAGAGATAACGCCATTGCCAAGAGACGAAAGGAAGTGGCAATTGGAGAAAGAGTGAGAGAGAGAGAGAGAGAGAGAAGTGCAACATAAAATATACGACATGCGTTTCCCGTTGAAGAGTTTTTTGTCGGTCGATCACCGCGGACATTATCATTCGAGTGAGCTTGACCCCCGCGTATACGCGTTTATATGTATAAATAAATGTATACACAGTGAAAAAGGATGAACCGGTATATGAACCTGCTGAGATTTGAGCGCCGAAGCACACGGGAGTTAACCGGATCGTCCGGTTGAAAAGACAAGAAAAAAAACAAATCAACGAAAAACAAAATCCTCGAAACGATCCGAGGTGTACATGTTCCATGGACCTGAGGCTAAATGAACGAAATCTCGAGCCGACGTTCCGTGTAATCCATTATCGATTTTATTATCGATTATTTACAAAAAAAATCGGTAATGGAATTCGCAGTATGCACTATTTTGGTAACGAGTTGTTGCGATCATATGGGACCCCCACAAAGTATTACAATATAATCGTGTTTATACAAAAAAAATATATTATATTATTGTTTGGATAAATGTAGAATATACAACGTTAATACTTTACACTTAAGGAGAAAATAGGGTTAGGACAGCGTTTTCTCAATGATTTTCATGAATTTTTTAATAGTATAAAAAATAAATATAATTCATTGAAACTTTGAGAATATTTTATACATATATTTAAGGATATACTATAAAATTTTTGAAGAATTTTCTTGAAAAACACCGGGGATATTAGCGACCCCATATTGCAGGTCACAATCAGATTCAGCATTTTGCGTACATTCTGGAAGCCGCAATTTTCATCTGAAATCAAACGAGGTTGGAATTTACTTTTATTATATGTCTCTCTTCTATATGAACCTAAATGCTAACAAAAAAATAGAAAATTGAATTTTTCACAGGGGTCAAAACAAAAAACCATGATTTTTTGCCATTTTTTACAAATTTATTTGCAAAAAAAATTATTTTAAATAATAGTAAGTAACTGGCAATTTTCAAAACGATTGGTTGAACACTTTTCAAACTAGCGTGTACGCAAATTCAAAAAAAGGCGATTTCAGAAAAACGCGTTTGAAAAAATAGTGACTGCTTGGTTATACACGTGGCGCGCTCGGGGCCTGAAGGAGAGCTAATCACTCTAATGGCTTATAACAATAGAACGAGTCGGAATTTTCATTAAAAATTTTGGGAACATATTTTTCAATAGTTTTACTAACAATTTATGAAATAAAAAATCGATTTTTTGAACCGCCTAACCCTATTTTCCCCCTTAAGGAGTTATACGCAATCAGGAGACCGAAAAAGCGATTTTTCAAGAATTTTTCCTGGAAAGACATTTTTATTTATTAACGTAAACATTTATATACACATTGCGATAACTTTTAGCTTTATTTTCATATTTTTTATTTGTAAAAATAATGATTTTTAAAGCTGCTATAGACGATCTCCGAGAGCTCCTCTAAAAAAAAGGGCGTTTTGCTGTGAGCACGATATCTCTGGACTGGATCATCTAAAATGAAAAAACAACAAAGATTTCGTTAATATAAGGTGTTATCTATTATTTAATCGAAGGAATAAGCAAAATATTAATTTTTAATAAAATGGCGGCTCTGCAAACAAAATTTTCGATTTTCGATAAAAGTGTTTGCCTCAAATTGTTTATAAAATGGGAAATATTTATCGCCGAGAAGAAACCATAGATTAATCACTAAAAAATATATTTATAAAGCTTCTGAAAAAATTTTAGTCTGATCGGTTTAGCCGTTTCCCCGGAATCTTGCCCACCGACTTTAAGAACGCAGTTTTGAGAAAAACGCATTTAAACTTTCAATACCTACTTTCAAACGCACCGAGACGTTTTTTACAAATATGCGTGTAACTTCGAGAATATTTGTCGGATTGACATGAAATTTTCTGTGTAAATACTTAAATATATGTACATTGCGAAAATGAAATTGAAAAAAAAATTATTTTTAAATCCTAACTACGTACAACCCTTTAACACTGTGTACAGATTTATGTATGGGACATTTTGTGACAACTTGATTTTTGTTTTTATATAAATTATTGACTGCTGTCATTAGTGTGAATTTTTCGATTCTGTATTTAATTAGGGATACGGAGCTTTTGATAGTTCTCTATGATTATTTTTCAAATTGCAGATATCCGTTATATTGATTATTACTAAATGTAACTTCATTTCCTAACGGACCTGAGCTAAAAGAACGAAATCTCTTCCCGACGTTGCGTGTAATCCCTTATCGATTTTATTATCGACCAGCTGTGCCCTGCGGTTTCACCCGCGTTAAATTTCCGTCCCCCGATTCAACGCGCCGTCACCGCTTCTCCTTAAGGTTATATCATAAAGTTCTATAGCTTAAAACCTTCCTGAATAAACGGGCTATCTGATATAAAATGAATTTTTCAAATCGGATTAGTAGTTCCTTAGATTAGCGCGTTCAAACAAACAGACGAACAAACTCTCCAGCTTTATTATAGTATTATTTTAAAATTATTTAAAAAAAATCGCTAATAGAATTCGTATTATGCACTATTTTGGTAACGAGTTATTACGATCACATGGCACCATGACAAACCGTTATATTATCTTATTTATACAACAAAAAAAATATTGTTATTATTTTTTGAATTAATGTAGAATTTATAAAGTTTTATCGAGTGATAAATTGCCACTCAATAAACGTAATAACGTATATTTACGCCTGCGAGGGAATCGAGGACTCGCGTATGAGATTCTAGCGCACCGACACGAATATCATTCCACGGACGAACAGTAAAACTATCCGTATGAATGTGTCTGGAAGCGTTCTTGGAGAATCGGGAAATCGATCGATCGGCGATATTGTCCCGAAGCGTTATCCTCGACCCCCTTAACACAACGGTAAGAATTCTCGCGCATAATACAAGAAAAAAATAAAAAACAAGATAGTTGGCAATAATTCAAACTGCAGTTACACGAGAAACCGCGAATCGTTGAATAAAATGCTCATCTCTCGGATATCTATCGATTCGTATTTTCTCGTTGATCTCGCAGATTGAAATTTATCGTTCATTTCGTTATGCAGCGACGAAATTAGTTCTGGCCTACTTTGGGAACTTTTAAACGGCTTTCAATCCAATTTACCCTCAAAAGCCATTTTGATCGAATTCTTCTCGATCCTACAATTAAAATATAAAACAATGAAACTTCTAATGATCGTAAATTTCTCTCATTTTTAAATCTTTATCTTTATGCGAAATCGCTAAAGATCGAATACTTTCGTAGGAAGAATTATGAAATGTGAGTAATTATGAGATGAAATTTTATTATGTCAAGGTGAAAATAATTCTGGGTAGAGTTAGAAAATGTTTTTGCTATTTATATGCCTCGTGTAGCAATTCTCGTGCGATTTTGCAGCTTGACAAGGAATTATCTCGAATTCTCCTCGTCTCTCCTTTTTTTTTTTCTCCCAGTGATCCACGGTCATTCTCGAATGACCAAGACCCAACCATAATTCCCATCTCATTTTTCCGTGTGAATAAGCTTCTCTCGTGCGTATGCTTATAAGCAGATGATACACACACACACAAAAACACATATATAAAATATATATCCTGCATTTATACGGCAAGACGATACGAATGAATCATCGAGGATGATGCCTTTTGTGTTCACACTAGGAAATCTCTGTGGGAGTTCGTAGGGGAACGAGAGAGAAAAGAGCTGACCGCTCGAAGGACGAAATACTGACGAGACGTTGCGACGGCTCCGGATATATATATATATATATATATTTATGAATATACCATATCGATGATTTAAAAAAGGCAAAAGGGCGTATCGTTGATGTATGTTCAACGAAAAATTACGTCCTATTGACAATTGAACATCGATATTTGTGTTAAAACGTGGTGTCCGATGAGATGAAAGTATTAGAATTGTCTCGTCGCCCCGACTGTATCATCCGGCTCTTTTCCTATACAGTGCTCGAGCAGAGATCTCTCGGGAGAATATCATCGTCATCCCGGGAATGTCTATCCTCTATCCTCCGACGATCGTATAAAAAAATAAAAAAATTTAATATATATATATATATATATCCACATCATATATCTCTCGAATTAACGAAGCCATTCTGTTTTGTCTTTCATCGTTAGTATAATACCGAGAAAGAATACGATTAAAAAAAAAAGTACGAAAAGTTGTCGTATCGCTGTGGTCAGAGAGACGAGAGGTGAACACGATGATCGCCGACAAATGCTCAATGAAAAATCATCGTCCGATTTAAAGATAACAATGAATCATTTTATTATCAATGATTATTGCTAAACTAAGAATTAAAATTGCTACATTCAATAATTTAACAAAATTATGACTTTTCGCAATAATTGCAAATAATTATTTTTTTATAATGAACATTTATATTTTTTTAGGAATAATATTATGCGCCATCAGTTTAAGGGCTCATCAAAATCATTGCCCGATTTGAAGATAACAATGATACATTTTATTATCAATGATTATTGCTAAAATAAGGATTAAAATTGTTACATTTGATAATTTAACAAAATTATGACATACCGCAATAATTGCAAATAATTATTTTTTATAATGAACATTTATATTTTTTTTTAACAATAATTATGCGTCATCAGTTTCAGGGCTCATTAAAATCATTGTCCGATTTAAAGGCAACAATGATACACTTTATTATCAATGATTATTGCTAAAATAAGGATTAAAATTGGTACATTTAATATTTTAACAAAATTATGACTTTGCGCAATAACGGCTAATAATATTTTTTTTATAATGAACATTTATATTTTTTTAACAATAATATTATGCGCGATCAGTTTAAGGGCACAAAATCATTGTCCGATTTGAAAATAACAATGATACACTTTATTATCAATGATTATTGCTAAAATAAGGATTAAAATTGTTACATTTAATAATTTAACAAAATTATGACATTCCGCAATAATTGCGAATAATTATTTTTTTATGATGAACATTTATATTTTTTTAACAATAATTATGCGTCATCAGTTCCAGGGCTCATCAAAATCATTGTCCGATTTAAAGATAACAATGATACACTTTATTATCAATGATTATTGCTAAAATAAGGATTAAAATTGGTACACTTAATATTTTAACAAAATTATGACTTTCCGCAATAATTGCAAATAATTATTTTTTTATAATGAACATTTATATTTTTTTAGGAATAATATTATGCGCCATCAGTTTAAGGGCTCATCAAAATCATTGCCCGATTTGAAGATAACAATGATACATTTTATTATCAATGATTATTGCTAAAATAAGGATTAAAATTGTTACATTTGATAATTTAACAAAATTATGACATACCGCAATAATTGCAAATAATTATTTTTTTATAATGAACATTTATATTTTTTTTTAACAATAATTATGCGTCATCAGTTTCAGGGCTCATTAAAATCATTGTCCGATTTAAAGGCAACAATGATACACTTTATTATCAATGATTATTGCTAAAATAAGGATTAAAATTGGTACATTTAATATTTTAACAAAATTATGACTTTGCGCAATAACGGCTAATAATATTTTTTTTATAATGAACATTTATATTTTTTTAACAATAATATTATGCGCGATCAGTTTAAGGGCACAAAATCATTGTCCGATTTGAAAATAACAATGATACACTTTATTATCAATGATTATTGCTAAAATAAGGATTAAAATTGTTACATTTAATAATTTAACAAAATTATGACATTCCGCAATAATTGCGAATAATTATTTTTTTATGATGAACATTTATATTTTTTTAACAATAATTATGCGTCATCAGTTCCAGGGCTCATCAAAATCATTGTCCGATTTAAAGATAACAATGATACACTTTATTATCAATGATTATTGCTAAAATAAGGATTAAAATTGGTACACTTAATATTTTAACAAAATTATGACTTTCCGCAATAATTGCAAATAATTATTTTTTTATAATGAACATTTATATTTTTTTAGGAATAATATTATGCGCCATCAGTTTAAGGGCTCATCAAAATCATTGCCCGATTTGAAGATAACAATGATACATTTTATTATCAATGATTATTGCTAAAATAAGGATTAAAATTGTTACATTTAATAATTTAACAAAATTATGACATACCGCAATAATTGCAAATAATTATTTTTTTATAATGAACATTTATATTTTTTTTTAACAATAATTATGCGTCATCAGTTTCAGGGCTCATTAAAATCATTGTCCGATTTAAAGGCAACAATGATACACTTTATTATCAATGATTATTGCTAAAATAAGGATTAAAATTGGTACATTTAATATTTTAACAAAATTATGACTTTGCGCAATAACGGCTAATAATATTTTTTTTATAATGAACATTTATATTTTTTTAACAATAATATTATGCGCGATCAGTTTAAGGGCACAAAATCATTGTCCGATTTGAAAATAACAATGATACACTTTATTATCAATGATTATTGCTAAAATAAGGATTAAAATTGTTACATTTAATAATTTAACAAAATTATGACATTCCGCAATAATTGCGAATAATTATTTTTTTATGATGAACATTTATATTTTTTTAACAATAATTATGCGTCATCAGTTCCAGGGCTCATCAAAATCATTGTCCGATTTAAAGATAACAATGATACACTTTATTATCAATGATTATTGCTAAAATAAGGATTAAAATTGGTACACTTAATATTTTAACAAAATTATGACTTTCCGCAATAATTGCAAATTATTATTCTTTTATAATGAACATTTATATTTTTTTTACATTAACGGCTCAAATACCCGTGCGCGCGCTGAAAATCGAGTAAATTTGAAAAATTATTACAAAGGTTATATGGTAAAAAAAAATTTAATTGTTGATTTCACATTGTTCATTAACATTTAAACTGTAAGAAAAAAAATAAAAAAATTTTTTTTCAATATTAACATTATTTTTTACGGGTATAAATGAACTACTTATGAAAACCATGGCGCTCCCTGTCGACATCATAACTTCACCAAAAATTATCAAATCTGCAAAAATAAAAAAAAATCTCGTAAAATAAAGTAGTAGTAATAGTCTGACGGAGGGAATTTTATTTTTTTCAAAAATAAAGAAATTACAGTATTTCAAATTTTAGTATGCAATTTAACAAAAAAAACCTAGTTTTCAATGATTTATAACAAAATTTCCAATCAAAAAATTAAAAAAAACTCTCGTCAGACTATAGGGAAAATAATTATCAAGATTTACAAAAAAAAAGTTAAAAAGTATTAAAAATTGATTGGGTTATCGTGCTGAAACTGTCTAAAAACATAGTTTCGAGAAAAACGCGTTTAAAGTTTCTGGCAGGTACAACGTGAACTTATCGCTGGTCTCCCATTTCAGCTACAACTTTGTAACGGAGTGGAATTTTCTTCAAATTTTATTTTTTAATTCTTGAGAGTATAAAGAATAAAAATCTGTAAAAAAAATCGATTTCTTGAAAATTCCAGGGGTATGTGAGCCCTCAAAGATAACAATGAAATATTTTATTATGAATAATTATTGCAAAAAAAAACTATTAAAACTGCTACATTTCATAATTTAATGAAACCATAACTTTTCGCAATAATTGGATAATTATTCTTTTATAGTGAACATTTATATGTTTTTTAACCATAATTATGCATGGTCAGTTTAATATAAAATTAATTTAAAAAAAAGGTTATCATCTAATTTCTTATTAGGCAGCTTTTTATCTCTTCTTCGTTCTACCTGTCTCATTCTCTGCGTTCTCAACAATAACACTTCGTGGGCCACAACCGAAGAGTCGAAGGACAAAAAGAAAAGATTTTCTTCGCTCTTCTTCGATCGTTGAACGCTTCATCGTCGATTATAAACAAGAAAGCCTCCGCGTCCTCACCCACCCATGGACCAAAGAACGAGAGAGAATCAGTGAATCAGTCGCGACTACACGTGCAAGCTCGAAGCGTCAAAAACGGAAGTTCTCGTCGCGTGAAGAACGGAAAACATTTCGCCGATTTTCGAAGGTACTTTTCTAGACGCGGTTAAAAAAAATTGACGCATATATTGACAACATTTCTTTTACAGATCATTTATGCACATGGTTAAGAATATGTAAAAAAAAAAAATCATAAATATTAACAAATGGCGGAGATATAACATAATAAAGCAATGTATTTTTTTTTTTGCGCGCGCGTTGATGGTGAAAGTTCTCGGCATCGATGTGGGTGTCTGAAAAAAAAATGCACATATTTGTAATTGCATAAGGAATGTACCTTCAGTGTGAACCAACAATATTATTAAAAAAAAAATTATTATAATAAAAATTCGAAACTAAACATTTTTTTACTCACTTTTCTGTTGGTATATTATTTTTTATATTTTTTTGTATGATTAACATTTTTGTTTCTGTGGTTCACACGATAGGTGATGATACTAAGAATATGTTGTAAAAATTTCAAAGCGATCCGAACCTTCGTTCGAGAGTTAGAACTTTCACAAGGTTCAAACGAGTGAATCGTGGAAAAACGGCTTTGAAGTTGGCGGTCGGGCACGTCGCGCGGTATCTATTATAAATGCAACCTTACCTTATTTAATAGCAATTTTTGGAATTTTTCAATTCTTTAAAGCTTAAAATATAAAGCCTTAACACATCGTGTGGTTCACGTCTGTTGGCACGAGCTCTCTCTCATCGTTTCGTCACACGGTCTCTTTCGACGTGATATCGCACGGTTGGTGGGGCGGTCATCAAAAGATCCTATAATTAGGCGCGGATCGATCGTCTCATCGTGACATCGTTTTGCTTCGGTGTGGGAGGATGCGCTTTGCCACTACAAGATCAATCACGGCTCTTTTTCATCGCATCACTTCGAATCACTCTCGTCTCCGATCTCGTTCTTTTACCGTCGACAGTTTTGTGCCACATTTCGAGACGCCACCTTTTTTTTTTTCTTTCCCCCAATATTTCTTTTCATCGCATCGAAACCGTTCAGCGCATCGGCGTTTGGATGCTGACAGAGAAAAAGAGACGTTTCTCTCTCTTTCTCGCTCGCTGGCAAAGGATTTCCCACTCTTGGTCGAACACTTCGGGAGGAGAGCGCCGATCTCCTCGAGAGAGAAAAGACGGGCTCTCTGCCTCCCTACGTGACCGCGTCCAGCATCCACCAAGACGAGCTCTACTCGTCTCTTGATGCGCTCCTCTCGCTCTCCTGCTTACTGTAGCTTCTCTCTTCCTTTCTCTCGTTGCTTCTCTTCGACTTCACGTTCGTTTGTGGTCATTATACGAGTACGTTGAACCGCTGCTTGAAAGAGAAAGAGAGAGAGAGAGAGAAAGAGAGTCGAAAAGAGCAACCACGTCGAGAAAGACTCTCGCGGTGGTTGGAGAGTCGAAAAGATCCCCCGTCTCACCAGGGAACATATATTGCGATATGTGTATATATGTTGGTACATGAACCCCTTTTACTAAGAGAAGGGCCCACACTCGTTACGTTTCCCCATCTTTATTCGTCTGTTCAGCTGAAGCAACACTGAACTTCGATGAACTTCACTCTCGACATGCTCCAGTGGATGCATACACGATAATAACGAAGTGCTGACAAGCAAAAAGGCCTCGATCCTATGAGATTCGAACGCGAAATGTTATGGAGCTTGAGCCTTTTTCTTCGATAGAAATTAATCTGTGTACAGACATATCCGTAAATAACGAAATATGAAAATTCATGATTCATAGGAGAAGGACAATAATGGACGAAGAGCTCGAAGAACCCCAATGGCCCAACAATTTCGCCCACGATCTGTACAAAACGAGTCCTCGCTCCCTCTGTCTTTATCTCACTCTCGGATACTTTTCTGCATCTGTTAATGAGGCGGTTGCTAGATCAGTTAGATCCGCGAGCCGGTAGAGAGATACGGTGAAAAAAAAAGGGGTGGCGTGGAAGAAGCCAACGAAGTGGCGGTCAGTCCGAGAGAAACAGAGAGAAAAACGGCTTTCTCGCTTCTGCTTTAATCAGCTGAAAGAACGAAGCCGATGCATCTTCGCGAAACTTTTGTTACGCCTCTCCGAATCGCTCGAGTAAACGAGAGAGAGAGAGAGAGTGAGAAAGATAGAGAGGAATCGTCTCTCGAGGCTGCCGATCGGTTTGGCACCATGTGGTGAGCGCGATTTTAAGGGGGGAAATAGGGTTAGACGGTTCAAAAAATCGATTTTTTTTTAATTTCATAAATTGTTTGTAAAACTATTGAAAAATATGTTCCCAAAATTTTTAATGAAAATTCCGACTCGTTCTATTGTTATAAGCCATTAAAGTGAGTAGCTCTCATTCAGGCCCCGAGCGCGCTATTTTTTCAAACGCGTTTTTCTGAAAACGACTTTTTTTGAACTTTCGTACACGCTAGTTTGAAAAGTTTTCAACCAATCGTTTTGAAAATTGGCAGTTACTTTCTTCATAGTATTGCGCTCTATATAAACCTATAATTGGAATATTATCATTATTTAAAATAATTTTTTTTTGCAAATAAAGTTGTAAAAATGGCAAAAAATCATGCTTTTTCGTTTTGACCTCTGTAAAAAATTCAATTTTCTATTTTTTTGATAGCTTTTAGGTTCATATAGAAGAGAGACATATAATAAAAGTAATTTCCAACCTCGTTTGATTTCAGATGAAAATTGCGGCTTCTAGAATGTACACAAAATGCTGAGTCTGATTGTGACGTGCAATATAGGGTCGCTAATATCTTCGGTGTTTTCCAAGGAAATTCTTCAAAAATTTTATAGTATATACTTAAATATATGTATAAAATATTCACAAAGTTTCAATAAATTATATTTATTTTTTATACTATAAAAAAATTCATGAAAATCATTGAGAAAACACTGTCCAATCTATATAATCCAAATATTTTTTTTTTTCAGATGCATACAACATCGTCCAGAGTGGGCGCTGATTTCGGCGCACCATGTTGCAACAAGGCAAAAAACTACATGAAAATATTTAAAATAATTTTTTTTTTAATGTACAAGTATTCTCTAAGGATCAATAAATGCACGTGTAAATTTTCATCAAGACAACTCCAACGGTTTAAACGTTATTGCACATTAGAAATGACGTCAAAAATCTCGCTCTAGACCAGACTACGGCCTTAGGGGCTCACATGCCGCTGCGCGCCCGGAAAACCGAGTAAATTTGAAAAATTATGGTAAAGGTTATATGGTGAAAAAATAATTAAATTGGTGATTTCACATTTTTTATTTATTTTTCAATTATAAGAAAAAAAATTGAAAAATTTTTTTCTCCGATATTAACATTATTTTTTTCGGGTGTAAATGGACCACTGATAAAAACCATAGCGCCTCCTTGTCAACTTCGTACCTCATCAAAAATTATCCAATCTGCAGAAATAAAAAATAATCTAATAAAATAGTGGAGTAGTAATAGTCTGACGGAGAGATTTTTTTTTTTTTTTTTTCAAAAATAAAGAAATTACAGTATTCCAAACTTTAGTATGCAATTTGAAAAAAAAAATTGATGTTTAATAATTTATAAAAACTTGTCCAATCAAAAAAATAAAAAAACCTCTCGTCAGACTATAAATAAAATAATTATCGAAATAAAAAAAAATTAACAGTCAAAATATATTACAAATTGAGTGAGTTATTGTGCTGACACTGTCGAAAAACAGAAAAACGCGTCTAAAGTTTCTGGTAGGTACAACGTGAACTTACGGCTAGTCTCCCATTTGTTGCTATAACTTTGTAACGCAGTAGAATTTTCTTAGAAGTTTTTTTTTTTTAAATTCTTAAAAGTATAAAGAATAAAAATCTGTAAACAATAATCGATTTTTGAAAATTTCAGGGGTATGAGAGCGCTTAAGATATACATACTTAAATATATGTATAAAAAATTTATAGTAAATACTTAAATATATGTATAAAATATTCTCAAAGTTTCAATAAATTATATTCATTTTTTATACTATAAAAAAATTCATGAAAATCATTGAGAAAACGCTGTCCTAACTCTATTTCCCCCCTTAATGGCTTATAACAATAGAACGAGTCGGAATTTTCATTTAAAATTTTGGAAACATATTTTTCAATAGTTTTACTAACAATTTATGAAATAGAAAAAAAAGTCGATTTTTTGAACCGTCTAACCCTATTTCCCCCCTTAAATCATTCGCTGAAATCGTGATTAACTGCGCTACTTTGTATTCCGGATGTATTATTACCGTGGAGTAATTGCGAATCGATTGATTGTTGACTCTCCGCAGCAGTCTCTCCCTTTTTCTCCTCTCGTCCTCTCTGTCCGTCACTCTACTCTGAGACAGCGGACAAAAGTTATTTTCGAATAATAGACCGACAGTCAGTGAGAATACAATCCGAAAGAGAGACACACGGTGAAACGATAGGATTATATATAAGTTGTAGCGAAAGATTGATCGTTTCGCTCTTCGTTCCCGCACGAAAATCTATCTAACAATAATATACATACGTGTTTCCTGCTCTCGCGCGGTTCTTTCTTCATTTTATTCTTTCATTCTCGGGCCGTTGGTCAGGAACCGTCAGAGTTCTAAAAGACCCGAGGGATTTGACCGAATGCCTCTCCTTTCCTCGTCTTCCTCGTCTTTCCTTCTCTCTTCTCCGTCCATCGATCGCAAACAAAAGGGCGTAATTCACATTAGTTTATCGCGTGGAACCGCGCGGATTGCCGCTCTTTTAATCGCTAAACCAATTGGAAATAAAGTTTCTCCTCGACGGTTCCAAAAGTTCTCGCAAAGCCGAAATGAGACGGGACACTATGAAAGGAGATAGAGAGGAGAAACACACCGGTTTGGCATCACGCAGAGATCGTTAAACGGAGATCAGATTAGAACAAAACGATCCAAATTCCGAGGCCTCTGGCGAGATATATAGAGAAAGGGGACGAGTTGCCAGAAACAATATACGTATATACTACATTCTATTATAATATAAAAGTGGGCGAGAGGGAGAGAGAGATAGTTAAAAATCGCACAAGTGTGCGAATTCGAAGAGAAGTTGTCGTTCGAGTTGTCGAAATGAACGAACAACCTGTTTAAGTTTCTTCGCCTTTTTATATTGCGCTCTATCACATATATTATTACAATTAATGGTATAATATCTTCCTGGGATTGAAACGAAATTTTATAATAATGTAGAGCGATATATCGGGATGATCTTTTTCTATACGGTGGTTCGCTCATCATCCCTGTAACACAATACGTAGCCATATATAGAGGCTGTCTCAAAACTAGGTTAGATTGGCTCCGGACCTATCAGAATAAACAAATATGACCTCAGTAAAAATCTAATGAGTTTTTGGGAAAAAACGGCTTTTCTGATTTTTCGGAAAACCGCTCCCTAGCACTATTCCGTTGCCATTGCTACGAGTTACTTTGGGGTTATTCATATTTTGTTCCAAAAATTTGTGCCGTTTGTGTATTAAGGTTGGAAGTAGAAAATTTGAACACATTCTGTAAAAATTTAATAAATCATTAAATATTTTTTGTTTCCTTATACACCCGCAAAGGTCGTATTTTTGTTTTCGTAGAACCAGTTTGTTTACCACCTGGGATACCCACTTCGTTCCGCTTTAGTGCCTGTCCTTCAAACCCAAAGTAATTCACAGCAATGACAGCGGAATAACAAGTGCTAGGTAGCGACTTTACGAAAAATCAACAAAGACCATTTTTCTCGAAAGCCATTAGACATTCACTGAGGTCATATTTGTTTATTTTGATAAGTCCGAAGCCAATCTAACCTCCGTGTCACTCTGACGTGCTAATTTTGGGACATCCTGTATATATATAGGTCATATTATACACGCAGAACCTATAATATTCTTGAGACCGGTACAAACGGAAGTTCGAGATTATTAATAAATTCGTTTCCCATCAATGAAACCATTAATCCTTTCGTGAAATTGCCGAAGGGGAACGATCACGAATCGATGTGGTCTCGATTTGGATCGACTGCGATTATGGCATTGATTCATACACCAATATATATTTTTTTATTCTACATATATATCGTAGAACGATAAAGATCGGTATACACGTGTCTACATTAGGGTGAATCAATAAACCACCCCGTTTTTTTTACAATGCAATGATCCTCGTGATTCTTCTGCCATATGACAAGAAAAAATGTTATAAAAATAAAAAGATTGCGCACAGCTAGAGGCCCTGCTAGATGTTCTCTTTCTTTCTCTCTCTCTCTCTCTCTCTCTCTCTCTCTGTTTCTATATCGATCTCGATCGCCTCGTGCCCGCGGTATCGTTCCAGTTGTCGGCTCGATAATTCATAATTGTAATTGATCACTCGCAATATAATACGCGCACGCAGCTAAGGCCACTGAAGAAAATTGCAATTGATAAATATATATATTTTCAATAAGCCCGATCATTAATCCTATTTATCACTCTCAGAGTTTAGACATACGCATATATATGTATATATACAGTTTTCGGTATTTGAAGTGGAATGCGGATTTTTTTCGCCGATTTTTCGTGAAAATTTGACGAATAGAAAAATTTCAAAAGAGTACATTCAAGGAAATTTGATAATCTTTCGAACGAAACGGGTCCCGTTAAGATTGGTCAACAATTGCGCACGTGCGCAATGAAAATGTGTGGGGGATGGACAATCGGGTGATACGTCGACCTCGTGATTTAAGGGTTGCGGATGCGATAGAGGGTAAATATGGTATTCAACTGAAGGATTACGAGCAGGAATGGAAACTATTCCAGGAGCAAACGAATGCGTAACCCCCCGGTGCCAGGGGAGAGGGTTAAGGGAGGAAATAGGGTTAGGACAGCGTTTTCTCAATGATTTTCATGAATTTTTTTATAGTACAAAAAATGAATATAATTTATTGAAACTTTGAGAATATTTTATACATATATTTAAGTATATACTATACAATTTTTGAAGAATTTCCGTGAAAAACATCGAAAATATTAGCGACCCCATATTGCAGGTCACAATCAGACGCAGCATTTTGCGTACATTCTGGAAGCCGCAATTTTCATCTGAAATCAAACGAGGTTGAAATTTACTTTCATTATATGTCTCTCTTCTATATGAACCTAAATGCTATCAAAAAAATAGAAAATTGAATTTTTTACAGTGGTCAACGCGAAAAAGCATAATTTCTTGCCATTTTTTACAACTTTATTAGCAAAAAAAAAATTATTTTAAATAATGATAATATTCCGATTTTAGGTTCATATAGAGCGCAATACTATGAAGAATGTAACTGCCAATTTCCAAAACGATTGGTTGAAAACTTTCCAGACTAGCGTGTACGCAAGTTCAAAAAAAGGCGTTTTCAGAAAAACGCGTTTGAAAAAATAGCGGGCTCGGGGCCTGAAGGAGAGTTACTCACTTTAATGGCTAATAACAATAGAACGAGTCGGAATTTTTATTTAAAATTTTCGGAACATATTTTTCAATAGTTTTACTAACAATTTATGAAATAAAAAAAATCGATTTTGTGTACCGTCTAACCCTACTTCCTCCCTTAAGGCCGTAGTCTGGTCTAGAGCGAGATTTTTGACGTCATTTCTAATGTGCAATAACGTTTAAACCGTTAAAGTTGTCTTGATGAAAATTTACACGTGCATTTATTGATCCTTAGAGAATACTTGTTGCATTAAAAAAAAAATTATTTTAAATATTTTCATGTAGTTTTTTGCCTTGTTGCAACATGGTGCGCCTCAATCGGCGCCCACTCTGGACGATGTTGTATGCATCTGAAAAAAAAAAATATATATTCTCAATCTGTATGAGTATTCTGAGCACTGGTAGCAGAATTGGTACTTAAAAAAAATTTTTGACAAAATGGTGGCCTGTTGAACTTTCATTAATGATATTTCATACATTTCATACAAGTTCAACAGGCCGCCATTTTGTCAAAAATTTTTTTTAAGTATCAATTCTGCTACCAGTGCTCAGAATACTCATACAGATTGAGAATATATATATATTTTTTTTTTCAGATGCATATAACATCGTCCAGAGTGGGCGCCGATTGAGGCGCACCATGTTGCAACAAGGCGAAAAACTACATGAAAATATTTAAAATAATTTTTTTTTTCTAATGTACAAGTATTCTCTAAGGATCAATAAATGCACGTGTACATTTTCATCAAGACAACTTCAACGGTTTAAACGTTATTGCACATTAGAAATGACGGCAAAAATCTCGCTCTAAACCAGACTACGGCCATGTGGAAATCTTTTGTCGGGGATAGAGCGAAAACTGTCGGACCGATTGAGCTCATTTTTATCGTGGATGTATTATTCGCGAGGGGCCTGTGACTTCGTGAAAAGAAATTGGCGTCATCGTTCCCCGGAAACGCTGTGGAGACACAATCGTCGCAGTGCAATTTTTCAAATTCGTTATGCTCTCGCGAAAATCGGCGAAGATATCCGCATTCCACTTCAAATGTCCATCACTGTAGGCACATTAACACACGCGGATACAATATATCGCGTATAATATTGGTCAGTCGAAAAGAATTCAAAGGATTCAGCGTCGATCCCAAGCAAACTCAGCACCGTGAATTCATGTATCTTTACAAAGACACTCGCTCCTGAATATATTTCATTACAATGTGTGGACAAATAGGCACATATAGATATACGTAAACCTCATACGAATACTTGAGAACGATCGTCGTCGTTAAACAAAGATCGGATCGGAACGGCGAGTGCGGAGGATCGAGGATCTAAGGAATTCGCAAACGAGAGAAAGAGAGAGAGAATGAAACGACATTTCGTTTCGGATTCTCGGGAGCCACGAAGTAGAAATTTTCGAAAGGGAGGGTTGGGCGCGACGAGGGATGCGCTAGGGATCGAGTCTGCCGCGGGTTCCACGGTGAGAATGTATGGAGTGCGATCGCGTCGCTGTCTCCTCTTAGTTGGCTGATCTTCCGTGGTTCACCAAGGCCAGGTCAATTTTCCATCCTCCTTCCTCCATTCATCCCGTAGGCGTAAAAGACAGAGTGAAAGAGAGAATGAGAGAAAATTCTCGAAAGATCGAGAGACAATTAATAAATTCATTCGGAACGAGGTAGAATGAATAGACGCGGTGATAAAAATAAAATGAGAAGGAAAATAGTAACGAGAGAAGAAGAAAAAACGAGATCTGTAATTAATTATCTTTATCAGGGAGCCGGTAGTCGATGAGGGAAGCTGAGGCGTGGTTAACCGCTTTGGATACACTAGCAGGTTGCAAGGGGTTACCTTTTTCTCATTCTGATTTTATTCTCTGGTTACGAGGTGATATCCAGTCAGGATTTTCAATAAAACATTTTTCTTAATTACATTTTTATAAAGTACATACTTTTGAGTATGTACACAGAAAATTTCGTGTCAATCCGACGAATATTCTCGAATTTACACGCACATTTGTAAAGACGTCTCGGAGCGTTGGAAACTAGCGTCGTAAGTTTCAATGCGTTTTGCTCAAAAGTGTGTGTTTTTAAAGTCGGTGTGCAAGATTCCTCGAAAACGGCTGAACCGATCAGTTTCAAATTTTTACATGGGCTTTATAAATATATTGTTTCTTGATTGAGCTAAGGTTTTTTCTTACCCACAAATATTTTCCATTTTATCAATAGTTTAAGGCCAACATTTTTATCGAAAATTGAAATTTTTTTTTAAGACGCCATTTTCTTAAAAATTAATATTTTACTTTGTCCCTAAATTAAATACTAGATGATACCTTACATTAACGAAATCTTTTTTGGTTTTTTCTTTCTAAATGATCCAATCCAGAGATATCGTGCTCACCGCAAGAGCCTTTTTGTTTTAGACGAGTCCCCGGAGATCGGCTATAGCTGTTTTAAAAATCATTATTTTTACAAATAAAAAATATGTAAATAAAGTTAAAAGTTACCACAATGTGTAGATAAATTTTTACGTTAATAAATAAAAATTTCTCCCCAGGAAAAATTCTTGAAAAAATCGCTTTTTTCGATCTCCTGACTGCGTATAACTCATTAAAGGGGGAAATAGGGTTAGACGGTTCAAAAAATCGATTTTTTTTCTTTCATAAATTGTTAGTAAAACTATTGAAAAATATGTTCCCAAAATTTAAAATGAAAATTCCGACTCGTTCTATTGTTATAAGCCATTAAGGGGGAAAATAGGGTTAGGATAGCGTTTTCTCAATAATTTTCTGAATTTTTTTATAGTATAAAAAATGAATATAATTTATTGAAACTTTGAGAATATTTTATACATATATTTAAGTATATACTAAAAAATTTGTATACATATATTTAAGTATATACTATAAAATATTAGCGACCCCATATCGCTTGTTTTTCTTGGTACTATTTTTTCAAACGCGTTTTTCTGAAAACGACTTTTTTTGAACTTGCGTACACGCTAGTTTGAAAATTTTTCAACCAATCGTTTTGAAAATTGGTATTTACTTTCTTCATAGTATTTCCCTCTATATGAACCTAAAATCGGAATATTATCATTATTTAAAATAATTTTTTTTTGCAAATAAAGTTGTAAAAAATGGCAAAGAATCATGCTTTTTTGTTCTGACCCCTGTAAAGAATTCAATTTTCTATTTTTTTGGTAGAATTTAGGTTCATATAGAAAAGAGACACATAATAAAAGTAAATTCCAACCTCGTTTGATATCAGATGAAAATTGCGGATTCCAGAATGTACGCAAAATGCTGAGTCTGATTGTGACCTGCAATATGGGGTCGCTAATATTTTATAGTATATACTTAAATATATGTATAAAAATTTTATAGTATATACTTAAATATACGTATAAAATATTCTTAAAGTTTCAATAAATTATATTCATTTTTTATACTATAAAAAAATTCATGAAAATCATTGAGAAAACGCTGTCCTAACCCTATTTCGCCCCCTTAAATTGAATGAAAAAAAAAGATCTAAAATTTTGTCTCTGCTTCTCGACAATTAAAAGTCTCGTACAGCCGTTATCAATTCCTGATTTTCAAATATTGCCATTTCCATAGGTGATAGAATACTTTTTATTGGTATTTACACGCTACGCGGAAAGATCCGTCGAGTTCGAAATCTTCGGCGAGAGAGAAAAGAGATGGAAGATGAAAAAAATATATATAAATTTCAGGACTCTCCGAGGATCGTCTCACGTCGTCAGCCGGCTTTTTGGATGACGACGATATACGAGGAGTTTGCCGGGAGACTATGAGAGGAGAGATCGCGCGCGTACCGCGGTGCGCGAGATCGGAGGATCCCACAGGCCTCGAAGTCACAAAAGCCAGAAGCAGCAAAAGACGAACGCGAGAGCCACAAAACTTTTACGAGTCCGATCGGAGCCTAATTATTAGGCCGCCGAGCGAGAGAACCGCTCTTTTATGGTTCCCTCTCTCGTGCGTGCGTGTGTTTGTACGTGTGTTCATTTGTCCGTGTATCTTATACACGCTATTATATACCTATCCCTGTTTGAATACCGGTTTTTCGATCGCGAGAGATTCAGCATATATACTCGCGGCTTTATAAGAATCCACTTGGATACATATAGATATATCGGCGAATATATAAATACCCAGTATGTTTTATACACACAGGTGGTACTCTCGTGCGCAAGGGACTCTCTTTCTATCTTTCTCTGTCTCTATCCATTTTGCGAATAACTCTCTCACCCGCTCAGTCTTACGCGAGACACCTTTTACGAAATAAACCGCCCCCGCGAATCACGTACAGCATCGGCTCTGTACTTACCCACCATTCAAACCCGACCCCTTCGCCGATCTCTTTCGTCTCTGCGCGATGTCATTGCGCGTTCTCGCGTTTCGTTAAAAATCATGTTCAGAACGTACAACGAAAAGTATGTATGAAGTGAGAGATCGTGTTTTTTTTTGACGAATATAAAAACTAACGGGTTAGGCCACTCTGGAGGCCGAAAAAAATTGGGTTTTTTGGGGATTTTTTTTCAGAAAAACTACAAAATAAATCGAGATTATAAAATAAGGTGTTTATCGTATATATCAGTGACTGTATACAATAATTTTTTTCAAGCGATTCATTTCAAAATGGCGGCTGTGCAGCGTTTTTACGATGACGTCTCCGTTTTTCTTGGCCGGAAACATAACTCAGACAATTTTCAACCGAATCACTTGAAATTTTGAATATACCTTTGAAAATACATTGTCTATGGAAGTAAGCAGGATTTTTTTTTAACATTGTATAGTTCATTTGTTATTAACAATTTTCTGACGATTTTTTAAGCAAATTTTTACTTTTCACTTTAGAAGTGAGCCATTTGGCCAAAAATCAATATATCGAAAAAATCCTACGCACTTCCATAGACAACGTATTTCTAAAGATCTATTCAAAATTTCAAGTGAATCGGTTGAAAATTGTCCGAGTTATGTTTCCGGCCAACAAAAACGGAGACGTCATGGCAAAAACGCTACACAGCGACCATTTTGAAATTAATCGCTTCAAAAAAATTATTGTATACAGTCACTGATATGTATGATAAACACCCTATTTTATAATCTCGATTTATTTTGTAGTTTTTCTGAAAAAAAAATCTCCAAAAAAGCTTATTTTTTCGGCCTCTAAAGTGGCCTTACCCGTTAAGAGCTCACATAACCCTGCGCCCGCTGAAAACCGAAAAAATCTGAAAAATTATTATAAAGGTTATACGGTGAAAAAATAATTAAATTGGTGATTTCATATTTTTAATTAACTTTTCATCTATAAGAAACATTTTTTTTTTAATTTCTTTTTAAATATTAACATCATTTTTTACGGGTATAAATGGACTACTGATGAAAACCATGGCGCCTAGTTGTCGACATCATAGGTTTACCAAAAATTATCCAATGTACAAAAATAAATAAGAATCTAGTAAAATAGTGTAGTAATAATAGACTGACGGAGGGAATTTTTTTTTTCTTAAAAAATAAAGACATTACAGTATTTCAAACTTTAGTATGCAATATAAAAAAAAAATTAGTGTTTGATAATTTATAAAAAATTGTCCAACCAAAAAATTAAAAAAATCTCCCGTCAGACTATAGAGAAAATAATTAGCAAGATCAAAAAAAAAAATTAAAAAATATTAAAAATTGACTGGGTGATCGTGCTGACACTGCGTAAAAATGTAGTTTCGACGAAAACGCGCGGAATAATGTTAATATTTGAGAAAAAAAATAAAAATTTTTTTTTTCTTATAGTTGAAAAGTTAATAAAAAATGTGAAATCGACAATTTAATTTATTTTTCACCACATAACCTTTATAATAATTTTTCAAATTTACTCGGTTTTCAGTGCGCCCAGGGGTACGTGAGCCCTTAAGGTAGTAGTCTGGTAACTTAAGCCGATTTTCATGTCTTTTTTGGAGGGCGTTTTTTTGTAGGAAAATAAAAATGAATCGTTTTGGATATTTAGGATGTTTTTATTAAAGATACAAAAAAAAAATTTTTTGAAAAATGTTAATAGTTTATTATTATTATTATTATTGATCGAAGTTGGCACCTCGAAAAAAAAGCGCGTGGGTGGCCCCGGTGATTTTGGCTCTTGATGTTATCTGAAATAAAAAATTCTTGATAATTCTTAATCTATAGACATGTCATTCTGGTCGGAACTACTGAAGTTAAATTTCTTCTTATTTTACAACCCCTGCTTTGCTAAAATAGAAGGACTTTTTTTTCCAAAGTCCGCCATTTTGTTATTTATCCATGAAATTTAACTTCAGCAATTCCGACCAGAATGACATGTCTATAGATTAAGAATTATCAAGAATTTTTTATTTCAGATAACATCAAGAGCCAAAATCACCGAGGCCACCCACGCGCTTTTTTTTCGAGGTGCCAACTTCGATCAATAATAATAATAAACTATTAAATTTTTTCAAACTAATTTTTCTTTGTATCTTTAATATGTAAATAAAAACATCCTAAATATCCAAAACGATTCATTTTTATTTTCCTACAAAAAAACGCGCTCCAAAAAAGTCATGAAAATCGGCTTAAGTTACCAGACTACTACCTCAACGAACGTAATGATAATGATTGCAAAAATTTAACACATACCCTCGACGACATAAACTTGTAACCGCGAAAATTTGCGTTAATGTAAAAAATTTGGAAATTACAGAATCCATTGATCCACGTGATATAAGGGAAAGAAAATGATATTGAATCTTAAAGGATCGGTTTGAAATGTACGAACGTATCGTTTCTGTCTTCGAGCCATTTTGCCACTTGGTCAAATAGATTTTATCATCAAATAAAATTTTATCGACTGAAATAACGTGAAATTAAGTTCGATACATTTTTTTTTCACACGAATAGATTGCGCAATGGGGCAAATTTCGCTCTTGTTCTCGGACATCTGGATTCTTTATAATATCGGTCGATCACGAGAATCACGGTAGAGAGCCGCGAACGTATAGATGTATCTCTCGTTCTCCCGGTGTTTCCGTCTCTGTTCGATTAGGATCGGGTTCGAAAGGCCCCGAAGCCGTTGCCATTGGGTAAGAGAGCTGCTGCAAAGGCAGCTTCGACCCCGTGGGCATTCGATGGACAGCAGCATGGCATTCGTATATACATATATTTATTTATAATGTACGGGACATTCAATGACAAGTCACCAAACTATAAAAAATTTGCATCACAATGAATCGAACTCCAATTTCAAACCTGTAACAGTTACAAAGAGAATGAGGACAAAGTGCGAATTCCAACTGCATTGAAAAATCAAAGCGACAGCGATTTCAATGCTTCGAATGATTTTTAGCGAAACAAAAAATTGAATTTTTGTTTAATTTCTTTTAGGATCCTGAGTTGATGTATTTTTTGTATTTTTACCGTGATCATTTAATCGACACATTTTCTCGAATAACTCAAAGTACCATTAGAAATTGACCAAGGCATTTTTTTCATCCCCTTGAAAACAATTTGATTCACCAAGGACAAACAAGCATGGCGGGACATTTGATTCTGAAATACCGTTAAATTATTGTTGACTGATTTTACATGAAATATCTTATATACAGTACAGTAGATACGGGTCGATCTCAGGTGGTTGTGGTGCTCTGCTGCTGTTGGCCAGGGGTTACGACCCGTTCGTGGGCCGGCTCGTTCAAGACCGAGAGAGAGAGAGAGAGAGAGATCTCGATTTCGAAAGGATTGGATCAGCTCGCCCGAGTCTTCGTCGTCGAATTGAACCGCCACATTGCTCGTACCCAGGGTCCTCAACTTCTCTCGCGATCGTCTCGCCCTGCGATCTGCGAGCTCTCGTTTCGAAATTATTAAAGTTACGGACCGAAGGAGACCAATGTGCAGACACACGAAACGGAGGGTGAAAGACGAGGACGAGGAGCGTGAGAGACTTTATTACAACGGGAGAAGGACGAAAAGTCTTATAAATATATATGTGTGTGTGTATGTGTGTGTGGTTTGAAGTTTGGATCGTGTTAGTCGTGCCAGGAGTACAAATAGCTTTTATTATCTTCGTGTAACTAATATTCGATCGCCTGAACGAGAGCACAATTTTGTAATATCTCGACAGGCTATATGGCAAGTAGTTAAGGACAAAATTGATCAGACGAATGATTTGGTCGAAGGGTCAGAATATTTGTTGAATCGATGAAAAAGTAAATCGTACGAGCGATACGGTAAAAATTATTTAGTAATAATTGATTTATTTTGTAAAATTCAATATGAACAATGTAAAAAAAAACGAAAACAATTGTTCAAATTAAATAAATCAGTCTTTCTTCTCGAGAGCACAATTTTGTAATATCTCGACAGGCTATATAACAAGTAGGTAAGGACAAAATTGATCAGACGAATGATCGAAGGGCCAGAATATTTGGTGAATCAATAAATAAATAAATTGTACGAGCAATACAGTAAAAGTTATTCAGTAATAATTTATTTATTTTGAAAAATTTAATATGAACAATGAAAAAAAAACGAAAACAATTGTTCAAATCAAATGAATCAGTCTTTCTTCTCGCGAGCACAATTTTGTAATATCTCGACAGGCTATGTAACAAGTAGGTAAGGACAAAGTTGATCAGACGAATGATCGAAGGGCCAGAATATTTGTTGAATCAATGAAAATATAAATCGTACGAACAATAGAGTAAAAGTTATTCGGTAATAATTGATTTATTTTGTAAAATTTAATATGAACAATCTAAGAAAAAAACGAAAACAATTGTTCAAATCAAATAAATCAGTCTTTCTTCTCGAGAGCACAATTTTGTAATATCTCGATAGGCTATATAACAAGTAGGTAAGGACAAAATTGATCAGACAAACGATTGAAGAGTCAGAGTATTTGTTGAATCAATGAAAATATAAATCGTACGAGCAATACAATAAAAGTTATTCAGTAATGATTTATTTATTTTGAAAAATTTAATATGAACAATGAAAAAAAAATAAAAACAATTGTTCAAATCAAATAAATCAGTCTTTCTTCTCGAGAGCACAATTTTGTAATATCTCGACAGGCTATATAACAAGTAGGTAAGGACAAAATTGATCAGACGAATGATTGAAGGGCCAAAATATTTGTTGAATAAATGAAAAAATTAATCGTACGAGCGATACAGTAAAAATTCTTCCGGAATAATTGATTTACTTCGTAAAATTCAATATGAACAATGAAAAAAAGACGACAAGAATTGTTCAAATCAGATGAATCAGTCTTTCTTCTCGAGAGCACAATTTCGTGATATCTCGACAGGCTATATAACAAGTAGGTAAGGACAAAATTGATCAGACGAATGATTGAAGGGCCAGAATATTTGTTGAATCAATGAAAAAATTAATCGTACGAGCGATACAGTAAAAGTTATTCGGTAGTAATTGATTTATTGTGTAAAATTCAATATGAACAATGGAAAATAATATAACAATTGTTCAAATCAAATAAATCAATCTTTCTTCTCCACTTTGACGATGATTCTTCGGGATTTTCGTATTGTCTCGGAAATTGGAAGCGCTTTTTCGTGTAACTAATATTCGATCGCCTGAACGAGAGCACAATTTTGTAATATCTCGACAGGCTATATAACAAGTAGGTAAAGACAAAATTGATCAGACAAATGATCGAAGGGTCCGAATATTTGTTGAATCGAAGGAAAAATTAATCATATGAGCTATACAGTAAAAGTTCTTCAATAATAATTCATATATTTCATAAAATTTAACATGAACAATGAAAGAAAAAAAACGACAACAATTATTGAAATGAAATAAATCAATCTTTCTTCTCCACTTTGACGACGATTCCTCGGGATTTTCGTACAGTCACGGACATTGAAAGCGATTCTTCGTGTCTTCCGCGTCAATTTCATTGCCGCAACCACCGATGAGAAGATCGATACGTCGAACTATTGGTGGTTTGGCCCTCTCCTTTCACAGGATAGGAAAAACAAGTGGAAGAATTGCCTCTGCTTCACGTCTTCTCGTTTCGATGTACCATAGCCGAATGAGTGAGACAGAGAGGTAGGAGATAAAAGTTCTCTCATCTTCTCGTACAGTGTATAACGGAACTGTTGCCATCTTCTTCGGGATATCGCTGTTTATAGATATATGTATACGTGTATAGAGAATCTCGCGAGTTCGCGAGCCCAAGTAACTCCTCTGTGTGGATCCTCGACGGGAGCCCCCGATTGCCTCCGGGGTCTCTCCCTCTTTATATATACTACACAACACGGTCCGCTGTCTTCTTGTTCTCTCGCTCTCTCTCTCTTTCTCTTGAGCTCGTAAGTACAGCAGCGGTCGGTAATTGGTATCGTAAAACTTAAAAGAGGCTGCAAAGAGCCCTGTGAAACGGGACACACCGGGAGCGAAGTGAAATGATGATTTCGTGTGCATGCATTTTTCTGCATCTCTCCTCGACTTGTGCTCTTGGTTGCCCGGTGTGCTCCCATCCATCTCGATAAATTCCTGAGATTCTCGTTTACCAGAGCCTCTTCATCTCTCGCTCTCTCTCTTTCCATCCCCCTGCGCGGTCTACTTCTTCGCTATAAATCCCGTGAGGCCGATAATTAAGATTCGCTGCATGTATAATCGACAACGTACCAATGTATAGTATATACACGTTACTTTTAATACGTTGTTGTACGTCAGTCTAGCGATATTTTCTTCTCGTGTTATACGATAAAAATAAGATCGTTGATGAACGAAAAAAGGAGTGACCAACGGAGTACTGTTCCGTTGGTAACACTTCCTTTTAAGAATGAAAAATTAATTTGTGGAGCTCGTCAACTTATTAAACGAGTGCTAGATACGCATCTTTGTACATTTAAAACGCACCGTTTTTTTTTTTTTACTATCCAGTCCCGCATAAAAAAAGATTATTCTATTAGGGACTATACGAAATTTATGTAAATGACCTACCGAATAAATGACCGGTCCATACGATACAATTGGTTATAAGATTCGTATTTAGGCAATGTCAGTATAACCGATAGTATTTCAATGACTCAAGTGTGAGCAATCATGATGACGTCTAACACCCCTCGCCGCACCCCCCCAAATACATATATAGAATCGTTTTTTTTGCGACTCCTTTCCTTAGGTTATTTTTTACTTGTTGATTTTATACGTAAGATCGGGCATTAAGGGGGGAAATAGGGTTAGACGGTTCAAAAAATCGATTATTTTTTTATTTCATAAATTGTTAGGAAAACTATTGAAAAATATGTTCCCAAAATTAAAAATGAAAATCCCGACTCGTTCTATTGTTGTGAGCCATTAAGGTAGTAGTCTGGTAACTTGAGCCGATTTTCATGTCTTTTTTGGAGGGCGTTTTTTTGTAGGAAAATAAAAATGAATCGTTTTGGATATTTAGGATGTTTTTATTTACATATTAAAAAAAATTTGTTGAAAAAATTTAATAGGTTATTATTATTATTATTATTGATCGAAGTTGGCACCTCGAAAAAGAAGCGCGTGGGTGGCCCCGGTGATTTTGGCTCTTGATGTTATCTGAAATCAAAAATTCTTGATAATTCTTAATCTATAGACATGTCATTCTGGTCGGAACTACTGAAATTAAATTTCATGGATAAATAACAAAATGGCGGAGTTTGGAAAAAAAAGTTTTTTTTTCCTTTTTTTGTCTCGAAATGATAATAAAAAATTTTTTTTCCATACTTTAATATGTGTTAGATAAGCCCTCTGAAAAGAAATCCTATTCCTTTTGTCAAACTCTCACAATAAATCATCAAAGTTAGGACTTTTTGTCTGCCGCTAGAGTGGTGTTAACCATTAAGAAAAGTATTACAGCAACTTTGACAGATCTTTCATTGTTTTATAAAGCTGTAAAATATTTTTGGCCGAAAGTATGTACATGCTTCTATATTATAAGAAAGAAGAAAGACAGAAGACCGAAGAACGCTCCTCTCTTTCTTTTCTTCTGTTCCTCTTTCTTTTTCTTTTTTTTTTTTTTTTTGGTAAAATCGGCGTTAAGAAAAATATTACCGCAACCTTAACAGATCTTTCATTGTTTTATAAAGCTGTAAAATATTTTTGGCCGAAAGTATATACATGCTTGTATATTATAGGAAAGAAGAAAGATAGAAGAGTAAAAATCTCCACTCTCTCTCTGTTTCTCTCTTTTTCTTTTCATCCTTCCCTCTTGCTCGAGAGACCATCAGCAAAGTCTCATCTCTCGCGTGTTCGCATATCTTCTTTTTTTTTACTCTTTTGTCTCTCGCTCTCTCTTTCGCGCGTGCATAGAGCGCCTGTTCTCTCGCCGAGAGTCATCGAGAAGACGTGGATCGTGTGTGTGTACCTGTCCACCTCGAAACTGTGTTATACCAACTGCAGCATGCATACAAGCTGCACTCGCGGTGTCTCCCCTTCCACGTCGGCAAGATGTACCATTCGTCCCGCTATATATTTATATATATATATGCACAAGTATCTTATATCTACACTAGAATCGTAAAGGCACGCTTTACGAGCCGTCCAAGAGAAATTAATACACGTGTCTCGCATTCTCGAATTCGTATGCAGATATATCGTTATCTATACGTACAGTTCGCCTTCCATCTTCTCGTATACTGTACCGATTTCTTATCAATCTATAATTTCTTATCGCTAAATTACATAAGTAACAGTTAAATTATTAAATAAATAAGAACATAAGGTTGAATTATTTTTCGTACATTCTTCTAACAGTGAATATCGTTTTTATTAAGGGAAGAAATAGGGTTAAGACAGCGTTTTCTCAATGATTTTCATGAATTTTTTTATAGTATAAAAAATGAAAATAATTTATTGAAACTTTGAGAATATTTTAAACATATATTTAAGTATATACTATAAAATATTAGCGACCCCATATTGCAGGTCACAATCAGACTCAGCATTTTGCGTACATTCTGGAGGCCGCAATTTCCATCTGAAATCAAACGAGCTTCGAATTTACTTTTATTATATGACTCTCTTCTATATGAACCTAAATGCTATCAAAAAAATAGAAAATTGAATTTTTTACAGGGGTCAAAACAAAAAAGCATGATTTTTTGCCATTTTTTACAACATTATTTGCAAAAAAAAATTATTTTAAATAATGATAATATTCCGATTTTAGGTTTATATAGAGCGTAATACTATGAAGAAAGTAACTACTAATTTTCAAAACGATTGGTTGAAAACATTTCAAATTAGCGTGTACGCAAGTTTAAAAAAAGTCGTTTTCAGAAAAACGCGTTTGAAAAAATTGTACTAAAAAAAACAAGCAATATGGGGTCGCTAATATTTTATAGTATATACTTAAATATATGTATAAAAATTTTATAGTATATACATAAATATATGTATAAAATATTCTCAAAGTTTCAATAAATTATATTCAATTCTTATACTATAAAAAAATTCATGAAAATCATTGAGAAAACGCTGTCCCAACCCTATTTGCCCCCTTAATGGCTTATAGCAATAGAACGAGTCGGAATTTTCATTTAAAATTTTGGGAACATATTTTTCAATAGTTTTACTAACAATTTATGAAATTAAAAAAAAATCGATTTTTTGATCCGTCTAACCCTATTTCCCGCCTCCAGGAAATTCCAAATCTACTGCTAATCGAGCACCTGTCAAAAAGTATCGAATCAAGACAGAGGGAGTGATTGATTTAATTACGTCTTTTTTCGATGAAAAAAATATATTAAACATTTTTTATCATTGTTTAAAGATTTTTTTTAAATTAAAAAATCCGTACACATTGTTTAGAAGGTCGCGATTTTGTGGATTTTCTTTTTCTTCGAAATTCTAGAGGTTCACGCGATAGCCATATTTGTACTGATCAATTTTTTGGGTTGTTTTTTGGGTTCAGACGAGTAGAACGTCTGGAATCATGGTCACAGTCGCCATGCAATAGTGGCAACTTGAAACGGCCTAGCATCCCCAATTAATTTTTATTGTACTCGAAAAAATTTACAGAGTACCCGCAATTATCAATGAATAATTGGAAAAAAGATCGACGTTGAAATATTTTATGGTACCTATGAATTTTTTTTTTTAACTTTGAAAAAAATCCTCGTTCAGACTAGAAAACTGTCTTAACGCACTACGAGAAAATTGATAATGTTGAAGGGAAAATATAACGAGTTATACATCACGTTCCGTCAAACTTTTGTTTTTCCATGCTTTTATAAAACTACCGTAGAGTAAATTTCATCGTTTTATTTCTCACAAATGGCACATATAATAAATATATATATTCAGTAGTGTCGAACAGATATGGATTGGAAGATCCGAATATAATGACGTGCCGGGATTCGATATTCTTTCTCGCTTCTCGTACGTACATGTACCTCTCTCTCTCTCTTTTTCTCCTCGATCTTGGTATCTCTACACGTCTATTTCACGACGAGAAAGAGGGAGAGAAAGAGATAATACCAACTAAGAGATGGTATCGAGAGGGTGCCCCCCGTCGTGGACAATGATGTATCGATCTTGTACGCCCTTGCGAGGAGAGAGCAACTCTCGCGAGATGAGACTGACCGCTTCTCTCAACCCTCTTTCGCACGATCATTTCTCGTCCATGCATACATGAGGCATTCCAGTTGAATTCAACACTCTCAAGAGCTTCACCGATTTTTCGAATCATCTGTAACTTTACTAACACGAAGGATTAACCATTTAAGATGTTTATAATTTTTTACAAATTTTTGTTATTAAATGAAATTCGAAATTTGTCGATTTGAATAATCGAACGTCTCCTTGTTATATAATTTACTTTACTGAATTTTCTCTTAATTTTTCAAAAACTTCCAATGAGTAAAGGTGCTTTAAATAAAGCATAAAATGTTAAGAGGCACCACTAATGTGACTGCCCAAAAAAAAGATGAATTTTGAGAATTTATTGAACGAAAAGTATTGCATCGAATAATTTGAAATTCTGAGGATATATTTGGATATAACATATGTATATACAGTAATTTTTGCGTATGAAAATATTTAATTTTCAGCAACTTATGCGCCATTTCCCGAGTGTCCTGAAGAAAAACGTTCTCCCACTACTGCAGTGATTGCGGCGTTCAGATTGCCTGAAATAAAAAAAAGAAAAAAGTCTATTAAACTGGAAGGTATTGCCTGGACAATGACGCAGGATTATGAAAAAAAAATTGAAATCCAACAAAATGACAGTGTTTTGAAAAATACGTTCCAAAGTACGCTTAAAAATCTGATGGTTTTTTTGCATGGCAAATTGACATTTTTGTATCGAATCGAAAAACTGAAGGGTCACTGTATAAAGAAACATATACTAAATACTCCAAAACAAAATTCAAGTCCATCGAATGATTTGTATTCGAATTGCAGCAAATTTGAAAAATGTCGTTTTGAGCAAAAACGCGTTGAAGGACGCGTGGACACGTTTCTTACCGACGAGTAAGCTGCTCTTTAGATGGCTGTAGTTTAAAAATTATTTGAGATCCGCACTTGAAGTTTTAGTATGTTATTCTTGAGGTTATAGACTATGGAAAAATGCACCAAGAAAAAACGATTTTTTGAAAGTATCACACAGACGGTCTCGCTTAAGGAGGGAAATAGAGTTAGGACAGCGTTTTCTCAATGATTTTCATGAATTTTTTTATAGTATAAAAAATGAATATAATTTATTGAAACTTTGAGAATATTTTATACATATATTTAAGTATATATTATAAAACTATATAAATATTTTATACATATATTTAAGTATATACTATAAAACTATACAAAATATACTTTTTGAAGAATTTTCTTGAAAAACACCGGGGATATTAACGACCCCATATTGCAGGTCACAATAAGATTCAGCATTTTGCGTACATTCTGGAAGCCGCAACTTTCATCTGAAATCAAACGAGGTTGGAATTTACATTTATTATATGTCTCTCTTCTATATGAACCTAAATGCTATGAAAAAAATAGAAAATTGATTTTTTTACAGGGGTCAAAACAAAAAAGCATGATTTTTTGTCATTTTTGACTTTATTTGCAAAAAAAAAATTAATTTAAATAATGATAATATTCCGATTTTAGGTTCATATAGAGCGCAATAGTATGAAGAAAGTAACTGCCAATTTTCAAAACGATTGGTTGAAAACTTGTCAAACTAGCGTGTACGCAAGTTAAAAAAAAGTCGTTTTCAGAAAAACGCGTTTGAAAAAATAGTGACCGCTCGGTTATACACGTGGCGCGCTCGGGGCCTGAAGGAGAGCTAGTCATTTTAATGGCTTATAACAATAGAACGAGTCGGAATTTTCATTTAAAATTTTGAGAACATATTTTTCAATAGTTTTACTAACAATTTATGAAATAAAAAAAGAATCGATTTTTTGAACCGTCTAACCCTATTTCCCCCTTTAAATCAATCTGTCGAAAACAACAACAATTGTTGATGCTCATGACGTTAGAAAAAATTTTGACAATTGTCCCGGCTGTTCGATCGTATCGAATTTACTTGGAATGCCTCATATTAAGTACCATACCTACAAGCTCTCAGATATAATCGCCTCTCGCTGTACTCCCCATCATCATTATTCTCATCGTCATCTCACCAACGAGATATATACACTTTGGACGTTACACTCGTGTATTTTCCACTGGCAGCCGTGCCCCGTGTATCGTTGGACCAGTGTAATACGTATAGAGGCTAATTGCAAAAAAGGGTGTGATGATAATTATATCCGTCTTGTGCCTCGTATCTTTTAAATCTTTCACGATTTCTGTTTTGTACGAGAAAATTTATCGGGGCGTAGCTTCCGGCATCGGGACACCCACGGTCTCTCTCATTCTCTCTCTCTTTCTTTCTGATCATTTCTTATACACAGGAGCGGTATACTCTAGGAGCGTGCTCTCCGCTCGTTTATTGCACTTCCACGAGAAATGCCCCATGGTGCATAGGTGAAAATAGTTGTGAACGTATATAACATCGGTGTCTCGGATATAGCTCAGCAGCAAGGTTCAAGAGTCCTGCGGTTCGGTTCACGAGGACATCATTCCTGTGTATACTATATACAGTGTTTATTGGATATACATATATGGGGAATTTCATTTCACCATTAATTTAACGCTTCAAACGTTCCTGACGAAATTTTTCATCATTATTCATCATTTTTCATCGTTCCTACAGCTCTCTCGATTGATAAACATCGGTATACAATTTTGTAGTATTTTTTTTCTTTCTTAACGCGGTAGTCTGGTCTAGAGCGAGATTTTTGACGTCATTTCTAATGTGCAATAATTTTTAAACCGTTGAAGTTGTCTTGATGAAAATTTACACGTGCATTTACTGATCCTTAGACAATACTTGTACACAAAAAAAAAAAATTATTCTAAATATTTTCATGTAGTTTTTTGCCTTGTTGCAACATGGTGCGCCGAAAGCCGCCTGAATTGGCGCCCACTCTGGACGATGTTGTATGCATCTGAAAAATAAAATATATATATATTCTCAATCTGTATGAGTATTCTGAGCACTGGTAGCAGAATTGGAACTTAAAAAAATTTGTTGACAAAATGGTGGCCTGTTGAACTTTCATTAATGATATTTCATACATTTTCGGGTATTCGACGAGTTATAAAATGTCGGCAAAATTATTGTTCGACTCAATTCTGCTACCAGTCCTCGGAAACAGGCTAACTAAGGTACGTGCAAAATTTGAACTCGATCGGTCCATTACTTATCGAGATATCGTGGGCGCCGATTTGAAAAACATAGTTCTGAGATAAACGCGTTCAAAGTTTTGACACCGTTAAATGAGCGACTCAGTAGCCTCTGCGTTAGCTGCTTCCCGACCGCGCTACCTGAGCGCGCGGCTGACTTAGAATTTTTAATCCTCGGCTAATTTTTGAAATATCAATAAACGGTTTTCAGGAGCGTATGAAGAAAGGTTTAAGGAATAAGAAAATGAAAAAAAAAATCGATTTTTTCAAATTTCCAGACCAGACTACCGCCTTAAATTTCAAGAAAATCTTTGCACTAATTGCTTCTGTCGTGTTGCCATTGATGAAATTAAAGAGAAATCATTCTCCCTTCATTCTTTTGCCTCTTGGAACATTTTCCCGTCAATATAACATAGATATCATTCATTTCCACCCTCTTGACATACGAGGTCTGTTCAAAGAGTATCGCGAATTATGAATTTCCGCGGGCTCCGTATATTCGATTTTCGATTTTTTTGTGCAGTTAGGTTGGTACTCGTGTTCCTCACTTATGCTGAATAAATCGGCCATTTTGAATGTTTAGTTAATCGTTGACAGCTGTTTTGGTTACACGTGTTTTGGCTTGTCTTCGATTTTTGCCTATTCCAAAAAATGGATCAAAGAATCTGTATCAAATTTTGTGTGAAAAACAAAATTAAGTGTGCGGCCGGATTCCGAATGTTGACTGTGGCATATGGTGAAGCTACCGTGGACCAAAGCAACGTTTATCGGTGGTACAAAATGTTCTCAGAGGGCCGAGAAGATGCGAACAACGAAATGCGTTCCGGACGCTCGAGCACATCAACAACAGACGAAAACATTGATGAAGTGAAGAAAATAATATTGGCCAATCGTCGAATCACCGTTAGAGAAGTTGCTGAGAAACTAAACATATCGATTGGCTTGTGCTATTCGACTTTTACCAATGATTTGGGCATGAGACAGGTCGCCGCAAAATTCGTCCCAAAATTGCTCAATTTCGAACGAAAACAGTGTCGCGTTAACATTGCTAAGGAGCCGTTGAACTCGGTACGCGACGACCCGAATTTGCTCCAGAGGGTCATAACTGGTGACGAATCATGGGTTTATGGTTATGACGTGGAAACCAAAGCTCAATCATCGCAATGGAAGCTGCTTTTTTTGGAATAGGCAAAAATCGACGACAAGCCAAAACACGTCGAACCAAAACAGCTGTCAACAATTAATTAAACATTCAAAATGACCGATTTTTTCAGCATAAGTGAGGGACACGAGTACCAACCTAACGCCACAAAAAAATCGAAAATCTAATATACGTAGCCCGTGGAAATTCAAAATTCGCGATACTTTTTGAACAGACCTCGTATCTTTCGCTCTGACTCTTTATGGATACACAAGTTTTTCACCGAAAGCCTTCGTGTTATCGGTGATTTACAAAATCTCGAAAAGTCCTGGTCGATTTATTTTTTAATGAAAAATCGACCCGGCGATATGGTAATTGTCTACAAAAAAAATTCTTGCTAAGCTGCATTTTTTAAAATATTTATCCGTTCCGAAGTATTGGGAATTACCATTTATCAACCTGACCTCTCGCGGCCAAATTTCAAACCGCTCTCTCCCAGTCGGACCAAAAGTCTTCGTGTTATCGATGATTTGCAAAATCTTTAAAAATCCTGGCGGATTTATTTTTTAATGAAAAATCATCGCGATGATATGGTAATTGTCGACAAAAAAATTCTAACTAAGCTGCATTTTTTAAAATATTTCTCCGTTCCGAAGTATTGGGAATTACCATTTATCAACCTGACCTCTCGCGGCCAAATTTCAAACCGCTCTCTCCCAGTCGGACCGAAAGTCTTCGTGTTATCGGTGATTTACAAAATCTGTAAAAATGCTGGCAGCTTTATTTTTTAATGAAAAATCGACGCGACGATATGGTAATTGTCGACAAAAAAGTTCTTGCTAAGCTCCATTTTGTTTTAAATATTTCTCTGCTGCGAAGCATAGGGAATTACCGTCAGAAACCTGCCCTCTAGCGACCAAATTTCAAACCACTCTCTCCCATGTAATAATGATAATTTAAAATATACTGCTTCATTACAGCAACAATGTGATAAATAAAAAGTTGGAAGAACATGGAAAATCTTCGGTTTGAGAGTTACGAGATTTTCAGTCCACGCCAATAATCATAAACCGTTTTATTCGTGTCGTGTAAAACGACAAAAAGGCGCGCGACTGATAATTGCATAATTGCTGAATAACGAACAATTTATAAATGCAACATTATGTTACGTGATAGATTGATGTTATAATTAACAGTTTATTGTTCGAAGTGGTCATTTATTTAATCGAAAACTGCCGGGCAATACTTTTGTGACTTTGAGGTTAAACATGCTTGAACATAAAACACAAACATCAACGGAAGTATTCCTGATTATCAGATCGTAGTAAAAACATTACATTTCGCGAAAAAAATATACGATAAACAACGGTACCGCGTCCGATGCTAACTAATGCTGGCTGACTAACGGTGACTGGGAATGAGCGGCCATATTGATAATTGCCAATTCCCTTTCGTGTTTTTACGTATGACCCTTTCCAATTCCATTTTGTCCCCCATCACTCCCTCACTCGCACATCGTTAAACTAACTTAACTCCCATTTCGCCCGCACACATCTCAACTGCGCTGTATCGCATTTCCCACGGGCACGGAGAAACTGCGAAAAACCGGTGTCGATAAAGACGACTTCGTTTTTCACTGAGTTTCACTTCCATTTACGACATCGAAAACTCAATAAAACTGCCTCCCGCTGAACGGTCAACGCGCCAGCTAGTGCACGGCTAAACGGTCACCCATCCAAGTAGTGTATATTTGTAAAAAATTTACATTAATAATGAATGAAGAATGGCCAATTTGATATGAAATGTCCCGTGGGTACTTATATGTATTTCTGGTATTTGTAAAGTAGTTTTGAAACCTGAAGCCTCCTCTACTTCGCGAATGAAATAAGAGTTGTATCATATACATATGAAAACTGGCAGTGTTACAGTACCGAGCCGAAGGGTCACGCATGGTCGGTCTCACTAATGGCACGCTAATAGCCCCGTTTCTCCTCTAGTTTTAATTTATTACCCGACGAGACTCCGTTACCCCTCCCAGTTTGCAATACAACTCACGTACACGGGATCATTACAATTCGTTATATCGTTGCTGTGTTCCTCGTCGTAGTTTTCACTTTCTCGCACCCTTTCTTTTGGTTCTTTCGTTTCTTGTTCTTCAAATGACTGTACAGGAGGTCCTCGGATCGTCGGCTTTACCAGGCACGTGAGACGGCGTGACGGCGATGAATTTGTCACGCATCCGAGACCTCGATGACTGTGTTCATCATTTTCTTCGTTCCTACAGTTCTCTCGATTCATGAACATCGGTTTACAATTATGTAGAGCTTATCTTTCTTAGATATCATGAAAATTTTCGCACGAAACGCTTCTGTCGTTATGCCATTGTGGAAATCAAAAAGAAATTATTCTCCCTTCGTTCTTTCGCCTCTTCGAACATTTTATTGTTTATATACTCGTAGATACAATTCATTTCTGTACTCTTGATATACAGCGGATCAAAAAAGTATTCATACACCTTGTTTTTTTGCGATAACTTTATAGACATAAGCGATACGCAAAGAAAGCCAATTTTATTTAATAGTACATCAGGTGCAGACATAAATTGCAAATGGAGAATTTTTTCCCAGGAATAAACGAAGAATTATGCCGAAAAAACAAAAATTTTCGGGCAAAAAAAGTATTCATACACTTACGATTATAGTGAAAACCTACATCATCATAGTTGTTAATTATAACTAATATTTGGTGTGCATCCCTTTTGCTTCAATTATCGCCTCGAGTCTCTTAGGCATGGATTCAACTAGCTTTTGCGTTGTTTCTTTTGCTATTTTCGTCCATTCTTCTAAAAGCACTCTTCGGAGATCGGATTTGTTTGTTATTTTTCTTTTTCTAATTTCTTCATCCACCAAGTGCCATAAATTTTCAATAGGATTTATGTTCGGAGATTGTGGTGGTGTAATCAATTGTTTGCGGACATTATAGAGTAACCATTCCCTCGTTTTCATGGCGGTATGTTTCGGGTCGTTATCTTGTTGGAAGTAGAAATTTCCATCCAAGCCCATTTAATCTACACTCGCTTTGAAACTGCTGCGCAACACGTCGATATACTTCTGGGCATTCGTTGTACCATCTATAAAAGCCAAATTACCAACGCCACAACATCCCATACAGCCCCAAACCATGACCCTTCCTCCGCCGTGCTTTACAGTCGGTATTAAATTTTTCTGCCGGAGCTCGGTATTTGGTTTCCGCCAGACGATTTTTTTTCCATCGGACCCGAAGATGTTAAACTTCGATTCATCCGAGAATACGACACGTTTCCAAAATTCTATAGATTTTTTTACGTAGGTTTTTGCGAAACCTAAATGTTTTTCTCGATTTATATTATTAATTAATGGTTTATTTGCGGGCAGTTCCGCCGTATATTTGGGCGGAATGCAAAACGTTTCGTATAGTCTGGGGACACACGCTCTTCCCCGATGTTGACGCGACATCATTCGCTAAACTGCGAGCACTTGTGAACGGTTTTTTTTGTAGCCTCTGTAACGATACTCCGACGCTCTCGTACCGTTAGTATTCTCGGTCGACCGGTTCGTGGCTTATTTTCTGTGCTGTTTGTTCTTTCGTATTTTTTTTATTATATATTGCACTGTTGCGAAACTTAGATTTAGTTCTTTGCTAATTTTTCGATAACTTTCACCGCGTATCCGAAGATAAATCACTCTATCTAGCATGGATATTGATATTTCGCTTTTCTTTGTCGTCATGTCTGTTCAAAGCTTGAAGATCTACTACCGCATGGAACAGGTCAAAACCATTGTGTAAACGAAGACTTGTTTACATTGTACGCAGAGGTCAGACCGTCCGTGAGTGAATATCGAGGTTTAGCAGCTCAATCGTAAGTGTACGAATACTTTTTTGGCCCGAAAAATTTTCGTTTTTTTTTACATAATTCTTCTATTATTCCTGGGAAAAAATTCTCCATTTGCAATTTATCTCTGTACCTGATGTACTATTAAATAAAATTGGCTTTCTTTGCGTATCGCTTATGTCTATAAAGTTATCGCAAAAAAAAGATGTATGAATACTTTTTTGACTCACTGTATCTTTCTGTCTTCCTCTTTATATATTCGCAGGTTTTTCACCGAAAACCTCCGTGTTATCGGTGATCTCGTACGAGTGTACGAACGGACGGACGGACGGACGGACGGATGACGCTCGCGCCTGTCCATTCGTTTGGCCGATCACGATCCTCGTTACACTCGGCTGGTACATAAACTGGCCACGTCTGTTGGGCTCCCTCCCTTACTACCCCCTCACTGTACTCTTTTACTTCTTTACCGATCCTTTTTCTGATGATCCTCTAGACGCGAAACCACGCGGTCCCAATCTTTATACCGGTCACCTCTACTTTTCCCTCATCCTTCCATCGTGAAACTAACTCGCGTTTGTTGCTCGTTCGCCAGATCGTCGACCCTGGACAATCTCGCACACCGCCAACTACCGGCATCTTTTATTTCTTAAGAAACGATTCAATCTCTCACTCGGGCACGATGCGACACGAGATTTTCCTTCCGTCTCTTTTACACGCTGCCACCGCTGTAACCGATCCTCTTCTTGCGCGGTATAACAGCTCAAAGCAGTCTTCTAGTCTAAACGAGGATTTTTTTTCAAGGAAAAAAAAAATTATTGATAGGTACCATTAAATATTTCAACAGCGGTTTTGTTTCCACTTGTTTATTCTTACTCGCGGGTACTCTGCAAATTTTCCTCGAGTACAATAAAAATAAATTAAGAGTGCTACGCGATTTCAAGTCTCTATGATTCCGTGGCGACTGTGACCACGATTCCAGACGTTCTACTCATCCGAAATAAAAAACCCAAAGAGATTATTGATCAGTACAAGTTTGACTATCGAAGGAACTTCTAAAATTTCGAAGAAAAAAATACGAAACATTTTTTATGGCTGTTCAAAGATTTAAAAAAAATTCTAAAACCCGTAGACATTGTTTAGACGGTGGCAATCTTGTAATTTTTTTTTTCTGCAACATTTTAAAAATTCATGCGATAGCCACACTTGTATCGATCAGTAATCTTTTTGGTTTTTTTTTGTTTCAGACGAGTAGAACTGCTGGGAATCATGGTGACAGTCGCCATGGACTTAAAACCGCGTAACACCCCTAATTTATTTTTATTGTACTCGAAAAAATTTGCAGAGTACCCGCAAGTATCAATAAATAAATGGAAAAAGGACCAACGTTAAAATATTTATTAGTACCTACGAATTTGTTTATTGAAAGGTCGAAAAAAATCCTCGTTTAAACGAGAAACCTGCTTTAAAGGAGGCATCCTAGTCGGGGGCAAGTGTAACGTTATTATAATCAAATAAATTCTCCATTTACTCCCGCGTCATGTTTATTCATGGTCCATTCCTAAAATTTTCTTTTAGAGAGCATGATTATCAGGCTATTATTCCGTCATTATGGGAACTTTAAGCAAAACTAGTTTTTCTCTCCGAATCTGTTCGAAATGTTAGTGAAAAAAATGTCCCTCGTTCGTGATGGTGAACGTGCTTACGGTCAATTGTCGGAAGTTCCACTTTAATGACGCATCGAGCGAACGAAGTGTCGCTGTCATAGAGATATTATACGTGTATACGTATAAGCGCGAGAGAGAGAATTGCGCGGTGACTTTCTTGCTAGATATCGCGGCAGTGTAAGACGAGTACAGCGAGAGGAAGGGCGTGCCGCAAAGCGCTTAATCGCTGGTTTTACGCTTTTTATACCGTGGCGCTCGCCCGAGAGCACGTTGCCTAGCCTTCTTTCGCCCGGAGATCATTTTCCCACAGAACCCCGCGGCTGCTGTAGCCATCGGGATCTCGTTTCTCTCTTTCTCTCTCTCTCTCTCGCTCTCTCTCTCTCTTGGATCGTTCTCTCGCGGCTGTATCGAAGTATAGCTACCCATAATAGGTATATACATACATTGCTACTACAGTACATCTTCGTTCCTTGAGGAGTTCTACAAGCGGGCGGGCGTCGTTCGTTATACGGGGCGGTGGCGCGACGTTGGCGGGGTATATAAGAGTATCTCGCCTGCCGAGAGTTCTCGTTCCGCTTTTCGCGATTGCACCGCACGAAAGCCCCTCTCTTCTGCTTACCCCATCGTTCCCCCTTGAAGCAAACTCTTTGATTTGCTGCTGAAGAGACTACCGAGACTGATCTCTCACTGTACTGCGATAATTATCAATCATCTTCTCGATAATGATGACTAATCATTCGGATTACTGCTGTTATTAATAATAACGACAATCTCATTTAGTACGCCAATGCAATAAGTGGGTCGGTATTTAACGGATTCTTTCGTTTCGAAACGACGAAATTTGTTCGTTTGAAAAAATCAACAAATTTCGTCGTTTCGAAACGAAAGAATCCGGTAAATACCGACACACTTATTGTATTGATTCGAATGATAAGTTAATTCTTTGATTCGTATGAAAATTTGATTCTTTGATTCGTATGAAAATTCGATTCTTTGATTCGAATGGAAATTCAATTCTTTGATTCGAATGGAAATTCAATTCTTTGTTTCGAATGAAAATTTAATTCTTTGATTCGAATGAAAATTTAATTCTGTGATTCGTATGAAAATTCGATTCGTTGATTCGAATGGAAATTCAATTCTTTGATTCGAATGAAAATTCGATTCTTTGATTCGAATGAACATTCGACATTTTGATTCGAATGGAAATTCGATTCTTTGATTCGAATGGAAATTCGATTCTTTGATTCGAATGGAAATTTGATTCTTTGATTCGAATGGAAATTCAATTCTTTGATTCGAATTAAAATTCGATTCTTTGATTAGAATGAACATTCTATATTTTGATTCGAATGAAATTCGATTTTTTTATTCCAATGAAAATTCGTTTCTTTGATTCGAATGAAAATTCGATTCTTTTATTTGAATGAAAAATTAATTCTTTGATTCTAATGAAGATTCAATTCTTTGATTCGAATGAAAATTCAATTCTTTGATTCGGATGAAAATTCGATTCTTTGATTCGAATGAACATTCGATATTTCGATTCGAATGAAAATTCGATTCGTTGATTTTAATGCAAATTCAATTTTTTTATTCCAATGGAAATTCGTTTCTTTGATGCGAATGAAAATTCGATTCTTTTATTCCAATGAAAATTCAATTCTTTGATTCTAATGGAAATTCAATTCTCTGATTCGAATGAAAATTCTGTTCTTTGATTCGG